>JAUCMX010000005.1:24298150-24438150 GCA_033459395.1 Hemibagrus guttatus | reverse complement strand
TAGATAAGATATATTTTCCTATTTAATCTGAATATTGAAATCTGCACTCAGGACTGGTTCTGGGCTTGCTTGGGGGTGGGGCTTGTAATTACAGGTTTCAGAAGAATTCCTTCCAAAACATGTATGGATTGCACAAGTACACGCTAGTTTCATCCATTTGCTGTTTTTTTTTTTTACTAAGCTGTGAAGAACTGTATGTATTGTGGCAAGTCCATTTAAGAAGCTTATAGGTTAATGGTGTGTCATGTGACAAAATCGTACTGAAATTGCATTAAAGGCACAAAAACTTTTAAGTGTAAAAAAAAAAGTCTTCTTGAATTACAGAAATGTAATTCAGCTTTTGAGGTTATTTGTCCATCAAAGTCCATTAGCCTGCTTACACGGACACACGAGTTCATACACAGTCACCGGAATATTTAAACTTATGCAAGCCTGAACCTCATCTAATGCTGTCAGTCATCTGACCGGATAACACCGTGCTTTGTATGCTGATTTTGTTTTGCTCTGTGAAATGATGCTGTAAGCTTGATGCGCCTCAGAATGAAGAGCGCTTCCTGCCAAGTGAGTGAATCCCTGCAAGGCTGAGATATTTCACATAGGTCTAGAGTGCAGTCTTGTTTCTCAACCCTTTGCATTGTATAGTAGCAGTAATGAGGCTTCATATACAGACAAGAAGCTGAGTAAGACTGAGCCTTCAGCCCAGAAATGGATAGCTTAATACAATCATGCTTACTGTGCATCACCGGTGCCTCGATTCCTGTTTAATGCCGTCAAAAAGCAGTAACGTTATGGGCAGACTGCTTTCCACACTTCTGCCAACTTCGCTTTAGCAAGCCTGCTCATTTTCAGGAAGCGTGAGGTGGCTGCTGGCACTGCTTTCAGGCTTATTGTGCCTGCCCCAAGCACCCGGGCACCTCATCCGGACTAAAACCGCGCCACTCTGCCAGGCTTAAATGACGCTGCCACGCTTGCTAACAAGGGTTATTTGTTTTCAGATTGTGGAGCTGGTCTCTCAATCCCTCTGGCTTGCTTGAGAGCTTACACAACCTGCATTGTTCTGAAGCTGAGGTGGAAAAGCTTGTCATTGTGTGTTTGAAGAGAGCGTGTTTTGTCTGTCAACTAGAAGCACGGCTTTGTGTTTCGGGTGACACCTGGGAAGCCACTCTGTTGTGAAGACAGACATCTCTTTCCAAGTTGCGACGTGTGTCCTTTATATTTTTATATTTATATATTTTTGTAGGAAGCTGAACGTAAAAGTAAAAACAGTAGTGACACCGCCTAAAGTGGCTACTTTTAGACTGCCATTTTTGCAGACTATTAAGATTTCATTTTCATACATTTTCAGACATTGTCATACTTTATAAGAAGTGATCCCAGTAAATCTTGGCCAAAGACTAGAACAGAATCATCACTTTGTGAATATATTTAATCTATAATATCAATAATTGATTATCACACTGATGTGCTTTGTCCCCAAACCTGGGAGCACACAATTGTTTCTAAGAGGCCCAAACATGTTTCAACACTGTTCCGGTACATAACATGAGCGCTATGAAGAAATGGTTTCCAGGAATGGACTGGAAGAACCATTTTGGGTGTGTCCTGCACAGACTTCTGACCTCAAATCCACTGAACACCTTCGGGAGGAACTTGGAACACTGTCTGCCCCTCCAGACCTCCTCATCGGTGCCTCCAAAATCTAGTGGAAAGTTTTACAGAAGTGGAGCTTCTTATCAATGCAAAAAGGGAACCAAATCTGGAAGGGGAAGTTCAGCAAGCACATATAGGTGTGATGCTCAGCTGTCCACAAACATATGGGTGTATATAGTGAGTGAAAAATTTCAGCAGGGGGGCACGGTGGCTTAGTGGTTAGCACGTTTGCCTCACACCTCCAGGGTTGGGGGTTCGATTCCCGCCTCCGCCATGTGTGTGTGGAGTTTGCATGTTCTCCCCGTGCCTTGGGGGTTTCCTCCGGGTGGGTTGGCACTCCGTCCAGGGTGTATCCTGCCTTGATGCCCAATGACGCCTGAGATAGGCACAGGCTCCCCGTGACCCGAGTGTAGTTCGGATAAGCGGCAGACAATGAATGAATGAATGAATGAAAATTTCAGCATCAGACGCACTATATATCACTGAATCACCCGGATCTAGAGAAACATAAGGAATTGTGCATAGATTGCTGCATTGTCACGTCATGTGACATCAATGGTCTGAATCTGTCGAGTCTGCAAAATAGTAAGAAATTCTGAGGAAATATTAACAAAACGTTGATTCATTTGACCTTAAAGGCATGCTCTAACCGATGCTCCTTTAACCCGTTAAAATCACAGCTACTCAGTAACTATCATGCATTAGTACATGCTACAAATTATTAACTACAGTAAACTAATATGAAATGCATGTAGTTGCAAACGTCTTCAGGTTTTCATGTCACCCAAATAGAAGGGATATCTGATAATTGATTGGAAACTTTTAATTGAAGATCAGACTGAAGACCGACTGCAGTGTTGTGAGTACAGGGTGAGGATGTAGTGTCACTGCAGATTTAAGGAAGTTGTGCCTTGCAACATGCACTGAACCTGATATTTTCCAGAAGTATGACAAACTCTGATTCACAGAAAGCATGAAGACATGCAATGACCTGCACTCAACACGCACACGTCCATATGTGTAATGCCCGTAAAACAGTTATGGTTACTGGAACTGGAACTGTGTGGAATTAATAACAGGGTGTAACCATTCAAGGTAATTCGGGATACTACACTAAGAGAGCATGTCAAGGCAGGATATAAAAGTACTATTTGTTTTCATTTAGGAAGTAATGGCAAAAGTTCATAGTAGTTGGATGTACGAGAGTACAGTACCAAAAAAAAAGCTTAGGTACCTGCTGGATTTATGAGGATACTGTTCCCAGTTATTAGACCTTTGGAGTTTGGATCTGTTTTTTTTGCTTGGTCGTAAATTTCCTTCATGCCAAGTCAAACACATTTGTCTTCACAAACAGGTAGGCATTTGTCACAGATTCTAGGAGTTTTAGGGCTTAGAGTTTCACAAACAACTTTAGCCTTGATGCTGTGAAAGGAGGTCACAGAGACATGGATCACTCGGGGCGGAAATGCTTTAAGTAGTGACCCAGTGGTTAAAGGTTCTATGTTGATGATCAGAAGGTTGTGAGTTCAATTCTAGCTTGTGCCAGGCTGCCAATAATGGGCTCTTTAAACCTCTCTGCCCCAGGGCTACTGTATCATGTCTGTGTCTTCACTTAAACACCAGATAGGATATGCAGGGAAAAGTCATTTATTTGTGACAATACAATATAAATTATTCTTTAGCCTGTGTGACTGGCATATGAGCTTTGTAATGCTGGCTCAGACCAGAAGGTTGTAAGTTTAATTCCCACGACTGCACAGTGTGTGTGCGTCACTTTAGATAAAAGCATCTGGCAATATGGAGCAGAACAGATCTATAATGATCTAATAGTAATAGGTAGTAAAATCACCTTACTCTGCATGTAGGAGGTCATTTTTTCCTCCAAGTGAGTGTGTGAGATCCTATTCATTCTTAACCAAGATTCAACCTTGGTATATTAAGGTCATGATTAACTGCAGAGAATTTAAAGCATCTTTACAATTGGAACCAGAAGACGAGCCTCTGCTCATGACTCACGCCGGCCTGTGGGCACCACCGCTATTAGCAAACAGTTTGTGTGTTTATTTCAAGATTCCCAGGTTAAGCGTAGACTAATTATACATCCACCGGTCGTCTAAACGATTCAGGTACTGGAAACGCTGTGAAAACACACATTTCTAGGAATGCCTTGTGTTTTTTCAAGACACTCAGCCAAAAGTGCACATCATCCACAATGGGTTCTTTCTCTGTTTACAAGGCCGGGTTTTAATCGGTTGCTTGACCTCACTGAACGTTTACTCTTATTATCGAATTTGTGCATGTTAGTCACTCTACAAACATTCCATGCTAAGCTGAGACTTCCACATACACAAAGTAAAACGATGGAAACAGTGGATTATTGAGAAAGGGGGGGGCAGTTTGTTGAATGAATAGATGTTTCGCAGCAGGAGCGGTTCATACAACCTTCTGCGAAAAGAGCAGGACACTCTGTTTATATGTGGGAGAGGGAAACGATTTGTAGTGTGTTTATATCCTAAGTAGAAAGAAATGGGCCTGAGAAAAGTTGAAAATGTGTTAGTTTGGCTGTTTCAGGTTAAATTTATTTGTGCAGACCTCGAGAAAGGGAGCTGAGCAGAGATGATAAATGTTGTCCTATTAATGGGTAATAGGATGACTATGTTTAGAGGCTACAGCCTATTTTATGTTTCAGACATAATCGTTATTTCTTAAACAAGACTTAATAGAGCCTCTGTAACATGTAATTGCAGGACAATTTATATATTTAACCCTTTTTACCAGTACTCTGGTGTTCAAGTTTGCTAGTGGAATGGAAATCGACTTATCAGACATTTTTAATCAGTATAAATAAATGAATTGCTTTTATTGCTGTAAGACTGACATAAAATGTGTCAGGACACTGTTTGTTTCCAAAGTGAGGTGTTTTTACCTCTATTGGGATAACCTTACACAGAATTTTAGCGGTTGATGGTGACCCCTTCAAATTTGAGATGATTATGAACAAGCTTTCAAAACGAATCTTTATTTTTTTGGCCACTTGGGAAAAGAGTTCATTTTTTTGACATTTTTAACTGACTTAATAAAAAGAAGTGAACGCACTGTACTTTTTTTGGGGTGGTTTATATTTACAGTTAATGATGTGGAATGTCTGGTATCATTGATGTGATAGACAGCCATCTCCTCAACAGCATGTCTTTTTCCTTTCACTTAAAGTTAATAAGACCGAAAAAGTCATATTACAGCAAACTTAAAAAGTACAAAGTCCAATATCATGAAGACTCCTCAGAGACAGGATCACTGTGTTAATCATTACATGATATAGAAAATAAATCACCTCTGATTCAACAGATGTGCGAGATAAAAAAAAATAGTAAACGTTTAAGTAATGCAAAGAAATTGATGTATACTAAGAACAGAAAAATAAAATGGATATCCTATAAAGGATAAATGAAGATATCTTCTAAATAGCACTGTATAAAAGCAAAGGTCTTTGTGGATTTTCTTCCATCAGAGCATAATGTGAAGTCAAATCCTGTCTTTTTTTTTTTTTTTATTTCTTTCAGCTCAGTCAGGGGAACGTCCCTGGCATCGAGAGTGCTTCCTTGGCCATGGACACAGAAGAAGGAGTGGAGGTGGTGTGGAACGAGGTGCAGTTCTCTGACAAGAAGGTCTTCAAGGCACATGAGGTACAACCAGTCACTCATCTCCCTGGTAAATGTCACACTGTTTTACCCGTAAGGTGCATGAAGGTTGGAGCAAGTCCTAGTTGTCACGAGATCTGTAAATAGAAGTGATGAAGCAGTCATTCACATCATCAGAGTGTCAATGGTACAGAGGGGTGATAATGGTTAATGCCACCATTCTTGCATTGACAGCCTCAAGGGCTTTTCACTCTGAGTATAACCCTGTGTTATCTTCTTTCTAAACCTGTTTTTTAACCCCGGGTGGAGGAACGTTTCACATTTTGTAATTCAGAAGCAGGGTTATCACCACTTTTATTCACGTAGTTATGAAATACTGCTCTGAAGCAGGGTTAGCAGTGCTTTTGGTGTGATGTTCGGATGTTCCAGACAACCGACACCCATCAGAAATTAAAATGCACGTGCCTCATATCACGCATTTCAGGTTTTTTTCCGATTTCCGATTTTTTTTTTTCTTTTATAAATCTCAAATGTTGACCAAAAACATGGAGGAGACAGTTTTTATTTGCTTTTTCAGGACAAACTGGGTGGCATTTTTGCATCTCAGGAGGCTTAATACACCAAGAAGGATTTTCATGGTGGCATTTTTTTCTCACTGATTTATATACTGACGGTTATTTAAAGCTGTCACACACTGTATTTGTTCAGTCATGGTTGTTAACACTGCAGATATACAAATATGAAGGTTAAGCCAGGGTTAAGGATGTACAGTGTGACGCGTCAGATTTATGAAAACCCAGGATTAATTGTTCACACCGGGTAAAGTATGAGCAGCGTGTAACATGAAATGACTCCGGGTTAACTGTATTGTTAACTATACAGGGTTAACAGTTTGAAAAGTCCTTCAGGCACCTAAAAAAACCATCACACTAAAGCAAGAGCATCACTTTATTCAATGTTCACTTTCAATCCCAATTTCCAACATTTATTTACTGGTTTTATGCCTTTCCCAGCGCTCTAAATGTCACTTTAGTCTCTGTTCCTATTAAAACAGAGCCAGTCCAACAGTCTTTTTGCCTGAAGCTTCTGCCAATCTTGCCTCAATAACCATCATTCTTTCAACGTCATTTACAGTAAATCCTTTCCTCTTGGCATTTTGAACCAAAAATCGAGGTCAACTCTGTCTGCTCAGCATTTGTACACATGCACACTGTCTGGTATAACGCTATTTACTTGATTGTATCATGCATTACACGTGACAGGAAGCATCTTCGCCCATCAGGTCCTTCCCATCTGTACAGGGGGATTAACCTGCGATAATGCCATTAAGAAAGGAATAAATCACAGCAGGAGGTGCTGTTGTAGGTTTGATGTAACCCTAAACAACACAGAGCTTCTGTTAGCACACTGCAGTTGATTTGATTATTTTCCTATAATAGCATTTCCAGAAGTCTTTTTTTCCCTCTTATACCACAGCAGTTTGCAATTACTATCAGTGTTATATTTATTTACAAAAGATTGTGGAATATTCATGATACAAGTTAGTGCCCTGTTCTGCTTACATCCTAACAACTAGAAACTGTCATTTTCTTTAAAACCTCTTTTATTTCCTTTACTCTTTAAATTATACGATAAAATTCCCATCTTTTCATTTTACCAAGAAACCACAAAGCCGGCTGTCCGGGAGACATTTTCCATCTCCGAAATGTTAGGAGGCTTACAGAAATGCTAAACAAACATCTCCTCACACAAAACATCACCATATCGACGACTACACACGTCCCTGAACAAGATCTACTGAAATAATAACATATTAGAATGAGAGCAGTAATATAAAACTGCTACTGTTATACAAAATAAATCAACAGCATCTGACCAATCAGATTTGAGAATTCTGCAGCACTGTGGTGTAAAGCACGACGATACACAATGTTAAAATATAATAAATACAATAATAAAGTAACACTCCTCTTTTGTAACTGGTTTTGGACTTTATATGAGGAGATGCTGTTTACTCAAAAACTAGAGTGAACATGGTTTTTACCAAAAAGAAACTGGGATATCATCAGATCCTTAGACTGGATTTTAATAGGCTTTCACACTGCACTTAACCCCAGGTTATCATCGTACTAAACCCTGCTTTTAACCCCGGGTAGAGGAACTTGTAATTTAGTAGCAGGGTTAGCATGGCTTTTCAAACAGTAAACAGTGGTTGCAGCGGTTGAGAGGGGAAAAAAGTCAAATGGTGATGGAAAATACATCAGTTGGAGACAGTTTTATTTTTACAGTTAAATGTCAGGAAAGTCTGTTCAGGACAAACTGACTGAATAATCAGCAGGGTTAGAAGCAGGATAGCGACAAACACTCGGTCAGCTACATGACTAATTTAAAAAGGCAAAAACAGACGTGTGAAAGATAACAATGCGACCTTGGGTGTAGAACTGCAGAGCTGTCCTTGTTTTCTATTTTGAACCCAGTTCTTCAAAATCAGCCAAGTGTCCGGCTTAATTTGATGTTAATTTGATGTCGCATGCTGTATATGTATCCAATCATAGATATTAACAACACAAATACACAAATAAGAAGGTTAAGCCAGGGTTTAGGAATGTACATGGGAAATGGCAGATTATGAATAGCAAGGATTAATCGTTAACCTCGCGTGAAAGCAGCGTGAGATGTGAAACAGGATAACCCAGGATTCTCTTTTCCCGGGGTGTAAAACGACCCAGGGTTAACTAGCTCAAAGTGTAAAAAATGTACTTTAGTTAATTGAAGTAGGATCTGCTCCAGAGTGCAGGTTGTGTCATGTTCAGCACACAGGATGGTATAAAAATTGATAGCAGTGTGTTATGGTCAAGGTATTGTGTATAATGAGATCAATGTACTGTGTACTGATTTTGTGTGTGTGTGTGTGTTTTTAGGACAGAATCAGGGAAATGTTCGAGAACCTCATGCAGGTGGAGCACCCCAACATTGTTAAGTTTCATAAATACTGGCTGGACATGAGGGAGAACCGAGCCAGGGTGGGATATGACGTTTTATACATGCACAATAACACAATTTTAATTGAACTCTTTGCACCATAAGTGATTTTCACTGACATTGCATTTCTTTTATTAATAGGCTTTGAATATTTTTTTAATATTGTACAATTGCAATAAATGATGCACGTTGTTTTTGTTATGCCTGATATGTAAATGCAGAATTTTTTATAAATAGTTTTTGCTTTTCTTGAAATCACTTCATTATTTTATCAAACAGTTGTGATAGATTTGAACGGTAAAAATTGATAGATTTTCTTATAAAGATTAGATTATAATTTATAGTATGTCTATGGCTTACACATTTATATAGCCAGCATGTTGATTAGACAGCTAAAGTGTTGTGTTTTTTTTCTTCTGTTATCTTTTAGACCTACAAATTAGGTTCTATATATTAACTATACTCCTATATGAATTAGACCTTAAAGATAAACGGCTGCATTTTAACATGACTTTGTGTCACAGGTGATTTTTATCACAGAATACATGTCCTCTGGGAGTCTTAAACAGTTTTTGAAGAAAACTAAGAAGAATCACAAAACGATGAATGTTAAGGTAGGACTTAGTTCCTCCTCATATACAGAATTTTGCAAGTGGTACATCACCACCCTGTGGTGAAGGGGGAGCCACACTTTTGCATCCGCACAACCTGTGTGTGTGTGTGTGTGTGTGTGTGTGTTTTTACTGTAGGCATGGAAACGCTGGTGCACACAGATCTTGTCTGCCCTCAGGTAAGACAAGTCCTATTATTGTTAGGAGGAGACACTGAGACAAATCCATTTATATGTCTTCATTTAAGTCATTTATATGACTTAATTTATTAATCAGAAATTTCAATCATTTCAAATTCAGTGAAATCTGTATCTGAATAACATCCATTCATTGTCTGCCGCTTATCCGAACTACACTCGGGTCACGGGGAGCCTGTGCCTATCTCAGGCGTCATAGGGCATCAAGGCAGGATACACCCTGGACGGAGTGCCAACCCATCGCAGGGCACACACACACTCTCATTCACTCACGCAATCACACACTACGGACAATTTAGAGATGCCAATCAACCTACCATGCATGTCTTTGGACTGGGGGAGGAAACCGGAGCACCCGGAGGAAACCCCCGAGGCACGGGGAGAACATGCAAACTCCACACACACATGGCGGAGGCGGGAATCGAACCCCCAACCCTGGAGGTGTGAGACAAACGTGCTAACCACTAAGCCACCGTGCCCCCCTATCTGAATAACATTTTACAGTTAAAAAAAAAAAATAGATCCTGTAAATAAGAGATGTTTCATCAGAGAAAATGGGGAGGAAGGAAACCTAGTGAGAAAAAGCACTGTAATGAAAATGATGCTTATTGCATTTTGTTTCTTGTCTATCTTAGATATTCACTTTCTTTAGTGGGGGAATTGAACTCAGCTGCTGCCTGTAATTATCAACCTGCACTGATGGGCATTGTAGCATAAAATATAGCCAACTGTTAAATTTTTTTAATATATAATGTTTTTGGCTTATAACCTCATGTTTTTAGGAGATGGCACTGTTCAACACAAGCTGTGTTTCAATCAGAAGGCAGCTACCTCCAGAGCCATGTCCTTTGAAGGCAGCTGACTCTCTAGGCAGCATTTTAAACAAAAAGCTGCATGTTTTGGACAACCTTCAAAGTCATTGTACATCATGACCGTTAATGGATGGTGTGCATGATTTACCTCAGGATGAATTATCGAAATGGCAGCCACTATTTTCCTCAATATAATCATTTCAGGATTTTATCAAGGACAGAAAATGGGCTGTTTGGAAAAGCACAATATGTTAAACTGTTAAAGCCAATCCGTATGCATCATTCATATGAATGACTTGTAGCCTTCCCTTCTTTTATCCATCATCAGATAAACCGTAAACATAGCTGAGTTTCACCTCACAGCTTTGCCTCTTGGAAAAAGTGTAGCATATTTCTAGGGCACCCATGTCTAACAGTAACACTTATGATTTTGTCACTTGTACACCCTAAGGATAAAGAAATAACAGATTAAGATTTGTTTATAATGTAAACCTAAATGCTTGGTCATGCATGACTATGCCTTGAAGAGTGTTTTCACACCGATTAGTCTGTATAATCTGAATCAGAGACGGACACTTTATTTTGGTTTATTTACTGCAATTTTTGGTTTGGACTTGCACTTAAGCTTTTCGTAGAAACACCCTAAATTATATATC
Source organism: Hemibagrus guttatus (assembly GCA_033459395.1). Lineage (NCBI taxonomy): Eukaryota > Metazoa > Chordata > Actinopteri > Siluriformes > Bagridae > Hemibagrus > Hemibagrus guttatus. The sequence continues at coordinate 24,427,604 of JAUCMX010000005.1, read as the reverse complement.
CATTAATTCAGATCAGTGCTCTGTGTACATTAACTTGAAGACCTATGAAGATCCACACTAGATGTGTATCTGCATTATTTTCTGCTTTGCACTGCTGCCACATGATTGGTCGATTGTATAACTGCATAATTATGCAGGCGTTTCTAGGATAATGGACAGCAATATGTGTATGGATATTCGTCCACGGTTCGAGTATTCTGTGCTCGTAAGTGAACTCCTTTCACTTTTTCCTTTTCTTGCAGTATTCTACCCATCGTCTGTATAATCTGAATCTTTATTTTGGTTTATTTACTGCATGGTTTGGATTGGACTTGCACTTGAGACAGATGAACGATGTGAAGGGTCAAAAAAAAGTAATGAAAGTCATTTACTGGTTAGAAACGTAGCTAAGCCAAGTGCACACAGAAATCGCAAAAAACAATTTTGAACAGGGATAACACAGAGCCAAGGCTAAATAATTGACTTATAAATAATGTAGAGCAACAGCTATGTCCTATGTTTGTGTCTACAGCAAAATATATTTTTGGTGAATGTTTGGTTTACTTCAGAAGCAGTGTCAATCGCGTGGTATTACTGTGTTTTCACTTTCTCAAACAAATTGAGCTAAACAGAGAAACGCATCAAGCTTTGATTCAGACGGACTACATTTCGGACCGCATATACGAAAGCACCCTAAGATCGATCACAATTATGAGAATGTTCTTCACTTTTACTCAATTCACAATGTTCTTTCCCACCAGTTACCTGCACTCATGTGATCCACCCATTATCCATGGAAACCTGACATGTGACACCATCTTCATCCAGCACAATGGCCTCATAAAAATCGGCTCAGGTGCAGTTGTGTCTCTTCGCTCTGTAGTTTTGGAAACAAAATTCAGTGTCTGTAGTTTTTACTCTTTATTTCTGGCTTCCTCTGCAGTGTGGCACAGGCTGTTCGTCAATGGTAGGTCCTCTTTTTCTTGTTGTTTTTCTTTACACCTACTATGGCCCTGAACCCCTAATAATGAGCAGTCTGTTCATTTACATGTGCTGTGAATGTGTTGCAGTTGCCTAATAAAAAACTGTGAATGACATCATGGGAAAAGTAGTGGGAGGAAACACTATGGGAATGAGGTGTTTTGCATGCATTAATTCCTCTTGAGAACTGAAACTTCAAGAAAACCCTGACAGCAAGAAAAGGGAGAATACAGTATGAATGGAAGATAAAATCACGCAGATATGAGAGTGAATTTAGTTAAGATAATTGTGAATGCAAGACGTTTTACAGGCTGATTTGGGCCAAGATGTGTCAAGTGATACAAATTTAGTATTAAGCAGCACAAGATCTAGCATTTTTGGCCACAACAATCATCATAAAAAAAACTCCTGTAGGGACTGATTATAGTGGTGCAATTTGCACTGACTCCACACTTTTTTTCAGCTTTGGGTAGAAACACCTTAAGCTGCATATCCATTAATGCAGATGTGCTCTGTGTACATTAACTGACGATCTATGACGATCCACTCTAGATCTGTATCTGCATTACTTCCTGCTTTGCACTGCTGCTACATGATTGGCTGATTGTATATTTGCACGTGTTTCTAGGATAATGGACAGAAATATATGTATGAAATATTCATCCTGGGTTCGAATATTCTGTGCTCATAAGTGAACTCCTGCCACTCTGCTTTTCTTACACTATTCTACCCGTCGTCTGCTCTTGAAAAAGTATGAAATTGCATGAAATGAATTCTGAATTGTATGAATTCTGCGAGTTTCTTCCTGTTGTACAAGAACAAAATATGCTATTGAGAAAAAGACAAAATTGTGACAAATCATTCCTACCATAAAATCACGGAAATGCACAATTCTAACAAACTCATCCACAATGCACGAATAATAATAATTGTACATATACAATATACACACATGCATTGCATTATGCTGTAATTTTTACCACAGTATTTTGTTTCATTTGTATACCCTATGATTTTACTTTAATTGCTGTAAATATGAGGAGAGTATTGTAAATAATCATCATTGCCATGCCTAGTGGCCCAGTGCTCCACAATCCTCACAGATGAGTACCAGCTGCGGTTTACATGGACTTTCTGTCTTTTCTATACACACACAAACAGAATTCTAGCAGTCCTCTTGTCTTGTGTTTGAGCAGGCTGTCTGTTTGTGTGCTTTACCCAGTATTCCCAGAAGCCATCCATGGGAACGTGCACCAGCACCGAGACGAGGCGCGCAATCAGCACTTCTTTGCTCCAGAGTATGGCCGTAAGTGTCCATCTAGATCTCTAGCTCTCTTCCGCTCTCCCGCTTTCTCTCTCTCTTGTTCTATCTGCATTTATCTCTATAGTTTGACCCAAATGTGCTTAAACATCCCCATATTTAATTTCCCCTTTTTACTTTTTTTTTTTCTTGCAGTTGCTGAGGATGACTACTCTATCGATATATATTCTTTTGGTATCTGTGCTTTGGAGGTAAACAGCTCAAAACTGATTTGAAAAAAGAAAACCATGTTGCTCAAGTACAGTGGCTAAAGATGTTCTGTTTATCTCTCTCTGCTTAAGATGGCAGTTTTGGAGATTCAGGCCAATGGTGACACTGCTGTTTCCAAAGAGGCCATAGCACATGCTGGGCAGTCACTGGAGGACCCTCTCATGAGGGTAAAACAACATACTCATGATTTTCATGAAAAAAAAAAAATCAGCAAAACAATGCACAGCTTTATTTAGATGTCATATTGATATCACATTTTATGGAACACTAGTTCAGAGATTAGGTACAATAAACATTAAAATAAACATTTTAATGGGATAATTAGGGACAATAAACATTTTTTATTAATAAAGCAAAACAGACCAATAGACTTGCCTCTAAAGTGCTTGGGATGGTCTAAACTCCCTCAAGAAACTAGGGTGATATCTCATAGCTTAAAGATTGAGAGCTTTAACATCATAAACAGGATGTGAAGCCCAGCATGCAGCCAGTATAGAAGGCTTGGGATAATATGCATTCTAAATTAGCTGATGTTTTCTCAAAGCAACAAGAAGACAGCCAGCTGGCCAAACACTAAGAGTCCAGTCTAGAGGTTATGAAAGCAAATAGCTTCTGTCAATATCACGCTACATTCTCAGTAAAATCCAGGGATAGATTGTGCCTTGTTATGGACATGTTTTTATGTAGAGATAGTGGTCACTTGATAAAAATTGCAGGATAGTGTAGGGTAAAATCAGTAAACTTCCTGTGCAGCCTCAGTGCTTCTCAAATCAAATCAGATCTCTTTATTGTCACATCATTATCAACACAAGTGTAAAAGTGAGTGAAATTCTTTAGTTTTGGACTTGATACTGCGGTATCGGCTTCCTGAGAGCAGCAGAGACAGTAGCTTGTGGCTCAGGTGGGTTGGGTCTTTGATGATCCTTCGGGCTTTCCCAACACATCGGCAGATGTGGATATCCTGGAGGGAGGGAAGCTCACCTCCGACAATGTGGCGGGCCGTTCGGACCACTCTCTGCAGTGTTCTGCGATTCTGTTTTCATTCATTCATTGTCTACCGCTTATCCGATCTATTCTCGGGTCACGGGGGGCCTGTGCCTATCTCAGGCGTCATTGGGCATCAAGGCAGGATACACCCTGGACGGAGTGCCAACCCATCGCAGGGCACACACACACACTCTCATTCACTCACGCAATCATACACTACAGACAATTTAGAGATGCCAATCAACCTACAATGCATGTCTTTGGACCGGGGGAGGAAACCGGAGTACCCGGAGGAAACCCCCGAGGCACGGGGAGAACATGCAAACTCCACACACACATGGCGGAGGTGGGAATCGAACCCCTAATCCTGGAGGTGTGAGGCAAACGTGCTAACCACTAAGCCACTGTGCCCCCCCCCCCCCCCCCCCCCCCCCCCCCCCGATTCTGTTTTAATAGAAAAAAAGTTTCGATTCCTCAAAAAAAGGGTGGTATAAACTGAAAACAATAGAAGTCATTTAAAAAAGCATTCATAAATATATTTTTGGAATTTATAACCGTATGCTTATTTGTCTTATGATGATGATGATGATGATGATGATAAATTACATAAGTAATGATTGAAACCATTTCACTTGAATGCTTACTCAGGAGTTTACACAGTCATGTGTGCGCACAGAGGCCAAGATGAGGCCAACAGCTCATGACCTGCTGTTCCACAGAGTACTATTTGAAGTCCACTCCTTGAAGCTGCTCGCTGCCCACTGCTTCATCAGCAACCAGTGTAAGTGAACACACCATTGTAAGAATGATTCATGTTGAGCAGTGGAAGAGTTTCTTCTTGTCACACACAAGTCCAGTAAAATCGCAGTATGTGTAAACATGGCATTAGAGTCACTGCAATTTAATAGTTATTCATCCTGATCATTTGTATCCTGGAATGAAACATTTCTATGGGAGTGATGGGAGCGGTCTCTTCCAGGATGAAGGTCTCTTCCGTCCCCATCCACATGCCGTGTTGGATTACTGAATGGTTTAAACGTGATGTAAATTAAATGTAGTGGTCTTCATGTACCAAATGTCAGTCTAGTTGAACACTTACGGGAGATTTTGAAGAGGTGTGTTAGACAGTGCTATCCACTACTGTCATTATTTTTTTTGGAAGAATTGTGTTCATCCCTCCTGTAAAATTCCAGAGACTTGTAGCATCTTTTCCAAGACACATTGAAAATGTTCTGGCTGTGTACAAACATCTTATAAACATTTACGTTTTTTTTTTATTATTATTATTTAATTTGTCACCTGTCTGTAGCTCATTCTTGCCCAGCAAATTCAGTTCAAGTGAAAGAGCAGAAATCTCATATAAGCCCATAAGATTGATCTGATTCATGAGTCTGTATCTGCCACATCTAAGGGTTCCAACTGGTAAGATCCTGAGTAAACAGAAAAAAATGAAAATCATGAAGTTGTAAGTCTTCAAAAAATAAATTAATGCAAAAATATTTGTTTAACTAATTAAGAATTATCTGATTATGATTTCCTTTTGAAACAGATCTGCTTCCAGAGAACTGTGTAGAGGAGAAGACCAAGGCGATAGACCCAAATGGCATCATGGCAGAGATAAACCACAGCGACCGACCGGGAATCCAGCTAAAGTACGTTACTCATGTCTCTCGGCCATGTTTCTACTCATCACACTTGACTTCTTTCCCCTCACTGCCTTCTCTTTTATTTGAAAGGTACTCCCATGTCTCACCACTGGAGCTGGACAAGTTCCTTGAGGATGTGAAGTAAGGTGTAAAGAGGATAGGGGCTGGTTAAAGACATGTGGTTTCGATTTTAATCCATTTGAATGACTTCCTATCATATTGTTTACGATATTTGATCAGGAATGGGATCTACCCCCTAATGAACTTTGCATCGCAGCGGCCGCATCCTATTCCGCGTGCCCTCTCTTTGTCCCAGGAGCATATGGAGACGGTGAAGACTCCAACTCCAGAGCCTCAGGAGACAGAAACCAGGAAGGTAGAAAGACTATAGTAGACTATATGTAAACTGGATCTGTTTTTCAGGGAGAGTTTATATTTTGAGAAGTTAATGTTCCTTTAATACGCTCTTAAAATCACTATATTGTCCGTCTACTGTAACAGGTCAATGAATTGAACTGTTTCATGCAGGTTATCCAGATGCACTGCAATTTAGAGGCAAATGAGGAAGGCACCAGGAGTCATGTGAGTTTAACACACACCACTATGACTGCTTTCATTTAGACAACTTGACTCGATATACAGAAAACATGGTGTTGTCTGTCTCTTCAGCTTTCTCTGTTTTTGAAGATGGACGACAAACTTCACCGCCAGCTTAGCTGTGATGTTCTTCCAAGTAAGTTCACTTACATCACCTTCTTTTGCAACCTTATTCAACCTTGCTTAAAAGTATTCTTGTGCCCTAATGATTGTATTCAAAAATTCTTAATTCAAGTATATCATGCTGATGGCTTTATGATTAACTAACAAAGGTAGCGGATTTTGTATCATTAGGTTCAAGCTAGTTAATAATACATCATAACACACCACAAATTTTATCATACATGTTTAGCACGTATATGTTAAAACATTTTGTAGGGATTATAACACGTTTGAACTTTTTAATTTTCATGTTAATTTTAGGAAAAACTGTATTTCTAGATACTCTTTAAAGAGTTTGACTGAAAACATTTTTTAACGTTAATCACGCTTGCACTGGCTCAGTGGTAGGTTTCTCACCTATCATGCGGAAGGCCCGGGTTTGATTCCCAGCCAATGCCCAAACCCCAGCCACTGGATGCAGTGCCGGTCCCAAGCCCGGAAAAATGTGAGGGTTGCGTCAGGAAGGGCGTCCGGCGTAAAACCTGTGCCAAGTTGTTGTGCGGACCAGTTGTTCTGCTGTGGCGACCCCGAACAGGGAGCAGCCGAAAGCAACTTCTTCATTCACGCTTGCACTGCAGTAATGTCAGTTAGTATAATCTTTAGAACAGTAGTATAGAAATACAATTTATTATTGTCCAAATTTCATTCCTAGACTCTATTCACATTACTGCCACATGATAAAGGCTACATAAGTGCAGCAAGCATCTTGCATCCTTTGCCATAAAACACATCTCACTCTCTTGCTGGCTAAATTGTGAAAAGGAAAGCAAGCTCATAACCCTCTGAGTTCTGATAAACATTTTTGGAAGGCATGAGCATAATATTGTGCACTTTTATTCACCAAAAGAGTTTGTCAAAATATTTTCTGTTTAGACCATTCACTTTTTCTCATTAATACGTACATATAGACTAATATTAGTGCATAAGATATACTAAACTGGGATATCTTCATAGGATGGTGACATTTCTGCTAAGCTGTTGTGTGTGTAAATAGATTGTCTGTGAATGGTTTAATAAGGAATGGTTGTGCAACAAAAAAGAACATATTACGGTCATGTGCTGGTAGTAACATTTTTACCAGCAAGACAGTGAATAAAAAGGTTTATTTAATGTATTCCACCATGTATTCCTTTATTTAATTCATTTTTAAAAAAAATGATTTCATCTTATTGAGTAGCTGGAGACTATGGAGAACTATGAAGATGATGAAACTAATAATTTCAATCAAAAGATATATTTGGCACCCAGGCCTATCTGTGGTTATGCCCGCAAAGCTGCAAACAGATACTGTGATATACAAAAGCTCATGTTATTGTGTTGCACAGTCATTGTATCATCACCTAACTTTTTAATTAGAGACTAAATATGATCCGATGTTTTTTGTTGTGTTTTTTTTTTTTAGCCGACCATCCCAGAGATCTGGCCAGTGAGCTGGTCCACCATGCATTCATTAGCGAGGTGGGTTGAATAGCCTTTTCTACAGCACAAATGTCTGACATGCATGTGTGCTGTGTTTAATTACTGATTTCATTCATGATAATCTGATTGTGCTGATGTTGAACAGGATGACTGTGAGAAGTTGGCATGCTTTTTGGAAGAGGCGCTGGGGAAACACTGGGGTGGGGCTTCAACGTCTCCTTCGGCCATCGTGTTAACGCATTGAGTCGCGCTGGAGCGCTGTTGTTAAACAGACGACTTGGCTGGAGCTGGTCTGAGAGAAAGGAAAGAGGGAGTTGAAGAGTTACCCACACTTTTAAATGGGGAAAGGGCAAAACATGCCTTGAAGTGATAGATTTGCTCCATGGTAGCAAGGCTGTAAAGAACACTGACCATTAACATTTTCCCAAAACACAACAGGCTTGTTGCTCTTTCACCGGTGATGAATCCACCATGTATTCCTTTATATGTCTGATGGATTGTTGTGGACATTTTCAGTGCCGTTTTACCATGCTGGATGGTAAATATCCATCCTCCATCCAAGAAGTTTCTGGCAAAGGAAAATGCCACAGAAATAAAGTCTTAGGAACAAAGAACTTTGAAACAAGAAAGAATACTATTGGTACAAATAATTGGTTCTCGTGGGTCTGCCAGCCCATGTGTCTTAAAGTGTCATGTTTTTTTTTTGTTTGTTTTTTTGTTTGTTTTTTTAAAAAGATAACCGTAGTGCATATTTATTTATTGTTTAACTATTAAACATGACTAGAAAGTGACTTAAAATTCCAAATGAGAATCCAAATATGTGATATGTTTGTTTTATTATTCCCTGCAAAAAAAAAAAGAGATTGAATAAATGAGTGACCAGGAGCTGATGAATGTACAGTACTGTAGCAAAGTGCCCTTTGGTTTTGTTATAGTTAGATTATTTCTCCCAATGTGAGACATAAAGCAACTAAAAGAACTAGTTCTTACAAAGCACAAAGTGCCTAAGTAAGAAATGAATGTGTCAAAAGTACATGGAATGGGATTGCCATTAATCCATGAGCTTGATTTCTACAGTTTTGTGCTTCACTGGCAATAAGTTTAGATTTGCAACATTTAATGAATATGATTTTCTCTGTGTGTAATGTATGCTAAATATTCATAATACTATTTGTGTAATATCCTTAGAACAAGGACACACTACGTAAACACCCTTACACTCACTAGCCATTTTAAGAGGAACACCTGTGTCCCTGCTCATTCATGCAATTCTCTCTCAGCCAATCATGTCGCAGCAGTACGTTAAAACATGCAGGCCAGGTGCTTCGGTTAATGATTGATGTCGACATAAATGGAAAATGTGATCTCTGTGAATGTGGTGTAGATTGAATATTTAGGAATGTACTGATCTCCTGGGATTTTCACACACAGTAGTCTTTCCACAGAATGGTGCGGAAAATATACAAAACATCTAGTTCTGCAGGCGGAAACATCTTGTTGATGAGAGCGGTCAGATGAGAAAGATTGGTTGTATTTGAGTTAACACAACATTCACCAGCTCAACCTGACCAATCTTTTCAGATCTCTCTAATCAGCCGTCATTGGCAAACAATCAGAGAAGCAGTTTCTGAAATACTCAAAACATCTCCACTAGAATGGGCACCAAATGCATGCCATGGTCAGTCACTAAGATCACATTTTTCCCTATTCTCATGTTTGATGTGAACATTAACCAAAGCTCATAACCTGTATCTGCATGATTTTATGCCTTGTGCTGCTGTCACATGATTGGCTGAGTGGACAGTTGCATGAATTTGCAGGGGTATAAGTGTTCCTATTAGGAGTCACTGATGAGAGTAGATCATTTCATTTGATAATGACCAGGTTAAGCTTCTACACTATGAACTAGCAGCTTCTGGGGTTAAATCCCAGGGCTGGCAGAGTAAGACCCTTAACCGCTTGGCTCTAAGCTTAGATGGAATTGGATAAAAGAGTCATCCAAATGATTACCATTAATATCAAACTGCTCTTGAAAGAACGGTTTGATAGCAACCTTTAGAAGAGTTCTGCGATTCTTGTTGGAATAGTTTGACTTAGAAACACTTATTACACACTACCAAACGTGACCAAAGTAGCACCATTTATCTGTGCACTGGACATTCCAGTCCAAGCCTACAGGCACTTTATAATGTGAAATATATCCCATCATATGATTAATAAAAGTCATCAAGAGATGATGATATTTTAACATGTTGGATGAGAAGGAATCCCTCCATCAAGGCAAAAAGGGCTGTTTTTTAGTTTTAGGTTTGCACCATATGCAGCAGTATTTGTAATGATTGAGGTTCCGTTAAAGAGCCGTTTACATACACATAAAAACCAAGTGAGGTACATGCCTGAAGAACACTGGAATGAACAATGGCAGCTGGGGTTGGGGTAGATGAATGGAAAAGATGCTTAACACATTGCTTCTGGAAAATCTTACTAGGACTCTTGGTTTGAGGCTTGTTTTATTGTAAATTAGTATGCTGTATAATTTTTCTGCCATTTATGCCAACACTGTCAAAATTAAAAAGTTCTGGTCATAAATTGTTCTAGCTAGAAGACCCTTTTTTTTTTTTTTTTTTTTTTAGTTTTAGTACAACAATAATCCCCTGCTAAAAATGTAGAATTCAAGTTAAACCTGGTTATTTCTGCAGTTCCTCGTTTGGATTTCAGGGCGATTTCGGTGATACTGCCACATTTGTGAATGGCTTTGGCTCTTAAACGTTTGCATTTATCTTCCATTTAGAAATACTTTGCATGTCAGAACATGAATGATATTACCAAGTTTTTTGGTAAAATAATACGTTGGAAGTGCAGTATATGACCAGCTACCGCATCCTTCTAAAAATAATTGTTGTAACCTTTTGATCATTTTCCTGTAGGACAGCTGATTTTTTTTTTTTTTAAAAAAAAAAACAGCAGGGTCACACATGAAAATATGTTCTTAATTATATAATAAATCATTTTCTGTCATCCTGAAATTTAGGATATGGAAAGTAGCTTGTTGGATGATATATAGAAATGAATGTGTGTAACCTCCACACACCTGCACAATGATTGGTGACATCCTCCCAGGCCTTGGTTAAATAGTTTAGTGTACATTCTTGCTTTTTGGATTTATGCAATTTATTTTTTCTTGTGTCAAATATACAAATTGTGTCAAATATACAAATTGCTCAATAAAATCTTAAGAATCATAAAGTGCATACTGTGTTTTGTTTTTGATAGATAGATAGATAGATAGATAGATAGATAGATAGATAGATAGATAGATAGATAGATAGATAGATAGATATGCTCATGTAGTCGGGAGGGTTTGAATTTACAATCTTTTTTTTCTTTTTCTTTTTTAAATCCCAAAAACAGTTTGTTTGCTCTGGTCTCTCCTACAGTCCAAATATATACAAGGAGGACTAGTTATGTTAGATTTCCCCTAGGATTGAATTGGTGTGTTAAATGTGTCTGACATTCAGCTGAAGAGATCCTTTCTGGGATATACCAGAATAAAGCTGACAAATATGAATGAATGACTGAATCAATCATACACTTACAGAAGAGTTTCATAACTCCACATCCACCTCTCACACTCCCCTACTCAGTGATTTAGACGTTAAGTGAAATAACAGTAATGGTAAACTAAAATGATGCATTTTCACTATTAAGAGCATGGAAGTTTCTTTCACCCTCTCGGGAGTCAAAACTACAATCTAATTCCTGATATGAAACTGTTTATATGTTTATACTGTGTCCTATTTTTGATATATTTAGCTTCGCTAGTATAATCAGTAAAGGGTAGAATGACCATATGTACGTCCGCTGTTCTTTTGGACGGAGAGGGAATGGTCTAGAAACACGATGCAGCAGCAAAACGATTTTATAATCTCGCGAGATTAACCGATCGACTGTATGTGCGTGAGATCACAATCTCGCGATATTTCACAGTCTTCATCGCCACCGTAGGCGTCCGTGTGGGATAGAGTGCTTCATGGCGGTAGCGGGTTTTGCGGTAAATGAATCACTTTACTCCGTATCTTTTTACTCTTATTTTTTTGCAGTGCAGAAATACATGTTATGTATATTTATGCATGGTTGCAATTTAATAGATAGTTATATAGTAGGGCTTAGATTTCATTTAGCACGCACGGTGCCTGCTAATCCCGCTAGCTAGCTGAGAGCGGGATTCTGGTCGCGCGGCCTGTTGCTGCTGAGGTGGACTCGCTTTTAATTAACGTACCAGCTATAGGTCGTTGGAGTTTCAGAAATTACTCTCTACTCAGTTTAGTACGTTACAGTTAAGGTTTATCCATGGTAATAAGGCTATCTGATTGTGTTCAGTACTTTTAAACCAGGTATACCCCATGTACTTGGGTAGCTAGCTAATTGTAACACTCCTCCATATTGATTCATGCTAGCGTGCCTGCTTTTTAAAAGACACAGCAATTCCGTCAAATCCCGCCTCCCTGCTTGGTGATTGGCTCTTTCGTCAACTTGAACTCACTCTACCAATGTTAGTGTAGGAGCTGAGAGCTTCTTAGCCAATCATAATGTAGCGATCGAAATGTGGCCGAATACGAGTGGGAATCAAATCTTGCTAGTTTAGTTAGCTGCACCAACTTTGTGGCCGTGTTACATGAAGATTTCACTTCTGGACTTTATTTAGGCACTGGTGTGTAGAATTGTAGCTTTAAATAGCTGTACATTTCCCCTTTAGTGTGCGTCCTACTCGTTTTCAAGAGGATGAGTTGAATGCGGCTTTACGTAGTTGGTGAATACATGCCACAGTACCACATTATTGTTTTCTGTTCTTAGCATCTGTTCTCGGATAATAATAAAAAAAAGTTATCTACATAAATAAAAAAAAGCCTACATAATCCAAAATCTTGAATAAATTTGCTTAACTAATTGATCATTTTAATATACAGTTGTATCTTGTAACTTTTATATCGCTTCTAGAGCTAACCTTGGACACAATGCAAACTCTTACAATGAGGACAAAATAGCATGATAAATCATTTAATGACATGAAATTATTGAAGTTTAGGGACTTTCAGGTAGAACTATTTAAATGGAGCATAAAACTCATAAATCTGAGGTTTTGTGTAAAAGTGTTCTCATACAACTGAGCAATTGAGGGTTAAGGGCCTTGCTCAGGGATCCAGCAGTTTCAGCTTGGTGGACCTGGGATTCAAATTCTGGGAGTCCAACATCTTCACCACTAAGCTACCACATCCCTCACAAGACCCCACGGTAGACCTAACGACCTGAGTGTGGTTTGGGAGACATGGGCATGGAGGTCGCTCAAGTGGTTAATGCTCTGGGTTGTTGACCGGAAGATCAGGGTCTAAGCTCCAGAACTGCCGCGCTGCCATCGTTGGGCCCTTGAGCAAGTCCACCAACCCACCCTGCTCCAGGGGTGCTGCATCATGGCTGACCCTGCGCTCTGACCCCAGCCCCCAAGGACAGGATATGCGAAGAAAGAATTTTACTGTGCATTAATGTATATGTGACAAAGACAACTTAACTTAATATCATAATCCAGCACAGATGAATGGAAAGCAAGCAATATCTTTGGACAGAATCTGTTTTACTTTTGCATTAATGATTGAGTCTTTAATGGGTTTACAGGGAAATTTGCTGTCCAGTCAGATACCAGAACATTTGTGTCGATCGTCTCAGTTTGTGCTTCCTCAAAAGTATTGACTTGATCTCTTCTGATTAAATTTGTAGTTTTACTTGTTTAGTCTTTGAATGAGTGTCACATGAGTATAAGGATACACTACAACAGCCTATAAGAACAGTTGTGACGAGAAGTCTAAAAGGACAGCAGGATCTAAATGGAAAAATTAAAATGCAAATAAAACAAGGAACGGTGAACAGAAAGCAGGAGCGGCCTAGCGGTATGGTAGTGCAGTGTGAAACGGTGGCTCTTGAGCTTAAATTTAAACAGTGATGGGATTGAACATTCATGGAGGCGTTGAGGCATTCCAGAGTTTGGGAGGAGCAGCGATTCATGAACGGTCACTCATGGAAGACCTGGATGTGCGAGGAATAGAAAGAAGACCAGTATTAGAGGAACATTCAGAAACCTAGACAGCCGCAAGACTGTGTGATGCTTTATATGTTAAAATGAGAAGTTTTAACTGAATGAGAAGCATTATGGTAAACCCACGCAGGAAGCCTGGCAGTTTTTTGTTGTTTTTTTAAGTGAGGGTCAGTAGTTGTGCTGCTGGGCTTTGAACATACTGCAGTTTCAGAGGTAAAAGAAGGCACTTGTAAATATGTTAGAGCCATCCATGGACCGACAGGCAGCATTGGCCTTACATAACGCAAATCTTGAGTTCTATGTGGATTGATTCATTTATCAGGAAGGCATCTGTATTTTCTACAAACTCAAATGTTTGAAGCTTGATGTGAACATGTAATGTGTTCACAGCATGGCGTCCAATCGAACGGAAAGGCACTGCAGTACAGAAATGATGCTCGCTATTATTTCAGTTTGGTGACTGAAAGTGTCCCTTGTACACACCCAAGACTGTAGCAGCAGTCAAACATTTTATTTATAATCACATCCAGCATGGAAAATCACAAATTTGTATGCCGACTGGACTAAAATTATCAGATGATGGAGAGTTTGTTGAAATAGAAATTAATTTGGCTTGTGATTTTCTCAGAGGAGGACTATGAAAACCATTGACACAGCAGATCCGGATGAAATAAAATCAGAGAAGCATCTGTAAAATGGGAAATTACCCGTGGACTCTTACCCCAGCATGTCATTTTACTTCTGTTTTGACAGGGCTTTAGATGTTCTCTCCTGTGTGTGTCTCATTTCACTAAAAAATGTTTTTTTCCTCCCCATTCTAGATTCTGAACGATAAATAAACAATAAGTGGTCTCCCAGGATATTTCTTCACAAGTGACGTGTATTAGGACACCTTAGAAGAGAACAGGGACGTGGAAGAGAGCAAGTAAGTATCATTCATCCATCGTCATTTCTGTAGATGTCATGAGCCGTGGATCAAAGTGTGATCTGGCCAATACACACGCCACTTCCACAAAGTTTTTTTTTTGTTTGTTTTTTTGTTTTTGTTTTTTTTTTAATAAATAAATACCATTCATCAGGTCATAGGAGAAGCTAATCAGTCTGATATTAGAGTTAACATATGTAATTTAAGAAACATAGAAATTCCATCCGTGAACATGAATTCATGATGCCCTAAATGGTTGGAGAAGAGCTTTCCCAGATTTTTGATGTCAGTGTTCTCAGTCTGTTGTCTCGCTATCAAGTATCTCTTGTTCTAAGTAGGTTTGTCTTTTTCTTTTCCTTTTTATGTCGTTTCTCTCTGTGTCGTCTGTGCTGTAGAGCATATCTCTTGACTGTACTATAATTCCAAAGCCAATGGCAGAACAAATTGGGTTCAAACCTCCTTAAGGGGGGCTCTGCATCACTGGAGTTCATTTGAGCAAAGGTACTTCAGCTTTCTTCTGTGTAGTACTGAGTCAGACAGGTCACCTCATCACACTTACTGTAGCTTTCCCACTTTTAAGGTAAAGTGGCTAGCATCCTCCCCTGAACGTCAGTTCTTTTGCTGGAGGGGAAAAAGTACAATCTTGGTTTCCCTACTGTAATCTTTACTTAATCTTAATAAAGCAGCATCTCGGAGAACTGCAGTGTGTTGCAGTTTTTACTGTACCAAACTGATGAATAGCTCTTCAGTTTAATGTCTTTGTAGAGTTTTTCTGTTTTGTATAGGTTTATATAACAATATACTGAAAAATGTCCTGCCCTTTCAGAGCATGTACAGCAGCTTGAAAAACAAGAATTGTAGGCATTTATTCACATTCATTAGATTTGCATTTCAGTATACAATTGTACCATCATCTAAACTAAATGTTTTTTTTTGTCTATTTTCCCCCTTTAAATTTAAGGCTGTGTTTGCTCTGAAATTAAATGATCATTAAGGTAAGGGTTATGTCACCCAAGCTTTGGGTCTCACAAGTCTGTTATCCACAGGGAGGCAAGGCTCTGATGATGGAGAATGGACAGAGCACAGCCTCGAAGCTTGGCTTGCCGCCTCTCACGCCTGAACAGCAAGAGGCCCTGCAGAAGGTGACCGTCTCTTTGTGTATACGTCTACAATCTAACACTCACCACTATGCCTCTGTAAAGTGATGTTCATGTCGGCTGGATTGAGTTGTCAGTTTAACCAGTAATAATTATGGACTCGTCCACTCGTTTGCATTCCTGTTTTTGTTGAATGCAAGCACGTGATTAGTGGAAAAGAGAAAAGCTGGGTCTATACCTTCAGTACTAATGTGATGTCTGCTAATACTGTTTTCATCTACTGGCACATGCTTCGGGTTTTGAATAATGTGGACATCCTGAAAGATGAGTCAGATATGGTTGATTTCGGTTTTTGCTCAATTTTATTACATTTTCATGGCTTTATCATAGGCAAAGAAGTATGCCATGGAGCAGAGCATCAAGAGTGTGCTGGTCAAGCAGAGCCTCGCTCAGCAGCAGCCGATTAACAACCTCCAGGTACCTGTAGCTTATTCGGATGGCTTTTGGAAAAACCTCATTGTCCTTCTGTAAACTTTTTATCTACAACTGTATCTGCATGCAGTCGTTGCAAGTATCAGAAAAGTTGGCTGTAATTGTGATTAACATCATCAGTCTTTGTATGTTAAGTGAACCACTTGAGAATCATTCAGAAATTTTAATTCAGATGAATCATTGCAAATCTCTCTTGCTTCACTCCAGATACCCAATTCCTTACAGATGGCTTCACTGACCATGGCTGGCTTCGGTGACTCCCTTTCACCCTTACAGTCGGTAAGCAGGAGCAGCTAGCTTAGATGTTTTAAGGCTTTGTAAACAAATATGAACTATTAATAAGGAAAGAACATGGTCTTCCTCCATTTCTTGGCATACATGTAGTTGCTTAGTACTCATGTGTGTTATGTCAGGAGGTAAAGCAGAGCCAGTGCTATGTCTTCGGTGCCAGTATGTTCACAGTATGCTGGTTCTATCCTCAATCACTGGAACACTCTTGAAGTACATGCTATCTTAAATCAATAGGTTATATTTGATCTTTTGGGACTAGATTGAGGTCTGAGTTTTGAGTTTTTCATTTCAGGTTGCAGCACAGCGGCAGCGAGCACTTGCCATAATGTGCCGTGTTTACGTAGGCTCAATCTACTATGAGCTTGGAGAGGATACCATTAGACAAGCATTTGCGCCTTTCGGGCCAATCAAGAGTATCGACATGTCCTGGGACTCGGTTACACTAAAGCACAAGGCATGTGAACACTTACATGTTCAGTGTACAGGTTTGACTGACTGACTTACTTTTTTCCAGACTCTGACCAGATGTCGTCCACCCCTTTCTCTCTCTTGCTCTACAGGGTTTTGCATTTGTAGAGTATGAGGTACCAGAAGCAGCACAGCTGGCATTAGAGCAGATGAACTCCGTCATGTTAGGGGGGAGAAACATTAAAGTAAGTGGGTCTTTTCTAAATAATAACTGTTCAGATTCTTCAAAACTGTTAATAGAGCTGCTGAAATTATAAATAGTGTAATTATAATATATAAAAAGTATCTGGAAGTGTGTATCATTGATTTAATTTTTCCTTAAAGGTGGGACGGCCAAGCAACATTGGTCAGGCTCAGCCAATCATAGACCAGTTAGCCGAAGAAGCCCGCGCCTTTAACAGAATCTACGTAGCGTCCGTGCACCCTGACCTGTCAGACGACGACATCAAGAGCGTCTTTGAGGCCTTTGGGAGAATCAAGTCCTGTACGCTGGCACGGGAACCCACGACAGGGAAACACAAGGGATACGGCTTCATAGGTGAGAATAAGGCCTCTGCTTTTGTTCGGTTGTAAATACTGTGTATGCGGCCGAGAGCGGTCAGTCATAGCGGAATGCTATTCTCTACATATGTCTCGCAGGGGATAGAGGAGGGGTGGGGGCAGGTTCCTCACATGCTTTCATAGTAAGTTTTTGTTTTTTTGTTGTTGTCGTTATTTTCCTTAGGCTCAGTTGCGGACAATTTGCCATAAGTGCCCTCTGGTAATTACACAGTAAATGACACAGTGCTCTGCCAGAAGATTTAAGTTGAGCCTTTCTCTCTGGCCTTTTGAGTCTTACATGGCTGTTCCCTTCTTCTCTAGAGTATGACAAGGCCCAGTCAGCGCAGGACGCAGTGTCCTCTATGAACCTGTTTGATTTGGGTGGTCAATATCTGCGCGTGGGCAAGGCAGTGACCCCACCTATCCCAATGCTGACGCCCACTGCACCTGGGGGCCTGCCCCCCGCTGCTGCTGTGGCTGCTGCTGCGGCCACTGCAAAAATCACTGCCCAGGTGAGCCCCTCTTACTTTTTTATCATCTATTGTTAGTCAGGAGAGTGTGTGTGTGTGTGTGAGTGTGTGTGAGATCAGCTGCTTCCATTTGGCACTAGAATGGTTCCTTGATTTAAAATAAGGCAGAGTGAATCTTTATTTTTTAATGGGCTTGTCAAGGCTAGAGGAGATACATGGTGCTGTATGTGAGGGCTTGCTTAAAGTCAGTTTAGCTTTTGACTGGCATGAAGACAGCATTACTTATATGAGACAGAGCTTTTTACATGCAGAAAGATAACATAGCGTGTAAACTCCAAAAACAGATGGCATGGAATCTTTCCACTCCGGAGAATCGGACAGAAGACTTCCTCAACTGTCTGGTAAATCCTTCAGGCAATTCTGTTCCAAGCACGCTGGTGCTTTTTTGTTTTGTGTAGATTTATAAGTGTGCGGAGAGACTTGTCTTCAGGACCTCCTAGTAATGCTGGTAATCATTGTGCCATAGATGTCTGCTAGATAGAGAATGTTAATTGAACAGTCATGTAAATTCAGGATGCTGATTGGGCAGCTGTAGTTTCAGGTGACTCAAGGTCCCAGGTAGCCCACACTGCTAAAATGTACAAAGGCAGCATTATGCCTCATTCAACTGGATGCCTTGGACCTTGAGTTATCACCTGCATCTCTTATTTTAGTTTGGCAAGTACAGACATGCATGTGTTTAGGCTTAATTAACACCCAAAGTGGATGTATCAGGAAATCCACTTAATCTGTACTTTTCATAAATAGTCATTTAATATCGAGTGTGATTTTATATATGCTTTAACTAGTTAATTGTTTTGCATTTCCATTTTTGGATTGTCAGTCTATTTTATAACATGTACGTTTACCAACTATATGCTACAGCACAAATCATTGACCTATAGACATATTTTTAAAGCACTTTACCCAGCCAGTGAAAACCTATAATCTGTCCTATGTTGTCATACTTGTCATATATGCACACCTGTTTACTATACAAATAAAAGAATAGTAGCTGTAAAGTAATTGTATAATAGTTATGATGAGTAGTTTTAAATCTTACAATTAGTTTAGCTGTTTTTGTCTTGTCATGTTGATCTGTGTGTCTTGGCTTGGGCTTGATTTGCATTGAATCTTACAGGCAGTAGTGGTTAAATATCTTTCAGATTGAATACTGGAACTGTGTAGTTATCTTTGGAGAGGTCAAACCATTTGCTGCAGGATGTTAAGTTGGCATCTCAGTTTAACTTCCTCCACAGATAGAACTAAATTATTATAGTTATTTTGCTGTAGTCCTCATCTCTCCCAGATCAAAATTTGCAAACCTGACTGTTTGGGAAATAATGAGGTTCAACACAATGTTTGATTTGACTAATCACAAGTAAAGGCAAATGAGTATTTTTGTGAGACCCTTACCTAATTAGAATTACTCTAAGTGTTTTGCAGTAGTAGACAGGGAGCAGGATCTCATTCCAAAATTTCACTAAGAGAGTCATAAGTCTACCTTTGGAGATGCAAATAAAAGTATACAGGATTTGTTTGCTTGCTGCAGTGCTGGAGACCTTGTAAAAGGTATCTTATGTAATACAGAGTCCCCTTGCCAGTAGACCTGGGAGGTGATGAAATATATAACAGTACTTGTAAATGATTGTAGAATATATAATGTACATCACTATATAGGCTGGCTAATGAAACAAGGTGTTATTTTGTTAACAAAAAAGTAATCAAAACAATTTTTGAATTTCTTATTAGTTCAACGTATATATAAATAATCCTTTTAATATCTACAAAAAATTGAAAGATTGTTTGTGTTTTGCAAGTTTAACATTGTAAAATGTAACTTAAAGGTAACCTCTAATCAGCTGTTTCCAGTCAGTCCACTCTCTCTCCTTTGCGCTTGCTCTCGCTCTCTCTCTCTCTCTCTCTCTCTCTCTCTCTCTCTCCTTTGCGCTCTCTCTCTCTCTCTCTCTCTCCTTTGCGCTCTCTCTCTCTCCTTTGCGCTCTCTCTCTCTCTCCTTTGTGCTCTCTCTCTCTCTCTCTCCTTTGCGCTCTCTCTCTCTCCTTTGCGCTCTCTCTCTCTCTCCTTTGCGCTCTCTCTCTCTCTCTCTCCTTTGCGCTCTCTCTCTCTCTCCTTTGCGCTCTCTCTCTCTCTCTCTCTCTCTTCTTTGCGCTCTCTCTCTCTCTCCTTTGCGCGCTCTCTCTCTCTCTCTCTCCTTTGCGCTCTCTCTCTCTCTCTCTCCTTTGCGCTCTCTCTCTCTCTCTCTCCTTTGCGCTCTCTCTCTCTCTCTCTCCTTTGCGCTCTCTCTCTCTCTCTCTCTCTCTCTCTCTCTCTCTCTCTCTCTCCTTTGTGCCCTCTCTCTCCTTTGCGCTCTCTCTCTCCTTCGCGCTCTCTTCTTCCATCATTGGGGTTCAAACGTCTGAGACCATAATGAAACGTTCAATATTTTTCTTTTCATTTAAAACCGCAAATAAAAAAACCAAAAAAAGTATGTTTAAGATTTTGCATTATGTCTGTCACTATTTAAATGTAAACAAATTTGTCATCTTGACCATGTTAACTCCAAAGGTCGGATTTTTTTAAGTCCCTTCTGTTGAAGTTTCTTCTGTTGAAGCAATAACTACTGCAGGCCACACGAGTGTATTTGACCTAACATGGATCATCAGATTTTACCCAAACTACACAAGTCCATGCCAGCTCCCGTGCATACCCTCATTAAATATCATACCAAAACACTAAGAAGTTCATGTAGCTTGAAATGCGTGTAAATGTATATGTAAATATATATCTGTGATTGCGTACTTTTTTTCAAGTTGCTCTGCATTAAATAAGAAAAGAATACAAAATAAACACCTGGTGGTCTCAAGCGTTTAGACCACACTGTGTGTATGTATATTCTATCGCACTTTATCAGCCGAACAAGACCTCTGAAGATTTTGTCTCCCTTGTTCAGATGCATAATGATCTGGAAGAGAGAGGTTCTACTAAAGCGCCAACAAGCTTTTTTTTTGTGTTGCCATTTTACATGCAACAGGCCCAGGCCTTGTCCATGTGAGTCTTTGTCTGTCCTTTCCTTGTCCTGTCTCGTCCTGTCTTGTCCGTACCCTGTGTTTACTGGTTAACGGGCGCTGTCTGGGCGGTGTTCCTATATGTCCCCCTCTTGTTCCAGGAAGCGGTGGCTGGTGCATCCATCCTAGGGGCAATGACCGCCGGCTCTGTGAACCTGCCACAGATCCCCCAGGCCGTTATGGCAGCCCAGGCCCCAGGGGTCATCACAGGTAGGCCAGGGTCTCGTGCTTCTGCTGGTTTGACACGTGGTAGAAGCTTAATCTTGCTTCTAGCATTGTCAACTAATGTGTCTCACATCTAGCATGTCTGTTGTGTGCATGGACTTCCAGCATGTTGCTTATGTGGTTGGTGTATGAATAGGGTCCTACAATTATTCAGCTGCAAAGTGGGAAATCAGATTGGTAATGCCTAGGCATACACTGTACAGTTTTTAATCTCCTGATCTTTTCGGAGTAGTCATACTGCAGGTTTTAACCACTCAAGTACATCCACAGCATATGACGTTCATATTGTACAAAAACATGGTCTGACACGAAGTGGGAGTTTGTACCGTATGTGAGACATGAACCTTTTTTGCCAGTTTAAAAATTTCTGCAGTTTTCTCTGTCTAGATGGTTGCATGCACATGCTCAACATAAGAGTTACTTGCACTCACAATTATAATGCCGCTGTATGCTAGGACAAATTGCTACAGCTGAGACAATGTGGCCTCAGTGTGTTTTATTCATAACTCATTTTCTATTTTCTACCGTTCTATTATTGGTGCCAAGACAGGTGGATTAATTTTTCCTGACTTTCTGAGAAATAATTCAGTAAGGCAGCTTGCACTGTCCTGTTCTTACATGGCATAAATTAATCTCTATTGCCAGCAACTTAATCCAAGGATGTTTGGCTGACTAATCATGCATTGCCACCCCTTGTCGAACATGAAAACAAAGAATGATTCATCTGACCATTGGCCTGATGTTGAAGAAAATTAGCCTAAAAAGTTGTGTATGCCTGACATTATGCGTTTTAAAAGTTGGACCCTTGTTGACCCTGGAATTATCTGCATGAATGGCCTCTAGTTATTTTTATACTGTATTTATATGTATTTTTTAATCTTAGCCAGGCTTGCACATAATTCCAACTTTATTTACTCCTTGCCACTGTGCAAACTGTGTAACCGGTTGTGTTTCTTTGTGTGTGAACATCTTAACCGTTGTATTGTAATGAGAGTATCGGTGTGGAGTAATATCATGAATTGAAGCTGTTGGTACTCAATTTCATTCAGTTTTGTACTGCTACTTTTGTTGTCCTTTTATGTCCTGTTAAAACATACCAGGCTAGCTTGTGTTCAAACCACTCTCTTCCCCAGGTTTCTTTAGTTTTCTACACAGTTACATAGTTGAATAAGGTCTGTCATAGGACCTATCCACTAATAGATTCTGTTTTATTTTCTCTTCTCTCTCTCTCTTTCTCCTTTTTTTCTTTCTCTCTTTCTCTCTGTCTCTATATTCCCTTCCCTGTCTTTACTCTCCAATCACCCTGACCGTGGCCTCTTATTCCCCCCACCAACCAAGTGTGAAGAGGATTGTTTCTAGCCCCTCCCCTCATAATCAAATCTCTCATTCTCATTGGCCAGTGAGTGCTGTATATTTTATGGAGTTGATCTGGGTAATATTTCACCTGAACTGACTGACATGAGAGAGGGAAAGAGCCCTTAGGGGTGCAGGGATGTGTGGAGCTCGTCGGTCCATAAGGAGGAAGACTGACCCCATTTTCTCCACCATTTTCTCTATCATTTGTAAATCTACATCTGATGTCCCTCTTTTGCAATATTTTTTAAGTATTTGCTTGCTTGCTGTTATTCAGCAAATGTATTCAGTGAAAAGTAGCTAGTTTTAAGTATGTCACTGTTATTCTTTTTGAGGACCTTTCATTTTAATTATGCTTTAATGATTTTCTAAAACGGTGTAAATATTTAAAGGAGATATTTTTAAGGCATATTGGGGTTTGTTTATTTTTGTGGCCTCTGGGGCTTAAATAAATCCCTCATTTTTACACACAAAATGTAGAGGGCTTTAGAGTCTCCTGGGGCTCTGTCTTGCACTTGGTGTCTACAGCCAGTGTTCTAACTGCTTTTCTGTGCAGGTGTGACACCAGCACGGCCTGTAATACCCCAAGTGGGCCTGGTCAACCCTGTCCTGGCCTCTCCACCTGTGATCTCAGCTGCTGTGGCTGCTGCACAGGAGGCCAAAGAGAAGAAGGAGAAGGAAGAGGAGGAAGCAGCCCTAGATGGTACAGGCCAGGAGATGCTCAGTGAACAGGAGCACATGAGCATCTCAGGCAGCAGTGCCAGACACATGGTCATGCAGAAACTGCTGAGGAAACAAGAGGTGAGGTTTAGTGCTTCAGATCCTGTTAAATCAGGGAGTCCTGAAGAACCGGTGTGGGCACTGGATTTCATTCACACTAGCACACTTGCTACTCATGCTCAGCATGCTCAAGTTGGCTTCCTTTGCATTCTCTATTAAATGAACTGTCATAACATATCCAATATAAAACTCGGCATAAACAGAGTTAAATAAAATGTTCCATGATGTCCCTGATTGATACAAAATTAGTTACTAATTTTGTTACCTGTATTAGCATTGATTAGGTTTGTATTTTGTATTCCAGCCTTTAAGCTGTGATTGTACTGAGAATAGTAACACTATATGAAATTGTGGGAAAAGGATTTTGCAAAGTTTCAGGATTCATTTTGCCAGAGGCACCCTGTTGACGGAGCAGCAGTAATGAAATTGACATTTTGCATTAAGCAGTAATGCCTTCATGCATCCGTAACTGGCCGCTTTAGCTGACGATGATGTCTATCAAGTCTAACAATGACTATCATGTCTATCTACATCTGCATATTGGAGTTGCATTAAAAAGTTTTTGTTTGCACAATTGAGTTATGAATTATGAATCTATTAAGTGCAAATGATTTCAACACAAAGATTTTAAAGTGTTAGTGTAGATGATTGTCATAGAAGATCATTAAATCACTGCTCCTTTCCACCCACAGTCAACGGTTATGGTGCTCAGGAACATGGTAGGTCCCGAAGACATAGACGACGACCTGGAAGGTGAGGTAACGGAAGAATGTGGAAAGTTTGGCGCTGTCAACAGAGTGATTATTTACCAGGAGAAGCAGGGAGAAGAGGAGGATGCAGAGGTCATCGTTAAGATATTTGTGGAGTTTTCAGCAGCATCCGAGATGAACAAGGCCATACAGGCGCTTAACAACCGCTGGTTTGGAGGTCGAAAAGTCGTTGCTGAGGTTTATGACCAGGAGCGGTTTGACAACAGTGATCTCTCGGCATAGACTGAAAAAAAATCAAACCCCTTCTTCAGTGACCCGTTCTTTTGTGTGTGTCACACACTTACTGATACAGCTGCTGACCACTATTCCCAGTGGTGCAGGCCCCACTTTTTAACCTGTAATTATTTTTTATTGATGTTGATATTAATATTATTACAGATCCTGTTCGGGGACAAACGCAAACACTCATGGAATTTTTTTTTTTCTTTTTTTTTTTTAATTCACTGTTGTGTACTGTGAAGGACTGGAAATGTTTTTGTATTGGTTCTGTTCCCCCCCCCCCATCAGTTATAGTTTGGATTAGGTTGCAGGTAATTTTTTGTTTGTTTATTCCCAAAAATTACTTTTTCAGAAGATTCATTATGTTGTTATAAAACTTTTGGTTCTGAATGTCCAGAAAATAAATTCTTTAAACATGACACCACCTGTGTTGATTGACCATTACTTGGCTCAATAACTTGACACTGGTTTAATGGTTTTGACTGGTGTTGACTGTGGTGTCGAAGCTTAGTTTTTGGATCTATTTTTATCATTGTACTTAATAGTATTTTGACTACTTAAAGGCTTTGAGCCACAATCAAGTAATGCTGCAACAACTAATCAGTAAAATGCATTAATAGCTGGCAATGAATTTCATCAATTAGTTAGTTGATCATTAGCAATGATTTAATTGAACTGTTATGAAGCATGCTGGGGCACAAGATAAGTTAATTTTGAAGAAGTGTGACTGCCTCTATAAAAGCAGAACCTTTTTGGCAATTTTGGAGTTCTGGAGAACTCTGGTGTTTGTCTACATGATGCCTTGACCTCAGAGAAGCAGTTGTTGCTCCCATCAATCTGGGAAGGGTTAAAAGAATTTAATATTCACCATTCAACAGTGTGAAGGATTGTTTACAAATTGAGAGCCTTGGAGACAGTTGACGGTCTTCTCAGTAGTGGGCATCCCAGCAATTTCAGTCTAAGGTCAGACTGTTCAGTGCTCAGAGAGCTACTTCATGTGACCTACATGCCTCTGATAACACATTGAATATTTGTGTTCATGATGGCACAGTCAGAAAAAGTATCACCTGTATTGCTTTCATGGAAGAGTGGCCTTAGTGAAAGATCTGAATATGTGAATATCCTTTTGGAGTCCAAGGTGGGGTGGGGGGGGGGGGGTGCAGGTATAGTGAAGGGGTGATGATTTGGACTTGTTTTACAGCCACGCGGCTTAAAATAAACCTTTTTATATAACAGTGAAATCCACTTTATATAGGAATATTCTACAGACAATTGTGAAGCCACCTTTCCAGCAGCTTAAGCTGGGTGGCATTGTCATGCAACAGTACCGTGATCCCAGTCACACCAGGAGAAAAAAAATGAAGGTGTTGGAATAGCCAAGTTAAAGTCAACCAACAGTGAGATGCTGCAGCAGGATCTTCGGAGCTGTGTGCATAAATGAATGCCTTTTAAACATCAATAAACAAAGCAATGCTGTAAAGAAGAGTGGGCCAGAATTTCTTCACAACACTGAGAGAGAGACTGATAAACTCATACAGAAAACATTTTTCTTCTAATTATTGTTGCTAAAGGTGGTTCTACATGTTAGTCAATTATGTTTTCCCAAAAACTACATATTGAAATCTGTTGCATTATTTTGTCATCCCCTGAAGTTATTTGTGTGTTTATAGACATTGGCAAGGACCACACGATTGTGATCGATAAAAATGTAGAATGGAAGGAGGGTTTACTTTTTTTTTTTTTTTTCTTGGCTTCACATTACTTTAATAAAATTGCTCAAACTGCTAAAATGGTCAAAATCAATATACTGTACATGTTAAAATTACACCCCTACAACTGACCATTTTACATAATTAATAATTTTACATTTTAATTAAAAATGCTATATTGTTACAGAGATCAGCATGTACTGTCTTCATCATTAATATGGGTGGATGAGAGGCAGGCTCTGTATCTACTGCGCAGATCTACTCGCATTTTGAGCGAAAACAGCTTCAGTCTGCACTGCGGGAGTAAATGGCACCAGGTAGTTCACTTATTTATCATATACACACTGGTTTGCATACGGGTGTGTGGGTAATGAATTGGATGGTCCATTATGTTGATTGGAAATCAGATTGAGGATGGACATATTTCACCGATTACTTGTAGAAAGATCTTTTCAGAAAGTTTTCTCTCACCTGTACCTGACACTCAGCAATATGAGCTTAGAACAAGAACCTGCTCAACAACACTGATATTAAATTTGTCAATGGATGTAAATTGACCACTGGTTTTAAATAATCCTTTATGTCAATAAGTAATAAACCCCAAACAAAGAACTTTTTTTGGGTGGTTGGGTTTTTTTTCTGCTAGCACATATTTGGAGTAAAACAGTTACACGTTAACATTTTAAGTGCAACTGGCTGAATTTCCCAAAAAGACTGTCTAACCTCCCAAGACCTGAGCTTCGGTTTGGCTTCCATTATAGATTTCTTCTAGCTATTTGGGGTTAGTAGGATCCAATAAAAAAACAACAGATGGCAGTGCAAACGTCATGGCAGTGGACGTCAGGTCAAATTACCTCTTGTACTTTGACATCTACTTGGAGCGCAAACAAAATGTGAGGTAAACATTTAAGGCCTTCACTATTGGGTTAATAAATGCAGAGTGGTGTTAATTTAAATATATGAAATGTTCAGAAAAAGAAAAAATAGGTTCCTTTTTGGAGAGGAAGCCGAGTGGTTAAAGGTCTTATGCCACATGCTCATCCTGATAGTTAACCCCTCCATGGCTTGGTTGGTTCCCTGCCTGAGAACTGAACCCGACAATGACGATGTGGGACCCTAATGCTTGACCTCCAGGGGACCTAAAGTCTGTGCTTAATTGTAAAAAAATAAAATAAAATAAAAAAACTGACAGATGCGTATAGTGTGTACAGATGTTTGTAATTGCACTCTTGCCAAATTTAGGTTTGCACAATGAGCTGTAAATTCTTGAAAATTGTGAATGATTTTATTTGGCCACCTGACAATTCTAGAGTATAAGTCCAACATCATTTGCTTATAACTTTAGGAACTATTGAAGCACTGAACCCAAATTTTGCATTTAATCATATCAATTTTCAATTTTTTAATATGTAGGTAAAGTGTGCAGCTTCACATACACCCAGGACATCCACCTGTCTTCTCAGAGTCCCCAGCCTCAGATGTCCGGGCAAGTGAGTTACTTCCAGGTAAGTTTTTCCTACATTTATTTCGAGTGTCCTCGCGCAAGTTCTGTAAAAGAAACAATTATTATTTTAATGAACTGTACAGATGATGTCTGTAGTTGGGCTGTGGTGTGTATATCTATATCTGTTGCAGTTACGTTATATTTGTGACTTACATTTATGACATCTATCTTTTTGGCACAATCCAGCAGCTCTTCATTATCTGTTGTCTTACACAGAAGGCAGTCCATCAGGTACTGTGTAAAAATAAAATGGTGTTTTCCTTAGGAAAGTCTTTGAGACTTTATGATGTTATAAAATATCCACAGCTGCAGTGTAGCTATAGTTATTAAGTATGTTGATGTAACAAGGAATTTGCACTGCCAGAATCGGCATGGTTAAGAAGGAAATCTAAATAACTTCTCTGAGGATATAATACATACCAATATTTTATTTTGTGGAACACATTCATCCGTGTTATGAGGATTATTCTCGCATTTTTTGACTGACAGAAGGACATTTACATTAAAGATGATGTCCAAAATCTGAAAAAAAAAAAGGGGGAAAGCTAGCACACATTTTTAAAGTACTGATTTAAAGTAAAATGGTAAACATGAACTTGCCTTTCATGTAAAGCTGGTATGCATTTAGCATTGAAATTTTCATTAAAAAAAATTTTTTTTTTAAGTTTATCCTTTTTTTAAAAAAAAAACAATTTACTATTAAATTTGAACAAAGCCTTCATATACAGTCAACTCAGTAAACATAACCCAAATCTGAAAGACATTCAACTTGACAAATTAAAGCACTAATTTCAACAAAGTATTTTTAACTACAACAAAAGAACAACAATTACTTTTTTGAAAATATTTTGCTTGCTGCACTGAAAATACCTGAATATTTGTTCAAGTTTTATGTAATTTGGAGACCCCTTTTGCCTCTGAGGACCTGAGCCTTTCAGTCCTGTTAAGTGTATGAATAATTGACCTCAAAATCCTGACAAAACTTACCCTTGGAGTACCTATAATTTTTTGATAAGCAACATGATGACCTTCTCCATACGTATTGCGCACATTATTCAGAGCTTTGTCAACATGTTTTCGTATTCCATTAGACAAGCTTTCATAGTTAGGTGCCTGGGCAGAAACCAGCAGAATCAGGGCTGCCAGCAGCAAGACCTTTAGTGCACCATCCATGTTGTGCCGGACAAATGAGCTGTGTGTGTCTGGTATCATGCTTTATCTCTGAACTCCAGGAAAAAGTACACACACACACACACAAACAAACACACAGGGCACTCCAACTCTGCTGGGCTGGTGATAGCAGTTATAAAGGGGTGGAGGCTCTGTGAGATGGTCTGGAGGATTGTGGAGGGGTTTGAATCCAAGGGGCAGGAGGTAGGATTTACAGGACAGACAGACAAAGACCATTTTTGTGCTAATGTGCTAGGCAACTCATACCAGCCAATGAGATAGTTTAGACAAAGCTGGTCATGGCAGAATTCACTGAAGGCCTGTGTTTATAATGTCTGTTACATTTTCTAGCTAATATAATGGATCAAAAGGAGGTGCACAATATAATGTATTTAAAAATGCACTCACAAGTTAGAAGAGATTAGATGTGTCTGTTTCCATTTTGCTGCCATCTAATGCTGTCCAGCAAAGTAAATATTGTAAAAAAAAAAAAAAAAAAAAGAAAAGAAGAAAAAGGAAAGAAAAATCATTTGGACTTTGTTTTCAGTAAATAAAAAATATTTGTTTAAGTAACTGGAACTTCACCAAGGTTAAGACTGGTACACCAAACTGCAGACTGGGAAGAGGAGTGCAGGGCTTAGGACAGACCTCTTTGGCTGAGGACATTATTTTGTTCACATTTTGTGTTCATAGTAGATATGAATTGTTCAGCTCTACCTGCTGATAGGAAATTTATATCAAGTACACAAAATATACTTGTTAGGATTGACCTAATAGTTGCATGTGTATGGTTAATTAACCCATGCTGTTACAGTGTCGCAAATCAGCTGTACAGATATTAGGATGTAGATATAGATATAGATTTATCCATAATGTGCAAGTCAGAAGCAACACCAACATGGTTGAATGTTTTTATATGATTTTATAAAAACGAAGATGCACACACACGCAACTCTGTGCTGATTGGCTTTCTGTCTTGAGGTGCTCTTCTCTCACCTTTTTTTTAATTTTTTTTAGTCACATCTCACTGCAATACAGAACTTTAATTTCTTAGTCTAATTCACTAAATGTGTGCAATCTGTATTACTCACCTTGATAAGAGAGCAGGCTCTCTATACGACCGGCCGTATCTACTGTGCAGATCTCCTCGCATTTTGAGCAGAAATAACTTCAGTCTGCACTGCAGGGGTAAATGGCACCAGGTAGTTCACTTATTTATCATATACACGCTTATTGGTTTACATACAGGTGTGTGGGTAATGAATTGGATGGTCCATTATGTTGACTGGAAATCAAATCAATTTCCTGTGTGTGGAGGATAGACATATTTCACCGATTACCATTATCTGCCCATAAAAGCCCCCATTATCCGGGCTTAAGACAGGCACTGATAGTTAACCCCTCCATGGCTTGGTTGGTTCCCTGCCTGAGAACTGAACCCGACAATGACGATGTGGGACCCTAATGCTTGACCTCCAGGGGACCTAAAGTCTGTGCTTAATTGTAAAAAAATAAAATAAAAAACTGACAGATGCGTATAGTGTGTACAGATGTTTGTAATTGCACTCTTGCCAAATTTAGGTTTGCACAATGAGCTGTAAATTCTTGAAAATTGTGAATGATTTTATTTGGCCACCTGACAATTCTAGAGTATAAGTCCAACATCATTTGCTTATAACTTTAGGAACTATTGAAGCACTGAACCCAAATTTTGCATTTAATCATATCAATTTTCTCTTATATGTAGGTAAAGTGTGCAGCTTCACATACACCCAGGACATCCACCTGTCTTCTGAGAATCTTCAGATATCGGTGGACGGTTCAAAGGTTGCCTACATTTGCTTCGATCGTCCTTGCGCAAGTTCTGTAAAAGAAACAATTATTATTTTAATGAACTGTACAGATGATGTCTGTAGTTGGGCTGTGGTGTGTATATCTATATCTGTTGCAGTTACATTATATTTGTGACTTACATTTATGACATCTATCTTTTTGGCACAATCCAGCAGCTCTTCATTATCTGTTGTCTTACACAGAAGGCAGTCCATCAGGTACTGTGTAAAAATAAAATGGTGTTTTCCTTAGGAAAGTCTTTGAGACTTTATGATGTTATAAAATATCCACAGCTGCAGTGTAGCTATAGTTATTAAGTATGTTGATGTAACAAGGAATTTGCACTGCCAGAATCGGCATGGTTAAGAAGGAAATCTAAATAACTTCTCTGAGGATATAATACATACCAATATTTTATTTTGTGGAACACATTCATCCGTGTTATGAGGATTATTCTCGCATTTTTTGACTGACAGAAGGACATTTACATTAAAGATGTTGTCCAAAATCTGAAAAAAAAAAGGGGGAAAGCTGGCACACATTTTTAAAGTACTGATTTAAAGTAAAATGGTAAACATGAACTTGCCTTTCATGTAAAGCTGGTATGCATTTAGCATTGAAATTTTCATTAAAATTTTTTTTTTTTTTTTTTAAGTTTATCCTTTTTTTTAAAAAAAAAACAATTTACTATTAAATTTGAACAAAGCCTTCATATACAGTCAACTCAGTAAACATAACCCAAATCTGAAAGACATTCAACTTGACAAATTAAAGCACTAATTTCAACAAAGTATTTTTAACTACAACAAAAGAACAACAATTATTTTTTTGAAAATATTTTGCTTGCTGCACTGAAAATACCTGAATATTTGTTCAAGTTTTACGTAATTTGGAGACCCCTTTTGCCTCTGAGGACCTGAGCCTTTCAGTCCTGTTAAGTGTATGAATAATTGACCTCAAAATCCTGACAAAACTTACCCTTGGAGTACCTATAATTGTATGATAAGCAACATGATAACCTTCTCCATACATATTGCACACATTATTCAGAGCTTTGTCAACATGTTTTCGTATTCCATTAGACAAGCTTTCATAGTTAGGTGCCTGGGCAGAAACCAGCAGAATCAGGGCTGCCATCAGCAAGACCTTTAGTGCACCATTCATGTTGTGCCGGACAAATGAGCTGTGTGTGTCTGGTATCATGCTTTATCTCTGAACTCCAAGAAAAGGTGCACACACACACACACACACACACAACCCCACACACACACACACACACACACACACACACACACACACACACACACACACACACACACACACACACACACACACACACACACACACACACAAACAAACAAACAAACACACAGGGCACTCCAACTCTGATGGGTGGTTCGGCTACACAGTTTCACCCCTTTGCACTCAGAGCATAGTTTAAAAGATGAAGGGTGAAACTGATTTAAACCTGAGAATAATCATGGGAAACAGGAAGCAATTAGTATGAATTAGTTTCCATTATTTGTCAAATTATTTTACTTTCTAAAGTGTCATGAATTCATTGGTCATGTTTAGGTACAAAAGTGAAAACATAGACATTTACTTACATGTAAAGTACAAAGTGAATGAAAGCACATAATCACAATGATCTGATGGTACAACTTTCAGCAAGGAATCAGGAAATGTAGATAAATGTTAAGTAAAGACAAATGACAATTGATAATTTCAATGATAATTTCAGTATATTAGCAATGATTATAATTATTCGCCCCAACAACTGATAGATATTTTAAATAGCGAATATCAGTTCAATTTCATCACTCCTATCAATCATGGGCAGTGAGAATCAACTGGAATCTGCAATAAAAACAATTATGCAGCCTTTTTCTTTTCTTTTTATCATTTTGTTGGACCACAAGTGCATCATGTCATTATGTGCTTAGGACACTGTAATTATGGATCCCTCCAATATTATGAATAGCCTCCTCTCCTTTCATTTCTTCTATCTCTCAAATGAGAGCAGCAGAGGACTATGTGTTGAGCCTTGAGGCACACCAGAGTAGAGTTTGCATAGTAGAGTTTGCAAATGATAAGAAATGCGGACTTGCAGCGAGTTAAACACACTCAGTATTTTTGTTATTTCGATGGCTGTGTATTTTGCCAATTGATGGCGATTTCTTTTGGGACACATCTCGTGTGGTGGGAAAAAGTGTGGCATTGTATCTCAAAGAAGTGTAAGTGATGAAATATGATCAATATCAGCCTAATATTGAGACAGTTCTGTGTATAGTTCTACAGGGACCAGTGTTATTGAAATTTTGTTTGTTTAATCAAGAGGGGAGAAAAGTGCTTCGTAGGCCCTCTGTGTGAGCATCAAAAGAAGAAACAAGTCGGTCATAGGTGATGTTAGCATGTACCTGTGCATGAGTAGTGATTAATCGTGAGTTTGAATCAGTTCAATTTATTTCATTTTCTCATTAACCCATTTTGAAGTTGTTTGTTTACTGTGATGTAAAACCAAGTGTTAAGTGTAATGATATTTGTAATGTTTGAGATATATAAATTATTTTCAAGAATATAACGTAATGAAGAACTTTATTTTCATGTACTATTCATGTTACTTAAGCAGCCTTATTTTGTGTTCTGTGTGGTCGGATTTTACACTTTTGTGTGTGTTTGTTTTCTCAAACAGCTGCTACCATTGTCAATGTTATATAGTTTTGTCATTTATCTCTTGCTGTTGTGACTGAGGGGAAAAAACAGACTCATTCTGATGTGAGAAACAGACTTTTTTGAGTTCCAACAACTTTATACAAACTTTACCTCTTCTTACTTTTTTTAAAAAAAATTTCCCAAGGTTTGCATAATTAACACTGAACTGCTAGGTCTGAAATAAAAGATCAGAGAGATACCTGGAGACAGTGTGTTTTTTTAGAAACAAAAAAGAGAAGTGATACCATTCAGTAGTTGCTGATGTCTTAGAAATCCAGAGCAGGTTTCTTCAGGATGGAAATAAATAAATCTTGAATTCAGTCAGTCCATGACCCGATGGAATAGAGCCGCTGGTGATAGCCGTTATGAAGGGGAGGAGGCCTTGTGAGATGGTCTGGAGGATTGTGGAGGGGTTTGGATCCAAGGGGCAGGTGGCAGGATTTACAGGACAGACAGATAAAGACCATCTTTATGCTAATATGCTAGGCAACTCATACAACCCAATGAGGTATTTTAGACAAAGCTGATCATGGCAGAATTCACTGAGGGCCTGTGTTTATAATTTTGATTATACTTTCTAGCTAATCTAATGGATCAAAAGGAGGTTGAATGCAGCTACATGCCTGTATTGCAGAGGGAACCCTCACCAGAGTAGGACTTCCAGGTCACAGAGTTCACTTCCGGGTTTTTGCTACCAGATCTTTGGACATTTATCCCACGCTCACGGCACATTTCAGATAAAAGTATTGTGAGTTCTTTCTGTGTACCGAGCATGTCTTTTGGATTTATCACACTTTGTCTTTTGACTTTGTTGGATTTGTTCACAACACTGACTTGTTTTCTAGTTGTTTGACTATTTAGCTGTTTTATAGACCTGCTTTTGTCTAGCTGTTTTGGACATATTTGTTTGGATTAAACTCTGTATCTATACATGGATCCAGCAAATCCTTTTTTTTTTTTTTTTTTTACAGGATACTTTACCACAAATGGATCCAGCATATGTGGCACAACTCCAGTCCATTGTGGTTGAACCACCAAGGTGAGCTCTTCCACTTGTCCCTTCAGTCTGTATCTTCTGTTACAAATACGTTATGGTAATCTCACCCACTATGTCTTAGTGTCACATCTCAGCAAAAATCTACACTTCAAAGAGAGCACCCTCTGAGTTCTAATTAATCACGTGCCTTGCATCTGGTTCTCACGGACATTTAAACCCCACGCACTTCCTGTTCTGACGCGAAGTATCGTCCCCATTAAGACATACTGAGCATATATATCTCTGCCTAGATTTCTGTGTTTAACCTTGTCTGTTTGCTCCAACTCTGATTCTGCCTGGTCTCTGATTGTGATTTCTGTGTTTGACCTGGCCCATTTATTTGATTCTGCCTCTAGCCTAGCGTTTTGGTTTCGTTTTGTTTGCTTCCCAGTTTTGACCCTCGCTTCGTTTCTTGACTCTGCTTCTGCATCCTGTTTTTTAATAAATGCATATGGATCCTACATCTAACACCTCATCTAATGTCTCTGGGGCGGCCGTCAACATCATTGACCAAGGACTCGTAGAGGACTTACACATCCCGACTATCCCATGCACACCCCCTCTACGAGTGACGGCCATCGACAACCAACAGATTGGGGAGGGGTTTCTGTACCTCCACACTCTGCCCCTAACCCTCCAAATCAATAAGTCCAGCAGGTTTCCCCAAGAGTATGAGGATCTGCGTGAAGTGTGCAGCAAAGAAAAAGCCTCTCGTCTCCCTCCTCATCGCCCATGGGATTGCGCCATAGACTTGCTGCCCAATGCTATGCCCCCTAAGTGCCGTGTTTACCCTCTTTCTTTACCTGAGAGTCAAGCCATGGAGGAATACATTGAGGAGGCCCTTGCCTCAGGATTCATACGCCCCTTGACCTTCCCCACCACAGCAGGGGTTTTTTTCGTAGAAAAGAAAGATGGGGGACTTCGGCCTTCGACCCCTATCCTCTACCCTTGGTGCCGGTGGCTCTGGAATAACTACGGGGAGCTAGAGTCTTTTCCACCTGGATTTAAGGAACGCGTACAATCTGATCCGAATTCGAAAGAGAGATGAATGGAAGACGGCCTTCCACACCACTCATGGACACTTTGAATACCTGGTCATGCCATATGGACTCACTAATGCCCCAGCCGTGTTCCAGTTGTTAGTCAATGAACTATTCAAGGACATTTTAAACCTGTTTGTCATTGCTTACATAGACGATATTCTCATCTATTCTGCCTCTTTGGAGGATCACGTTCGTCATGTGCGCATTGTGCTTACCCGCCTGCTCCAGAATAATCTACGTCAAGCTGGAAAAATGCGAATTTCATATTCATCGCTGCACTATGACCTTTCTGGGATATGTACTTTCCCCCGCAGGAGTTGAAATGGACCAGTCCAAAGTTCTGCCGATCACCGAATGGTCAGTGCCGGCCACAGTGGAGGAGTTACAGAGGTTCCTTGGGTTCACTAACTTCTACCGGTGCTTTATCCAAAACTACAGCACCGTCGCTGGCCCTTTGACTTCCTTGCTTAAGGGGAAACCTAAGACACTGCACTGGTCAGAGTCAGCTCAGGAAGCTTTCAATAGGCTGAAGAACAGTTTCACCACCATACCCATCTTATGCCACCCCAATCCAGAAGCGCCGTTCATCATTGAAGTGGATCCCATCCAGAGCCTATTCTCCCAGCGTATCTCATCCTGGCACCTATCCAGTGGAACTTGATGGACAAAATCTGGCAAGCCCACTCCGACGAAGCCCCACCGGCAGCCTGTCCGTCTTCCAAACTGTATGTGCCTTCCTCTCTCCGCCCTCGAGTCCTGCAATGGATCCATGACTCCCCCAGTAGCGGCCACCCAGGGGTTCGCCGTACCACGCAACTAGTTCAACGACGATTCTGGTGGCACAACTTGGCTCATGACATCAGAGACTACGTCAAGTCCTGTTCTGTCTGCGCCCAGTCGCGCTCCAGCTGTCAACTCCCTGAGGGGCTTCTCGAACCACTCCCCATTCCACATCACCCCTGGTCATATATCTCCATTGACTTTCTGACCGACCTCCCAGACTCTCAGGGGTTCACCATGGTCCTGGTCATCATCAATCACTTCTCCAAGGGATATAAGCTTGTCCCCCAGTGGTTTACCTACTTACCGACTGGGAGACAGCCATCACTCTGTTCCAACAAGTTTTTCGTCACTACGTTCTGTTCTAAGTTGGGGATTAACGTGAGCTTAAGTTCAGCATATCACCAACAGTCCAATGGTCAAGCGGAACGGCTCAACCAGGAGATTGGGAGGTTTCTGCGCTCCTACTGCAGCTGTGAACAACAGCGTTGGAGTGAGTTCCTCCCTTGGGCCGAGTATGCTCAAAACTCCCTTACACATTCCTCTACAGGCTTCACATCCTTCCAGTGTGTCTTGGGCTACCAGCCCCCCTTGTTTCCGTGGTCAGGTGAACCCTCGGACATTCCCACAGTGGATGAGTGGTCAAGACACAGTCAGAAAGTGTGGGAACCGGCCCATGTTTGACTCCAAAGAGCCATTAGGCTACAGAGACTACAAGCTGATTACACGCCGATTACAGGGTGGGTCAGCTGGTTTGGCTATCCACCCGCAACCTGAAACTACAGTTACCCTGTCGCAAACTGAGTCCCAGGTTTGTCGGTCCATTCGAAATCGTTCGCCGCATTAACCCAGTCTCCTACCACCTTAAGCTTCTTCTTCTTCTTCTTTCGGCTTTTCCCTTCAGGGGTCGCCACAGCGAATCATCTCTCTCCACCTATCCCTATCTTCTGCATCCTCAACCCTTGCACCCACTAGCTTCATATCCTCATTAATTCCATCCATATACCTCCTCTTTGGCCTTCCTCTTTGCCTCCTGCCTGGCAGCCCCATGTCCAACATTCTCCTACCAATATACTCACTGTCCCTCCTCTGAACATGTCCAAACCATCTTAATCTGGCCTCCCTAACTTTGTCCCCCAAACGTCCAACATGAGCTGTCCCTCTGATGTACTCATTCCTAATCCTGTCCAATCTTGTCACTCCCAAAGAGAACCTCAACATCTTCAGCTCTGCTACCTCGAGATCTGACTCCTGTCTCTTCCTCAGTGACACTGTCTCTAAACCATACAGCATGGCCGGTCTCACCACTGTCCTGTACACCTTCCCCTTGATTCTCGCTGATATTTTCTGATCACACAGAACTCCCGACACCTTTCTCCACCCATTCCAACCTGCCTGCACTCGCTTCTTTACCTCATTCCCACACTCTCCATTACTCTGGACTGTTGACCCCAAGTACTTAAACTCCTGTACCTTCTTCACCTCTTCACCCTGTAACCTTACTGTTCCACTTCCCTCCCTTTCATTCACACACATGTACTCAGTCTTACTACGACTGACCTTCATTCCTCTTCTCTCCAGTGCAAACCTCCACCTCTCCAGGTTTTCCTCCACCTGCTCCCTGCTCTCACTACAGATCACAATGTCATCTGCAAACATCATTGTCCAAGGAGACTCCTGTCTGACCTCCTCTGACAACTGGTCCATCACTATAGCAAACAGGAAGGGGCTCAGAGCCGATCCCTGATGCAGTCCCACCTCCACATTGAACTCCTCTGTCTGACCTACAGCACACCTCACCACTGTCCTGCTCCTCTCATACATGTCCTGCACCACTCTGACATACTTCTCTGCTACTCCTGACTTCCTCATACAGTACCACAGCTCTTCTCTTGGCACCCTGTCATATGCTTTCTCCAAGTCTACAAACACACAGTGCAACTCCTTCTGACCATCCCTATACTTCTCCATCAAAATCCTCAGAGCAAAAATTGCATCCGTTGTGCTCTTTCTGGGCATGAAGCCATAGTGCTGCTCACAAATTTCCACTACCTTCCTTAACCTAGCTTCCACTACTCTTTCCCATACCTTCATTGTATGGCTCATCAACTTTATCCCCCTATAGTTACTGCAACTCTGCACGTCACCCTTATTCTTAAAGATCGGCACTAACACACTTCTTCTCCATTCCTCAGGCATCCTCTCACTCTCTAAAACCCTGTTGAACAAATTAGCTAAAAATTCCACTGCTGCCTCTCCCAGACACTTCCAGACCTCCACCGGAATGTCATCAGGACCAACTGCCTTCCCACTTTTCATCCTCTTCAAAGCCTTCCTGACTTCATCTTATCTACTTTCTGTTCCACAGAGTTCACCCCTTCTACTCTTTTTTCCCTCTCATTTTCCTCATTCATCAGCTCCTCAAAGTATTCCTTCCATCTCCTCTGTACACTCTCCTCACTTGTGAGCACCCTTCCATCTCTATCCTTAATAACTCTAACTTGCTGCACATCCTTCCCATCTCGATCCCTCTGCCTAACTAACCTGTACAAGTCCTTCTCTCCTTCTCTAGTGTCTAACCTAGTGTACAACTCTTCATATGCCTTCTGCTTGGCCTTAGACACCTCCCTCTTCACTCTGCGCTGTAACTCCTTGTATTCCTGTCTATTCTCTTCAGTCCTGTCCATGTCCCACTTCTTCTTGGCTAACCTCTTCCTCTGCATACTATCCTGAACTTCCTCATTCCACCACCAAGTCTCCTTATCTTCTTTCCTCCTTCCAGATGACACACCCAGCACCTTTCTCCCTGTCTCCCTGATCACTTCTGCTGTAGTTTCCCAGTCATCTGGCAGCACTACCTGACCACCCAGAGCCTGCCTCAACTTCTGTCTAAATTCCTCACAACATTCCTCCTTTTTCAGCTTCCACCACTTGGTTTTCTTCTCTATCTTTGACCTCTTCGTCTTACAGACCATCAAAGTCATCCTACACACCACCATCCTATGCTGTCTGGCTACACTCTCTCCCACTACCACTTTACAGTCACTAATCTCTTTCAGATTGCCTCTTCTACATAGAATGTAGTCTACCTGTGTTCTCCTACCTCCACTCTTGTAAGTCACTCTATGCTCCTCCCTCTTCTGAAAATAAGTGTTAACCACACCCATGTCCATCCTCTTAGCAAAGTCCACTACCATCTGTCCTTCAAGGTTCCTTTCCTTAACTCCAAACTTGCCCATCACCTCCTCATCACCTGTGTTCCCCTCGCCAACATGTCCATTAAAATCCGCTCCTATCACCACTCTCTCACCCGTGGGAATACTCTCCATCACCTCATCTAATTCACTCCAGAATCTCTCTTTCTCCTCTAACTCACAACCTACCTGTGGGGCATAACCACTAACAACATTCAACATCACCCCTTCAATCTCTAACTTCAGACTCATCACCCTGTCTGACACTCTCTTCACCTCCAGGACATTCCTTACAAACTCCTCCTTCAGGACCACACCTACCCCATTTCTCTTACTATCCACACCATAATAAAACAGCTTGAATCCTGCTCCTATACTACGAGCCTTGCTACCCTTCCACCTGGTCTCCTGTACACACAGTATATCCACCTTCCTTCTCTCCATCACATCAGCCAGCTCTCTACCTTTCCCTGTCATAGTACCAACATTCAGTGTTCCTATTCTCAGTCCTACACTCTTACCTTTCCTCTTCTCTCTCTGTCTGCGCACTCTCCTCCCTCCTCTACTTCTTCGACCAACTGTAGCCCAATTTCCACCGGCGCCCTGTAGGTCAACGGCGCCGATGGCGGTCGTTGTTAACCTGGGCCTCGACCGATCCGGTATGAAATTCATACTGACGATTCGCATGGTTAAATTTGGCAATGTTTTACGCCGGATGCCCTTCCTGACGCTACCCTCTCTATTTATCCGGGCTTGGGACCGGCACAGAAGTCACTGGACTGTGACCCCCATGGCTAGATTCCTACCACCTTAAGCTACCCCCTACATACTGGATCTCACCCACCTTTCATGTCTTGCTCCTCAAGCCCACCCAGGCATCCAGATCTACAGATACCATGGCCATGCAAAGAACTTACGCATTGGTCTGCCCATTGCCTATGCCACTGCTTCAAAAGACTAATTTTCTGCCATATCAACCATGTCCGTGGAGAGTTCTGTGACCAAACACACAGTCTCATCCCACTGGGATACCACGACCTAAGCGAGGTGTTTAGCAAGGAGCACTCCACCCGACTGCCTCCCCACTGCTCATGGGACTGCGCCATCAAGCTACTACCAAAACCACTTAAAAGTCGCATCTACCCACTCTCTGTCCCGGAAACGAAATCCATGGAAGACTATATCAAGGAGGCCCTGGCAGCAGGATTCAACATACCCTGTACATCACCAGCCACAGACGGGTTCTTCTTCATAGAGAACAAAGAGGACTAAGGTCCTGCATTGACTATCATGGACTTAACACCATCACGGTTACCCACACCTGCTACCGCTAGTCCCCACAGCCCTCAAGCAGTTCCAGGAAGCGCACATTTGGAAGACAGAGTTCTTGACCTGTAGCGGTAACTTTGACTTTCTCGTGATACCCTACAGGTTAACCAGTGCGCCCTCAGTAAAACAAAATCTTCAAGGACCTCCTGAATCAATGCGTGTTCATGTACATTGATGATATCCTGACCTATTTTAGGACGTAAAAGGCCAACGTAGCACATGTCCCCCTAGTAAAAAAAAGACTGTTGCAACACAGCCTCTTTGTAAAAGGAGAAAAAAGTGAGTTCCATCAGCACACCATCACCTTCCTGGGATATATAATCAGTGGACAAGGAGTGGAAATTAACTGTAGCAAAGTTAGCGCTGTCACAGAGTGGCCCACATCATCCAATTTAAGGAATTACAAAGGTTTCTCAGGTTCGCTAACTTTTACCGGCGGTTTATTCGCAACTACAGTACAGTGGCTACTCCACTCACAGAGTTGCTCCGCGGGAAGCCCAAGAGACTGAAACCGCACAACAGGCCTACAACTGACTCAGGTGAAACTCCACAACCACTTTCATTCTGTGACACTCCGACCCTGATCTACCCTTCATCATTGAAGTCGATACATCATGCTCTGGGATCGAGGCCATACTCTCGCAACAATATAGGACCCCAGGGAAACTCCACCCCTGTGCTTTCTTTTCATGAAAGCTCACCTTAGCCAAAGCCAACTATGACTTGGGAAACTGGGAGTTGCTCTCAATTAAACAGGCCCTGGAGGAATAAAGGCATTGGTTGGAGGAAGCACACTACCCATTTCAAGTTCTGACAGACCATAAAAACTTAGGATACATTAAAGGTGCCAAGCGACTCACCCCCCCACAACCGCAGCCGTTTTTCTTCACACAATATAGCTTCACCGTGACCTACATGCCAGGGTCCAAGAGCAGCAAGGCTGACACTGTCTTTCACCATAACCATGTTCAGAAGGAGGCGTTCCCGGAACTCATTCTGCCCCCCTCAGTGATTGTTGCATTGATATACTGGGTCCTCATGGAGATGATCCTATGTGCCCAACACAACAAGGCTCTGCCTCCAGAATGTCAACTCGCACTGCAGTCTGTTCCCACCACCCTCAGACAATGGGCCATGGAGTGGGTGCACACCTCCCCGATCTCCAGGCATTCAGCAAACCTACAGCTCCTCAGGAACACCTTCTGGTAGCCCTCATTGTCCACAGATGTCAAGGGGTATGTGGAGACCTGCTCTGTCTGTGCCCAAACGCACACCCCCCACCAGCTTCCAGCGGGCCTTCTAGAACCGCTCCCTGTTCCACATCGTATAGCCAAGGATTTTGTCACAGACCTCCCGAGCTCCCATGACTTCACCACAACGCTTGTGGCCGGGACACTTTTCAGAGGCATGCTGGTGCCCCAAAAAAGCCTACCTACAACACTGGAGCCCCTCACCCAAGCATTCTTCGGCCTCACACCTTTTCAATGTGTACTCGGGTACCAGCCACCACTGTTCCCATGGTCAGGAGAGCCGTCAGACATCCCAACAGTGGACGACTGGTTTCACTGTAGTGATTTGGAAAAGCGCCCATGTGCGCCTCCCAAGAGCAGTGCACAGCCAATGCATTCAAGCAGATCATAGGAGATACCCACACCCACCAACCCAGACAAATGGTATGGCTCTCCATTAAGAGCCTACACTTAAAGTTACCATGCAGCAAGCTGAGCCCCAAGTACATCAGCCCCTTTCAGATCATACAGAAAGTTAACCCAGTGACATACCGTCTCCAACTACCTGCAAGCTACCGTATTTCCCCAACATTTCATGTTTCCCTCCTTAAACCAGCCCACACCTCAGGGGACAAGTGGTAGCTCAGTCGTTAAGGCATTTGATTACTGATTGGGTAGTTGTGAGTTTGAATCCCAGGTCTACCAAACTGCCACTGCTGGGCCCCTGAGCAAGGCCCTTAACCCTCAATTGCCCAGTTGTAAAAAACGAGATATAATGTAAGTCACTCTGTATATGGGTGTCTGCCAAATGCCGTAAATGGGATAACCTTACATGCCTTCACTGAGGACAACCCTACATCACCACCACCTCCCATAGAAGTTGAATCCCCAGCTTACCTGGTACATTCGATCATTAAGTCTCAAAGGAGGTGGGGCCACCTAAAATACCTTGAGGACTGGGAAGGTTACAGCCCAGAGAAATGGTCATGGGTCAACTTGAGCAACATTCTGGATCCTTTGCTCACCATTGAATTCCACCAGGTGCACCCAGGCCGCCCCACAACCCCAACCCTGAGGCCGTCCCACAACCCCAACCCTGAGGCCGTCCCAGTAGAACAACATCTAGAGGTAAGAGACCTAACACCTAGAGAGAGATTCTGTTGCAACACCACCTGCAGCTCCCCGTCCGGCCCACCAGAGAGAACTCTTGCCAGGGTACTAGGACTTCTGGGTCACGGAAGTTCACTTCCGATTTTTCGTTTCTGGATCTACAGACATTTATACCACGCTTACACCATGATATGGCGTGAAGTATCGTGATTTTTTTCTGTCTATTGAGCTGTTTTTCCATTGCTATCATGTTTGCTGTTGTGTGACCCCGTTTTGTTCTCTGGATTTGTCGCTCTTTTTCTTTTGCCCTTGTTGCTTTTGATCACTACACTGACTGCGTTTTTCCTTTTTTTTTTTAATCTCTGCCTGTTTTATCAACCTGGTTTTGACCTACTGTTTTGGATTTGTGTGTTGGATGCTAAATGTACAGTGACACATTCTGATGTTGCTCCACATGTGCACAATATAATATATTATATAATATAATATTATATATAATATAGAAGAAATTAGATGTGTCTGTCTCCATTTTGCTGCTGACTGCCCCAAAAATATGTCTGCTTACACTGCATAGACCTGTTTCTAAAACCAACAACTTTTTTTTAACACAAGTAGTATGGCAAATGCACTTATTTCAGAGGGAGTTTTTGTATAACATCACTGAGCGAAAGTGGACCCTAGTTTGTTAGTAATGAAGAATAATAAGCAGATGTGAAATGATGTACGCTTATCTTTCATAAATTGCACTGTGAAACTTAGGCATAAAACATTGTTCAATTGTCAGTATTTTACTTCCATACCTACAGAAACTGCTAATGATGTATTTAGAAATGTTTTATTATTATTATTATTAAAAAGGGTTAATGCCACTACATCTATAAAAGCAGAACCTTTGGCAATTTTGGAGGTCTGGAGCACTCTAGTGTTTGTCTACATGAAGCGCTGACCTCAGAGAAGCAATTGTTGCTCCCCATCAATCTGGGAAGGGTTAAAAGAATGTGAAATTCAACATTCTACAGTGTGAATGATTGTTTACAAATTGAGAGCCTTCGAGACAGTTGCCAGTTTTCTCAAGAGTGGGCATCCCAGCAATTTCAATCTAAAGTCAGACTGTTCAATGCTAAAAGATCCAAAGAGATTTATGTATATGTCTACATATTGAAATCTGTTGCATTATTTTGTCATCAAGTTATTTGGTGTTTATAGAAGTTGGTAAGGGCCACATGAGTGCTGTTATTTGAAATTTTCAGAAATAAAAAAAAAATCCTTTTTGGAGAGGAAGGAGGAGAGGAGTGGTTAAAGGACTGTGCTTAATTGTTTTTCTTTCCTTGTTCGGGGTCGCCAGAGTGGAATGTCTGATCCGCATATTTGATTTGGCAGAGTTTTTATGCCAGATGCTCGTCCTGACACAAACAACTGCCCCCCCCGCCCCCCACCACCCCAGTTATCCGGGCTTATGGTAACCCCTTTTATTCGGGCTTAGGACCGGCACTGAGAGTGAGGGATCCTAACGCTCAACCACCCGAGAACATAAAGGCTGTGCTTAATATTAAAAATTAATTAAATAAATAAATAATAAAAAAGCTTACAGATGTGTATAGTGTGTACAGATGTTTGTAATTGCTCTCTTGCCACATTTTATTTGTACAATGAACTGTAAATCCTTGAAAATTCTGAATGATTTTATTTGACCAATTATAAAGTAGTCCACCAAAG
This sequence comes from Hemibagrus guttatus, assembly GCA_033459395.1. NCBI lineage: Eukaryota > Metazoa > Chordata > Actinopteri > Siluriformes > Bagridae > Hemibagrus > Hemibagrus guttatus. Next base: position 24,383,114 of record JAUCMX010000005.1, on the reverse strand, counting down.
TCCAACATCATTTGCTTACAACTTTATGAACTATTAAAACACTGAACTCAAATTTTGTGTTTAATCATATCAATTTTCACTTATATATAGGCAAACTGTGCAGCTTCACACACACCCAGGACATCCACCTCTCTTCTGAGAGTCCTCAGATTTCTGGAAAAGTGTTTTACCAATAATAGTTTCCCTACATTTACTTCGATGGTTATCACGCTTTTTCTGTAAAAGAAACAATAATTATCCAAAAGCCTAGCATAACTTCTGCAACCAGTACATATGATGTCTTTAGTTCGGCTGTTTCATGTATTTCTATATCTGTTGCAGTTACATTATATTTGTGACTTACATTTATGACATCCTTAATTTTGGCACAATCCAGCAGCTCTTCATTATCTGTTGTCTTACACAGAAGGCAGTCCATCAGGTACTGTGTAAAAATAAAATGGTGTTTTTCTTAGGAAACAGTTTATAATGTTATAAAATATTCACAGCTGCAGTGTAGTTATCAAGTATGTTGATGTAACAAGGAATTTGCACTGCCAGCATCAACATGGTTAAGAAGGAAATCTAAATAACGTAAGGTTTCTAAGGATATAATACATACCAATATATTATTCTGTGGAACACATATATTCGTGTTGCGATGATTCTCCTCACATTTTTTGACTGTCAGAAGGACATTTACATTCAAGATTTTGTCCATAATCTGTGAAAATGTGGAAATGTTTAGAATTATTTAACATTATTTATCATATATTTTAACTAATCCTCATGGCGGTTACTAGTGGTTGTTGCTAAAGCAGTGGTCTAGAGATACAGCATGAATTAAGAATTGAAATTTACATTAAAAACGTTACATTTTATAAACAGTTTTTTATTAAGTTTACTTTTTTTGAAGCTGATCTTCAGTGATGGATTAGAAGAAAGGCTATACTATAAAAATGTAAATATTTTCAATGTCAAAGTTAAATTTTATTTGTACTCAATGACACCAATTTAACTTACCAACATCTGGTTTAAGTTAATAGATTCAATCATAAACAAAGCCCTTATATACAGTCAACTCAGTAATCCAAATCTGAAAGACGTACAACTAGACAAATCAAAGCACTAATTTCAACAAAGTATTTTTAACTACTACAAAACCACAAATACTTTTTTCAAACTATTTTGCTTGCTGCACTGAAAATAACTGAATATTTGTTCATAGTTTTGCTTAATTGGGTGGAACCTTTTGTCCCTGAGCCTTTCAGCCCTGTTTCAAGTGTATGAATAAGTGACCTCAAGATTCTGTCAAAACTTACCTTTGGAGTACCTTTAATTGAATAATAAGCAACATGATGACCTTCTCCATACGTATTGCTCACATTATTCAGAGCTTTGTCAACATGTTTTCGTATTCCATTAGACAAGCTTTCGTAGTTAGGTGCCTGGGCAGAAACCAGCAGAATCAGGGCTGCTGGCAGCAAGACCTTTAGTGCACCATTCATGTTGTGCAGGACAAATGAGCTGTGTGTGTCTTGTATCATGCTTTATCTCTGAACTCCAGGAAAAAGCGTGCACACACACACACACACAGGGCACTCCAACTCTGATGGGCAGTTTAGCTACACTGTTTCACCCCCTTTGCAGTCAGAGTTTAGTTTAAAAGACAAAGGGTGAAACTGATTTAAATCTGAGAATGATCATGGGACACAAGAAGCAATTAGTATGGATTTGTTTCCATTATTTGTCAAACTTATTTTTAAAGTGTCATGTTATGGTACAAAAGTGAATGAAAGCACATAATCACAATGATCTTCGATGATTACTGATGGTACACCTTTCAGCAAGGAACCAGGAAATGTAGATAAATGTTAAGTAAAGGCAACTGATGACAGCTATAGCCAATCCCTGTTCTCTCAAACATTAGATAATAGTAATTATAATTGTAGTACATCAATGTGGTAATAATTATTCGACCCAACAACTGATAGATATTTTAAATAGCGAATATCAGTTCAATTTCATCTCTCTTATGAACCATGGTCAGTGAGAATCAACTCTAATTTGTTCACCAGTCATTTATCTAATTATCTATCAGTTATCTAATTTGTATACCAGTCACCAGACTTTTCCCTTCCTTTTCATCATTTTGTTGGACCGCAAGTGCATCATATCATTATCTACTTGGGATATTGTACCTATGGAACCCTCCAATGCTATGAATAGCAAAACTCTCCAAAATCTCACTGAGTGTGTTTTGTACACATACTTCTCCCTGCAGAACACGTTACAGGCACCCGATAGCTTCAAGTTAGCCTTACCTCATTTCCATTGCTATATTTATTTTCTATTAGTCACTGTGTTGTGAGCTACACTCTGTACAATATTTTTTGTCTGCATGAGATACAGCTTAGTCAGCCAAATCCTCCGGATCTCCACTAAATATATAGTTCTGGACTTTCCCATGACACAACACAACTACACAATCACTGATTCCCTTCATTAAGGTTGGATTCCTCTCAATATTTTTGACATTCATTAAGTGGTTAGCATAATTGCAAGCATCTGAGCAGAAACTTAAGTTACTGAGGGGAAAAAAGGAGAGGATAAGTTGAATGTTATCCATATAGCAGTGGTATGGAACCCATCTGAGAATATATCCACACCAAGAGATCAGGAATAGAGAGAGAACAGCAGAGGACTAAGTGTTGAGCCTTGAGGCACACCAAAGTAGAGTTTGCATTAAACAAATGTGAATCCCCTCCATCTCAAATGACATGACCAAGCTTTAAGACAGGAAGCAAACCATTGCCATGCTGTGCAACAAATTTTAAAAATCAAGAGAATGGAGAAGAGAGTCTTGTGGATGACCGTATCATATGCTACTGAAAACATTTACATTTCTGGCATTTGGCAGACGCTCTTATCCAGAGCGACATACAAGAGTGCTTTGAAGTCTCTATCAATGAATACACTGGTTCAATAGGTCACAGACTTAGAATACCATCAGCCTAAAATCGGTGTTGGGAGTTTTTTATTTATGTGCAACATACAACAGTACATAAAACAAACAGGGAAAAATAAGAGCTAGTTTAAGTGCTTCAAGAAGAGGTAGGTCTTCATTTTTCTTTGGAAGACAGTTAGTGACTTGGCTGTATGTACATCTAGGGAAAGTTCAGTCCACCGCCTTGGTGACAGAACAGAGAAGAGTCTAGATGTACCCTGAGACATGGTGGGACCAGTCAAGCAATGCTAGTAGAGCTGAGGGCATGAGGTGCAGTGCAAGGAGTAATAAGAGCTTTGAAGTAAGTTGGTGCTGGTCAATTCTTGGCTTTGTAGGCAAGCATCAGTATTGTGAATCTGATGCATGTACAGTGGTGTGAAAAGGTGTTGGCCCCCTTCCTGATTTCTTATTTTTTTGCATGTTTGTCACACTATAATGTTTCAGATAATCAAACACAGTTAAATAAGATAACAAAGATAACACAAGTAAACACATCATGCAGTTTTTAAATAAAGGTTTTTATTATTAAGGGAAAACAAAATCCAAAACTACAGGGCCTTGTGTGAAAAGGTATTTGCCCCCTAAGCCTAATAACTGGTTGGGCAGATTTTTTGGTAGACAGCAGAATTCATGGTTCTGCTAGGAACATAGCAGTTAGGTGGTGTGGGAGAACTTAGACAGGTTGAAAACAAGTCACCTTGGACATCATCTGGGATGACCAGCAGTTCAATTTTGCTGGGATTGAGTTTCAGCTGATGAGCCGTCATCCAGACATGCTGAGATCTGAGCAGAAGCCGTGGTATCTGAGGGAGGGAACGAGAAGATAAGTTGGTTGTCATCGGCATAGCAGTGGTAAGAGAACCCATGTGAGGATATGACTTTTCCAAGAGAGTATAGAGGGGGGAAAAGGAGAGGACCAAATATTGAGCCTTGTGGGACACCAATGAAGAGTCTTCGTGGAGCAAATGTTGATCCCCTCCATGTTACATGATATGAGCGATCATCCAGGTAGGAAGCAAACCATTCCCATACTGTTCTATGAATTCCAAGACTCCTGAGGGTGGACAAGAGAGTCTTGTGGTTACTGTGTCAAATGCTGCCGAAAGGATGAGGAGGATGAGGACAGCTTGGCTGATCTAGCAGCATGTAATTTCTCAGTGACAGCCAAAAGGGCAGTCTCTATGAAATGTACTGCTTTGAAGCCAGACTGGTTGGGATCTTGGAAGTTGTTCTGCAAGAGACGGTTGATTATTAACAATGCGTTCAAGAATTTTTGAAAGTAAGGAGAAAAGTGTTACCAGTCTGAGGGATCCTGAGCAGGTTTCTTGAGGATGGGGATAACACTTGCTCTTTTGAAGGTAGTTGGTACATTCTATGGATCTGTTGATGACTATGGTGAGGGAGCAGGTCAAGCAAGATGGTCTGGTGCATAGTGGAAGGGATAGGATTCAGTGGGCATGTGGTAACATTGCAAGACTGGATGATTTGCAAAATCTCTTCTGCTGCTACGGTTGAGAGATGCCACAATGAAGGAGTAGGGAAGTAATCGAAAAGTAAAGTAAGGGAACTAAAGTAGGGAACTAAAGTAGGGAAGCTGTGTAATGTAGTCGAAGTTGGGGCAGAAGTGAAGGTCTGGCAGATCTTCTCAATCTTCTGGCTGTAAAAGGTGGCAAAGACTTCCGTGGTCAGGGAGGATGGAGCAGGAGGAGTCTGCTATAAGCTATAGAGGAAGGGGAGATAAAGTGAGGGTTTCAACAGGTAAGAGAGAGATGCTGGGAGTTATGTTTAGGTAGAATAGGGAGAGTGATAGTGAAGGATAACAAGTGATGATCGGAGATGTGAAGTGGGGTAGCAATCATGTCTGTAGCTGGGGAAGGATGAGTAAAGACCAGATTCAGGACATTTCCTCCCTTGTATGTGGTTGGCAGCTGTTGAATGACAAGGAGAATGAATTCAGAAGAGTCAGAAGGCAAGAAGACTGAAGCTTGTCAGATGGGAGGTTAAAATCTCCAAGGTCTGTCAGAGGGGTGCTGTCAGAAGGAAAGGCAGAGAGGAGTGTGTCCATTTCTTCCATGAAGTCCCCTAGGGAACCAGGAGGGTGGTAGATGACAATGATGAAGAGGTTGATTGGAGAGGTAACTAAACTGCATGGAATTCAAAAGAAGAGATGGTTACATGAGACAAGGGGAGAGGTGTGAAACACCATCTCCGTGACAACAGCAGACCTGTACCACCAACCCTGCCTGATTCTCGTGGTGAGTGAGAGAAAGCGTAAAACTCAAGTCAATCAAGGCTGATGACAAATTAACAGATCTAGCAGCATGTACCTTCTCAGTGTGGGCCAAAAGTGCAGTTTCTGTGCGAGAGACAGTGTGTTTGAGGGTTTTAGAAAGAAAAGAGAGAAGTGATACCTATCAGTAGTTGTTGATGTCTGAGGGATCCAGAGTGGGTTTCTTCAAGATTGAAATAAGCATTGCTCTCTCGCATGCAGTTAGTCCATGACTAGATGGAATAGAGCCACTGATGAAGGTGTGGAGGTCCTGTGAGATGATCTGGAGGATTTTGGAGGGGTTTGGATCCAAGGGGCAGGTGGTAAGATTTACAGGACAGACAAAGACTTTCTTTGTGCTAATGTGCTAGGCAACTCATACAAGCCAATGAGGTATTTTAGACAAAGCTGGTCATGGCAGAATTCACTGAGGGCCTGTGTTTATAATGTCTATTACATTTTCTAGCTAATATAATGGATCAAAAGGAGCTTAATTGCAGCTACATGCCTGTATTGCATGAATGTTTTCACCAGATGAAGCATGTCTAGATGCTAAATTGTACAGTGAGAAATTATGATGTTGCTCCAAAATGTGCACAATATATATAAAAAATGTACTCACAAGTTAGAAGAGATTAGATGTGTCTGTTTCCATTTTGCTGCTGACTGCCACAAGAATATGTTTGCTTACACTGCATAGACCTGTTTTTAGAACCTAAACAACCATTTTAACACAAGCAGTAACTGAAACTGCACTGTGAATCCTGGGCATTAAAAAAAATGGACATTCAAAGCAGAAACTGCAAATAATGTACTTTGAACTACTTTGTTTTCTTTTCTCTCTTTTTAGTTTAAAAAGGGTCAATGGCAACTGTTGTGCCATCTAATGTTGTCCAGCAAAGTAAATATTGTAAAAAAAAAAAAAAAAAAATCTTTTGGACTTTGATTTCAGTAAATAAAAACATTTGTGTAAGTAACTGGCACTTCACCGAGGTTAAGACTGGTGCACCAAACTGCAGACTGAGTGCAGGGCTTAGGACAGACCTCTTTGGCAGAAGCATCGTTACGTGTGGAGATGTTGCGGAGAGGCATTGCTTTCAGGCATCAATGTTGTGTAGTTCGATCTAATGGCAGAGGTTCATCACAGTTCTTTCAAAAGAGGACCCTGATTATTGTCACTGTCTCTGCTGCATGAACTCCATGAAGCATTCATGGAGCATTCCCCAACATGCACTGTGACCCTGGACTTCAACACCATGAACACTCACATACTTCTACACTCACGGTCACCTTCATTCTGATCACTCACACCAACCTGATCACATTTCAATCCCCTGCACTCATAGCCACTGCACAAAAGGACTTTTAACTGTCTTACCTGCAACTGCATCCTTACAGTAAATACTGAATGTAGCCATGGTTTTACATTTATTTTTTTAATTTTGTGAAATCTCTGTTTGAAATGGTTATAGAGGAATAGATTAATTTGCTCTAGGAAAATAAAATGTGAAAAATTTATCATTAGTGTAAATAAAATAATTTTATACCGTTAATCTACAAACCTTCCTTGTTATTTATTTGATGTTTTTAATTTATTTATATCAGTCACACTATGACAACTTTTGGCCAGAATGGTGCTCTAAGTCATTTAATTCTTCATCCAAGTCTGCATCTTGGTGCACCAGTCTTAACTCTGACAAGTTCATTACAGGGTATTTTAAGGTCAAGCAGTCAGACACACAAATAATCTAGCCATGGGGGTCACAGTCCAGTGACTTCTGTGCCGGTCCCAAGCCCGGATAAATAGAGAGGGTTTGCGTCAGGAAGGGCATCCGGCGTAAAACATTGCCAAATTTAACCATGCGAATCGTCAGTACGAATTTCATACCGGATCGGTCGAGGCCCGGGTTAACAACGACCGCCATCGGCGCCGTTGACCTACAGGGCACCGGTGGAAATTGGGCTACTGTTGGTCGAAGAAGTAGAGGAGGGAGGAGAGTGCGCAGACAGAGAGAGAAGAGGAAAGGTAAGAGTGTAGGACTGAGAATAGGAACTCTGAATGTTGGTACTATGACAGGGAAAGGTAGAGAGCTGGCTGATGTGATGGAGAGAAGGAAGGTAGATATACTGTGTGTACAGGAGACCAGGTGGAAGGGTAGCAAGGCTCGTAGTATAGGAGCAGGATTCAAGCTGTTTTATTATGGTGTGGATAGTAAGAGAAATGGGGTAGGTGTGGTCCTGAAGGAGGAGTTTGTGAGGAATGTCCTGGAGGTGAAGAGAGTGTCAGACAGGGTGATGAGTCTGAAGTTAGAGATTGAAGGGGTAATGTTGAATGTTGTTAGTGGTTATGCCCCACAGGTAGGTTGTGAGTTAGAGGAGAAAGAGAGATTCTGGAGTGAATTAGATGAGGTGATGGAGAGTATTCCCACGGGTGAGAGAGTGGTGATAGGAGCGGATTTTAATGGACATGTTGGCGAGGGGAACACAGGTGATGAGGAGGTGATGGGCAAGTTTGGAGTTAAGGAAAGGAACCTTGAAGGACAGATGGTAGTGGACTTTGCTAAGAGGATGGACATGGGTGTGGTTAACACTTATTTTCAGAAGAGGGAGGAGCATAGAGTGACTTACAAGAGTGGACGTAGGAGAACGCAGGTAGACTACATTCTATGTAGAAGAGGCAATCTGAAAGAGATTAGTGACTGTAAAGTGGTAGTGGGAGAGAGTGTAGCCAGACAGCATAGGATGGTGGTGTGTAGGATGACTCTGATGGTCTGTAAGACGAAGAGGTCAAAGATAGAGAAGAAAACCAAGTGGTGGAAGCTGAAAAAGGAGGAATGTTGTGAGGAATTTAGACAGAAGTTAAGGCAGGCTCTGGGTGGTCAGGTAGTGCTGCCAGATGACTGGGAAACTACAGCAGAAGTGATCAGGGAGACAGGGAGAAAGGTGCTGGGTGTGTCATCTGGAAGGAGGAAAGAAGATAAGGAGACTTGGTGGTGGAATGAGGAAGTTCAGGATAGTATCCAGAGGAAGAGGTTAGCCAAGAAGAAGTGGGACATGGACAGGACTGAAGAGAATAGACAGGAATACAAGGAGTTACAGCGCAGAGTGAAGAGGGAGGTGTCTAAGGCCAAGCAGAAGGCATATGAAGAGTTGTACACTAGGTTAGACACTAGAGAAGGAGAGAAGGACTTGTACAGGTTAGCTAGGCAGAGGGATCGAGATGGGAAGGATGTGCAGCAAGTTAGAGTTATTAAGGATAGAGATGGAAGGGTGCTCACAAGTGAGGAGAGTGTACAGAGGAGATGGAAGGAATACTTTGAGGAGCTGATGAATGAGGAAAATGAGAGGGAAAAAAGAGTAGAAGGGGTGAACTCTGTGGAACAGAAAGTAGATAAGATTAGAAAGGATGAAGTCAGGAAGGCTTTGAAGAGGATGAAAAGTGGGAAGGCAGTTGGTCCTGATGACATTCCGGTGGAGGTCTGGAAGTGTCTGGGAGAGGCAGCAGTGGAATTTTTAGCTAATTTGTTCAACAGGGTTTTAGAGAGTGAGAGGATGCCTGAGGAATGGAGAAGAAGTGTGTTAGTGCCGATCTTTAAGAATAAGGGTGACGTGCAGAGTTGCAGTAACTATAGGGGGATAAAGTTGATGAGCCATACAATGAAGGTATGGGAAAGAGTAGTGGAAGCTAGGTTAAGGAAGGTAGTGGAAATTTGTGAGCAGCAGTATGGCTTCATGCCCAGAAAGAGCACAACGGATGCAATTTTTGCTCTGAGGATTTTGATGGAGAAGTATAGGGATGGTCAGAAGGAGTTGCACTGTGTGTTTGTAGACTTGGAGAAAGCATATGACAGGGTGCCAAGAGAAGAGCTGTGGTACTGTATGAGGAAGTCAGGAGTAGCGGAGAAGTATGTCAGAGTGGTGCAGGACATGTATGAGAGGAGCAGGACAGTGGTGAGGTGTGCTGTAGGTCAGACAGAGGAGTTCAATGTGGAGGTGGGACTGCATCAGGGATCGGCTCTGAGCCCCTTCCTGTTTGCTATAGTGATGGACCAGTTGTCAGAGGAGGTCAGACAGGAGTCTCCTTGGACAATGATGTTTGCAGATGACATTGTGATCTGTAGTGAGAGCAGGGAGCAGGTGGAGGAAAACCTGGAGAGGTGGAGGTTTGCGCTGGAGAGAAGAGGAATGAAGGTCAGTCGTAGTAAGACTGAGTACATGTGTGTGAATGAAAGGGAGGGAAGTGGAACAGTAAGGTTACAGGGTGAAGAGGTGAAGAAGGTACAGGAGTTTAAGTACTTGGGGTCAACAGTCCAGAGTAATGGAGAGTGTGGGAAAGAGGTAAAGAAGCGAGTGCAGGCAGGTTGGAATGGGTGGAGAAAGGTGTCGGGAGTTCTGTGTGATCAGAAAATATCAGCGAGAATCAAGGGGAAGGTGTACAGGACAGTGGTGAGACCGGCCATGCTGTATGGTTTAGAGACAGTGTCACTGAGGAAGAGACAGGAGTCAGAGCTCGAGGTAGCAGAGCTGGAGATGTTGAGGTTCTCTTTGGGAGTGACAAGATTGGACAGGATTAGGAATGAGTACATCAGAGGGACAGCTCATGTTGGACGTTTGGGGGACAAAGTTAGGGAGGCCAGATTAAGATGGTTTGGACATGTTCAGAGGAGGGAGAGTGAGTATATTGGTAGGAGAATGTTGGACATGGGGCTGCCAGGCAGGAGGCAAAGAGGAAGGCCAAAGAGGAGGTATATGGATGTAATAAATGAGGATATGAAGCTAGTGGGTGCAAGTGTTGAGGATGCAGAAGATAGGGATAGGTGGAGAGAGATGATTCGCTGTGGCGACCCCTGAAGGGAAAAGCCGAAAGAAGAAGAAGAAGTCAGACACACAAATATGTTTTTTATTCACTCAAATCAAAGTCCAAATGATTTACTTTGTGCTCCCTGCTGGACATCATTTAATGGGAAACTTGAATTAAAAATTTTTATATTATTTGAAGGTCTTGTGCTCTGTGAAATCAACTTATGGGACAGTTTCAATCAGTATAAACAATCAAATTATTTTATCACTACAAGTCTGATAAAGAATATAATAGGACACTGTTGGCTTTCAGATCGAGATGTTTTGGAGCATCTCCAAGAGCAGAATGGGATTAATATCACCATTTACTTAGGAGATATAAACATTTGTGTGGAAGAAAAAGGGTTTTTTTTTGGTTTTCCCCATGAATATATTATTTTCTCTAGAAACAGACAGAGGCTTGTGCAGTGTACACAAACATATTAGTACTGGGAAAATAGGTTCATCTGATCTGGTTCATTCTTTACATATTGATTGGTGTGTGTGTGTATATATATATATATATTAACCTTTTCATACATTTTTACCTCTCAATTTTGTTTTCAGTGTGAATTTTTCATGGATTTAAAGCCTAAATTTATGCTTTATCATTATTGCAATCAGAAGGCCGTGTGACAGATTTGGCTAGTCTCTGTTTCAATCTCTGTATATTTTAAGCCATTAATTTAGGCCGAACTCTCATTTGCACGAAATCTGTGAAGAACTTGCATTTTTACAGCACTGTTTTGCTCACTGACAGAGCCCTTGATGCAGAAGAGGCTTTGGTACACAGTTAGAGATGTAGGTAAGACACGCAGAGAAACTCCATGTGAAGCGAGGTGAAGAAACAGGACGCAATTGTGTGAGATCGGTGTGTATTTTATTGAGGGCAGTCCAAATATCGTTGCCTAGGCATGGATCAATTACCCAGGATTATATCTATGTTTATAAAACTTTATGATGAAGAGTGTTAATGAAACTCTCTGCACAAAAATCTTATCTCAGCTGCAATAACATGACAGTGCAAGGATGTTTATTTACAGTATCTGTGTGATACAAACTGTCCCCAGAAGTGTGCAAAACAAAATAATTACAAAGACAAACATCCATAAAATATAATGGCAAAAAACCTAAAAGAATATCTACAATATATTTATATATCCACACAGCAGGATGTTGTTTCTTTTAGTTTAAGGATCACAACAATATTCCCCAAGGTTCTGTAGATTCTGATTTCATTCTATTGATATACTGCTCAATGAAATCTTAGTAGTTAGTAACATAATAAAGAACATCATTACTTACCTTGTCTAGCCACATTTACCTGATATAATGTGATCTAGTACATAATAAATTGGCTAGCCAATGTACTATATGCAAGCATCTTCAGAAAATGGGCTTTGCTCAGTGTTGTTGTTTGATGTTTCAAGGAGGAGAGCAAAATAAACACACTTTCTATCAGACACAAGAGTGTGGATAATAAAATAATTATGCGTTTATGAATTTGGAAAGAAATCTGCTAGAGCTCTTCCATAACATGAGGACAACAGAGTGGACAACATTTATTTTATAAGCTGCAAAAGAAACAAAACAGGGAGTAGAAAACAGCAAAACACACAGACTGTAAGTAAGGCAATGCAAAACACAGCAATAAACAACATACACAATGTCAATAAAAGCTGGAGAACTTAAATAGGGGTACTGATTAAGGGAAATACAGACCAGGTGTCAGTGCTCAGCGAAACATGCATGATCATGTAACAAACAGGGGCTACTGGGTAATGTAGGAAAAAATATAAAGGCCAAAGAATAACTTTTAATTAAAAACATATTGTATTTCTACACACCATATAAGTCTTTATACACTTTAAGACCTATATTTTGCTTGTTTGTTTTCTGCAACAAATTTATATTTCAGGAAAAAAACATAAAATGTTTAATTAAATTGTTTGAAACTAATGGCACTATGAGAACATTAACAGCTGCCAAATCAGTCTGCATTCATTCAGTTATCCCCCAATTGTGTTATACAGGACAAAAACAGCTCTTGTACTTTGGGTATCTATTTCAAAATCTTCATTGACACCATGACTCATACATACGTGTACTGTTGTAAGACAGTATTGTTTAACAAGTTCTTCTCAGCACAGAAGTAGTGTTTAAAGATTTTTACAACTTACAAAATACATAAAGGAGTATCTTTCTAAAAGATATGCATATATATATATATATATATATATATATATATACATATATATATATATATATATATATATATGTGTGTGTGTGTGTGTGTGTGAAAAAGTGTTGGCCCCCTTCCTGATTTCTTATTTTTTTTGCATGTTTGTCACACTTTAATGTTTCAGATAATCAAACACATTTAAATATTAGTCAAAGATAACACAAGTAAACACATCGTGCAGTTTTTAAATGAAGGTTTTTATTATTAAGGGAAAACAAAATCCAAAACTACATGGCCCTGTGTGAAAAAGTATTTGCCCCCTAAGCCTAATAACTGGTTGGTCCATCCTTAGCAGCAACAACTGCAATCAAGCGTTTTCCATAACTTGCAATGAGTCTGTTACAGCGCTGTGGAGGAATTTTGGCCCACTCATCTTTGCAGAATTGTTGTAATTCAGCCACATTGGAGGGTTTTCGAGCATGAACCACCTTTTTAAGGTCATGCCACAGCATCTCAATCGGATTGAGGTCAGGACTTTGACTAGGCCACTCCAAAGTCTTCATTTTGTTTTTCTTCAGCCATTCAGAGGTGGACTTGCTGGTGTGTTTTGGATCATTGTCCTGCTGCAGAACCCAAGTTCACTTCAAGGTTTAGGGGTGTGTTTATGGGAATTTATGACTATTCCTCTAAAAGCGCATTTGTATGGTCAGGCAGTCTGCGCTCTAATCCCAAAGGTGTTCTAATCCCAAAGGTGTTCTAGTGGACCTTGCTTTGTGCACTGGTGCGCAGTCATGTTGAAACAGGAAGGGGTCATCCCCAAATTGTTCCCACAAAGTTTAGAGCATGAAATTGTACAAAATGTCTTGGTATGCTGAACCATTAAGAGTTCCTTTCATTGGAACTAAGGAGCCAAGCCCAACCCCTGAAAAACAACACCTGAATTCAATCATTTAAAGGGGTGTCCCAAAACTTTTGGCAATATAGTGTATATACATATGAAGATTCAGAGTGACATATATTTAAAATATATATATTTACATATTAATTTTTTTTTTTACATTTTAATTAACTGTAAATTGTTGTTCTAATATAATTACAAAAAAACTAATTAAAAATGATGTCATCAGAAAATCGAGGTCTGCTGATGTTTAAAAAATATATATGTAAAAATAAATAAATAAATAAATAAATAAATAAATAAATAAATAAATAAATAAATAAATAAAAATTAAAAAACATATGGGATAACTCTGCAGTAACATCTACAACCTACACTTCAGCGCGACCCTTCAGTTCCCGTGACCCTGACGCGTTTCCGGTTTGCCAGTGTTGACTTCCGGAAACATGGCGGAGACCGGGGCGGCGGATTGCAGTTGCCGAAGTGCAAGGAGAGTCTGGATGTAAAGGGCCTGGGTGTGACATTACAGGACACATGCCAGCAGTGTCTCCGGTGGACAGTGGACACTTGTGTAGTGGTGTTGGAGTCGGAGGTTTGGCGTTTGGTCCACGGAGCGGAGCGCGCACACACACACACACACACACACACCACTCCAACCCCTGTATGTGTTAGCAGCAGCAGCATTCTGACAGGCCGTGTTGTAGTAGAGCTCCTGACGCGGACAACATACCTCTCACCCTGTCAGCTCTCCTCCTAACTTCTTCACATCTTTCTGTAATCATTGCACAAACCTCCGTAACGGCTTTATCATGTGCTCTTCTATTTAACCGGTTACTCTAAATATTTATCTGCTCTTCAGTTAGCCAGCTGATTGCTAGCACCTTCCCACTTGCTCGTAGAAATGCTTGTCGCTTGCGGTTTGGAAATGACATGAGAGTAATTTTCGCGTCTTAAAGTTTTATTTTCCGTTTTGTTGACAACGAGGGACTCTCCGCGGCCGCATATCATCTTTTCACCCATGACGTCTTGTGTCACGGATGCCTTCAGGCTCCATCTGCACCCTTGCGACTTGCTTTAAACTAAACATGTAAGTAACATGAGCGTTGTGTTGTGTTTACTGTGGGTTTCATCAGAATGGTATGAGTTCACATCCCAGTATCTCCAGGCTGCCGCTGTTGGGTAAACAAGTGAAACTTCAGCTGTTCAGTTAGATCCTGTGTCTCGGTTGTAAAAATAAATAAATAAGTCACTATGGATTAAAAGAAGAAAAAAATTTCCCAGTTGAAATAAGCAACTGTTATGGGTTGCTGAAGCAGAAAAACAGTATATGAAATGTCCAGCCTTGACGACATGCTCATGTTTCTGGCAGAAGCTGTGTCATTTACTGTGGGTGCAAGTAAAGACATGGAGGCAACGTAGCAGAGCGAATCCACCTATTTGTTTGTTTTATTCATTTATTTTTCTAAAAAGTAGTTCGTGTCATTTGATATTTGTTTTATTCTCTTTATGCAAACATAAAGGCGGCAGAGTTATAACAGATTCACTAAAAAGTAGGTGTATCCAATCCCAGCAATATGGCAAATATGTCATATCCAGATACTTGAAGACATTTCTAAGATGCGTTCTATGGTGATGACCTAATAAATAGTTCATTATGCTTTTGTGATTTATTTCACAAGCAGGAGGAGGATTTTAATGTTCAGGATTTATAGCTACTTGTTGCTGTAAGCAACAGTGCGAACAGTACTGATGATATATTTACAGGATCACAGGGAAGCTCATTATTATTCATTTATTATGATGTCATACCACCTGACCCAAGAATGTTCGATGCCTGCTTAAATACCCTTTTTGCTGCAGATTCTTGCTTCCTAGCTTTCGTTGTATTAAGATTATTTACTTTTCTGCAGTATTCCACTGTGTGTTTATACAGTGTCCCAAAAGTTTCTGTGTGTACAGGAGTTTAATCTTTTTTTTGTTGCAAAATGTAAATTTATTTACGAAGCATTTCTTTGTAAATCACACAGAGGCATCTCTCCCACTCCTGATGAACTTCTGCTGTTATGCATGTAACTTTACTTCGAGTGTGTTCCTTCAAATGATCTTTGTGCTGTAGATCAATACATTCTTCTTTTGTTCTTTCGATATTCTTAAAGGCTATCCAGTGTTATAGAGCCTTTTAGGACAACGTGTTGTTTTCTACCATAACACATAACACAGCGAGATGGTTTGTGTGGCATCTTTGTTGTTGTAGATATTCATGATTCAGTGTGTTTTATATAGCAACATATGACTTGATGTTCTCTCTTGATGTTGAGGATGTTACACACTGTTTAACTCAAATATTTCATTCTGTTTAGGAAAAAAACCTGAGTGAGTAATGTGATCTAGAGTAATTTATAAAATCAGTGTTTTGAGAACAAATACATTAATACTGGCTCTTTTTGGTTTTAGGTATACAGTGTTGAAACTTAGTGTTGAATCGCCCCATATACCATGCTGGCTCTATCCTCTCGCCTTGGCCTCTTAAGCTGCAGGAGATTTTCCTTGCCTGCACAGCCTTCCCATCTTCTGGCTCCAGGTGCTCTTGCCACCATGTATGCCACACGCCTGTACAGTGGTGCAGGGGGCAAGCCTGGTCGCCGCATTGGCCTGATAGGGGGAGGCCAAACGATGCTGGAGAATCATCACCACCCTCTCGCCCCTCATCACCCGCACATCCCACCTCCCCAGAGTTTCCCTCCTCCGCTCTACCAGGGCCGTGTGGATGCCCACCGAACCTACTATCAGCCCCATCAACACTACCACACCCCACCTCAGATCCCTCACCTCCCCCCTCCACACTACCAGCCCCATGCCCACATGCACCACAGCAAAAAGAAGACCTGGAACTTCATCCATGAGAAGATGAGCTATGACACCTTCTTTACCATGAAGCGTCTGATCGACCGCTCGCGCAGCGTGGATGAGGTGCTCCGCTGGGTCACTCAGAACCCGGGGAAGATCTCGCACAACCACTACCCTATCGCCTTACAGAAAATCGGCCAGCTCCTGGCACTCCAGCAGGCTGGAGCGATTGGAGGTGGAAGCCTGGGGAGCAGTGGGGTGACTGCAGAGGGAGCGCTGTCCTCACCCCCTGCTGTAGGCTCGGCTGACGGTGTGACTCGACAGATTCTGGATCACCCGGACTTCCAGACCCTCTGTGATGCTATTGTTAACGACTGCTCCAAGTTTGACAACTTTAGCATCGTCAACTGCCTTTACGCCGTGGCTGCACTTGGTAAGCCAGAGGATTTGAGAGAACTTTTACAGGTTTTAGTTCAAGTATCTACACTTTTAGTAATGAGATTTAAGTAGACATTTTAAATAAATAAATATTTTGCAGTATGTTTCAGTGTGTGAGCATCACATAAGAAACCAATATGACTGGCTGCACTGGTCGAGCCGTACAACACACGTAGCCGCTTTCTTTATGGCTCCTTTGAATAGTCCTGTCATGTTAACTATTTTTGTTGGATGCTATGTTTTCCCAGAAACAATTGCAATAAGCGAAATTTTTTTCACATTTAAAAAGTTTGTCATATTCTGCTAAAGCTACATTATGTACGTTTGACGTTAACGTTGCAATATTTGCTTTTTTGGTTGTTTATATGTCTGATTAATCTCATATGTGTATAGGATGCGTTTAGGTGAGTTAATTAACCTGCTAGTAAAGCTGTTCAGTTTAGCAGAAGCTGAATTCATTCACACAGCTTAAGTAGGTCAATGGGCAAAATCAAGGTCAGCAAAAAAGCTCGATGTCATGTCAGTACGATAAGTCGATAACAGAATTATTGTGACAGGTCCGCCTTTGAAACTACAGTGGCTCTTTAAATTAGAATTATTCTCTGTGAGTAGAATAACTGAATAACTTGTGCTTCAGTGACTAATCTCACCTGAATACTGTAGATCTGCTGCTGCAATCTTATTCTAGGACTCGATTTCACCGTATGATCATACTGAATTCCTTTCAACACATAGTGCTGTGTAAATTCACTTTTATTCACTATCCGGATGTCACGAAGATGAGTCTGGTTTCTCTTAAGGATTTCTTTCTTTTGGGAAATTTGTCTAGCCACTGTTGCCTCTGGCTTGCTCATTAGGGATCTATAATACTGTAAACCTGTTTTGTGTCAATGTTTTTCTCTATCACCATAAGCACTATACACTTTGTGGCATTTTGTGTCACATAACTGCAGCACTTGGCATCAATTTTTTTAAAATAAGTGATTAGTTGCATGCCAACTAATCGTATAATAATAAGACAAGGTGCTTGTTAGGGGAAACTAAATCCTACACGCACATGGTTTAGGAGATGCTAGTACTTCTAGCTAGTGATACACCATATATTTAGCTTTCAAATCTATTCAGCTAACAGACCTGACACTGATTATTTTGAGTGTGTATCTCTTGCTGTTTCTGCAGCACCAGGCAAACCATTTAAAATCCGTTCTGTTAGTCTACAACACCCCAGTAGATTGTACAAGTATGTTCACATTGAAAGCTTTAGGTTAAACATAGCAGCAGTAAGAGTTGGATAAGAAAGTTTTAGTTTTGCTCAATCACACTCCAGGTCAAAATAAACACAACTCTAGCAATAATTTCACATTTAGTGTTTAACTTGACATGATGTTTAATTATACAGGTTCAGTACTGTTTAAGGTGATGCAACTATTTCTGACTGACTAAAGCTTTGTGTTCCTGCAGGGCTGCCCAGCGACTCTCGAATAGTGCAGGTGCTGGAGGAGGAGTCGCAGGGCCGCCTGTCGCAGTTCAATCAGAAGGACATCTCCATGGTGTTCAGCAGCTGCATGAAGCTGCACCCATCCAGCCAGCACCCGCTCATCGAGTCGTGTCTGGCAGGCTTGGAGAAGAATATCGAGCGTGAGCGTCACCCACAGACACTCTTCCTGTTGCTCTCTTACTACCGCACCAAGTGGCGCTTGCTTCAGGCGGCTGACACCACCTCAGCGGAACAGCTCGTGGTCGACCGTAAGATCCTGCGCCTGGTCAAACACACGCTGGCCAGCGTCAGCTGCGTACGTGACCACGAGATGACCTTACTGGACGAGATGCTTGCAGCATGCGCCCGGGAGGCCAGCAACAAGAGCCTTGAACTCATCTTCAGCTCTCACCTCTTCTACCAGAACAGGCAGGAGAAGTTCGTGAGCAGCCTAGCTGGTGCGTTTGGTCACTTTTGAAACAAATATAGCTAACAGGAGTGAATTGATTTGTCTTTTCTCAGGTTTTTGTTAGATTTTGATGAGTCAATGAGACTTGCGGTTATGGAAATGTTTTTTGCAGCAGTTGTTTAGATTAGCTCCGAGTCATGGTGTTTTACTGTAACAAAGATGGTTGCAGTTAACATTCGTGAATCTGAATGTAAAAACTGTCCACTGTCACTTAAGTGAATGGCCTTTTCTGTCCTTTAACTAGAGGAGCTGCCTAAAAAGGTCGACAGCATCACCCCTTACACCATGGCTCTTATCGCCAAGTATATCGCACGCCATCGCCTCAGAGAAACACAACTACTAGACACTATTGCAGAGTTCCTGGTCAAGAAGTGTGAATACTTAGACAGCAAGGTGAGAAGAGAAGATATTCCTCATTTTAAGTCATTTTGGGTAAAAGTGTCGTGCTAAATGAATAACTGTAATATAAGATATTAATATTAAGATATCTAATTGGGGATAAGAATCATATGAACGGATTTGATTCTCAGTTCAGTGATTTTTGTATTTGATTCAAAAGTGATTTTTAACAAAATATTATAATGCTTTGAGTGTTTCTCAAAGCCATTCTTTTGTATTTCTGTGTCCTTACTATTTTTTAGCATTTTGAACTTTTTTTGGACAGTGTGACATTTAGCATGATATTATTTGATGTACTGAGAAATCTATCATATCTGTATGGTGATGAAGCATCTCTTTGGTGTTGATGCTGCTGTTTTGATGCTGCCAGGTGATCCAGAAGCTCGTGTTCCCTTTCAGCCGCATGAGTTATCGGCCAGCTAACGAGGCTCAGTTCTTCTCTAAGCTGGAAATGGTGCTGGAGCTAAAAGCTCTAAGCTCACCGCTGGCTACCGTCAACATCCTCATGTCCCTCTTCCAGCTCGGACACTTTCCCAGCCTGGTGCTGCATAGGGTCTTCTCACCCTCCTTTATCAGCAACGTCACCAGTGAGTGCATCGCCTTCCAAATCTCTGCGTTAGTCTGCTGCATTGAATTAGTGCTATGCCGCTTTAATCAGTTTTAGATTATTGATGCGTTTAAATGTTCTACCTGAATGAAGCCTGTCTTGCATATATAAACAGATGCCTGTCATGTCGGTGTGTGATTTAGTGTTAAGCTTGCTTCAATGACATTATTCCTGCTTTGCTCTCATCCTCCTGGAACGCTGTATATATATATATATATATATATATATATATATATATATATATATATATATATATATATATATATATATATGTATGTGTGTGTATAGCGTCTAATAGTGTGATTGTGTTGTTATAACTGCATGATAATATGATAAATATTGAAATCACAATTATTCAGGCCATAGAGCAGCAAAATAGTTCTGTTGCATTTGTTTACCTGTTGTAGCGTAAAGAAACTGCTTTGGTCTTTATTTTTGAGGTTATTGGGAAGCAGAGACTGGAAAATGGTCCAAGCACTGGGAGTCAAACGAATATAAATAGGGGTTTTGTTGTTTAATGCACCAGAGTCTAAACTGAATGAACTACAACTGATTTCTCTAATGTGGGGAATAATGATAATAATAATAAAAAGAACAGACTTGGCATCATTAGTGACGCCAGCCAGCCAGACGTCTTTACAATGCACTCCAATTTCAACCTGTGGCACTAAGCTGAATTGTTTGCTGTGTGCTGCTCTGCAGACAGTCCGTATGCTCTGATTGTACGCCGCTATTTGTCCCTGCTGGACGCTGCGGTGGAACTCGAGCACAGAGAGTACACAGGGCCTCGTCTGCAGGACTCGCACAAAGTGCTCATGTTTGATCACGCACTCACTGCTGACGAGGTCAACCGCAAATACAGGTCAGTGCACAGCTCTTTTACTGTGAATTGGACAGAAAAAAATGTCACATTTGTGAGCAAACCAGAGATGACCCAGACTGGGTACCATAACATACATACATAACGATAAATATATGATAAGAGATGCAAAATACGGTCCAATGTTGATTAGAGGGGAAAGCCTTGGAAATAAAGTTCTCCTAGTGTATTTGATTTTTTTGCTTTTGTTTTAAGACTTAATTTAAACTATGTTTCATCATCCGGTGCTTAATATTGTATATTGAAAAGTCAGGAACGTTTTTGTAATATTTAATATTTTTTAAATATGTTGTTTGAATAATTAGCTTTTTCAGATTTGCCCTGAGTTTACTGAATTAAAATTAATATTGAAATAATAAATGGAGTGTAAGAATCATTTGTTAAATATATAGTGGAAGTATTAAAACTGTTAAAATGGCAGGATTTTGTGATTTAAAAAAAATAAATAAACCAAGATACAAGTTTTTCCACCCTCAGTGTGAAATTATTACAAATAAATATCTGGAAAAACAAGAAAAATTTAAGGGAAAAATAGAGAAAACAAAGTTACAGCAAACTGGTTGCTTAAGTTTGCACACCCTTTTATAATTGGAAGTGTGACTGTGTTCAGATTGAACCAGGTTAAAAGCAAATAAAACACAATAACGTGACAAAATATGTTATGGTTTGATGAGACCAATTACAAAAGTCAAAATAATAATTCTATAATTCCAAAAGGTATCACATCACCAAACCGTCCAGCAATGTGGTGGCAGCATCGTGCTTTCGGGCTATTTGTCTTCAGTTGAATACAAATTCCAGTTGATTTTAGTGCAAAAACTTCAGGTGTCTGTTAGTAAGCTGAAGATGAAAAGGACCCAAAAGCATGCACCCATATCAACACAGCAATGGCTTAACCAAAAAAAGCTTATTTTTGAATGACCTAGCCAGAACCCAGATCTGAATCCAACTAAAAATCTGTGTTGTGACCTGAAGAAGGCTGTGCTCAGGAGATGCACTTACAATTTGATGGACCAAGAATGTTTTTGCGAGAAAGACTGGAAAATATTTCCAAGTAGGGGGGCACGGTGGCTTGGTGGTTAGCACGTTTGCCTCACACCTCCAGGGTTGGGGGTTCGATTCCCGCCTCCGCCATGTGTGTGTGGAGTTTGCATGTTCTCCCCGTGCCTCGGGGGTTTCCTCCCCCGGTCCAAAGACATGCATTGTAGGTTGATTGGCGTCTCTAAATTGTCCGTAGTGTGTGATTGTGTGACTGAATATGAGTGTGTGTGTGCCCTGTGATGGGTTGGCACTCCGTCCAGGGTGTATCCTGCCTTGATGCCCAATGACGCCTGAGATAGGCACAGGCTCCCCGTGACCCGAGAATAGATCGGATAAGCGGCAGACAATGAATGAATGAATGAATATTTCCAAGTAAGGATGTGCCATGCTGATACACTCTCACCCAGAAAGACCGATTAGTTTAGGGGTGTGCACACTTATGCAATTAAGTTATTGTACTTCTTTTATACATTGTTTTGCTTTATACATAAATTGTTTTATACATTGTAATTTCACATTGAGGGTGGAAAAAGTTCTGCATTATTTATCTTGGTTTCTTTTTTCAATATTACAAAAAGCTACCATTTTAACAGTGGGGTGTTGACTTTTTTATCCATATATATTGTTTGGCTAAAATTTAGTCATGAGTTGTCAGAGGACTACATTTAATATACTTTAATTGATGAATTTGTGTCTTGTATTTTATTGTCCTCAGCATGCAATGGTGAAGCAGACCTTTGTATTGTACACCTCGTTCATAATTTTAAAGCAAAATCGTGTTTTTTAATTGTGATTACAGATCACTCTGCCAGTAGATGGCAGTATATTTCTAAATATACTATTTGTACACTACTCGAAAAGAGCTGCTTGGACAGTAATGATCGTCATTTGTGATTTATGTTACAGTTACAAAGGTCTTGTTGCCGAAGCCCTCAGGCAGTTGGTTGGAGAGCATGGTTACAAGCAAGATGAAGTTCTACCTCCAGGATATTACACAGGTATAAAAAACTTTTTAACATCCTGTTGGTGAAATATTGACACATTTGCATGGACAAATGTGAGACTTATCTAGTTGGTCTCATTCTTCTGCTTTCTCGTTCTATCTGCCTCCTGCACAGATTTTTTGCTGTGGATAGACCATGCGGGCCGTGTTCTTCCCATCAGAGCAGGCTCTGCAGCAGTCTCATTAACAGCAGAGTCTTCAATGTGCACGGTTGTGAACACCAAATCACCAGACGGTTCCTCCTCTGTTGCTGCTCTCACCTCTGACTTTCAAAAGTTCTCTCCCTTCTCACCACCGCTAGAGGAGGGCGTCGACAAACAGCCCGAAAACGATTCCACCTTCCTGCCACCCCACATGCAGAGAGCGGGCACCAATGGATCAGTGCCACTGGACTACAACACCTATTACCCAGCTTCAGATTACTACACCAGCCTGGCTAAGGAGCACTCTCTGGAGAGCCAGGACAGCTCAACATTGAGCAGTCCTTCAGAATGTCTGGCTCAAGCTGGGCCAGCTGTCCCCGGAGCCACTGCACCACAGGACTCCCTCTTTCAGTTCTCTATTGGAAAGATACTGGAAGATGAGAGTGGTGCATCCATTCAAGTAGGGGCCAATTCAGGACCAGACTGCAGTATCACACCTTTCTATGAGGGTGTGTCCTATGAGGCAGGAGATAGCAATGCAGTTACTGCTGCTCCACTCCAGCTGCACTCAGCAAAAGCCTCTGAGATGGAGAGGTCAACTGGGGAGCCCATAAAAAGGTCAATCTAACTTCACATTCCTCAAAAACTGATTAAATGTATTATTATACCGAAATTGGGTCTGATGCGAAATTGCATCAGATCAAAATGTTCATACGCCAATACATGCTTTTAGGCTTTGCCGTTAAACATCGTAAATACAATTGCATAGAGCACAAATGAGATTACCGAAGCACATTATTGCCACCTCACAGCTCCAGGGTTCCCTGTTTGATCCAGTAATCCATGTGGGTCTTCCCATTTCATCCCATTTCTCAAAGGCATCCCCTTAGGCTGCTCTAAATTGCTCCTAAGTTTGAATAAATGTAAGATTGTGTGCATTGTGCCCTCCACTAATTTGTTACTGGTGTCCCATTTAGTGTGTGTTATTGCTTTGCACCTCTTTGTTCACAATCCTCAATTATGAATGAAATGAAATACAGTACACAAAGGTTGAGGTTATTGTGTCATGTCGTTCTATCACTAC
The DNA here is from genome assembly GCA_033459395.1 of Hemibagrus guttatus. Classification (NCBI taxonomy): domain Eukaryota; kingdom Metazoa; phylum Chordata; class Actinopteri; order Siluriformes; family Bagridae; genus Hemibagrus; species Hemibagrus guttatus. The sequence goes on along the minus strand of JAUCMX010000005.1, from coordinate 24,359,552 downwards.
TCGGATGTTGATAATAAAAACAAAAAGAGATCCTAGCTAAGATCATGTGACATTGCTTCTACATATCATTCCAGTGCCCACCACATGAATGACCGGGTTTACACCCAGTCCAGTGTCCTGAGCTCATATTTCATGACCTCATGACTTTTGTATTGTCGGTAGTATTTTAAACTTTATTTAACTTGTACAAGGGGAATTGCGCTATTTGTATAATGCTTAAATTTATTTGCCTAGTTTAATATTCCTCTCAATATATTACTCTCCTTTTAGTCTCAGCCTCAGATGTTCTACCCACAGGCCACCAATATGTCCTATACGTACTATACACTATTCAGAATCTCAGTCCCTGCAAACTGACTGACGGTCTTATACGCCCATATATACAGTGGTGTGAAAAAGTGTTGGCCCCCTTCCTGATTTCTTATTTTTTTGCATGTTTGTCACACTTTAATGTTTCAGATAATCAAACACATTTAAATATTAGTCAAAGATAACACAAGTAAACACATCATGCAGTTTTTAAATGAAGGTTTTTATTATTAAGGGAAAACAAAATCCAAAACTACATGGCTCTGTGTGAAAAAGTGTTTGCCCCCTAAGCCTAATAACTGGTTGGGCCACCCTTAGCAGCAACAACTGCAATCAAGCGTTTTCCATAACTTGCAATGAGTCTGTTACAGCGCTGTGGAGGAATTTTGGCCCACTCATCTTTGCAGAATTGTTGTAATTCAGCGACATTGGAGGGTTTTCGAGCATGAACCACCTTTTTAAGGTCATGCCACAGCATCTCAATCGGATTGAGGTCAGGACTTTGACTAGGCCACTCCAAAGTCTTCATTTTGTTTTTCTTCAGCCATTCAGAGGTGGACTTGCTGGTGTGTTTTGGATCATTGTCCTGCTGCAGAACCCAAGTTCAAGAATACTTTTTCACACAGGGCCATGTAGTTTTGGATTTTGTTTTCCCTTAATAATAAAAACCTTCATTTAAAAACTGCATGATGTGTTTACTTGTGTTATCTTTGACTAATATTTAAATGTGTTTGATTATCTGAAACAATAAAGTGTGACAAACATGCAAAAAAATAAGAAATCAGGAAGGGGGCCAACACTTTTTCACACCACTGTATATCACTGCGCTTTTCAGAGCAAGATATAGTGACTGGACTGTTTGTTTAAAACAGTGGCAAGTAAAAGTGATCCTTGTGTCTGTGCTTGGTTGAATACTTTGTCAATTAAATTACATCCTTGTGTATTTTTTACCCCATTATTAAAGAGAGAGAGACACACACTAAAAATAGCTTATAAGAGTGTTGTTTCAGTTTTGTACATTTCTATGTAGTGTAGTAATATGTGTGACTAATGAGTCCATCCCTTAATCATGTGTTCATCTGCATCTGTGTGCTTCTCTACACGCAGGGTGATAATGTCTGTAAACGATAAATGGCACTACTGCCACAACTCGGATGTGCTCGTGGGTTCCCGGGCCATGAGAGACCGCCACCTGCAGCTGCTAGGCTATGTTATACTACAGGTAAGTCCAGTTGTGTGTGTTGAGTCTGTTTAGAAGATGCTTGCTCGTGGCTTCACCACCTTATGTGTCTGCTTGTGTTCGGCAGTTGCCCTATCTGGAGTTGGAGAAGCTGAACGGAATTGAGGAAGTGAAGCAGTACCTGCACAAAAAGCTCCTGGAGGTCCCTTTATGACGGTGGAAAAGCCGAGGAGTGTGTATGTGACCGTGAGCGTATGTGTGTGTGTATGTGAGAGAGAGAGAGCATGTCTGCAAGCATGAGCAATGTTCTGTTTAAACAACCATTGGTGTTTTGAGGAAGTGTGTGTGTGTGTGTGTACAGGATGTGAACAATCCTGTCTTTTAGGACAACTGGTGGTGACACTAAGCCAGTGGGTGGGTGTATTTAGTTCTTGACTTAGGGAAGGGTTGATGATGCCTCTCTGGGCAAAATGTAAAAACAGTAAACAACTGTGACACCCATGAACTTCCTCCAACCTCCTAGAACACCCACAACCTACACAACACAATCACATAGCCAGAGCTTGCTGATTTTTCTGGTGCTTATTAGTAGGCAGTGCTGCTTGTAAAACAAATGATTTTGGATGAAATCCGATTTCCTGCCAAATTTGAATACAGTGAGTCAGTGTCACATTTTGAGGTATTAGTTTTGCACTGGAGCTACAAAGCTAACTAACAAATAACGACTGCTCAGCATCATGCAAACTTGATCATTTATATATATATATATATGAAATATACATTTTTGGATAAACAACATGGTCAATATCACAAATTTGCTTACATTTAGAAACAAAAACATTCTTTGTTTTAAATATTTTAATATTCTAAATACCTGCTGTTTATTTTCAAGTGCCAGATTTTCAATGTGTACTCAGACCTTTGGACTTCACTCTAGCTGGAAAGTGTAATAGAAGTTATTCTGAAAGCAGAATTTGGTTATGTTAAATAAGTAACTATTCTGTGGTTTAATGAATTAGCTGGTTGGTGTATGAATGAGATTACTTTACAGTACTATCCAGGGCCAGATTCTTTGTACATAACTTACGTAAGATACAAATGATAAAATATCAGATGTAATAATGATGGTTAATCTAAATGAGCTTGAAATGCACCTCAGAGCTGTATCAATGCAGCTTTCCGAGACGACTGCATGCTCCTAGACATCTGTTTCAAACAGAGATGCAAATAAGACAGTTATGATGTGGAGGGTGGATGTAAGAAGACATGAGCAGAAAGTCAGTGTTGTGAATGAGAATTGTATGTGAGAAGACGGAACAGGCAAAAAAAACAGTTAAGAGATATGTAATATACTCAAAATCAGGAAATTGCAATGCTCGTGCTGCTTTATTCGTGGTCGGTTGGGTACTTTCAGTTTCTCGAATGGTTTCTTTTTTGCTCTCGTCTAAAGAAAACATGCAGTTCAGTCTGTACAATAGTGCAAAAGAACGAGTGACAACAGCAATATTTCACTATGATAACACTCAGCTGTATAGATAGAGAAGTACCTATGAGATTTAATAATTATATATTGTATTTACTATCACTTGAGCTGAAAATGCAAATTAACCAAAACCTGGTCAGTCTTAATTGATTTGAGGAACTTTACTGACTGATATTCTCAATATAAATGTACATGTATTTAACTGTATAATCTTGTTTCTGCACGATAAGCCTGCTTGGGAGCAGATTTGAGCCCAACAACCTCGTCTTGAAGAAATCCAGGCTCATAATCCAGTCCAGCTAATTCACTAATCCACATCCTCAAATCTCTTAGAATTTCAGCTAGCACTATTACCTTCAATTCAGGTGTTAACTATGTTAGCCTCCTGGCTCTGATGTAAAACTAAAAGAATTGATGTAACGGGAAAAATTGGAGTAAATTTGATTTTCCACACACCCAGGAATCAGAAATGTAACAAATTTATTAATAAAAGATACCTATGTTTATAGTTTGCCGTAACAGCAGATTAGAATCAGGGATGCCGAAATACAGTGTGAAGAGAATGTCTCGATGAATAAAATAAATAAATAAATAAATAAATAAACGATCGACAGTATAGATCCGGCAAGGAACATAATTGTGATATATTGGGATATATGTATTAACCAGAGTTGTAGCTCTCGGTGGATAATTGTTGATTCCTGGCTGTGTTTCAACCCTTAGGTATCACAGACACTGTAATTCTGAGCTCAGCTCACCCCGGTGCATTAGGACTTAACCCCTTTACCCCTGAAGCCTGAAGGAAGCTGCTTTATGTCCAGGTTATGCATGTTAAATTGATGACACAACCTCTTGCTTCTGTGAATGAAGATTGGTTTTATATTTTGTCCAGATTGAGTGTCTTTGTCGGTACTTTTTTTTTTCGGTATATGATTTTTTGCTAACAGGGTTTAGGCACGCTATTACTCGTTTATTATATTGTCCCACCGCTAAGATCTCTGCTTGTGTTTTTATCTCCATTGTTGATCATCTGTCTCTCATTAGTGTTTTAAACCATCTAAGAGACAAGTGTTTTAAACCATATCTAAGATACACGGGGAGCCATTCAGAATCCACAGAAGACTTTTAAAGAAGATGGACCTCCAGATATAGAGCGTGACCTAGAGTGTGAAAACAAGTAGAGATGTTTCTGAATTTCAGATGCAGCCTTCAAAAAGGAGTCTGCTCATTTCACCAGATCTGACTGAGCATGTGTGTGACATCACGAACCAAGCAGCACAGTGTGTCTTGTGAATCTGTGAATTATGGACACAAGGAACAGACTTCCAGTAAGATCATGATGAATGTATAAAGGAGATGGATTATATCAAAAGATTTTATTTTCTCTGAACAAATGGTCTATTTTGTCGTTTAAAGGAATGCAAAGCAACGCATGCAGTGGACTGCCGGATTCGTAAGATGATTAAAAAAGTAGTGACGTGTCCCTTTGTGTTGTTTCGCTCATTAGCGTAAACGTGCCCCATATTTTAGAGCTGTATTTTGAAAGAGAAGCATGTGAGCCTTTTTCCCTCCCAGTTGATTCCTCAGTGGTGAAAAAGCTGATCCTTCACCTCCAGTATCACACACTAATCTTTAGGTTGAGCTGTAAACACATAATGAGGGGGTGACGTACGTTTCTCTTGTTACAGTTTAGTGTGTGTTTTGGTAAAATAAATTAAAAGAAAGAAACCGTTTAGATGGCAGTAATACAGAAGCCTTGTTTCGTGTAATCTAGTTCTCATCGTGACACTGTCGCTGTGTGCGTTGGCTTTGCCCGTTTTTTTTGTTTTGTTTCAGTTGGGTTTTTTTGTTTAGGAAGAGAGATTATTTATTAAGGCAAGTGTTCCTCTGAATGTAAGAAGACTGTGAGTGGATGTCTGTGTGTTGGGTATTAGGTGGGGAAACTGGAAATCTTTGTTTATATATACATATTAAAAATGTCTATATAAAATGATTATTAAAAAAATTTAAAAAGCAGGAAACAAACGTCTCATTTGTGTGTGTGTGTGTGTGTGTGTGTGTGGGGCTTGATCTCAGTTTTACTATAATCTTTACAATCCATCATCATTAAAATGATTGCAATTTCCTATACATGATACATCAGCCTGTTTGCCTGCTTGACACTTACTCCACCATGCTGAAACTATACGATCGAATGTTCTGGATCATGAGCCGATACTAATCTTCTCCACACGCTTTCTATCACTTTGGTAGAGGTTAAGTGTCTAAATGGTCTAATGAAAAGAATCTATTAATTGTATATGTTAAGGTTAAATTAAAATTTCAAGTTCTAGATATGAGCAAAAACCATTTTTATGCAAAATACACCTGGTGTCCTTATATATATATATATATATAGATATATATATAAGTTTACATCGGTTAGTAAGATATTAGAGTAATTATGGTGAAGATGAAAGAGCCATTTAAAGACCTCAGGGACAAAACTATTAACCCTTCGTGTTACATTCAGTCTTTGGACCTTTTGGTTCTGTTCAGGTCAAATTGAACCGGGAAATTATCAGGGTTTTAAATCCCTACAGAAATAAATGAAATACATAAAATTTCTTTACACATCTGTCTTTATCTCAATCCCAAACAATACAGATAACATTTGCAATTACTAGATCATATTTAACAATGAAATTGTTTTGTTTTTGTGTTAAAGTTATCATTTGAATCAGAATCATAAAAGTTTTTATTGCCAGGTACAGCAAAGGGTTCGCAAAGAGCACTTTACAGTACTAGGAATTTGTCTTGGTGTCAGGTGCAAAACATTCATTCATTGTCTACCGCTTATCCGATCTATTCTCGGGTCACGGGGAGCGTCATTGGGCATCAAGGCAGGATACACCCTGGACAGAGTGCCAACCCATCGCAGGGCACACACACACTCTCATTTACTCACACAATCACACACTACGGACAATTTAGAGATGCCAATCAACCTACCATGCATGTCTTTGGATTGGGGGAGGAAACCGGAGTACCCGGAGGAAACCCCCGAGGCACAGGGAGCACACACACACACACACACACAGCTGAGGCGGGAATCGAACCCCCAGGCAAACGTGCTAACCACTAAGCCACCGTGTCCCCCTAAGTGCAAAACATATAAACAGATAAAAATTTAAAATAATAAAATAAACTATAATAAATTAAATAATGTTGCAATTGTTACGTGTTGCGATTTACAATGTAAAAGTGTAAGTGAAATTGAAGGAGACTGTCCAAACATATATACAGATAAAATATGTACACAATTGAGAATGATAATAAATAAATATGTACACAGAAGTTTGAAGTTGAGTGAGAGTGACTGTCCAAATATGTATGTCCACTATGTACAATCGAGAATGAAATAAATATCGTGTACAGAAGTTTGAGTTTGCGAAAGATGTAGTGCAATTTAGAGTGTGAAAGTGTCATGGTTGTCTGTAAGTTCTTTGGGGGGGGGGGGGTCATCTGTGGGTAAGTGGGGCACTGTTCAGCAGGCTGACTGCAGTGGGGAGGAAACTGTTCTTGTGGTGTGAGGTCCTGGTCCTGATGGACCGAAGCCTCTTTCCAGAGGGGAGGGACCGAAAGAGTTCATTTCCGGGATGAGAGGGGAATGAGGGTGGTGTCGTCAGCAAACTTCAGAAGTTTGACAGACTGGTGACCAGATGTGCAGCCGTTGGTGTAAAGGGAGAATAGCAGAGGAGAAAGGACACAGCCTTGGGGGGATCCAGTGCTGATGTGCTGGGGGTCAGAGACATGCGTTCCCAGCCTCACGAACTGCCGTCTGTCTGTCAGGAAGTCCGTGATCCAACTGCACATGGAGTCAGGTACATTCAGCTGGAAGAGCTTGTCTCTGAGCAGAGCTGGGATGATCGTATTGAAAGCAGAACTAAAGTCCACAAACAGTATCCTGGCATAGGATCCTGGGGAATCCAGATGCTGAAGGATGAAGTGGAGGGCCATGTTCACAGCATCGTCTACACATCTGTTGGCTCTGTAGGCGAACTGTAGTGGATCCAGGAGAGGGTCTGTAATGTCCTTGAGGTAGGACAACACGAGGCGCTCAAAAGACTTCATGACCACAGAAGTCAGGGCGACTGGTCTGTAGTCATTAAGTCCTGTTATCTTTGTCTTTTTGGGGACTGGGACAATGGCTGAGGTCTTGAAGCAGGCTGGCACGTGGCAGGTCTCCAGTGAGGTATTAAAAATGTCTGTGAACACTGGGGACAGCTGATTGGCACAGTGCTTCAGGAGGGAGGGGGAGACGGAGTCCGGGCCTGTAGCTTTGCGGGTGTTCAGACGTTTAAACAGTCTATTCACCTCTTCCTCTTTGATGGTGAGTGGTGTCAGGGGTGGGGGGTGGGGTGTCCCTAAGGTGTGGAGCTGTGTGGCTAGACGACTGGATCAGAGCATCTCCAAAACCTCTGGGGTGTTCCTGGTCTGCAGTGGTCAGTATCTATCAAAAGTGGTCCAAGGAAGGAACAGTGGTGAACCGGTGACAGGATCATGGGCAGCCAAGGCTCATTGATGCACGTGGGGAGAGAAGGCTGGCCCATGTGATCCGATCCAACAGATGAGCTACTGTTACTCAAATTGGTGAAGTTGTTAATGTTGGTGTCAGAATACACAGTGCATGACGGGTCAGGGCTGTTTTAGCAGCAAAAGGGGGACCAACACAATATTAGGCGGGTGGTCATAATGTTATGCCAGGTCAGTGTATACTATAATAAAGACTTTGGTGGCATAAAACAATGTTTTAATTAATGTTTATTATTTTGAACTGATTTATCAAATGCAGATGTACAATATGAGAAAGAAATGATTATTGCAATCACTGGCTATAAAATAAAGCTCTCAAAAATGTATCTGTAAATGCGGATGATTTAGAGCAAATGCAAAACAATTTTAGTAAAAATTATACACAAGAGTAAAAACAATGTTTGCGTGCAACTGGTTCAAAAATGTACAGCTGTAAAAGTTCATGGTTCACAATTACTAATGGCTCCTGGATTCAGGATTTCACAACACACTCTCACGCTAATGATAATGAAAGTAAGAAAGAGTTCATTTAGAGCAACCTGAAATTTTAAAATGCTCAAATGGACAAATAAAAAGACATAATTAAAAAGAATTTTAGCCAACAGAACTCGCTGAATTCATTAGCGTTTATTTCAGTATCAATGTCAGAGAGGAACCGTTTAAAGGCTGTGAAAGATTTTTACCTCAGGTGGTAAGATTTTAGAGGGGTATTTGTATAGCTTTTTTATTGCATATTAAATTATTTTACAACTTTACTTCTGGTTGAGACACATTAAAAAATGGAAACATACACTATATTGCAATGAAAGGAACTCAGCATACCAAGACATTTTGGACAATTTCATGCTCAACTTTGTGGGAACAGTTTTGGGGATGGCCCCTTCCTGTTCCAACATGACTGCACACCAGTGCACAAAGCAAGGCCCATAAAGACATGGATGAGTGAGTTTGGTGTGGAGGAACTTAACTGACCTGCACAGAGTCCTGACCTCAACCCGATAGAACACCTTTGGGATGAATTAGAGCAGAGACTGTGAGCCAGACCTTCTCATCCAACATCAGTGCCTGACCTCACAAATGCGCTTCTAGAGGAACGGTCAAAAATTCCCATAAACACACTCTTAATCTTTCTGGAAAGCCTTCCCAGAAGAGTTGAAGCTGTTATAGCTGCAAAGGGCGATCCAACTCCATATTAAGTTCATGTTAAGGCAGAAATCTCACTTTTGACCTGGCTCACAGTCTCTACCCTAATTCATCCCAAAGGTATTCTATCAAGTTGAGGTCAGGACTCAGAACATGTCTTTATGGACCTTGCTTTGTGCACTGGTGTGCAGTCATTTTGGAACAGGAAGGGGTCATCCCCAAACTGTTCCCACAAAGTTAGGAGCATGATAGTAGTTGCTTTCGGCTGCTCCTTGTTCAGGGTCGCCACAGCGGACCAACTGGTCCACACAACTACTTGGCTCAGGTTTTACGCCGGATGTCCTTCCTGATTGCAACCCTCCCATTTTTCCCGGGCTTGGGACCGGCACTGCATCCAGTGGCTGGGGTTTGGGCATTGGCTTGGAATTGAACCCGGGCCTTTCGCATGGTAGGCGAGAAACCTACCACTGACCCAAAGTTGGGAGCATGAAATTATCCAAAATGTCTTGGTATGCTGAAACATTAAGAGTTCCTTTCACTGGAACTAACGGGCCAAGCCCAACCCCTGAAAAACAACATCTGAATACAATGATTTGGAGTGGTGTCCCAAAACTTTTGGCAATATAGTGTATTTCAGTTCAGAAAGCCTGCAGTTCCCAGAACTCCAGAAAATGAGCTTATGCGACCGATCATGCGTTAAAGCGTGTTGGGACTTTTATTTTGACGTTCGAAGTGTTTTTAACCGGAAGTCATTGTTTATGCTAATGTGGTCAAGCTATCCGCAAAAATATCAGGAAACATAAAAGTAAAACGGAGTTAAATGCTCTACTGTCATGAGGTGTGATATGTCAGCAGTAAGTGGTTTTCTTGTACTATGTCACAATTTCCTCTATGTTTATATCATTTTATGCTTTTAGTAGTGTTTTGTTCCCCCCCCCCTGAACACTAGCTAGCTAATATAAATCAACAGCTGTTGTGGAATTGTGCACTTGCTAGTTGTAGAGCTGTAGCGTGTAATGGAGCTGCTGTTAGAAATGATCTTAGGTAGCAGATGATCTCAGGTAATAACTAACGCTGTATTTATTGTTTTATTCCCACTGAATTGTTGTTTAAAAGGTTTTATTTTGACTATCAAACAGCCAGATCACAGTTCTCATGTTCTGTTAGCTTCCTTATGGCTGAAACTTCACCTGTCGTGTTGCTTTTCCCATTTAGTTCTGGTTATTGAAGCATAAATATTAAAGCATGTAACGCGTTAATGCGTCTAATAACACGGAGAGAGGGTTAGTTAGGATCATATACCGACATCACCGTCGTTATTTTGGGTTGTGGACAAGATGTGATAATTAAACACATTTTTTTAATCCAGTCATTTATCCTGAAGGGAAAAGATATGAAGTCGCACCTGACAGCACCACCGCCACCAAGTCAGGAGCGGAAATGAGTGTGGCTAGTTTACCTCTCCTAATTTAGCATCAACACATAACGACGCAAAATTATTTGTGTCACTTTACAGCAGAGTATTTGTAAAAGTCTAGTTATGTACGTGCTTTTGCTTATAAAGGTCCAGATAAACAAACAACATGGCCGAAGCGACAACCATGTGCATTGGCGTACAATAGTGCTTCACACCCATTCACACTTGCACTATATTGCCAAAAGTTTTGGGACACCCCTCCAAATCACTGAATGTAGGGGTTGGGCTTGATCCCTTCATTCCAGTGACAGGAACTCTTAATGCTTCAGCATACCAAGACATTTTGGACAATTTCATGCTCCCATCTTTGTGGGAACAGTTTGGGGATGACCCCTTCCTGTTCCAACATGACTGCACACCAATGCACAAAGCAAGGTCCATAAAGACATAGATTGAAGTAGTTTAAGTCTGTGGTTCTTTTAATTGTGATGATTTTGGCTCACATTTGACAAAAACCCACCAATTCACTATCTCAACAAATTAGAATATGGTGACATGCCAATCAGCTAATCAACTCAAAAGACCTGCAAAGGTTTCCTGAGCCTTCAAAATGGTCTCAGTTTGGTTCACTAGGCTACACAATCATGGGGAAGACTGCTGATCTGACAGTTGTCCAGAAGACAATCATTGACACCCTTCACAAGGAGGGTAAGCCACAAACATTCATTGCCAAAGAAGCTGGCTGTTCACAGAGTGCTGTATCCAAGCATGTTAACAGAAAGTTGAGTGGAAGGAAAAAGTGTGGAAGAAAAAGATGCACAACCAACCGAGAGAACCGCAGCCTTATGAGGATTGTCAAGCAAAATCCATTCAAGAATTTGAGTGAACTTCACAAGGAATGGACTGAGGCTGGGGTCAAGGCATCAAGAGCCACCACACACAGACGTGTCAAGGAATTTGGCTACAGTTGTCGAATTCCTCTTGTTAAGCCACTCCTGAACCACAGACACTGTCCGAGGCGTCTTACCTGGGCTAAGGAGAAGAAGAACTGGACTGTTGCCCAGTGGTCCAAAGTCCTCTTTTCAGATGAGAGCAAGTTCTGTATTTCATTTGGAAAACGAGGTCCTAGAGTCTGGAGGAAGGGTGGAGAAGCTCATAGCCCAAGTTGCTTGAAGTCCAGTGTTAAGTTTCCACAGTCTGTGATGATTTGGGGTGCAATGTCATCTGCTGGTGTTGGTCCATTGTGTTTTTTGAAAACCAAAGTCACTGTACCCGTTTACCAAGAAATTTTGAGCACTTCATGCTTCCTTCTGCTGACCAGCTTTTTGAAGATGCTGATTTCATTTTCCAGCAGGATTTGGCCCCTGCCCACACTGCCAAAAGCACCAAAAGTTGGTTAAATGACCATGGTGTTGTGTGCTTGACTGGCCAGCAAACTCACCAGACCTGAACCCCATAGAGAATCTATGGGGTATTGTCAAGAGGAAAATGAGAAACAAGAGACCAAAAAATGCAGATGAGCTGAAGGCCACTGTCAAAGAAACCTGGGCTTCCATACCACCTCAGCAGTGCCACAAACTGATCACCTCCATGCCACGCCCAATTGAGGCAGTAATTAAAGCAAAAGGAGCCCTTACCAAGTATTGAGTACATGTACAGTAAATGAACATACTTTCCAGAAGGCCAACAATTCACTAAAAATGTTTTTTTATTGGTCTTATGAAGTATTCTAATTTGTTGAGAGAGTGAATTGCTGGGTTTTTGTTAAATGTGAGCCAAAATCATCACAATTAAAAGAACCAAAGACTTAAACTACTTCAGTCTGTGTGCACTGAATTTATTTAATACACGGGTTTCACAATTTGAGTTGAATTACTGAAATAAATGAACTTTTCCACGACATTCTAATTTATTGAGATGCACCTGTAGTAGATGGATTTAAGGACATCTATTTTGTTGATGGATATTAGAATGTAAGCATAGTTTAGCTAAAAGTGTAAAAAAAAATCATGTTAGTTATGATGAACATACTACAAAGCAGTCTCTTTCTTTGTGCTGCAGGTGCCTAATACAGAGTTGCCTTAGTCCAGGACACAGTCGCCCAGGATGGCTCTGATTGAGGGCGTGGGCGATGAGGTCACTCTGCTCTTCGGAGTTGTGTTCCTCTTGCTCATCCTGGTCCTGGCCTGGGCCTCCACACACACGGCTGAGCCGCCTGACCACCTCGTCTCCTCCAGCCCAGGCCCAGTCCCCTCGGCTGAGCCAGAGAGCCAAGAGCCCCACCCCCCTGGTGACATCACCTCTCCACCTCGCAGCTCAAGGGAAGATGACAAGACTGAGGCCGGAGCTGAGAGAGGAGCTGAGGGACATGGGGACAATGCAGAGGCTGCAGGAGAAGAAAGCCTGTTGGGGGCAGACGGTCTAAGACACAGAGACATACCGGGACCTTCACTCAGCACGCAGCCACCAGCCAGTGCCTCAAGCGCCACACAGGCGTCCACTTCTGAAGATGTGCCCAATAACACAGAGAGAAACATGGCACTGAGGCTGAAGTTTCTGAATGACACAGAGAGAATAGCACAGGTCAACCCTGAGGACACCATAGGCTACATTAAAAGGTATTTCTGCTAAATGTTTTAGTTTTTTATGCGGTCAAACAGTATCATTTACATCAGTAGGAAGGGCTAAGAGTCTAGCAACATTGTTTTTAAACATGAGTGTTATGCTGCCCTATAATGCAGCATGAACAGCTGTTAGAAAAGATACTGGCGTCTTTCATGTAACTCTGAGAAAGCGTATAATAGCATTAGTTTCCACAGTTGGTAGCTTTCTTATGACTGGGAGAGCTGGTCAGTGGGTGGGAAATGGCAGGTGACCAGAATGTGGAGGGGGATGCTAATTATGATGGTCAATATTTGGAACTGAGACATACAGTTACATTATGTGAAGGTTGTGTAAGTGTTTTCTACAACACTTTGCGTTCAAGATTTATTTGCACTCTTGAAATCGGACAGAATAACAGCACTGAGTGTCTTCAGGAACAATCTAACACAACTGAGGACACCTAAAGAAGGACACTCATATTGGAGACACTTGAAGAAGCATATTGGTCCAGTCGTCCTTTTAGAACCCTATTTTACACACACACACACACACACACACACACACAATTGTCTTTACTATTCTCATGAGGACCTTCCAATTAATTCAAATTTGTGTTAATTGCACACTTGTCCTATATCACTGGTCAGTTATATAACTGACAAGCTATTTGACATTCATGAATGTGAAAATTTCTTATTATGTTCAGTTATTACAGGATACCAAATAACACATAGAATAACACACTTCTTGGCCACGCGGATATACATGTTGAATTTCTGCATTCACTGTGTAAACCATATGGGTACATGTTGTACATGGACACCTACTGATCTGTTGTTATGCCACCTGTCCACCCTGCTTTACCTCCTTCATCCATCAGAAAGGACCTCCACAGGAGTATGACTGTGAGTATGCTGCCAGGAGTGTCTCTGCTGGATTGAGAAACAGTCCTCCGGCCAAAGAATTCCAGCCAAGAGCTTCCTGTGATTAGAAACTGACCACTCATAAAAGAGTAGAGAGCTATTAACACAAATTGTCCATGGGGAAAAGAGCACAAGCAATGTAGACTAACAAAGTGTTTGTTTTCAAATAAAGTGGAGAGTATTTAAAGAAACAAAACAGAATGACAAGTGTGCCTGATACATGTGCCTGATAGACTCATACAAGCACCACACAAACTCATTTTCTTGTCAGTTATAGTCATATGCTGGATTCTGGTAGACTGACATTTGTTCAAAATGATCATTTTCATTTAAATAAAACATTTATCATGGAATTTGCAAGCTGTTTGACTCTTGTGTATGTGATTGTATGTGCAGGACCTACTTCGCTGGCCAGGAGCACCAGGTGCGTCTGATCTACCAGGGCCAGCTCCTCCAGGACGATGCCCAGACTCTGGCCTCCCTTAACCTCGCTGATAACTGCGTCCTGCACTGCCACATCTCACAGCACGCCACGCGGGCGATGCCTGCAGGCACTCGTGCCGCCGACCAGGTGCATGTGGCACTGAATGTGGGGAGTCTGATGGTGCCTCTGTTCGTTCTCATGCTCTCTGTGCTCTGGTATTTCCAGTTTCAGTACCGCCAGTTTTTCACCGCTCCTGCCACCGCCTCTCTCGTGGGCATTACCATTTTCTTTAGTTTTGTCGCGTTTGGGGTGTACCGGCGTTAATTACGAGAGCTTCACCTAACGCGCTTACACTTATCTTACACACACATATATATATATATATATATATATATATATACACACACACACACACACACACCAGCACCACTGCACATTGCTTCTGGGATCTTTGGACTCTCTCTGGTTTGTTTGGAGGCCATGATTTCAAAAATGTCTTATTTTCTTTTCTGTGGTCAGTTACATCTGCAAGTTTTATGCTTGTCACACAGTAATGTGCTCTATATTTAATTTTTAGTTTTTTAATATTTAGAAATGCTCATTGTGCCTATCCTGATTTTTTTTTTTTTTTTTTTTTTTTTTTCCTTGTCATTTTTGGCTTTGCAGGCTGCCAGTATATAGCTGGTGCTTGCTTATGGGAGGGTTTGGTAGTCACATGACTGTTCATACTTTCAGGCAGGTTTATCTGTCTCTGTCTGTCTGTCTCAGTGTTATGGAGTAGAGCAGACAGCGCTGCTGATGTATGTCAGGATTATTGAAGTACTTTGTGTAAAAAATGGATTTTGAAACAAAGACTATCTAATCTATTAAACCATTCTTTTATTTACTGCTGTTTAATGTCATTTGTGCTGTCTCTTAATTAGATTTAAATTAATGCTGGAAATATGGGCTAATTTTGTATCATTTTTAAATCATGTTAAGTCATGGCAGGTTTATTTTTGTATACCATCTTTTTTTTTCTTTCTTTGTTTACAAACTAATTGTATTATGAAAAATACATGCAAATGGAGGTGCATCAACCAGTGTTCAGATTACACATCTGAATTTCTTGCATCATCACTGTGATCAGCCAGTGGCCATCAGTTTGTTCCAGAGCGCACCTTTTCTGTTTCTCAGCCCCAAACCCATCATCTACCTCTAATGCAGCTGATCCTGAGTACAACCTTCTATTATTTAGAATTTTCTGAAATTATGTCTATTTATTTTAGGTTTTTTTTTTTCTTTTTCTGAGTTTTCAACACATGCCCTATACCTACACCACTGTTCTGTGGCCTGTATTTGAATACTAGAACTTGACTGGCTCTTACAGTTTATGTTGCAATAACACAAATGTCACACCTTCAATGTGCTTTTCTAAATGTAAATGGACATGAACAATTGAATTAGAAGGCACAGAATGATTCCATAGTATTTTTTTTTTCTTCTTTTTTTCAGTTGTTCTTTCGGCTTTAGAGGCATTGGTGGCTCAGTGGTAGGTTTCTCGCCTATCTTGGGGAAGGCCCGGGTTCGACTCCCAGCCAGTGCCTCAACCCCAGCCACTGGATGCAGCGCCGGTCCCAAGCCCGGAAAAATGGGAGGATTGCGGCAGGAAGGGCATCCGGCGTAAAACACTTGCCAAGTTGTTGTGCGGACCAGTTGGTCCGCTGTGGCGACCCCGAACAGGGAGCAGCCGAAAGCTAGCAGTTGTTCTTTCGGCTGCTCCCTGTTTGGGGTCACCACAGCGGGTCATTTGGTCCACATGTTTCAATTTGGTGCAGTTTTACGCCGGATGCCCTTCCTGACACAACCCTCCCATTTTATCCAGGCTTGGGACCACCACTGGAAATTAACTATTCAGTGGCTAGGTTAGTGCCCAGTCCAGGAATTGAATCCCGGGCTGCCGTCCAATGAGGTGCAGGATCCTGCCGCTGGCCCACCAGGAGCCTAGTGCTATGCTTTAATTATGATCTGGATTTACTGTCTGTGTGGAGTTTCTGTGCATGTTCTTCCTGTGTGTGTGTGTGTGTGTGCATTGGTTTTCCTCCACATTCCCAAAACATGCCATTAACATACAGTTTAATATTCAGAAACATCACATATTTAGGTCTAAGATAAACTCAGTGGGACAGTTTTGCTGGATACGAAAAAGTGGGCGCCACTTAGGCTTTAACTCGGGTCAATATATGAGTCATTCCTACTTTCTGGGCTTCAATAATGCGCAGCAGAGCAAAGGATAAGCAGTAGCCTGCACTTTCGTCACCTTGCACATGACGGTAGTTTGACGACGGTCCCTTAAACCGTGCGCTCATTTGCGCATGCGCATCATTTCTGCCGCACCGCACGCCACTCTCCTCCACACAGGGCCTTTCATCATCAGCATCCCACCATCCACAGCTTTACCTCCCTGAGGAGGAGGAGGAGGAGGAGGAGGAGAACGAGGGAGCCGACGACAATCCGTCTGAAAGCAGGCAAGAAAGAAGTTTCCTTGAAAGACGGACACCAGACTAGAGAGTGCACCTCAAACTTACCGCGATGGAAAGAAAGGTAAAACATCTGCATCCATTCTAACGCCGTCAACCATCACCTTTCCTTTCCAGATGCTGTTAAAAAAAAAAAAAAACCTGCGCTTTCTCTCCATCCGAGCTTTGTTGAAATATAATCACGATGGCACGCACACACACACACACACAGTCCTATAGGCCTCTGCTGCGATGTAGAAAACGTTTTTGTTTCCTCAGAACCTCTGCACGGCTTCAGCTTCATCCAGGTTTCACCTGAGACACATCTGTATAATGCTGATTGGTTTTTTCCCCCCCTCACCGCTATTCTTATTAATCACACATGTTATTGTTGGTGCTGTAGAGAAGCAGCCCGACTCCCATGATGTTCCACTTTTTACTGAATTTACGGAAAGCAAGTTTTAAAAAAAAATAATAAAAACAGGAGCCATGTGTCTTAAGTTTGCATGGCATAAATTCACTGTGTGCCAAAACTTGTGGCTGTACAATCAGGTCCTGATGGAAATCACGTCATATATCAAGTAGTAGATACATTGGACATGTTTACAACATTCTCTTTTGATCAGCATTCATTTAACCTGAAATAAACTTTCTTAAAGTGCTATTTCTATATATCTGTTTACCTCATGTACCATAACAGAAATTGAATAAAATTTTATTTGCATTGCTTTTAACAATGGACGTAAACCCAAGACATATTATTACATTTAAATTTGTCCCTATAACGAGCAAGTCAGAGGTAAGGGTCACAAAGAAAATCTCACTTAAACGATATTAGAAGATGTGCTATGATGCTCCTACCTTTCTTAGAAGATATCTTGAGAGGAACCAAGAAAACCATCCTCATCTGGGTGACGCTAGGTAATGTGATTATAAATAATTTCCCTTCTGTGTACTGTGTACTATACAGTCAAAATAGTGCAATCGTGTAAAAAGGAAATCCAGAATGGATAAATTAAGAATAAATAACTTTTCTTAAAATTTTGATGATATAATTATAATCCTAAATCATTTTCTTTGAATATAAAACGCAGTGGAAACGTTTCTTCCTGTATTCAGGCTTCTTCAGGACGTTTCAGACAAATGCTCTAGATAGAGAGAGTAATTATTAGGATCACTAAGCAATTTCACAACACAGACTTGTACTTCAGCGCTGTTTAAATCTTACAGAAGGTCAGAAGATGTTGATTAATTTTCCATAACTGCACCTCTGACACTGGTTCCAGCTTCGGAGCAAATCTCAGGCTTATATCACTGCGCTCCTTCTAATACCTTATTGTTTCTATAGTAACAGCTACTTTCCTGCGAACTTGGCCAGAATGTGGACGTTCCACTTAGTTAGTCCCACTAAGCCTTCAAAAATAGGGGTGGATATGTGTTGTTAATAAATATAATTAAAAAAAAAATGTAAGAAATAAATATGGCGAAGAGTTCTGTATTCATATATTTAACATTTAGAAAATGAGTCTCCAGCATCAGCACTTTGTAGCAGTCCATTTCTAAAGGCTTTGCGGTATCTTGATAACTTGACAAGCTCATTGAAAGAGAGAGAGAGGAAAAAACTTAAAAGAGGAGGGCTGATGAATGAGCGATGATGTGAGTAATAACAGGAAATAACTCATCCGGTGGAGATTCCACAATATTAAATATACCTATAAATGGTCATTCATAAATAAACAAATGTAAGAAATGATTTGTTGAAGTGCGATTGGTTAAGAGGAATCATTTCTTCAGGATGGGCTTTTATACAGTAGGAAAATAAACAGTGATGTCATTACCAAAATAATGTGTTTTATTCCTCACTAATTGATTTTTTAAACAAGTCTATTGAATGGACCAGTCAGAATAAGAGCACTTCACTGAGTCTGATTCTGGACAATTAAACAAAAATAAGTGATGCGTGAACGTATTCCTCATCTCAGGTGTACACACTGACTAAACGGTAGTGTATAAGCCGTCAAGGTGTTTGATTATTAATGCATTTATGCTGAAACTGTTTCAGATAAATGCGCCTTTAAATGGTGCAATATCTTGAGTGTGTAAATTTAAGACGACGTGTATAAGGCTGTGTTAGATTCTTTATTTTTGTGTGTAAAAATAGCCTTTTCAAAGCTTTTCCACATGGTGGTGCTGTTGAACAGGTAGTAGTAAACTGGGTGAATTTTCATTCATGAGTGCTGTTTGCTGTCTGTCAGTAGACCCCTGTAGCTACCACTTATTATCATCATGTTTATGAGAAACAGTAAAGAGAAGCTGACGTCACATCACCTGCGTCTGAAACAGTTCTGTTTGAAACGCTGCAGTAATGCGGTGAAATGCAGCGTGTCAGCACTCGGCAGGCCTCAGACATGGTCGAGGTCTTTGTGAAAGCTGGGTTCCCCCTCCAGCACCCCTCTGTGCTCTGAATGAATGGGATGTTGCCACTCTAGAGTATGGGCTTATGGGGGGTCCTTAAGGGGGTCTTACTCCTAGCACACTCATGTTCCTCTTTGATTTTTCTGCCTCTATTGATTTATTGACTCGTCTTTGTGCTGTGCCTTTGGTTTCTCAGAAATAGAAAAGGAGTAATGAGATATTCCCTGTTTGCAGCTCTCCTAACACTTATTGTATTTCATGCCAGGAATGTTATTACCCGCAGATACACTCTAGCTGATCATTTTCCTTGTAGCTAAACATGTAATGATTGGTGTATCAGTAGAAAACTACCATCCTGTCTCTCTCTCTCTCTCTCTCTCTCTCTCTCTCTCTCTCTCTCTCTCTCTCTCTCTTAAACACACATGTACCTTGATCTCACCTCATGTGATTGCTTGCATCCAGCCCCACATCTCATTTGGGTTTTCTGGTAGTTTAATAAATGGGCAGCTTTGTAGACTTAACCTGGTAAAAGCAGCCCAGTGTATTTATTGTATTTTATCTTAGCATCCTGTCATTTTAGTGTCATGTGTTATAGTTAGTAATAATATCTGCGCCATATACAGAAAGAAAAAGTCTCTTTTATGGTGTGAGGAAGCGTTTTAATTTTGGCACACGGTACAAGGGCTAACTGAAGTGGGTTGATGAGAGTAAGAATCAAATCATAAGCTATGGCTTTCATCAGATCTCATCCTGGTTGAACTGTTATGGAAAGGTTTTGGAGCAAAAGCTCAGCAGGAAGCTGAGAAGTCAAAATTCAACACCATTAGACACACCATTAGACACACCAGGGTGGATTTGCTTTTCATTTGTCAGCATTTGTATATGTAGTAAAACAAACTGATGAAATAGGAATGAAAAGTATGGAAATTTTGTCTGGATTTTGAAGACAGCGTGAAGTTTTTTATTTAAACAACGCACGCTAGAGCTGATATCGTTATAGAGCTGCTGGACACTACAACTCATTTCATAGAGAACACCGAGGATTAATGACTAATGAAAATCTGCAATCATGACAGTACTGAATCATTCGCTCCAAAATGAAGACAGATACACGAGGCTGTAGTAGTCTCATGTTTTCGGCCAGCAACAGCCCACTTGTCAGACCCCCAGTCTCTCTCTCTCTCTCTCTCTCTCTCCCCGCTGAGAATGTGAGAAGGAGCTATAATAAAAATGAGGAAAGTAGGCAGGGTAAGAGGGAGGGAAAGAGAGAGTGGAACAGGAGGCTGGACTTTGGCCACACGCTAACATGCTTTGAGAGAGAGAGAGCGAAAGAGAGAGGGAACATTTGGGAGAAGAGAGGAGAGGAGAGACAGAGCGGGAGAGTGAAGGAGGGTGGGAGCGCTCTCTTTTGGAGGAGAGTGAATGTGGAACGGATAGAAGGGGAGGTGGACGGGGAGAAGAAGCTAGTAATACAGACAACAAAAGAACAATCGTGGGGGGGTGAAGAAACAGGGGGGCTTCTGCACAATGGCCACGGAGGATTCTGCTGGCGGCGCTCGCAAAGCCACCAAGAGTAAACTGTTCGAGTTTCTCGTCCATGGAGTGGTGAGCAAGCCAGCTTAGCCCGTGTGTGTGTGTGTGTGTGTGAGAGAGAGAGAGCATGCTGCATGTGAATGCATTCTGGAGACAGGCACAGTACTGGCAGCATTGCAGTGCAGAGGTTTCATTTCCAGTTTTATTGCGAGAGGATGATGACGAGGAGGAGGAGGAGGAGACGGGGCAGTGAGGGACAGCTGCTGGTGCCGGTCACTGTGATGAAGTGGTGGAGAAGTGAGCAGAAACTGATTCACTTACAGAAGCCAGTATTATGCTAATTTATGTTGTACTGTATGACACTGGAACTAAAGTCTGTGTAGTTCATAAGCATGTTCATAGGCATTTCTATCATTTTAATCAAAACTGATTGTTAAATGTTATTGATTTCTGTCGTCTTTTTTGCCGGGTCTCACAAACTCTCCTGCAGTTACAACCTCATTACAGTGAACTGAAGCCAGCTGTAAAATTCCAGCATTACACATTATCTTCGGGTTGTGTGGGGGTTTCTTTTTCTCACCCCCCCCCCCCCAAAATGAATCTCTAATTTCATTGGGATCATTTCTCTGCAGCAGCCGTCGGAGAAAGCGTAGGATCTGAAAAGGGAATAATTGCATGGGGAAAGTTCAGCCAGGACTAGATATTAGTAGCGAGTGAGCCAGGCCTCAGCGCCGCTGCACAGAGAGGTTTCTGGTTTCGCCCGGCAGACTGCACCTCCTCTGTTTAGTCTGCTCCGAGCATAAACTTTTCCACTGAGAGTTCTCGCCCGGCTTACGATCAAGCTGCCCGCGCCAGCGTTCGATGAATCATTGGGCAATTTGACTACTTTTGTGGCAGCACAATAAAAAAAATTGTAGTCAGGTTTCAGTGCTATTTAGGAAATGCTGATTTAATTGTGGATTTGCAGTCGTCTTTATGTGAGCGTACAGAATTTGGAAGTCAGTCGCGTTTGCATCTTCATGCAAGTGCAGATGCTTTTGTAATGCTGTTTGTAATGTTTTGGGATTTTTTTCTGCCATCATTAATCAGAGAATATGCCTTAATTTTGCTGAATGTTTGAGCAAAAAAAAAAAAAAATTCTAAAGTTATGCTTGACCGACTAGATATATTTGTGTCTGTCAGAAACACCAGTATATTCCACCATCTCTGCACATATAGAACCATTTAAAACCACTAGACAGCCAGTAAAGACGGTTTTTCAGAGAAGATAAAGTTATGTATGCTTTTATACTTTTTACACTTCCTTCCAAAAGCTACATCAGTATGTGACACTCACACACACACACACAAAATCTGATTGACCGGCGTACCTTGGCCACAAAAGAAATTCCGATGATTACAAAAGCCTTTCAGTATAAGCAGAGCTGTCGCTTGATGACAAGGAGATCTTCACGTCTTCATGAACGCCTTTCTGTCACTCTCGCTGCTGTGCCAGGTTCGTACTTGTTAAGACCTTGATTTTCCATTTGCAGTTTGGTGAGTGGCTGTGCTTGAAAATGTGAGTGAAAATATCCATTCTCAAATGATGTGCCCTCCTGTGAGTACCGCGAATGCCAACACCAGTATGACTAGCTTTTTCTTATAACTATTTGACTGGACGAGTGCTTTAGACTTCCAGCTTTCTTTTATAGCATAAACTCAGTCTGATGCTTTAAGATTTGCTTTAAGAGGAAGTCTTTCAAAAGTGTTTTATTTTGTCTGGGTGTAAGCTGAGATGGGCGACGTGAGGGAATAAAATTGATGTCATGAGATGTCAGTATAATTCATGGCACTTTTCTGAGATATCCAGGATGTCATGATGTCGTTTTATAACACTTAGCTGTATTGAAATCATAAAATTATCATTAATTATCTATTTTTTAGTTTATGGTTCTCCTCCTATTCAGTGTTAAATAATATCTTCTTGTACATATTAAATATCATACTCAGGCTGCGTCACATCAGCTCCTTGTTCAAGAGTCAGGGCACTGATCAGGGAGTTTGACATTTTAAGTGTTTCTCTCTCACTCTCTCTCTCTCACTATCTCCTCTCTCTCTCACTATCTCACTCTCTCTCTCTCACTATCTCGCTCTCTCACTCTCTCTCTCTCACTATCTCTCTCACTATCTCTCTCATCTCGTCTCTCACATTTACTCCTTGTTCAAACTCAGGGCACTGATCTTTCACATTTTCACGTCTTTCTCCTTTTCACTCTCTCTCTCTCTCACTATCTCACTCTCTCCCCTCTCACTATCTCGCTCTCTCACTCACTCTCTCTCACTATCTCTCTCACTATCTCTTCACTCTCTCTCTCTCACTATCTCACTCTCTCACTCACTCTCTCTCACTTTTCCCCTCTCACCCCCATCTCTCTCACTCTCTCTCTCACTTTTCACTCACTCTCTCTCTCACTATTTTCGCTCTCTCACTCTCTCTCCTCTCTCTCTCTCTCTCTCTCTCACTCTCTCTCTCACTATCTCTTGCTCTCTCTCACTCCCATCTCGCTCTTTCACCCCTCTCTCTCACTATCTCCCCTTTCCCCCCCTCTCTCTTCTCTCTCTCACCCCCATTTTCTCTCCTTTTCTCGCCCCCCCTCTCTCTCTCTCTCTCTTACTATTTTCTCTCGCCCCCTCTCTCTCCCTTTCTCTCTCACTATCTCTCTCTCTCTCTTCTCTCTTTCTCTCTCTCTCTTCTCTCTCTCTCTCTCTCTTCTTTTCTTGCCCCCCTCTCTTTTTCTCTCTCTCTCCCTCTCTCTCTCTCTCTCTTGCGCTCTCTCTCTTCCCCTCTCTCCCCTCTCTCTTTCTCTCCCCCTCTCACCCCCCCTCTGTTTCTTAATTGCAAAATCCTTCAAGTGCACTGGAATGTTCGCTCCCTAAAAAAAAAAATCCCACAAAAACCAGGGAGCATCAAGCCTTATTATATTTTCTAACTGGAAATAATGTCATAGTTTCTAAAACCTCTCGGCCAACATTATCTACAATTATACGTAGCTTGTTATTGTAGTTGTAGTTCGCAAATAATTTCTTACATTAGTGATTTTTAACTTTATTTTTTCTTTATATGGTTTGTTTGTGTCTAATGACTTTTAACTGGTTGGATTAAAAAGCCAACTAGCTTGCCTATTGACCTGCTTGAAGTGCCATGAGAGAAACATATGTGATTAACACATTTCTATGAGATATAAAGCTTAACTATTTTATGTTTTTATGGAAATTAGAATGTCACCAGAAATTGTGTCAGGGTCCTTAGCAGTGCCCTACCAGAGTGCACGATATACTGATTCATATGATCTAGGGAGCTAGAGAGCTGATTGGGACATGCCCTTTTTTTCTTCAGTGTTATGCTGCCAGAAAAACCTGTATCATATAATAGATGGTGCGATTTAATGTTTTGGTATGTCATGGTGCCATAGGTTGGAAATAACAGTCTGTTTAGTGAGGTGATGTTTGGACTTATCCATGTACATTGAACCAGTAGATTTTTGTATGTTTTTTTCATATTAATGATAATGTATTGGGTTCAAGATGACTTGAAAATAAAATAACCTAGAAGATCATTACAACAGCTAGGATATACATATTCTACTTGTTAGAAATCTAAACTTGTGGTAATTATTGACTTTCCTGTTCGAGTTCGTTTCTGGTTACTGAAAAGCGGAAAAGCGTGGCACGTGTTAGTGGTGCTTCATCATTAGTTCTATTTCTGTAATGAGCCTTCAGTGGCAGCCCGGTGCTGTTCCTGATGCCCGGCCCAAACCTCCCTCTGTGCCTCAAACTTCTGCTGTGACCTTGAGAGTTGTTGCCACTTCATGCTGTGTCCACATGTTCACGTCCCATTGCTCCTTGCCCTCCCGCAGGCAGTGGGATTGGACTGACCCAGGAAACCCTGGGGTTCAGTCTACTTTGGGAAGGGTGAACGGGTCAGGACGGGAGGGTCACTGCACCATGTCTGGCAGAGGTGCACTATGGAGAGCACAGGAGCTGTGAGCCTTGGCTCCGGTTCGTAACGTTTTCACAGCTTCTCTTGACATCCTGTGAGTTGCAGTGACTTTGAGATGCTGTATGAGTCATACTTGACTAATTTAGCCATTCAGTATTTTGTATTCAGTTTTTGTGTAGGTGACTTTTCAGAAATCAGGAATAAATGGGACCAGTAATGGCTCTTCTATAATTCACTGTAAAAAATAAATAAATAAATAAACAAATAATCTTCTAGTTCTTTGGCTGAAGGAAGAATGGAGTGATTCCAAACCGATTCCAACCAATGTTGAGGATTTGTAGTATAAAGCTCGTACCGAAGATGAATGAAGGGATTAGAGAGAAATCTCTATCTATCTATCTATCTATCTATCTATCTATCTATCTATCTATCTATCTATCTATCTATCTATCTATCTATCTATCTATCTATCTATCTATCTATCTATCTATCTATCTATCTATCTGTCTGTCTGTTTATCAGTCTATCTATGTGTGTGTGTGTGTGTGTGGTGTGTGTAGATAGATAGGCAGCAGCATAATGTATGAATCATGCAGATGCAAATCCAGAGCTTAATTTTTAATGTTCACATCAGAGGGGAAAAAGTCCCCTTATCTCTGTGATTTTAACTGTGGTTATTAGTACCAGATGGGTTGGATTGAAAATGGTGCGAAAAACAAAAATCATCCTGTGTGTGATTCTACAGGATGAAACACCTTGTTGATGAGAGACGTCAGAGGAGAACGGCCACACCGGTCTGGTTTTCGCACCATGCTGTGCAAACTCTAAAAACTTTGGTGTGTGAAATTTCCTGGAGATCAGCAGTTTCTGAACAACACAAACCAGCCCATCTGGTACTCACATCCAGTCTCAGGTTTGATCTGAACATTAACTGAAGCTCTTGATCTGTATCTGCATGATTTTTGTGTTGCTCTGATGCCACATGACTGGCTGATTAGAAAACTACACAAATGTACAGGTGTTTTTAATTCCTAATTCTGTTTAGTTTCCATCCTTCACCCACATCCTGTCATTGATCTGTTCCCTGACTAGGTGTGTTCACCTGTTCTGTTTTAGTTAGTTTGTCTGCATAGACTCTGTTGTTTCATGTTCATGTTTTTCCTATGTGATCAAGCTGCCTGTGTCTCAACCCTTGCATCATGTTCTGGCTGTATTAGCTGTAATAAAGATTATATCAAGTTTGCACACTCGTATCCTCCGTCACACCAAATGTTACACAGATTTTAGGTTTTGGCCTAGCATACTTATTCCTTGTTCTTATGACAAAAAAATGAACACACAGTATGTTGTATTGCATGTATTGGTAGTAAATTTATTACATTGTATTATAATTTCATTAGATTAGCATCAAGCCAAGATTCTTTATGTGTTTAATATTGGCATTTTGTGTTTTCTTTGGAAGTGTGAATCAAATATATGGAGTAACGCATTATAAACACTAGGAAAAAATGTCTCACAGAGTTCCTTGTATGGTTACAGCTGTCCTTAGTAGTCTGTTTTACGCAGAACTTTCTAAGATCATCCCAAATTGTATATATATTTATTTATATACAGAATATGCATGACTGTAAATATACTCAAAACATTTACTGAGCTAATCAGACAATGAAACAGTAGTGTCGCTGTACGGTTGGTTGGTGTCACCAGTCTGACTTTGCTTAAGCTGTAGTGTGATCCTGCTTCAGTCTTGCTGCAGCTGTTGTTTCTGAAATGACAAGCACAGGTGTGCGAGGCCGTGGCCTAGATCAGTGCTCGACAGCGAAAGGGTAATACATGTCTGCACTCCACAGCTCTCACAGGACACCAGTGAAAGTACAGTGAAACTGTAGAGCTGTACAGTGTGCTGTGTATATGTGCACGTATGTTCCATTGTATCAGGCATACATGATCTGAATATTCATAATAAGTCTGTTGTAAGAAATTACAGACTGCCTCAACCCAGATTCCACTCCACAGTACACATCAGAAAGAGCTCATTCCCAAAAAGGCTTACATATTATAGAGAAATATGTAACATTGGCTTAAAGCAGCCTTACCAAACATTTAGAACACTTAATCCAATCAATCATTAGTATGGAAGCGGCAGCAGGACATTAAGGACCATCACTAAGCAAAGGGTATACGTGACCGTGATTACCATTTAGTATCGCCCGACCATTTGGTAACAATACCAAGCCAAGGTCTACGTGACCATGATTACCATTTAAAAACATCCATCTAGACGATTGTATCATTCAACCATTTGGGTGATACTCAGTTCTTACACTCAATTTACATTTAAAGTGAAACTCATTTCAATTACAAACAGGAAACGCTGTGCAAAATGTTTGAGCAGGATTTGTCCTGTGTTCTTTTGGACTCAGATGAAGCCAAAGTACTTCATGTATTTTGTCACTGCTACGCTGCAACTTCTTCTTCATTAAGATCTTCAACGGCCTGCTGGTTTTATTTTTCTTACACTGTTCAGCAATTTCATATTCAAATAACATATGTACATGCATTGATAGTTCATTGTTAGCTCTCTCTCTCTCTCTCTCTCTCTCTCTCTCTCTCTCTCTCAATAACTTGCTGTTTCTGTGCCCACAGCGTCCAGGCATGACCTCAGGGCCACGGATGCCCCATCAAGGCGCCCCTATGGGTCCACCCGGCCCACCGTATGGAGGAACACCCCCAATTCGTCCAGGGATGCCCAACCCCACCCTGGACCCAAATCGCAAAAGGCCCACTACCACTCCACCGGTGCAAGCCCCGTCCGTTCAGAGCCGGCCTAGAAAGTAAGAACCATCCACTTCCTGAATCTACACAGCACAACATGAGTAGACTCCATGCTTAGAACGAAGAAAAGTGTCTTGTCTTTTTCTTTTTTGGAATCTGAGGTTCTGAAGAAGGTTAGTTATCATCAGCTTTTATCCTGACATGAAAAGAGTAAGAGGTCTGGTAGTATGATGGCAGTTTTCACAATTTTATGATGATTTGTAGCCTCATTTGTTATTAACCTCCATGTAACCCTCCTTGTGTCCTCTTCTATTCCTGCACCATCTAGTGACCAGAATGAGCATTAATGCTTTAGTGGAAACAGCAGGTGGATCTTGTATTGCATTTACATATAGTACATTAAATATTAAGGCCAAAATTTGCCTTTAAATTCCACCATCATCTGTTTGTGTCTAATTTTTGTGTTCTTCAGTATTTGTCAAGCTCAGCATATACAGCATGTCTGTCTAACAAGTTTTTGTATTAATCAATACATTACACCTCTTTTTTCACAAAACTTTTTTAGATTACAGTAGTAAAGGAGAAAACCTCAACAGAGGTTTGTGGTAGAAACACTGGTGGAAGGTGGTTTAATTCAAATGTAAAGTCTCTTAAACTTCACAATGTCATATTGGAGAAAAATAGTTTTTCTAACCTCTTTAAATATGTTTCCTCTAGTTCCAAATACTGAAGCCAGGAACATAATCAAGTTAAAGCACATTACTCCACTCTTTTCCTAGCTGCACTAGCTCAATATTCTGTTATTATACAAGTTCCACACTGACTACAGTGTCCTCTTTATGAAGTTTAAAGCTTTCAGTGGTGTGGTTGGGGTATATCTTGCTGATCTCCTGAAGCAGTATATCCCATCACATGTAGCTCACTCAGCTGAGGTACGGTCCTGCTGTTACCCTGAAGGATAGCAAGATGTTTTGCTTAATCATCCATAGAGCCATGAATATCCATAATCATCCATGAATATACTTTTTAGGATTAGTTATAATCCATATAGACTTCTAACTATTTCATTACTCAGTGGTTTGTTCATTTGTTGTACCATAAACACCTTCTCTTTTTAATCTTGTCTATTTAAATTCCTTTGCAGTTTTGGACTTAGAACTATATATAAAGAAAGAACTTTACTATATGATATACTATGATATGATATATAGTCACTAAATTTCAACCTATAGGAAACCACTGGGATTCCAAGGAGCCAATGAGGTTTCTGCAAGACCATTGGACTTACGAGAGGTCCAGTCTGAGCCAGCAATTGGATCCAAGTAGGCGGTTAACTATGCTGCATGTTAGACTGAGTTTGTGATTGATTTTCACTTTGCTTAGTAGATGATAGCATTACTAGCATTATATGGTCCCCATGCATGTATGCACTCCTGATAGTACCATAAGGAGTGAGGTTGATACACTACTATTCTTCTTCCACTCCCCAAAACTGCTCCCAGTCACAAACAATTGTTTTTAAGAGAATGAACACAATCTCCTAGTATGCATGTTAGATATAATATATACCTGCCCTTGACTTAGCCATGGATGCCAGTTGCATGGTCTTCTTTAGTGCACAAACATAGCCGATTGACTGCATCTGCTGGAGGTTCCTACTTCCCTTAAAGGTTCCTTTATTCTTCTTCATCTCACATAGTCTTCTGGGCTCCTTTACCTAGAATTTTAGCTGCCTGGTTTTCTTATGGAGCTATCATTCATCCACACTGACTCCACATCCCTTTTATTTATGGTTCCCAGCCTATTCAGCCTGTCCCAGAGGAGCTCTGTGGTCTGGGGTGGGAGTGAAGGGCTATGGGAAAGTTTATCTATACTCAGGGGTAAATGATTGTAGACATACATTTCCGCCAACAGGGGAGCCGTATGTTTCCCACTAATGCCGTAGGAGTTTAGGGTTGTAAGAGTGGGGCGTGTTGCTTATTGGGGTTGTGTGTTATGATGTGGTGTGAAGAAAGAAGTGGTAAACTGGATAAGTAAGCTACATAGTGGTCCAAATGAAGGATGTGCCATGGGTAGTGTTGTGATGCTGCCTTTCAGCTCCACGGACCCGGGAGGTTTGATCCTGAGCTTGAGTTAGTCTCTGGATGGAGTTTGATCCCGGTCCATGTAGGTTTTTCTTCCTGTTTCTACTGTTCTCGCAAAAAAAAAAATTCTTCACTGTCAGTTGTTGTTTTCTTTGATCAGACTAGAGAAAATGTGTCTAAATGTCTGAAAAAACCTCTTTCCTTTCTCTCTGAGATGACTTCAGGTAATAACTGACATAAATTCATGTTTTTGTGACAAATTCTCTCTTTTTTTTTTTGAACTTCTGAAATAGCAGTGGTCCTCTGGCGTAAAGAATAATGCATGTATGAAGGAAAAAATATACCAATGAGAGTGGGATAATAACACTGCTTCAGTGTTTCAGTGAGTCACCGAACTACTGTTTAACGACCACACTGGGACATCATGTTGGTTATCTGTTCTGCCAGACTACTGAAACCCTGTTAGCTCTTTCAGCATGAAAAGACCAAGTGAAAGACCCAGTGAGATGTCAATCCAGTGGTATTAGCAAGTTTCAGTGTGCAGCTTTTATTGTTATGCATAGAGAAAGCCTTACATTAAATGAACAGCATCCTACAATGTATATTGTTTTTTAAAAAAAACGACAGAGACCCACAGCTTTTGCTCTGGATCACCAGTGTGAAAACTAAATTGAGAAAAAGCTTCCAGAAGGAGAGAGTAAAAAGAGAGGACAAATTGGCTTTGCTTCAGTCTCTCCTTGTAAATGCATCGTATTGTATCTGCATGAGTTTCAGTGGATGCACATTGCGCACACATTCTCAAGGATATGAACAAACACCTCTCAAATCTACAGAATTGCTCTCAATATCTCACTTCCTTACACTTTTCTACTTTTCATCCTTCCAATCTCCCTTTCTCTCTCTCTCTCTCTCTCTCTCTCTCTCTCTCTCTCTCTCTCTCTCGCTCTCACTCCCTCTCTCTCTATCTCTCTCTCTCTCTTTCACAAACACACACACATGCACAGCTGGAACAATTCTGGACGGGTCCCAGTTATTCAGCAGATGGCCTGTGGACTCTGCTATCAGTCACCATAGTAACATGCTTTTTTCTCTCTCTCTCTCTTTCTCTCTCTCCCTCTTTCTTTCTGTCCCTTTTTTCCCCCATCCATAGTGCCAAGAGAAGGAAAATGGCAGACAAGATTCTCCCTCAGAGGGTGAGGTGCATCACTGTGGTTATTCTTTCTCTTTGTTTGTCTGTGTCTTGAATTGTTTTTTTTGTTTTTTTAAATATGTGCCAAGTCAACGGAGCAGGTAAATCCGCTGGAAGGGAGGGAATTTGGGGTCCAATGCAGGAATGTGTGCTATAACAAAAGCAGCTCTCCTGCCTCCAGCAGTCTGTGAGGTTTTTGAGTTTTTGGGGTGTGTAAATGGTGCCGAGAGCTCAGGTAGAGGTGGCACAGTAAATAAAATGCCACACAGAAAGCTGGGAAATGTGCATCTCTGGCATAGTACTATTACTGAAAAATGAATGACAGGAGGATTTTGGTCCCGTGGTTATTTAGAATGCATATTCTGTCTTCTTTACGCTTTATTTTTATCTTTACCAAGAGCACTAGGCGCTGTGGGTTTATTGTGCTTCTGAATGATGCAACACAATGAAAAATCTTGAACGTGTTGAATAACAAGGATTGTTCCTCTGTGCAAGGAAAGGGCATTATTATTATTTATTTTTTGGCTTGGTTTCAGTGTCTGGTAGGTTCCGCTAATAGCACTTAGTTGATTAGTTAATTACGGGGAGATTAATAAGAAATGTCACCTCCAGAGAACTTCACCCGATCTGTTTTAGATAGTAGTTAGGGTCATTCGAGATGGATAATAAAAGGATATATTCACAACATGCTCCAGTTAGGGCAATGAGATATTAATGGCCTCTGTCTCTATCTCCATTACTCATTCATGTGTCACTTCGTGCCATTAGATCCGTGAGCTGGTGCCCGAGTCGCAGGCATACATGGACCTTTTGGCTTTTGAGCGCAAACTGGACCAAACGATTATGAGGAAGCGGGTGGATATTCAGGAGGCCCTCAAGCGACCGATGAAGGTGCGTGATGATTATCACTGATTCGGATCAGACATGCTTGAGATTTTAAAGATCTGATTCGATTCACTTTTATTTTATTTGTATAATGCTTTTAACAATGAACACTGTCACAAAGCAGCTTTACGGAAATCTATAAATTCAGGATATAAACTATACATTTTATATTTTTCCCTAAGCAAAGCAAGTGCTGAAATATCTTTGAGATTTTATCAGTACAACTGCTACTAGTTCTGTATGTGCAATGTTAAAATAGTTAAATGAAGTAGGAGTAGTGCGTGTGTCAGACACTTTTGATGGACAATTAACTCTGCACTTTAAGTCGTTATTAGGTAACAGTGAGGACTGCACTGATCTGATGAGTTCTGAGAGCTAGAATTAGGAGTGTTATGTACCTATAGTTGACATTTACACAGTTGTTGGTGTAGTAGGTAGAAACATATTAATTATGATTTTAATTCAGTTTTATTTCTATAGAGCTTTTAACAATGGTCACAAAGTAGCTTTAAAAAAAAAAAATCAAAATTCCTGATATAAATTTTAAATGTAAGTTTATCCCTAATGAACAAGTCAGAGGCGATGGTGAAATGAAATAACTCCCTGAGACGAATTGAGGAACAAACCTTGAGAGGATCCAGACTCATCTGGGTGACACTGGATAGTGTGTTTATAAAATAATAGATTTTTGTAACTTCTATAGCTGTGTGCTCATTGGTCTAAAAAGTGCAGTTGTGTAACCAGGTCTACTTTGTCAGATTTGCTTTGTTTTAGATTGTATGCAGATGAATGAATTGTGTTTGCAGTGTAGCTCTGCGGATAAGACGTTAGATTTCTGATTGGAAAGTTGTGAGGTTAAATCTCAGCATGGCCAAGCTGCTGCTGCTGGGCTCTTGTGCAAGGCTCTTAACCCTCAACTGATCATCTGTATAAAGAAAAATGAGATAATGTAATTCACTCTACCAAATGCTGTAGAAATGTTTGCAAAAATGCTGCGGTGAAAAGTAGGAGATGGAATAATACTGCACATACTACACGAACTTGAAAGGTTTTTCATTAATTCATTCAATTCAGTTCAATTTACTATATTACAATACTACTTTTCAATAACTCTCAAACAAGGAACCTAGATTAATATTTCCTTTATAAGCACTCTCAACTTATTCATCTCTGCCTATAGCAAAAGAGGAAACTCCGACTGTACATCTCCAACACGTTTAACCCGGCTAAACCTGACTCCGAGGACTCCGAGGGCAGCATTGCATCTTGGGAGCTAAGAGTAGAAGGCAAGCTGCTGGATGATGTGAGTGGACACCAAACTTCCCAAAAACCCTCCGCATTTTGTTTTTTATACCATACTTTGGTGTTTATACTGGATGTTTCAGTTATGTTTGATACAATCATTTATACAGTGATTTATTTGCATGTTGTTCTGTACAGATGAATTATTCAAATTATTCAGGCTGATTTTTTTTTATTTTTTATGTGGCTGATGTGAAAGGGCTGATTTGACATTGGGTATTGAAAATACCATTGAGACTGCTTCAGTGTTTTTTAGCCTTGGAGAAATTTGAAAGAGAACAAGCAGGATGGTTTTTTTTAATCTGGGTTTTTTTTTTTATTTGTGTGCATGGTCACTGTAAGACTTTTTTTTCTATTTCTGCATTGTGCATCGCTGAATTATATGTGCATCTATGTGCAATCTATCGATTTTGTAATAGCGTGTGTGTGCGTGTGTGTATAAATATATATGCTGAAATGCATACTATATTTTTTCCCTCATTATTAGCCTGGAAAGCAAAAGAGGAAGTTTTCTTCTTTCTTCAAGAGCTTGGTTATTGAGCTGGATAAAGACCTATATGGACCTGATAACCACTTAGTTGAGGTGAAAATCCATCTTTTCTTCATTCCTGCATAACTATGGCTATGGCATTAATAAATAAATAAATATATATATACACACATATATTATATATATATATATATATATATATATATATATATATATATATATATATATATATATATATATATATATATAAGAAATGTATGTTTAAAGTTTCACAAATCATTACTAATCATGCTAGGAGCAATTTCAACCTCTACAAAAATCAATAAAGAGGCAGCTGATGCTTGGTAATGTTGCCTTTCCTAAATAAATAGATGCTCTGAGATCAGACAGTTGATGCCTCTAACAGTTACCTCATTTGTAAGACTGTGTTGTAGCACAAAGGACTAGATTAAATGTAGTTTAATGTAGTTAGACCCAAGAGACTCAATCTTAACCAAGCTCCTTTTTGTTATTTCCAAAACTCAATAGAAAACTCACAGCTCTTATGCCATTTCTTGGCATGTGTGTGTCTGTGAGCTCGTGAAGAGGATTTCTGACTTCCTGTACTAACATTCCCCCTCTATAGCTTAGCAGCAGTACTATAATGGGGAGAGAATTAGCTACTGGATTAATTAATAATCTCAACCCAGTATCTGCCTCTATAGTAGAAGATTTGTACGCTTTAGGATCTTGTAGGTTGCAGTCTTGCTCTCCACAAATCTATATACATGCAGCCCTGTACTCCGGTTACAGCAGGAAAACAGACTTTTGAACGCGGGCACAATGAGCTTTTTGGAGCAAGCTAAAGTCACTGGATTGAGAATTCATTCGCGACATCACGTCTTGAAAAGTTGTTAGAGTGTTTCCATAGCAATAAACCATTACATAAACCATTGCCCATGACACTTTGGAGCAGCGGAGAAACTCAGTTTCTCCCTCTTTTTCATTTCTTTCCTCTTTTTTAATAATCTCAAGCCATCTTCCTATTGAATTGCAGTTTTATATAACATGTAATATTTTTCTTACAATATGTCACATATTACAGACAATGTGTCTTACACTTCCACTCCTAACTTACTGATAAACGTCCCTGATAACCTCCAGTCACCAGAAAATGAAGAAAAGAAAATAATATACAAAAAAAAAACAGTACACAAAAAAAGTAAATAGCTGAATCAATTACATGTGTATATTTGAGTGAAATACATAGATCTGCAGACAGACAGCTGAAAAGTCAGACATTTAGAGACACACAGGCAGAACAACAAACAAATCGGCTGGACATTAGTAGCGTGGCTTTTTCATCTCACAGGAACATGTGATATATTGGATGTTCTTTTTAGCACTATTTTGAAATCTTGTATAAATGATATGCACATTCATATTCCTTCAGTTGTTTTGCACATTTTGTGAGGTTTATAGCATTGTGTGTTTTCTTGGCAACAGTTAGCGCAGTATTTAATGACTTAAGAAAGAGAAACCCTGTTTCACTGGTGCTGTTAATGCACACCTGAGCTTTTATTTTTACTTAAGGTTCATGGATGTTTTAATGTTTATATACAGCTGACAGCTTATAGTCTTATCATATCTTGGCAATATTCTTCCCTGGAAGCGGTCATCATTTCTCTGTTAGCATTGTCTTGCTTTTAAACCCATTTCTTTATTTTGACGATGCCACAGTTTTGTGGGGTAAAAAAAGGTTTTTGTGTGTGTGTGTGTGTGTGTGTGTGTTTATTCACGGTACATCAAACTGTCCTTGGTGCTTGCAGGTTTTTATCAAACCACATACCAGACTGAGGTGAGTAATAAAACAGTGATTTACCTGCTTAGAGAGGCCTTGAAAGATCATCTTGTGTCCAACAACACTAAGTGAGTTGAGCTATGAGTCACTGGCATTATATATATACATTCCCGGGGCCCACAGGTAGTCACAGTCACAGGTAGTCACAGTTTCAGCAAAAACAAGTCCTTGGTATTAAATAGTTCCACTTAAATGCTGGACAAACAGCATATTATCAAAAGGCTAGATCCACTAAAAGCTAGTTAACTAGATCCACAGAAATTCACAAATTATAACATGTTGTCCAAGGAAAACAATAGAGGTTGATGACAGAAACATTGTGAGAGCTGTGAAGAATAACCCAAAAGAATAGTCAGAGTCACCACCGCAAACTTCCCTGAGACAGGAAAGTATCACAATCCACAGTATGAAGAAGGCCTTGAGAGCAGGAATATAGAGACCATACCACCAGATGTAAACCCTCATTATCAGTTAGAATCAGAGGAGAGATTGGAATTTGCAAAGAAATACAGAGAAATAGTGGAACCAAGAAGAATACTGGAACCAAGATTAACCTCTACCAAAGTGATGGAAAGGGTAAAGTGTAGAGAAAGAAAGGATCTGCTCACCACTACGGTGGTGGTAGTGTCGTGGCTTGGGCTTGAATGGCTGCTTCTGGAAGAGGATCACTAATCATTATTGATGATGTAACATGATGGTAACGGCAGAATGAATTCAGAAGTCTACAGAAACATTCTGTTTGCTTATTTACAGAGAAATACATTCAGTCTAATTGGGAGGAACTTCATCATGCAGCAAGACGATGACCTAAAACACACTGCCAACACAACAAAGGTTTTAGACTGGATAAATCAATCAACAGAGCTTAACCCAAATGAGAAGCATTTCACCCCCAATAAACAACTATGAAAAGAAGCTTTGAAAACCCTGAAAATGCATCATTTCGCATTATGTCAATTTATATGATGCTTGATGCAGTTATCGCATGCACATGCAACCAAATATTAAGCGCTATTTATTGTAATATATTTCAACACTTTCTGTTCCAATACTTGTGCTCACTTTGAGGAAAAAAAAAAAAGGGTGATCTGCCACCAAAGGTGCCACGCTCTAAGTTGTTTAATACAGCAAGATGTAAATATCAGCAAATGAAAATTGAAATTCTGATTGATCCCAAATATGCAATATAGCAAAAACAAAAAAACTGTGTTTGACGTTCCAGTACTTTTGACGGGGTTGTGTATAATTCTCTTTGCTCAAACAGTGGCATCGCACCCCCACAACCCAGGAGACGGATGGCTTCCAGGTGAAGAGGCCTGGAGACGTGAACGTGCGGTGCACGTTGCTCCTCATGCTCGATTACCAGGTGTGAGCCGATAATCTACTACTGGATGATAGTAAACATTACTCACCATACAGTATCATCTAGGTTTGCTAATACAGATTAATATAATAGTTTTGTAGAAACAGACTTTTTACATTATCATAAATCACTTCTAGGTCTGTGTCTGGGTAGCGCTGTATGGTGCAGGACTACACTACCCATCAGCCCCTGCACATCACATGATCTTGCCACAGATAGACAAATATACAAACATACTCCAACATATAAACAACAACATATAAATTAGCTTTAGGAAAAATCTAATGAATCTTGTGAACCTGTGATGTTTTATGCTTAAATATTAATCTGGCCAATTAGTTATTCATTTTGGATTGGCATGATTTATCAGAGCACCCACAGGAAAATCAGGTATTTCTAAATGCTCACAGAATGCAATCAATAAACTTGAGGTTTATCAGTAAGGTCACAATTATGTTTTAAAATACTGCCTATTGCTGTACTGACAAGTGACCCTGCCTTCAAAACCTCACCTTTATACTGTACCTTAGAAGATGGCTGACTTCATGCTACAATGTGTGTGTATCATCTACCCAAAGATGTGGTCTATTCAGAGAAATGCTTTCTAAGTAATGCCTCAGGTGTCCATTATAAGAATATACTTTCAGTATCAGGGTATATGATTTGAGACTTTCAGAGCTATTCTTTTATTCCTGATAGGTAATTTAAAGAATTCTACATCAAATGTATGAATGAAGTGCTTGAAATCTTGGGTTGCTGCAGTGTTTTTCACAAAATGCTCAATGGCCATTTTTTCAAGCTAAAGGCATTTGATACTTGGAAATCTCGACTTATGCAAGAACGGAACTGAATTGTAATGGGCAGGTCATTAACTTAAGTGTTGATGTTTTTTAATGTGCAGTGAATGTGCAGTTTTGAATGGCTGAGTGCTGTTCTGATAGCAAGGTCTATGAGTTTCCGAACTCAAGTTCGCTTTCAGTTGCCGTAACTTTTTTGCAGTCAGATTCACAGTCGCAAAGTCTAAGAAGAAAAATTCACTTTGTAGAGTAGGAATTCACTACACTGCTGTACGCTTTAATACTGGTCTAGTTCAGTAACCGTTTTTTTTCCTTACTCAAGCCGCCTCAGTTTAAGCTGGACCCTCGGCTTGCTCGCCTGCTGGGCATCCACACACAGACGCGCTCCTGCATCATCCAGGCCCTGTGGCAGTATGTCAAGACTAACAAGCTGCAGGACTCCCACGAAAAGGAATACATTAGCTGTGACAAGTATTTCCAGCAGGTACTTCAGCACCTTTAACACTTAGTGTCTAGAAAAAAATGACAGCATAATTATCCGTGTTCTTAAATGTATTGCAGCATATATTGTGTCTGTTCAAACACAAACCATCTTTTGCTTTGATTAATCCGTATGCTTCCCTTGAGTATATAGTACAGTTCTTAGCTTCATGATTTATCCCAGTGTGTACTTCTACCCCCACTGATGTTTTGTGTGGAGGACTGTAGCATTATACCATGGGTCTAACATGGACAGATGTTACTTGGGCTGTAGTTTCTCTGAATGTATGGCAGACGCACCAGATAAAACACAAGAGCCTTTTTTCTCTCCCCCGAATGACTCTCCCCTCCCCTCCCCTCTCCTGACTGATAATGTCTCATGGCTACATAAAAAAGGAGGGGGTTGTTGATTGGAAGGTCAGGTTGAAGCATTTTGTGATGGGATATGTGAAGAAAGAATTTCACTGTGCTGTTATGTATATGTGACAGATAAGGTTATCTATTCAGAAGCAACTTTTTCTCGAAGCATGGCACAGAGCTATTAGTGACTGCCACAGTGACTTTATGTGGAAAACATTTCATGAATCATTGAAAGAGTGCTTATATAAACTCGTTGTGTCATTTATCCAGTAAGGAAGCACAAATGTACAAATGTATGGATGTCATCTTGTGTCTTACCTGTGTCTAACTAATGCTGCTACGTTTATTATAAAAATTAAACTCATGATATTGAAGCCTTCAGGGATTTGAAAGCACATTTCTGCATTATACTGCTATTTCAGTTGTTAATATTCTATGTAATACTTTTCAGTTCATACTCAAGTCATTATTTTTCTTCCACTACTGCTTCATTACCTTTTAAGAAACATTAGGCCCAACTGCACTTGAAAAAAATTTAATCTGGCTGCTGGAGCATATTAGAATTTATGCTACAAGTGAGCTGTGGACACACACGTGCTTGAACTGATGATAAAACCGATGTTACCGGTTCTAAACATGGCCTATATTTACATTTACATTTCTGGCATTTGGCAGACGCTCTTATCCAGAGCGACGTACAAAAGTGCTTTAGTTCTCAGTCACTGAATACATTAACACTGGTTCAATAAGACACAAACTTGGGATACCATTAGCCTAACACTGAGTTGGGGTTTTTTTTTTATTAAAAAACTTTGCAACATAATACGTAAACTGGAAAATAAGAGCTAGTTTAAGTACTTCAGGAAGAGGTAAGTCTTCAGTTGCCGTTTGAAGACAGTCAGAGACTCGGCCGTACGGATACCTAGGGGAAGTTTGTTCCACCACCTCGGTGCCAGAACAGAGAAGAGTCTAGATGTATACCTACCTTTTTCCCTGAGAGATGGTGGGACCAGTCGAGCAGTGCTAGTGGATCTGAGTGCTAATGGCCTGATTTTGAAGTGCTTCTGTTCACGTTGCAGATCTTCGACTGCCCGCGTCTGAAGTTCAGTGAGATTCCTCAACGGCTCACTAACCTGCTGCTGCCCCCTGACCCCATCGTGATCAACCATGTCATCAGGTACTAAACTCAAACCTGCAGATCATCTTGAGTTTTCGGTGCATGTTTTTTACAGTTAAGATATTATATACTTGTTTGACAGTGTGGACCCCAATGACCACAAGAAGACAGCCTGTTATGACATAGATGTCGAGGTGGACGATCCTCTAAAGAGCCAAATGAATGGGTTTCTGCTCTCGACGGCGAATCAGCAGGAGATTGCGTCACTAGACAACAAGGTCAGAAACATAGTAAGAGCTGTAATATCAAATGGTGATGATTGGTGAGGAATGAGACACTGGGACCTGAAGTTGATTTTCAAATACAGCATGTCCTAAAATCTCTTAATACCACAGGTATTTAGTAACACTAACCATTTTATTTATAATAGAACAACGTTTTGTATGTTATCTAAAGTTAAATGTCCATGAAACAAGTTGTTGCTTATATTATAGTAGCTATAAAGGGTCATTCCCTCACCAGATAGTTTTTTAAAAAATTTAAATGAGATCAGTAAGTACCACCAACACTTCTGTCAGAGCTGCTGCTCTAGAAAGTTCATCAACATCCTCTGACCAATCAGAAACAAGAATGTGTCGCATGATAACTGTATGCGGTTTAATAACTGTTCTTTGACTTTCTATAAGACGTCTTGATGTCACTAACAGTGTCCACGGATGGGATTTACTCTTGAACTATTCAACATTTTGACACACGTTTCTGTGGTTGCTCAGATCCATGAGACGATTGAATCCATCAACCAGCTGAAGATCCAGAGAGATTTCATGCTCAGTTTCTCCAGAGATCCCAAGGGCTACATTCAGGACTGGGTCTGTTCACAAAACCGAGACCTGAAGGTAAGAACGGTGTTCTGATTACAGCCTATGGAGCATACATGCAGATTTTCTTTCTTAAGAAAGAATGTTATAAAGTTCAGAATTTGAATGAAATATAATTTTAAGAAATGTTTTTAATAATAATTTCTTAAATAGGGATTATTGTGGGAAGGTAAAGGTTCACCCTAATCTCTTTCTGTTGAGGTTTTAAACACAACATTAAACTGATGTGGGTTGACACGTGAACTAGCATAAAAATGACGGTTTCTCATTTGCAGACATTTTCAAAAATATACTTTTTTCCTGGCACTGTTCATTTAGCCTACTCTTATTTCACTTTTCTTTCATTTTAGGTTTGTTAGAATTCATATAAACTTTCTGAATGTGATCAAGTGTCAAATTGTAATCGCTAATAAAACTGTAACTGTATAGCTAATGACTGATGTGGTGGGAAACCCCGAGGAGGAAAGAAGAGCAGAGTTTTATAACCAGCCCTGGTCTCAAGAAGCTGTGAGTCGATACTTTTACTGCAAGGTGAGTGGATACTACACGCTGACATGTGAACGATGTGTAATGAATGTTATATATTTTATGTACAATGTTCTAATTTTATAGAACCAATCATTTCCATATAACACAATTCCCAGGATTAATATGCTGGAATGCTCAGTACAATATCACAGACGTACATGAGATTGATGAAGAACTGAGGGCAAGAAGCCTTTATTATCACCACATATACATTTCTGCATTACGGAGGGTTAAGGGCCTTGCTTAATTAACCAACAGTGGAGCTTGGAGGTGCTTAGGCTTGAACCCTGATCCCCGATCAACACCCCAGAGCCTTAACCACTTGAACCACCACTGCCCCAAAGTTAGTGTCATGCTAGTGATACATGCCTAAATATTATTATTTTATTATTATTATTATCACCACACATATATTACAGCACAGTGGGTTTGTTTTCTTCACGTATCCTAGCTGAGGAAGTTGGGGTCAGAGCACAGGGTCAGCTATGATGCAGCGCCCCTGGAGCAGAGAGTGTTAAGGGCCTTGCTCAATTGCCCAACAGTGGCAGCTTGGCTACCACCACCTCCCCAGATTGTTGTGCATGGTATCACTTAGAAAACATGAAAACAGCTTTAGATTGCAATTTACACCAACAGTTTTGCACTCAAGTCTCCATCAGTGAACCATTAAATGTAAACCGACTTAAAATAGAATGAATTTCCTGGTTGCAGAATTGCACTTTTTTCACCATATACTACAGGTATAGGAATAAATTGAATACAATAATATAATATTTCTTTCAATTTCTTCATTCATTGTCTACCGCTTATCCGATCTACACTCGGGTCACGCTCAGGCATCTTTGGGCATCAAGGCAGGATACACCCTGGACGGAGTGCCAACCCATCGCAGGGCGCACACACACACTCTCATTCACTCACGCAATCACACACTACGGACAATTTAGAGATGCCAATCAACCTACAATGCATGTCTTTGGACCGGGGGAGGAAACCAGAGTACCCGGAGGAAACCCCCGAGGCACGGGGAGAACATGCAAACTCCACACACACATGGCGGAGGCAGGAATCGAACCCCCAACCCTGGAGGTGTGAGGCAAACATGCTAACCACTAAGCCACCGTGCCCCCCCGCTTTCAATTCCTTTTGTTTATTTATTTATTGCCCATAATTATCAACTTAATTCTTATTACAGTGTTCAGAAATATGTAACAACAGTGCATTTTTACACAGACTTACCATTTTTATTATTTTTCTTTTCTTTTTCGAAACCAGATCCAACAACGGAGACAAGAACTCGAACAAGCCTTGGCAATGCGCACCACTTAAATCCTTCAACAATTTGGAGCAAAACCTACCAGCACATTTATTTTCAGAATAACGTTGGGAATTTTAATCTAGTGAACAATCTTCAACATACTGGACAATTTTCCCGGTATCCTTGAAGAATAGAAAACACTACTGGCAACTGGCACTATTTGTTATTTATTGGAGAGTTTGTAAATGGCATTACATTTCAGTGTTGAGTTTGTAAGTATTATCCTAAAAAAAAACAAAAAAAAACAAAAAAAAAAACACTTTTGTGGAAAATTCTTAAGCCACACACCAGAGAAAAACAAAGCCAAACATTTTAATGGCTGCACAAAAATGTGAGAAACGTCTCTTTGTGTGTGTGTGTGTGTGTGTGTGTGTGTGTGCGTGTGTGTGTGTGTGAGAGGGAGAGAGACTGAATGTTTTGTACTGCAAAATATTGCCTCTTTTGTCTAAAAATAACTTTAATCCTTGGATAAGAGCGCAAGAAATGTGTACTGTGAAGTTCCACTTTTTATGTTTGTCACAGTGTTTGATGTTAGTGTACGTGAATATGTGTTAACGGTACTGGACGTGTTGCGTATCACTTTACATCCTGCTTTATCTTCTTTCACGATCGTCTGTGTGTCCATGAACTGAAGCACTGTGTAATCATTTCTCTATAGGGCATAACAGAACATTTACTACGACTGAGGCTTAGATCACCAGACTAGAAAGAAGCAGATTTGGATTTCACTAGAATGTAGATGTCATGCTTTCACATTTCTTTCACATTCTCTCCGGTGACGTGAGCATATGTGAGGTTTGCTATTTTATTTTCCTGTACTGTCCTGATCTGTGATTTTACATATCATTTTTGTCAATGGCTTTAGAATACGGCCTTATTGTCAGACATTTGTTCTGCTCACACAAATTAAAGCATGTTGCATGAGAACATACAGGCCATACAGGCCTGGTTTTAGAAAACAGCTCAGCATGAATCAGTCAGCATTGTAACTCTGTTGCCTTAAAAGCTTACTGAGGATGCAGATTTAAAAAAAAAAAAAAAAGCATTTACCAAAGTGTAGGACAATTTTATTTTTTATCATTATTATATGCTTTATTTTGGGTAGATAAGGTCATATACATACACCTGAGTTCGAGAGAGCGTTGATAATGATGGCATTATCACATATATGTATTATATACACATACATATATACATACACACC
The DNA here is from genome assembly GCA_033459395.1 of Hemibagrus guttatus. Taxonomy (NCBI): domain Eukaryota; kingdom Metazoa; phylum Chordata; class Actinopteri; order Siluriformes; family Bagridae; genus Hemibagrus; species Hemibagrus guttatus. The sequence continues at coordinate 24,316,459 of JAUCMX010000005.1, read as the reverse complement.
GATCAGGCATAACATTATGACTACCTGTCTAATATTGTGTTGGTTCCCCTTTTGTTGCCAAAATAGCCCTGACTCGTCGAGGCATGATAGATCCCTGAAGGTGTGCTGTGGTATCTGGCACCAAGATGTTAGCAGCAGATCCTTTAAATCCTGGAGGCCCCACCTCGCAACTTACAGGACTTAAAGGATACTTTTGATAGATACTGACCACTGCAGACCGGGAACACCCCACAAGAGCTGTAGTTTTGGAGATGCTCTGATCCAGTCATCTATCCATCACAATTTGGCCCTTGTCAAACTCGCTCAAATCCTTACGCTTGTCCATTTTTCCTGCTTCTAACACATCAACTTTGAGGACAAAATGTTCACTTGCTGCCTAATATATCCCACCCACTAACAGGTGCCATAATGAGGAGATAATCAGTGTTATTCACTTCACCTCTCACTGCTCATAATGTTATGCCTGATCGGTGTACAGTTTAAGGTATTGGTGTGGTGTGGCATTGAAACAGCTATAAAAATGAATGTCAATCTTATTAATTCTGGGACACCAGGTCCTGTGATTTTTCTAAGAATGTTCTTTATTTATAGTAATAAAAACTGTGTTCTCATGTTGCAAACATTTGTAAATTAATAAATGCTGAAAAACATGCTGGTTGTTGGACTGCCTATGTTAAATTGTTCCTGTGTCAGTGTGTGAGGACACGTGATGCTTTATGATGGATTGGCATTCCCACCTCACACACAGTGCTCCCAGGATAAGCGCTGGATTCATCACGGCTCTGACCAGGATACAGCATGAAATAATGAAGACACCAGGGAGTAATCAAAAGTTAAAATAAGTAAATAAAATCATTAAGCAAATAAATAGGTTAGTGAGGTAAGCAAAAGAGCACGTTTTGGGGGCAAAGGTCCCACATTAGCTCTGTCTTTAATTAGGTTGCTTTCGGCTGCTCCCTGTTCGAGGTCGCCACAGCGGACCAACTGGTCCGCACAACAACTTGGCAAATGTTTCATGCCGGATGCCCTTCCTGACACAACCCTCCCATTTTTCCGGGCTTGGGACCGGCATTGCATCCAGTGGCTGGGGTTGAGGCATTGGCTGGGAATCGAACCCGGGCCTTCCGCATAATAGGCAAGAAACCTACCACTGAGCCACCAATGCCCCCTCTGTCTTTAATTAACAGTAATTAAAGTACTAATTAAAATACTGAATATAAAGCTGTCTAGTCTTCACAGGTGAACCCCATGGCTCAAAGCAAGAGTAAACATTAAGAGCTATCAATTGTTTCAATAATCAGGACACACCTAGGCAACAAGAAACACCCGTTCCAATATTTTTGATCACTTAAAAATGGTGGGTTCAATATGTCTCAGTAGATTTTTCCATTGAAGTAGCCCACTACTGACAACTCATGTTTAATTTCTTTCCACTCCTCACCCTCACTGAGTAGATTTGGTTTGTGATTATACGATTATAAAGGTTATAGTTTACTTTTCTTGTCTAAGTGAATCATAATATAGCGTCACGAACATATTACTCATCATACATGGAAAAAACCCAGACCCTCTTGCGCCAGCCTCCAGGGGGCGGGGCGTCAGCGAATCTTAAAATCTCATTGGCTGGCGAGCCGGCCTTGAGCACACGCGTTGTTCCGATGCTGTGTATCGAAAAAGCCATGGGGCTGCCGACTTCCTGTTAGCGCGCCGGGACCGCTCAAGTGGAAGAAGTAAAGGTAATTATCTTGTATTGCGTGTCGTTTTGATTCCAGATATCAGAGCACGTATTAGGTATGAATGTTTACCAGCTTAGTGCGTGATGTCTGAATATTTTGATATATATATAAATCATATGAGCTCAGTATAACGAGGTTTATTAAGTTAGCTTTACTGTTTTTCGGATTGGCGCCCTAGGCCGGGGCTGGGTTTCAAATGACGCTCTATTCCCTACAGAGGATCCCTACATTACCTAGAAAGTAATATACATTTTGCAGCCTACGTAGTTCACCTTGTGATCAGTAGGAAGCGATTTGGGATGCAGCCCGACTTTTTGCCGGTATAGTGAGGACACAATGCGGTGAGCAGTGCTGAAATCGCTCACAGCTTTGTCTCGAGTTCATCTAGATTATCGTCTGTGACCTGCTTGTGTCGTTTCTTAGATTCATCTTTGATAACACGGGTTTTAAGAAATCGTATAATTGACGGTAAGAGCGTATTTTAAATTGAAGCCCGATATTTAGTGATCAGTGATGTAGCGTGGTTAGCTTTAGCTAGCATGGGAAAGGTAGCATGGTTGTTGGGCCTCCTGTGAGCCGGTCGGCATTTCTCTAGTTTAGCTTTCTTAATTTTCTTCACTGTGTAACTCTGGTGCCATATTGTCTTTACAATTTACACAGTTAACACTGTTATAAACATTTAAACGGTCAAATGGCGAAAAAACACTGATTACCTGTATACTTTTTTTAAAACCATAGAGGAAATCATTAATATGGTGGGGGAAATGGAGTGTTGTCTCAAATTACACTTCATGCCTTTACACTTGACTAACTAGCCAATACAGACTAGTTTCAGTTTAGAGTCAGGTTGAAATCTATTAGCAGTGTGATTAAAAACCAACAGGTTCCAAGTAAAACTGGACAGTATGCTGGGACACCTGTTCTGTAAAAACATATGCTAAGATCTGTGTGTGTATCTGTGTATTTAACTTCTCTCTCTCGTCTCTGTCCCACAGTTTGCTGTGTCCCCAGGGCCGTTTATTCCTGTTCCCCAGCTACAATGCCGTCTGATTTGGCCAAGAAGAAGGCAGCGAAGAAAAAGGAGGCAGCTAAGGCCCGTCAGCGGCCCAAAAAAGCCGAAGAAGTGAATGGCGAGGGGGAGAAACCGGAGAGCCAAGAAAATGGTGTGTCTGAGCTCAATGGTGAGTCAGAAGAACATGAAATGCTCAAAACATGTTAGATTTGAACAAACTGTCAAAGTTTAAAGATTGAGTTACAACAACCATAAGTTGGCTGTGAGGCTTTCAGAAAGTTATGAGCATTAGTGCTTCATGGTTTTTGCAGTGCACTGTAGCTTCTATTAAATGTTTCAGTGCACTGGAAGTTTTGAGAGCAAGAGTCCCTTTAAACTGACCGGCTCCCTGATCAGTGCCCTGACTACTGAACTAGGGAGCTGATTGAGATCATCTGATATCCCCAGTGTCTGTGATTGGTCCAAATATCACTTGGTCACTTATGTCAGCGTGTGTGCAGAAAGCAGCTACCTGAACACTCAATCACTTCTTCTTTCTCTCTAATTTAAAAGAAAAAAAGTCCTGAAAGTTATATTCTTCAAAAGCAATTTTAAACCTACTCTACTATTTAATAACTCCATAGTGTACATAAAACATGTATTTATTTTACTGGTGTTCTCATGTATTTGCATATTGTCATTACGAATGTGAATGAGGTCACTGATGCGCTACATAATGCATTCATTCATACAGTAACGTACATCACTAATACTGAGAATAGGGGCAAAAAAGGATGGATACACAATGCAAAATTTGCACAAAAAAAAAATATTTCCACCTCTCTTCCACAGGAGTAGCCAGTCTTACGAAGGAGCTGGATGAGTTTGAGCTGAAGAAGACGGAGGCACGTGCTGTTACAGGGGTGCTGGCATCTCATCCAAACAGTACAGACGTGCACATCAGCAGTCTCTCGCTAACCTTCCACGGGCAGGAACTGCTCAGCGATACCTGTCTGGAGCTCAACTCCGGACGTCGCTACGGCCTCATCGGACTCAACGGAACGGGTATGCTTTATTCTTTCAGATAGACACAGGAGCTGTAGGAGGAGAATCCCACGTTATTATGAAGTGAGATTGAAACTAATAAAAGGTGCATGTGACCATGCAGTACTTAAGTGTAACAAGCTAGTTATAAAGCTGGAAATTGGCTGAACGATCCAAAACTTGTACAAATTAATTATTGTACTCTATAACCATTGTCCAAGATCAAGGGAGAAGAAATTTGGACGCAATGACGCAGTGGGGTTACCGAGGGTCATTTTGAGAAGCCACTGTAAACACAGTGCATACCTTCTGTGGCTGAGAAATTTGCCAGCGTTTTCACATGCTTGCCGTCAGGCCAGGATCATTGTTACTCAAGTAGAATATTTGAAACTTGCTATATACGATAATGTTTTAATTAATGCAACCTAATGAAAACTAGGACTGTTGCCTCACTCTGTAATTTCATTTCCTTGATTTCTGGGTACATATAGCTTGTTTTGCATTCAGTCAATCTAGTAGATTGTTATTAAGGACATTAATCATATTCTGTCTATTTTTACTGAGTTTGCTATCTGCAGAATGTATTTATTATAATAGGTATTGTAAGAAACTACAGACTGCCCCAACCCAGATTCCACTCCACAGTACACATCTGAAGGAGCTCATTCCCAAAAAGGCTTACATATTATATAGCAGTATGTTTAATTATCTGTATGGTATTTTTACATTGGCTTAAAGCAGTCTTACCAAACATTTAGAACGCTTAATCCAATCAATTCTTAGTATGGGAGCGGCAGCAAGACATCAAGGACCATCACTGAACAAAGGGTATACGTAACCACGATTACCATTCAGTATTGTCCGACCATTTAGGTGATCACACCTGTAACAATACCAAGCCAAGGTGTACGTGACCGCGATTACCATTAAGGACATCCGGTTAGACAATAGTATTCACCCAGCCATTTGGGGGATACTCAGTAATTTACATTTAAAGTGAAACTCATTTAAATGACACACGGGAAACACTGTATAAAATGTGTGAGCAGGATTTGTTCTGGGTTCTTTTTGACTCCGATGAACCCAAAGTACTTTATGTATTTTGTCACTGCGATGCTGCAATAAACTTCTTCATTAAGATCTTTGACACTCTTTGTTTTATTTTTCTTTCAGTATTGTCTAAAAATCACATGCCAGCTGCTGAAATTTCAGCCTAAACTTCAAATAAAAACAATGAATTAAGGGGGAAAGGGCAGAATAACCTCAAAATAAAACCTCTTTTTGTGCAGGTAAATCGATGTTACTGTCAGCTATCGGACACAGAGAGGTGCCCATTCCAGAGCACATTGACATTTACCACTTGACACGTGAAATGGCTCCCAGCGAGAAGACAGCACTGCAGTGTGTGATGGAGGTGGACGAGGAGAGGATCAAGCTGGAGAAAGAGGCAGAGAGGCTCGCTCACGAAGACTGTGAGTTTAACTCTGTACAACTAAATCAGTAGGTCCGAGCTCGCTTCAGGGCTCCCCACGTTTTCATAGGGGCTATTTGTCTGTTATAGCTTCCTTTCCTAGGCGTGGTACAGTACAGTCTTTCTGAACAAGCTCCTTAACGGCTTTTGTTTTTAAGGAGGCAGACCTCAGTTAAGAAACAAGTACTTGGACTGTCTTTTTTGGTATTCATGCCTATAGGCAGACAAGTTCATTAATGTTCATGTCTCTCGCCCACCTGTTAGCCGAGTGTGAGAAGCTGATGGAGCTGTATGAACGACTGGAGGAGCTGGATGCAGACAAGGCAGAGATGCGAGCATCCCGTATCCTGCACGGCCTCGGCTTCACCACTACAATGCAGCAGAAAAAGCTCAAAGACTTCAGTGGTGGCTGGAGGATGCGTGTTGCTCTCGCCAGGTAAATGCTAACTTTCCGCTCTTATTCTTCTCGTGCTCCACAGTAGTCTTGGGTTTCTCTGTGGTGTAACTGGCACTGAAGTGACGCTAGCTGCTGAAAGATGATGCAACAAAAGGCCGAATGATAGCACAGATGCCAAGCAGTGACTTGCAATGCAGCTGTGTAGTGACAAAAACTGTCTGAAGCGTATTTCTGATTTCTGCAGCTCTTTTTGTGCTGTCTGTTTTTGTGAACCAAAAGCGATTCGGCTCACTTGTTTATCCTTCTCGTTTCAGAGCTCTGTTCCTCAAACCCTTCATGCTGCTCCTGGACGAGCCCACCAACCACTTGGACCTGGACGCGTGTGTGTGGCTTGAGGAAGAGCTAAAGGAGTATGTTAACGTTCCTTACATTCAATCAAATGTCACCGGTTTGAATTCTAAAGTGGTTGTCTGTTGACATGATGTAAACAAAAGGCCGAATTGTAGCTTCGCCGTCCTGCAGCATGTTTCTCAGTGCGGCTGGGGCTTTGACAAAAACTAGACCGAAGCGTTGAACTGATCTGACTGTGCAACCTGAGCAGCCGGTTAACAGAGTGTACGTGTTCTATTTGATCTGAAAAGCAAACTTTCATTTCTGTTGTAGATTCAAACGAATTCTAGTTTTGATATCCCATTCCCAAGACTTCCTCAACGGCGTGTGCACCAACATCATCCACCTGCACCAGCGCAAGCTGAAATACTACACCGTAAGAGCCGACTCTTTCTAGCTTATTGTTAGTTTTTTGTAGATTTTAATTCAGAGGACATCTCGACAATGGCGTTACGGTGACGTTGTGTATTCTCTCTCTGTAGGGTAATTATGACCAGTATGTGAAAACCAGAGAAGAACTGGAGGAGAACCAGATGAAACGCTTTAACTGGGAGCAGGACCAGATCGCACATATGAAGGTGAAATTGCACTCCCAGTTTTAAGATTTTTGATTTTTCAAATTTTTTATTTATTCTTAGGTTGCACATCTTAATTTGGGCAATAAAATAACACGCGTTTCATCCTCTCTCAGAATTATATAGCACGGTTTGGTCACGGCTCGGCCAAGCTGGCCCGGCAGGCACAGAGCAAAGAGAAAACTCTGCAGAAAATGGTCGCCTCAGGGCTGACTGAACGTGTAGTGAATGACAAGGTGAGCCATTTTGTGTATAGTCTTAACTCGCTCACCTTAATGATGGGAAATGTCACTTAACTCGTCCTGTGATTCAAGACTGAACACTACCGTCTCTCTTGCCTTTCAGACACTGTCATTTTACTTTCCTTCGTGTGGGAAGATCCCCCCTCCAGTCATCATGGTTCAAAACGTCAGCTTCAGATATTCAGATAATACGGTAGGTCAAGGCTAGCAAGCAGCAGTGACTTCACCACATCCACATAACGTTTCACAGCCGGGTTATGTCTGAGCTTTGCGGTTAAGGCTATACATTCTAATTGACTGAACTGATGAAGGGTGCAGCATTCATCATAGACATCAGTTTTCATTACTTGACGCTTAAAACTATGGGACAATAAATAAGCTTGTGAGGTCCCATGACATGATTTGTCCTGATTTGGTTGGAGTTGCAGATTAGGGACTTGACTTTGATGAGACATGGTGAGCTTTACAAAAATGAGCTTCGTTCACCCATGTTGTGTTTCCATGGCAACTTTGCACTCATCATTTGTTAAACAGTTTCCGCATATGTGGTCCCAGTCTCAAAATTCTACAGTGCCCTCTTGAGAGTAATGTGCTCACATTCTGTTGTACACATTTGTGTTTTTCAGCCAATCATTTATAAGAATCTGGAGTTTGGAATTGACCTGGATTCAAGAGTGGCCCTTGTGGGGCCCAATGGAGCCGGTAAATCCACACTACTAAAGCTGCTCACTGGGGAGGTATGTGTACATGCATGTGTGTAGGGTCTTAATGTTGTAGGATGATTTTTACTCATGGCTTACTAATTTTTCTTAGCTTCTCCCCACTGATGGCATGATCAGAAAGCACTCCCACGTCAAGATCGGCAGATATCACCAGGTACAGATTATTTTCTTGTTTTTATGCAAGTTCTGATTAAACCAGCTTTTTATTTTGTTTATTTTTTTTTTAATCAAGTTTTTCTCACAACTGCTGATGCACAGGGGTGTGAATTTTTTATTTAGAATTTTGATTTTCTCTTTCTTTGCTTTAGCATCTGACAGAGCAGCTGGATCTGGATCTGTCCCCTCTGGAGTACATGATGAAGTGCTACCCAGAGATCAAAGAGAAAGAGGAGATGAGGAAGATCATCGGCCGCTACGGACTCACTGGCAAACAGCAGGTTAGTTTTACATCTTGGGACAGGAATGTGTTGTAGGTTTACTTTGAGTGGATATTCCTCCATCTTCTGCTGGGTTTCTGACTACTGTGCTGTATTCAGGGAGTCAGCGTAGAAGTTTATAAACATTCATTCATTTTGTCTACCGATCTATTCTCGGGTCACGGGGAGCCTATGCCTATCTCAATTCAGAGATGCCAATCAACCTACAATGCATGTCTTTGGACCGGGGGAGGAAACCCCCGAGGCACGGGGAGAACATGCAAACTCCACACACACATGGCGGAGGCGGGAATCGAACCCCCAACCCTGGAGGTGTGAGGCAAACGTGCTAACCACTAAGCCACCGTGCTCCCCCCCTTGGACCGCTCAGCCATCCTGACAAGTTTATAAACACATAATAGGAAAAGAAAATCTATTTGAAATGCTTTCATGTTCGAATTCAACAGCCCAGACTCCTGAATTGCAGTTCTGTGTTGCCTTAAGTGCAAAGTTGGTGACAAGACAGCAGTTTCATTTTGTTAGTCTAAATACAGATATGTTTGAAAGATTTCTTTTTAATGATTTGAGAGGTAATATCCACAGCAAAGTAAAGAGCATGAGCTGATTTTGTAGAGTGACTGGCTAGTACAGAAATCCTTCAATGTGTTTAATCCTAATGCAGTGTGCTGTTACTGTGCACTTTTGATGTCAGGTGAGTCCCATCAGGAATCTGTCAGATGGTCAGAAGTGCCGTGTGTGCCTTGCGTGGTTGGCCTGGCAGAACCCCCACATGCTCTTCTTGGACGAGCCTACCAATCACCTGGACATCGAGACCATCGACGCACTTGCTGATGCTATTAATGACTTTGAAGGGGGAATGATGCTGGTCAGCCATGACTTCAGACTCATTCAGCAGGTAATTTTAAAAACTTGTTGGGTTTTTTTTCCTACTTTCTGCATTTACTGTGGAAGTTAACAATGTTCTTTATTTTCTTTTTCTTTTTTTTTTATCCATGCTAATAGGTAGCTCAGGAGATCTGGGTTTGTGAAAAGCAGACCATCACCAAATGGAGTCGGGACATCTTGGCCTACAAAGAACATCTGAAATCCAAAATTGATAAACATGTATAAGCGTGTATTGCCTCGGCTGTCCAAGGCAGTCAACATCCTTACTATGGCTGTTTTTGGCAAAACATGCATGCAGCTGAAGTACCATCTGTTGCAAAGACGTCTACAGTTTTTGTTCTTATTTTTGTCTAAATTAAATAACTCAAGGCAGACTTAAGCACATTTTCAGGACATTTCATTTTTATTTTTTTTATTTTATTTTTTTTTTTTTTTTATAAATGGTGTCAACAGCATAAATGCTGATGCATCACTGATCAACATGGGCTCTTAAAGAGCCTTTATATTTCAAGTATTTAATGCTGTATCTGCAATAATAGACATGTCTAAGCATAACTAAATAAAAGTACCTTTGTCAGTACTTACAGATGTTATGGTATTGTTTTGCGTCAGGCATGAATTAAATTTGATTAGTAATTTTACTGTAGAAATTAGCACAGTAGCACATAACTCATGTTTCATTTGGTCCGAGTTGCTTGATACGACTGAATTCACTCAAAATACTCTGACAAGTTTATGATATTGAAGACACCTCAGTAGTGTAGTATGCTGTTTTGGACACAGCCACTCCATTTTCCTCAGTTCATCTTGCAATATTAAACATTAAAATATAATATTATAATATTATTTTATAATATATTTTAATAATATTAAAATTTAAAATATTAAACACACATCTATTAATTTGAGTTAAGAAAATGGTAGAAGTGACAAAGTGAATTAATGACGTGTGAAAATGTAAAACTTATTGAACTAAAATGTCTGAGCTATTGCGGGTGGCTTTTTCTTTTTTCATCCTACCCACATTGCGACATACCACAGCTACTTCCTGCTTCCGATCCGTAGTAAAACGTTTCGCTCATGGTGTCTGAAGAATTAGCCAATCCTAACGCGAGATGTTTTAGCCAATCCTGAGTCAGTGGGCGGGGTTGTTTTGAAATGTGGGTGGGAAAAATAACAGCCAGTTATTAGTTACCACCTCAAGGTTGGTTGTGTAACTTGGCTAAGAGGGCGTTTCAATGCGTTTATAAATTATATATGTTGACAACTACTTTGGCAGTTTTACTTTCCACTTTTTTGCAGACTTTTTAAAACTATTAAAGTATAATTATTAATATATTTCAAGATGAAGTGTCATTTCTGAAGTAACTAATAAAACATCCCGACTCTATATGGTTAAAATTCTGTATAATTCTATACCCCATTAGAATTAGAAATAAAATCCAGAAATATTAGAGTTAATATTTATTTCCCAACAGATTATATACATTTTAGACAAACTAATGTGTAACGATAACACCATTTATTCACATGTGCATATTTATAATGTAAAGCAAATTGTTCATAACAACAACAAAAGAATTGCATCCTAAAATTAAATGTGGTGTTCTTTTAATGGAAGTGTCCCTGAATGCACAATAGATGTGTCCACGCTTTTGTACTTATCCCTTTAGTGTTATGGACAGCACAGCTAAGGGGATATTCTGGGAAAACATGTAAATATTTTTGACTCAACCTCAATCTTGTGTTCATCCATTTAAATGCTCTAGGTAGGTATTTCTCTACCTTAGCAGATTGTTAAGCAGCAAACATGTTTGGGGCTGTGCATCTTCCCGCTCACTGAAACTTTCCAATGTATACAAGCTATATAGAGAAACGACTATAAAATTCCCACTTCATATAAAATACAAACTGTTAAAGAGATTATTGGTGACATTATTTTTTCTCTTCTTACTCAAACTACTGCTCTCCATTTCAAGCATCTGTAACATCAAATAACCTCCAAAATGTTTTAGGTGTGTGTGTGTGTGTGTGTGTAAACGCATGTGCATTTATAGGTGTTGGGGCAATCCTGTACACTGGATGAAATTTTAATAACCAAGCTAACACACAGCACCAATATCCACCACTGGCCACACAAGTTTTAGTTTAAAACTGGTTAATGGTAAACAGTTTTATGTCTCCTTGTTTTAGATCCAGGGTATGCAAATCTATACTCCTCATATACATCCTCATCCTTCTCTGATCTAAGCACCAATGGTAGGATCGATGGCCTCAATGGAAGAACTTGGGAGAACAAGAACATCCAGCTCATTTTCATTAGAAAGGTACGGCTCTGTTTGTCCTTATGCTTCCTGGGTGTAAAGTTACAAGCTCATAAGTGTCATCAGGAATGAGTGTTTTGATAATGGCAGAGTCTGTCATAGCCTGGGATCTGGTAGAGAATAATCAGGTTTGCCTCAACTGGATAAAATACCTTTTTTTTTTAATTCAGAAGCCAGCTTGTTAATATATTCACCCAATAATTCAGTAATAGGAAAAAAAACACTTCCGGGTGTGCTGTTATAGGATCTGCAGCATGGTGAGCATTATTTTGTCTGACAGCACAGCTCAGAAAGTGGCTGTAACATAAATGATAGGTTAAAGACATGTTGTTCACTTGTACAGAGTATACAATTTGTGATGATTCGAATAGCTGGTGATATCTAGGTATGGAAGGAATGTCAGTTTTCCAAGCTTTGTAACGAAGTGTTTAGGACGAGAGAGAGAGAGAGAAAGAGATGGTGAGAGAGAGCAGCTGGTGAGAGAATGATGAACTCAATGTTCAAATGATGATGATGATGAATATCATACCACCCCATCATTTAATAGTTTACTATAACCTCACAACTTGTTGTATTTTATTCCTTACATAAGATCATTTTGTTTTAAGTATAAGCAGAGATTGTGATTTTGGGATACAGGCTTATCTTTCCACTCCACTCAAAGTTTGTTATTTCTGTACCATATAACATTATTCATTTCGCGTTTGTTCACAGACTGGTTGCAGACTGCGTTTGCAGGATTGAGTGCTCTAGTTTTCACTCTAGTTAGTTCACTTGCTCCACACGCACATCTTAATGTCAGCAGATCTGAATGTTTGTAGGCTTCCAGGTGTGATCTCAGTTTTGTGGGTTTTGTCTTCGGCTTTTGACACACAGCTGTTGATGGGTGAAGGCTGAGGCCTGAGGAGCATGTCTTCAGACCTTCATGTTCTCTGTCTTCACATCATGTTAGACATCCATATCTTCCCTGTACCCTGTTGTAGACAACATTCCATCACAATATCCTCACTAACACCAAGGCCTCCACTAGGTGTCTTCCTTACTCAGTAGAATGTTTGAATATCTGAGGCCTTTCATTCTTGTACCCTTTAAACACTATAGTTACACTCATATCTATGACATAACAGTAAAGAAGTTGCTTTCGGCTGCTCCCTGTTCGGTGTCGCCACAGCGGACCAACTGGTCCGCACAACAACTTGGCAAATGTTTTACGCCGGATGCCCTTCCTAACGCAACCCTCCCATTTTTCTGGGCTTGGGACCGGCACTGCATCCAGTGGCTGGGGTTGAGGCATTGGCTAGGAATCGAACCCGGGCCTTTAGCATGATAGGCAAGAAACCTACCACTGAGCCACCAATGCCCCCATCTAGGACATAATAGTAAGAGATGAAAAAGAAATAGCAATTGATTGACAATCAAGGCATAATTAATGTTTTCATTAGATGTTATTTTATCTCCAAGACTCCAGTTTGCACAGTGAGCCAGTCGTAAAAGATAATGAGAGTAAAATAAATTAAAAGAGGGCTATTCTGATGACTGATTAAACTGCCTCTCACAGCCTGATGACAGTTAAATATATTCAGTGTGATTTTTAATAACAAAATAACATGTAAATATTTTATCACAGACACCTTTAAAAGAGCCTTCTCATCTACAGTCTCCAAGAAGAATCTGTAGAGTTTCCTTTAGTTTTTGCTTCAGTAATGATAAAAAAAAAGAAAGAAAAAAAGGCAAGTAATGCTGTTTGTATTCTTTCCATTTCTTTCGTTTATGAAATGCTTATATACATAGAGCCCCCTAAATGCACACTATGCTCAGGGATCAAGGGTAATATTTAATGTGATCTGTCAGTTACTGTGTTTGTTAAATAAATGATCCAGACAGTCATCAGAATATTTAAGCCTCCTATCATTTAAGTTAAAAGGGGGGGGTGGGGTGGGGTGGGTGAAAATAATTTCTAATTTAGCTTATTTATGGGTGTCTTTCTACAGAAGAGCTCCATATAGAGCTCCATAGAGCTCCCTTTTATCTATCTATCTATCTATCTATTCCCATCTATCTATCTATCTATCTATCTATCTATCTATCTATCCATCCATCCATCCATCCATCCATCCATCCATCCATCCTCAATCTCTCTCTCTCTCTCTCTCTCTCTCTCCCCTCTCTCTCTCTCTGGAAAGACCAACAGACAATATTTAACCATGTACAGATGTATGTAAATAATTAACTGTGGCAATTTTTTTTTTTTTTTTACACCTTTATTCAATAAGTTAATCAGTAAATCAACCAGTTCTGCTGTATCAGTGGCCTCATTAAAATCATACTACAGAATGATCCCTTTACTAGGAAGCTCAGTGAAGCAAATGGTCACTTTGTGGGCAATATTATCTGAAAAAGGCACGGATTCATTCTTCGACTGTCATCCGGAAGTAGCAGATCATCCGGGTACCTTCGAGGTACTCATTTCAACACTATGATTTGGGACGCACAAATTCTGAGCTCGAAAACTATTCAGGGCGGATAGGGACGTGAATTGGGACGCAAAGCATGACTTCCGCGTCGTTCCGTATCACGCAACAACGTACGTCATGACGTATTCAAAGAGGAAACATGGCGCTTCCCTCCAGCTGTCGTCTTTTCGTGTCGCAAGGACTTTATATTAAACGCGGGGTTAAGTCAGGGAGTGAGGACTGTCTGCATATCAGGTTTATCTGGTTGTAAAACGCACCCGCAGTTATCGGACACATCGCCGGTGCACGACTTTAGGCGACGAAAGTCTTTTAAATTACGCAGAAATGCGCCGTACGTTGATGATGAAGGTGGAAGTGAACACACCGGCTACAGGTTTGCAGTGTTGGGTGCAATGGGTAAGTGCATGTAATGTACTTAAACATCACAATTATGGCACAGATGTCTAAAGTCATCCATTCATTCATTGTCTACCGCTTATCTGATCTATACTCGGGTCACGGACAATTTAGAGATGCCAATCAACCTATCACGCATGTTTTTGGACCGGGGGAGGAAACCGGAGTACCCAGAGGAAACCCCTGAAGCACGGGGAGAACATGCAAACGCCACACACACGGCGGAGACGGGAATCGAACCCCCAACCCTGGAGGTGTGAGGCAAACGTGCTAACCACTAAGCCACCGTGCCCCCGAATTCTTTAATTTTCAAAATAGGAAATTTCTTTTTAATTCCCCATTCTAATTCCTAAATTCCAAATAGCTTCTATTTTCCCCTTCAATTCCAAATTCTATATTCCCATTCCAAATCCAAAAATGTTCTATATTCTGAATTTTGAATTCCAAATTCTTTATATTTTTTGAAATTCTTTAAAATTCCAAAAAAGCAAATTCCTATATTCCCAAAAATTTTCCAAATCCTAAATTTTGGTTCCCCCCAAAAAATATTTTTTGGACTTTCCCCCCCGGGAAATGCCAAATTCCTTTAAAAAATAATTCAAAAATTTCCCTAAAATTCTAAAATTTTTCCCAAAAATTAAATTTTATATTCTGAATTCCGAATTCTAAATTTTTCCCTTTGAATTCTAAAATTCCCTTTTTTATATTCTGAATTCCCAAATTTCTATATTCCCATTCCAAATCCTAAATGTTCTATATTCTGAATTTCGAATTCCAAATTCTTTATATTCTGAATTCTGAATTCAAAATTATTTATATTCTAAATTTCCCTTTAAATTCTGAATTCTAAATTCTCTATATTCTGAATTCCAAATTCTATGTTCCAAATAGCAAATTCTGTATTCCCATTCTGAATTCCACATTCTAGATTCTGAATTCCAAATTCAGAAATCTGCATTTCGATTTTTAATTTAAATTCTTGGGGGGTGCACGGTGGCTTAGTGGTTAGCACGTTTGTCGCACACCTCCAGGGTTGGGGGTTCCATTCCCGCCTCCGCTGTGTGTGTGGAGTTTGCATGTACTCTGGTTTCCTCTGGGTACTCCATTTTCCCGTCCCCCGGTCCAAAGACATGCATTGTAGGTTGATTGGCATCTCTAAATTGTCCATAGTGTGTGATTGCATGAGTGAATGAGTGTTGTGTGTGCCCTGCGATGGGTTGGCACTCTGTCTGGGGTGTATCCTGCCTTGATGCCCAATGATGCCTGAGATCAGGCTCCCCGTGACCCGAGAACAGATCGGATAAGCGGTAGACAATGAATGAATTTAAATTCTATGTTCTGGGTGATTTCCAAGGACTGATTATAAACACTATGTAATACTGCTTCTGCATCACCTCACACACTGCATGTCCAACAACATGGTCTTGCTGTATGGCGCATCCTACTGCCACAAGTGCTCAGTCAAGGGGAGCAGCCCCTAGATGGGAGGAAGTGCGAAGGCCTTCTTTTGTACATCTGGTTTGTCTGAAGACTGAAAACAACTACAGTCTTAAACTTGGAGCTGTTTTATTTTCTGCATCCTAAACCTCATTAATATGCAGAGTGATGTGGTTTACAACACAGCCACATGTTCCATGGTTCAATGGAAGGAACCTAATATTGATTTAAATATAATTATGCATATAAATTGTTTCAGTTTGTCTGGTTTGGGATGCGAGTCTCTCTTCAAGCCTCTTAACTCATACCACACACACAAGCAGCTGCTGTTTTATCACTCATGAGCTTTATGCCGATTATTGTGATATTTGTTACTCGCCTATCATGCGGAAGGCCCGGGTTTGATTCCAGCCAATGCCCAAACCCCAGCCACTGGATGCAGTGCCAGTCCCAAGCCCGGAAAAATGGGAGGGTTGCATGAGGAAGGGCATCCGGTGTAAAACATTTGCCAAGTTGTTGTGCGGACCAATCGGTCCGCTGTGGCGACCCCGAACAGGGAGCAGCCGAAAGCAACTTCTTCATGTTATAAAACAGATCCTCTTCTCTTTCTCTTTGTTCTGTCTGCAGCGTTCTCCCTGTTTGGCAGCAAAGATGAAAGAACGGAGGCCCAGAAGATGGAGGATGAGATTATTCTCCTGTTAAAGAAAGCAAAGGTAAACTTACAACAACATGGTAAATGAAAATGATTAAAATCACATATTAAAGTAAGAGACTGCATTTTTTTTAGTTGATTTCTGGCATTTTGACTCATTTGTCATATTTGTTTTATGTACAATTATATTAGCTGAAGCTATATATGTATAGGGAAGTGTATATGTAAGTGTGTGTAATATAGACACATACAGAAGCTCACTCACTGATCTTTCTGTTATTCACACTGTTTGTATACTCTAGAGACTGGTGTGTGTGTGTATGTGTGTGTGTGTGTGTGTGTGTGTGTGTGTGAGAAAATCCCAGGAGATTTTGAAATACTCTGGTACCAATAAGATACATACACTGTGTGTGTACGTGTGTGTGTGTGTGTGGGGGAAAAAAACAAAAATAAATAAAATAAAATAAGTCACCAAAAAGTGTGACTTCATCAGTGTTTTAGCTCAGCACTGTAGTATCCAGATCCTCTCTCTTACACAGGGCTGCAGATTTTGTGTGTTTACTGGGTCAGTAGCTACATCTCACTTGCGTAGTGTTTTCGATTACTCATTATATGAGAGGTGTGCGTCAGGAGGTGAGCAGGAGTGGGCCACTGTAACATTCATGCAGTGGGTTAGATATGAAGCTTGTAGGATAAAGAAAGGTCACATTGATTAACACACTGCAACGTCATGGCACATTTTATTCATTAGTCTTCATTCACTGCTTTTTTCCTGGCCAGGGTTGCTGTGGTTTAAATGACTGATTTGTTAATGTTGTGAAAAGTAGAAAGTATCACAGGCAAGTAGAAATTAAAAAATATCTGCAGGAGCAGGCGTGATAGTTTATATGTTCTGTGTGACCAGCTGGGTTTGGTCAGAAGTGTTGTAGTTGGTCAGTAGCGAGAGTGGGATTATAGCATCAGTCCCACTGTTTGTAGATGCCACCAGTAGACAGTTCAGTATGAAACATCTCAAACTTGTGATGTGTATAGGCTTAAAAGAGGTCTTAAAAGATTTGAAGTTATTTTTCTAAATATTTCTAATTGTAATATTTAAGTCAGATTGAATTAAAATGTTCTGTTGGCAATTTTGTGTATGGTTAGTTGCACATTTAAAACTCTTTTCTGTTGCTTTTACTTCATATTCTACATGTTCTGCAGAATGGTGCAGTTTCACAAAATTTAGAAGTAAAATGTGTATTTATTTATTTATTTTTTTAAATCAGTTGATCTATGTTGATCACTGTTCAATGATCTATATTTCATCAAAGGAATTGTGATGTACTGTGTATGGTGAAAGGAAAATTTGAAGTAGTTACGCTGTTATTGTTATGCTACAGTGTACTGGTATATGATCAGCTCCTTATTTCATCATTTAATTCTTAAAAGTTGTATTTAAATAAAAATAAAAATCACACAATAGAATACATTTGTGTTTTTCACAGTACAGCATGATGCTCGGGGAGCTGGAAGCGGCGAATGGCTTCTTACATAAAGCAGTTCGACTCGCTCATCAGAGTCACAACAACGACGCCATCATCTACACCTACAGCCTGGTAGGTCAGGGTCTCCTGCTCGACTAGCCTCACTCTGACATGTGCTTCATCTAACCTACAGCCAAACTGTGACAGATGTTAGAGTAACATTAGTTTTTCTTTCCCTCTACAGATGGCCAACCTCGCCTTTATTCAAGGTGAGCTGGAAAATGTGAGTAAGATCAATAGGGACTTGTCCCTTCCCAACACCCTGATGTACACTGTTGGCCTTTTGACCTGCAGGAGGGAGTAGGTCTGTGACCACTGTGCTCTTGTTCTCTGTAGGCTGAGAAACTCTTCAAAGCTGCATTGAGTTTCATGCTGTCTGGAGGAACACCACAGGTGAGACATACTGCACATGTGCTAGTCAATCTGTTTAATATGTGCACTGATCAGCCATAACATTAAAACCTCTGACATGAGACAGGAATAACGTTGACTATCTCGTTCTAATGGCACCTGTCGTCAGGTGGGATATATTAGGCAGCAAGTGAACAGCCAGATCTCGGAAGCAGGAAAAATGGGCAAGTGTAAGGATCTGAAAGGAGTGACTTTGAAAAGG
>JAUCMX010000005.1:24185650-24293150 GCA_033459395.1 Hemibagrus guttatus | reverse complement strand
TTGCTTTAAATGCATTAAATGTAAATGTTTTTCCTTAATAGAAAAACTCAAATGAACAAACCGAAAAAGAAGTATGACACTACACTAGATTTTCAAGCAGAAATGTTTAGTGTACTGTAATATAATGAAGGCTGAGGGCAGAACTAACAGTGGAAGACTTCGAAAACCTCTGCATCTTAGTGATTTTATTATTTGTTTATTACAAGTCAAAGACTTGATCAATATCTGGCACAGTTGTTTGCCCTAGTGTTAAAGGAACATGCAGGGTAAGGCTCAGGCTAAGAGATAAAACCTTGCTTTCATTACAGTAATGGCCAACAAGCACTGCAAATGCTATTAAGACTTTACTTGGAGTCGAAGCCTGACCGGGCATTTACAGTATTAACTCGACCCCCTACCTGAATTTAACTAAAGCTGTGTGGGAAAAGCAGTCAAATCTTTCAAGGAGCATGGACGAATCTATCTAAGCACAGCCACACAGACATACTCTACATGCTAGTGAACCTGAGCCTCAGCGTGAAAGCATCGTAAGTAAAAATGAAAAGTAACATCACTTGTTGTAAATTGTAAAAAAATAATAAATTAAATGATCACTGCCATGATTTCTGCCATCAGTGGGCCTCATACATCAATCTTAGAATAAAGTTGTTTAAATGTTTGTGTAAGTGAACTACAAACGCATGCCGGATTTACAAAAGTTTATAAAAGTTTAATAATTTCCGATTTTCTCCATATTTCCGTGCTTGTGTGCATGGCACTGCTGATTTGCATTTGGTGACGCCCAAAAAACCCCATAAAAGGCAAAAAGTGTAAAATGGCAACTAAACCGGTCAACAACAACAAAAAAAAAAAACATTGGAATTTCTCTGAGGCAAACGTTGAAGTAATTTGACTCGGATTTACGAGAATTAAAAAAACATTTAGTACCGTATCCAGCACACAGAGGAGCTTTTTTTTTTTTTTCCAAATTTACAGGATTTTCATAAATACCAAATGTTTCCGTGTAAACACTCCTCTGAATTGTGTACAAATCTGTATAAATCCAGCTTGATACAGAGACCCAATGAGTCCTCAATGTTTACACCTTAATTAATATCTTTGTGTCCGTGGTTGAAGGTAGCACTCTTACAGAACATAGATGGATGCTGTTCTGCCTTTATTTGTAGATGAGAGATCTGGGTATATTATCCAGACTGAAGATTAGTTCACGGAGTGAATTGCTGATGTCACGCACAAATTCTATTCAAAACTGATCTTATTCGGTAGCTAGGCAAACACCACAAACACATCTGTGCTTTTGCATCTGAGGATCAGCTCAGCTTCATGGTGATCTCCTAAATGTGTGTCTGTCCCAGACGCTGGTCTTGATGAGTGACTTGGCCACAGTGTTGGACCTACAGGGGAAGCACGATGAGGCACTGGCTCATGTCAGGAAAGCTGTAGAGCTGGGCCAGACGGCCGGCCACCCTGACCAACACGTACTGCTGGGAAACATGGCAGGCATTTTAATGCACAAAGGTAAGCGATCGTTCCTCCTTTGTTTATGTAACGTCTCATGACACCATCGAGAAAATGGCACTGATTACTAGCGAAACGTAGCATTTGGAAACGAACTGTCCAATGATATGACTATGATAAATACGATGCAGACGCATTGACATTCACAGTCAGAATTTATTACTGTTTATTATTTATTATAGCTACTATTGCGGTATAGTAATAATAATAACAAGAAGAAGAAGAAGAAGAAGCGCTGTACTCAGGCCACCATTATCAGTTTCAAGACCAGGACTAGCCAAGATTGAGTTAAGACCAGGTCTTAGGGGGTCGAGGCCAAGTGAAAGCAAGACAACTTCAAGACCAAAAACCATCAAATGCTTTTTGAGGCCAGGTTTTTACTTCAGCCAGTTGGCTTCATTACTGCATTGTTCCAATCATTTAGAATATGTTTTTGAACAGAAGGAATTATTTGTCTAATTTGTGCATGTGAAAAGGAAAAAACATTTTTTACAAACTTTTGATTAAGACCAAGACCATATTTAGTGACTGAACCAAGTCCAAGTACAAATGCCGAGTCTGAGAGGCGTCCAAGTCCGTACAGAAAATGTCTTGAAATTCGATTTATATTAATGAGAGTAACATGGTGTCTCAGATTTCTGCTATGGACATTATTGGTTAATAGGATAATTTTTTAAAGCCAAGTGAACATGTTAACCAAATGAATTCAGCTGATTATTAAATGTATTTTGCACTTCATTGAATCAGATACAATGTTGATCTGATTCAGTTTAGGTGTGTACGTGAAAGCCCAATCTGGTACACCGATAAGCTAAAATGTATGCATTTAATTAGAATGGAATTGTAGCTGTTCATAGTCTTCAAGTGAGTTCACAGAGAAGCAGTGAAGTGTTCCTGATTATGATGTGGTTTGGTGTTTGCAATTTATTGACCATGTTTTGTTTTTTTCTCTGTGTAGTCTTGAGTGTGTTGTGTTGGTAAGTAGACTGGTCTAGCACATGCATGTGCAGTCTTATCCACAAAGGGCTGGTGTGGGTTCAGGTTTTTATCCCAGTCAAGCAGGAGCAGCTCCTGTTTTTCGCTTTTCAGTAGACTGCTTCTGCTTGGTTTGAATGAAACCCTGCACCTACATTGTCTCTTTCCGGATTATACACCCCTGGTCTAGCTCATCGATGAATCTTCTTGTTGTGTCCTCTCAGGTGAGTTCGAGGAGTCTGTTAAGATGTACGAGGAGGCTTTGGCCCTGGCGCAGGCGGCTGGTGACGTTGAGGCTGTTGAGCAGTTTCAAGAGGGACTGAAGGAGTTGAGTAGGAGGAGAGAGGAAAAAAAACAGAGTTCAAACAAAGAGCCATCGCACGGGCAGTGACTACACACTAAGCACTCGTACTCTGGAAGTATGAACTCCTTAAATGGAATTATTGAACATGGAGAGACTTGACTGTGTGTGTGATCCTTCATCATCATGATCACCTTCCTGCTCCTCCAAGCGCCTAGCACACTGGATTCTTATTAGTGATTAATGTAAGCTCTGTGGTGATAATTTAAGAATGACAATATGTATGTACGTGTTTGTTTACAGTTCCTCTGGAAAATCCAAAACGGGAAAGACGGTGACTCAGGAAGTGCTGATGGAGACAACGTGATAACATGTCACATCTGGAAAATAACTCACTCGTGTCCTGCATTATTTGTAGGTGGTGTTCGTAAAAGAACTCTACTTACTCCTCTCTCGAGTTCTTCCATCTTTGACGTACCAAACGATATGACGTGTGTGTGTGTGTGTGTATTTTGTGTCAATTAAACAATCTAATCTTGCAGTATTTAGTGAGTGTGTTGTACAGCCTCTCATCTGCAAGATCTCTCATGTAAGACGTAATTGACGGCGGATACAAGCCTTTAAATCTATTCTGAATTTGCGGTTGTTATGCAACAGTTAACTATTGGTTTCTCCTTTTACCCTTTAACCACAGTTTAGTTTTTCTCATCACATGTTTATAAAACATTTAAGCTCAAAGCCATATCATCCCGATTGACCTTCTGTGACCTTTTAGTTTAACTTGCAGAGTTGTAGTAACAAAGAAATGTTTAACTCCCACTCTTTTCATTAATAACAAAATTTCATTTCTCCTTGTGTTTTTGTCACACAGACAGCTTTCACTCTTGTTCTCCCTGTGCCTCATGGGGCAAACATTCACAACATAGACATGTGATGTAGGCTGATTAGCATCTCTAAATTGTCTATATTGTGTCCAGGGTGTCTACCACCTTGTTCCCCCGATCTCTCTCTCTCTCTCTCTGGCTCTCTGGCTCTCTCTCTCTGGCTCTCTCTGGCTCTCTCTCTCTGTCTCTCTCTGGCTCTCTGTGACCCTGTATAGGATAAGCGCTCCAGAAAATTAATGAATAAATGTTTGTGTGTAGTGATTCTGCCTGTTTTTTGGCCGTTGCTGTATATTTGTTATTCATATGAGCCGCTCTGACATCACAAAAATTGCTAGTGAAGTCACAATGGCATTTCACAGGAAACAATTTTAATAGTCTCTATCAGATTTTCTTTTCTTCTTCACCATTTTCCAGTGATGTTCAATGTCATGTTAATGAGAGCTCCATTGCAGGAGAAGTGAATGTGATACGGTTGTGTTGAGTTGCAGCAGAGACACAGCTGCTTGGTGATTGTACGAGATGACGGGGTATTTCTAAGAAATGTGCAGCTTCTGAAGCTTATCTGTTTGAGCTGTGTATAGATAGAGAGCTCTCCTTTTCTTGTGAAGGGCAGTGTTAGCTCAGTGGTTACGATGGTGGATTACTGATTTCAGATCTTAGTAATGCCTTAAACCCTCAAATGCTCAGCTGTATATGTGAAATAAAAAGTATGTCGCTCTAGGTTAGGGCTTCTGCCATATCCTGTAAACGTAAAGAGGCGAGACAAACCCGAAGCAAAGCACAGCCGCATCACCCTTAGGAATGAGATACAGTCCTACTGACTCCACTGTCAGCGTGTCAGCAAACTGCACTTGTGAGTAATGTAGGCTTAAATGAAAACAGAGGAAAATGTGTATAAACACCATTGAAGATCATTAGTTCCATGTCAGAGTGAAATTTTCCTTTAATGACTTAAAGGAAGGGGGGGGGGGTTTAAAACATGAATTCATTTCTTTAAAAGTGTTTATGAAAGAGTTTTAGTTGTTGTTGTTTTTTCCTCTCTCCCCCTAAAACCATTAATTACATGATCATCAGAAAACACTGGGCTCTCCTTCCAGATAGAGTTAAAAATCAGTAGGCTCCGGTTAACCGTTAGCTCCTTTCTTCGTCATTGCCAGCACCATTTGGAGAGGTCATGATCTTTCACCAATTGCTGTGAAAAACATTTTCAATACTTAGACATTTTTCAATGAACAGGAATCCTCAGAGGATATGTTAAGTGTTAGGGAAGCGATGTGAACTCTATCTTTGTGAACATGTTCTAGATCAGCACTCCTCAGTGGGGGAAGAAGACATCCAGGGGTCAATGAAGCATAGGCAAGGAGTCTGACTTTACATATAGCTATACTTTTTTGTGTACATTTATAACCTTTACTCACTCGTTATTATATCTATCTAAACCTCCAGTCCCGACATTCATGCTGAAATAATAATAATAATAATAATGTTAACTCAGACCTAACTCTATGACTGGAAAGTTCTAATATATATATATATATATATATATATATATATATATAAATTAAAAAAAAAAAAAAAAAAAAAAAAAAAAAAAATTATATATATATATATATATATATATATTTTTTTTTTAAATTTATATATATATATATATTATATTTATATTTATTTATTTATATTTATATATATGTTTATATATATATATTTATGTGTGTGTGTGTGTGCGTATATGTGATCCCTTGCTGCGAACCAAAGAAGGCCAAGCTATTCATCATATCAAGCATGATTGGTTGTTTTTCTAATGTTCTTTCATATCCCTGTGAACCACCTCTGTGTTTGGTCTCATGTACGAGCTCTAGTATGTGAAGCCTCTAGACTGTGCACAATAGATCAATTTAATTCTGCGGCGATGTGGCCACTTTATCCTTCCTCATTCCCCTGAGAAACGTGCTGTGACGCTGTGTTTGTATTCAGATACGAGCTATAAGCCTCTCTTTATGAGATCCTTAATCAGGGCTTGAGCTCTGTTGATCTGCAGCACAGGTTCCCATCACCCTCTTTACCTCACAAGGACATAAGAAGACCACACTGAGTGCATCAAGCGCCGAATGAAGCCCTGCCACTCACCTTTCTCAGCGTATCGTATTAACATCTGCAGAGCAATAATTAAGGGCTCAAATGTCCTCACTCTTGTCTACCACAATGCCAATAAGGGTTGATTTGTTTCAATTCCCAGTCTTCAATTCGGTTTACTTCGAGGTTGTTGTTTGGCTTCAGCCCCTGAAATAACTTCCACAGGCTTGTTCTTTTCTCAAGCAGACATTCAAGATGGAGGTAATTACCAGTTAAACTGTTGTGTGGACGTAAGGAAATGAAGATTCATACGCACTTGCCAAAACCTTGGTTAATTCCCTCCTCTGCTGTGGTTTTTATAATAGTTCAGTGAACTCACGCTCTTCATTCCTTAAAACAGTGTCTTTTATAGATGTCCAAGAATGCACAGCCGCCCTACCCTTTCCTTTCCGCATTGCTCTCTGTGAGTATTGTGCAAGTTCTTACAGAAACGTCAGCGGGAATTACTGTGTACCTCCTTAGACCTTTGTTTAATTTTCAACATGGGAACAGAGAGGAATGGAGTTTGCACCCTGGCTGCATGTAACATTTTAGCCATCTTTACAAGGAATCTTGAGGGAATGGTAATGCTGTCTCTCATACACCACATCCGAGCTGTATGTATCGCTGGGATGTTGTGTACAGAAGTGCAGGAATGATGTCAGATGATGCATAGTGCCAGTTTTTCTTAAGCTAGTTGGAAATGCAAATATTGAAATGCTTTTTCCAGGCACTTCTCTTTGTATGCAACTAATGTCCCTTAAACTCACCAGCATTTAAGCCAAGCTGATTTCCATAAATGAATAAACCATGAAAACTGCACCATGAATATCGAGATACTAGCTGCATGCGCCTGTCATAAGTATTCACCGTTTCCATGAAAGGGTGTACATGGTCTGCAACAATGCTTAAGTAGGTGGTACGTGTCAAAGTAACATCCACATGGATGGCAGGAGCCAAGGTTTCCCAGCAGAACTTTGCCCAAAGCATGGCACTGCCTCTGCCAGCTTGCCTTCTTCCCATAGTGCATCCAGGTGCCATGTGGTCCCCAGGTAAGCGACGCACACGCACCCGGCCAGCCACGTGATGTAAAAGAAAACATGATTCATCAGACCAGGCCACCTTCCTCCACTGCTCCGTGGTCCAGTTCTGATGCTCATGTACCCATTGTTGCTGCTTTCAGCGGTGCACAGTGGTCAACATGGACACCCTGACTGGTCTGCAGCTATGCAGCCCCACATGCAACAAACTGTGATGCACTGTGTATTCTGACACCTTTCTATCAGAACCAGCATTAACTTCTTCACCAATTTGAGCAACAGTAGCTCGTCTGTTGGATCGGATCACACGGGCCAGCCTTTGATTCCCACGTGCATCAATGAGCCTTGGCCGTCCATGACCCTGTCACCGGTTCACCACTGTCCCTTCCTTGGACCACTTTTGATAGATACTGACCACTGCAGACCGGGAACACCCCACAAGAGCTGCAGTTTTGGAGAAGCTCTGATCCAGTCTTCTAGCCATTACAGTTTGGCTCTCGTCAAACTCGCTCAAATCCTTGCTCTTGCCCATTTTTCCTGCTTCTAACACATCAACTTTGAGGACAAAATGTTCACTTGCTGTCTAATATATCCCACCCACTAACAGGTGCCATGATGAGGAGATAATCAGTCTTATTCACTTCACCTGGCACTGCTCATAATAATCATTATGCCTGATCAGTGTATATTATTATATATTATAAGTCATTAGAGCTTTTTATTCCTGAATGTTCCATTCATCTAGATATACATTTGCATATTACATGTACGATACCATTGCATTATCTTTATGTAGATCGTTGTATAAAAGCAGTAGCACACTCACAGTCATGTGATTGTACTGAACATCAGCACGGCTGTGATTTGGGCTTGTGCTGTAGGAACTCACAGCTGTGCTGATAATCAGTACGATCACATGACTGTGAGTGTGCTACTGCTTTTATACAACAGTTCAATGAACTAATATTGACTGACATTTTACACACATGGTCAAATATTTAGTTTCTTTTTTAACAAAAAAGCCACGACCTTTTACGGCGTTCTGTGTTGCTATGCAATGCAAATTCTTCCTGTAGTACTGACATCCCGTAAAAAAAAGTGTGGTAGGAATTTCAATGGAAAAGGTTAGGACTGGGAATTTATGTTGCGAATGTGAATGAGCGAAGTGATACAAATAATGAAGTGGTGTACAAGTGATGTTATATTAAATATCAGCACTCTTGAAATGTCGCTTATCCAATCAGATTAGTGTACTAGAATTAACTGCTGAATAGTTCTTTTTTGAGTAGACCATTTATTTCAAGTTAGCAGTCGATTAGGCTTACAACTATGATACACCCTTGATACTAAACGTCATTGCTATACTAAAATATTATTTTGGTTTGTTTATACTTGAGTATTCTTGAAATCGACCAATTGTACTCTTACTTAACTACATTTCCAACAAAAAAATCCATTTTTGTTTTTACATTCGATTTAGTCCTTCAAAATTCCCTATAGAAAATTTCTCTTTTTCTCTCATACAGCTGATAAAATTTTATTATATTTGATTTACAGTTCACTTTTTAAGTATTCGGTTCACAATTAATTCACTTCTCATCGGTTACTTCTCTTTTAATCAAGTAATATTTTGTCAAACTCATTATCTACACTCAGATTCCCCCTGGATATACATGTATATGGACCCCACTTTGAGAACCATGTCTAAAAGGTTCTCTGACAGGAAGATGGAGAGGTTCTTTCCAAGTACTGCCAGTGAGCTACTAAGTGTTTAAGCAAAGCTCTTAGCTAGGATTGTATTCTGCCTTACTTGTAAGTCTAAGGAGCTTGCACCGGTAACAAAAATGTTGTGGTCTTGAATTCTGAGCGGTTTGAAAAAAAAAAAAGCTCCCGGAAAACTTTAGCTGTATGCCTTTAAACACAAACGCTATTCATGAAATAGTGCATTGAATATAAATCCCTACGTTCACTCAGCTGTAGGCTGTAATAAGTTGACAGGACTTCGTATTAAAATGAATATTAAAAACACAAGGGGTCCTGTTAAGTTTACTTAAAAATGTTGCTGTGCCTTAGCTCTTAATATTTACTCACAGTATTTGTATGGTGTACTTAAGACAAAAAGCCCATTCCCACATATGATTAAGTGTGTGGATGAAAAGCAGCTTAAACACTGCAGTATGTCCTGTTCTAACAAATGAGTCTTTCTGTATCATTAGAAATGTAATCCAATAAACATTTCTCACCTGATATTGTATTTTCCCACTCTACAGCACTATTGAGCCACTGTTTATCATGACAGTGACAATTCAAGCAATATGCTTCTCCAACACGAGTTCATTATCAGCTTTATTTGTGTATTATTTTTTATTTTGGTAATTATTATCAACACTAATTAATGAGAGTAAAACACAGGTGTTCACACGATTCATATTATCAGTATAGGTGAGGCATGGTTTTAAGGCTCATGGGAAAGATAGCTGTAATGACACACTCATGTGACAAACTACGCAACATGAGTGTGTGTCTTCATCACACCACACATTCAAGGTCAAAATGTGCTGTACTGCTTACAATGCATTAAAGTAGATCAGTTACAGCAGAAATTTTGGATAGGTATCGATAGACTCTTTAACAATAATTTCTGGCCTTCAACTTCCATAGTTTGTGTTGAATTTCCATGAATACTCATGAGTATCTGCATAAGTGATCTCGTAATGTAAATTTACAGGATGCTTTTTAACGGATGGGGGAAAAAATACAGTATATTTTTAGTCCTTTTTTGTTGTTGAACTGAAGCTGAATACAAAAGGATAAGTCACTCTACAGAGATACAAGAAAATGAAACAAAAGGATCACAATAGCAGGAAAAGTCTTTGGGGTTAAAATAACAGAACGTTTGCGCTACATAAGCAGGACCTCTACAGATTCATGCTGTCTTTTTGCTCTTTTTTGCTGAATTATGGTAAGAATAAACAGGTACAAAAGGAAAAAAAAACAGAAGCAGTTTTGCAACAATATCATGTGACTAACACACATGCACGTCAGGGTATTACTTAGTGTGTAACCAGGCATAAACATATCCACAATGACATAATAAACTGTGAAATTAAGAGCTAATCTTGATTCTGCAATGCAACTTCGCTGTTGTTGCTATTCTCTCAGCCTCTCTCCTCCTTCCCTGGGGATTTAAAAGCTAACCAATTAACACACATACACAAGTACGACATGTACACACGTACACACACACACACACACACACACACAACAGCCATGCTTCTCTTTATAAAGTGTCCCCTGATCAAGGCTCCACTAGCTTGTCTAAGAGCACCAGCAGTGTATGAAGGTCAGATACCAAAGCCTGGTCCTGCTCCCACCAAGTCTACCAAGTCCAACGGACCGCCTAGGAAACACAACAGAGCACACTGCCTTATATATTTAAATGCTGGATTCATCCAAGATGTCCTAAGCCAGGTAAGATTAACTGGAATAGGAAAGTCACACAGACTAAAGTAAGTCTGAAGCAAAGGTACTAAACTCCTTCCTTCTCGCTAAGGTGGCATCATCACAGATACAGCTTTTGTATCTTTATTATTTACCTTTTGCTTAGTAACATGGATGTAGTGCACCTTTTAACACAATTTAAGGTACATTAATGGAGCAGTGATGAATCTTTATAGCGTTTCTTCTCAAAGTTAAATCGCATACATCTTCCTAAGTAACAGATACATACTTAAGACACAAAAGACAACAGCACTGAGGAAAAGTGAAGCTTTTTTTCTGAAAGCCTTTGGTAAAAAAAAAAAAAAGAAGAATTTTTCAATTCAGTGTTGGACTTTTTCCCATTTTGCCTTATCTGTTGGCACCGCTGGCCTGCTCTGTGAGGAAGTGGAGCTATCTTGTTTTAGTAAAGAGTCACTGCTATGTCTGAAGCTTCGAAAAACGTATATCCATTATTTTCACACCCTCTTTAGCATTAGCATCATTGTGAAAAACTTTGAAAACTTTCAGATAATGTCAGAACAGTCTGCTTAGAACTTCAATGAAGTTTAATTACATTAGGACTCTTTTTAATTTAATTAAAAACCCTTAAAATTAAATTACACATTTCCAGACCATTTCAAGCCTTTTTCCCCAGAAATGTCTAGGCTTTAGAATTTTAGCATCATTGCTAATTTGTGAAGTAAAAAGATTCTGCTATGAAGTTCGTCCGAAAATAAATACATTTCTGAAGTTAAGTTTTTAAATGATTATTATTATGATTCATCTTAACTGACAATAGCATCTTAATACATTTTTTGTTCTTTTTTATTTCAGTATTTTTCCACACAATAATTGCTTAAGTTTTTTATCATGTAGCTAGTCTATGACAGCGCTGTAGGATGCAGTTTCTTACTATAACCTGAACATTAAAGTTGCTTAAATGACTTGAATTTTTATTTCTTTATTCTTATTTGTTTCTCAAAGTTAAAAAAAAAAATAATAATAAAAAGGAGGGGGGGGAAGGCATCTTTAGTTTTTAGTTGTAAACAGGCTAGGAGTGGGCATGCTGTAGCTTCCTTCAGTCATTCAGGCTTGTCGGTGTCAGTGAGACGCAGCTGCATGCGGAAAACAAGCCTCATCACGATTGCGTGGATTTTCTAAATAGCGGTTCGGGGAATATTTGGACCATTTGTTCCGAGTCTTCAAGCCAGGCTGACGGATCGGGTTTCTAATGATGCAGCATATCTATCTCCCATCCTAATCGGCCATATTCAGATCCACGTGTTTCAGCTGTAAGCACACAGTTTCGCCTTGAAGCCCGACCTACTCGGCCACGTTTACTTTTTTTCCCCCAGTCGTTCATTTTCTTGGCTCTATTTCTGGGTTTTTTTTTATGTGTGCGTATGAACCCGGCTTTTTTATTTTTATTTATTTCCTCGGAGAGATTCCGTTGTATGTTTTTGAGCGCTCTCTTTTTTATTATTATTATTATAAAAAGCATCCCCTGGGAAAAGGCTGTAGTTAAAACACCACAAAAGGGTGCTGTGTGCCAGACAGCTGCTCTCACGGTCAGTATGTGCGGCTTCGACTATTTTCGGTTCGGTTCGGTTTTCTGTGTTTTTTTTATTTATGTTTGTGTATGTTTGTATACCGGTGTGAGAGGGAAGTGGTGGTGTTTCATTGTTGCACTTTGGGATGTAAATTAGACAACGAGCTATAGTAAGAACCGACTACTGATGCCCTGTGTTTTAGGAGGTGTGTGTGTGTGTGATATATAGACACAGTGATGGAGAGTCGCGCACGCCGTTAACTAATGGTGCTCATAATTACAGCACATTTAAGGTCCAGCCACTGATTAGTCTCCAGTCGTATTACAGGCTACAGATGGAGAAAATGACGATATGTGGTGTATTTTCCATTTCCGCGTCAAAAATCCCAGCGGTAGGAGTATGTTTGTCATTAGCTCGCCTGAATCATAGTTTGTGTGACAGAAATACACCGTGAGCTCATTTCTCAGTCTCAGGAGTCAGTCTTCTGCAGATGACCACTGGAATTTAAAACAAAAGCTGTTCTTAATCATTAGACATATCTAATATCGTGTGTGTGTGTGTGTGTGTGTGTGTGTGCACCAGATCTACAGTTAAAGTTAATAGAATAGACATTCAACAGGAATGGCTATCGAGTAAGACTGCTGACGTTTAAAAAAACAACCGAACAGAAGACAATCTCTCGGATAATATTTAATATTAAATATATTGAGACACAATAGTTACTCGTTTTGTGTTCCTAGGTTGAATGATAGAAAAAGTAACTTTCTTTCATGAATTGCTCAAATAGCGCTTTTGTCCGCTTTGCTTCCTGTCACTTCCTGTTCCAGTGTGCAGTGCGATCTGATTGGCCAGCAGTGAGCCAATCAGATTGAAGATCCAGATCTAATGGCGTAATGTCTATTACAGCAACCAGGTTAAATCGTTCAGGTCTCCAGCAGGAGCTCAGCACTATCAGAAAATAAAGAGCTAAAACACAAAGGATTTTCATCTTGCTGAGGTGGTAGCATTTTTTGTACTTGTAGGACATGTCTTTGATCTGGGAAGGTGCATGTGGTGTGGTGTAGCTTTAATTAGGTTTTAAAGGTACATCAGTGGTCCCTAAAGGTCACATTCATTCATCTGTCTACATCGATTAGCAATACTATTAAAGGTTGAAGTGAATAGAAGAGGTTGCTTTCGGCTGCTCCCTGTTCGGGGTCGCCACAGCGGACCAACTGGTCCGCACAACAACCTGGCAAATGTTTTATGCCGGACGCCCTTCCTGTCGCAACCCTCCCATTTTTCCGGGCTTGGGACCGGCACTGCATCCAGTGGCTGGGGTTTGGGCATTGGCTGGGAATCGAACCCGGGCCTTCTGCATGATAGGCGAGAAACCTACCACTGAGCCACCAATGCCCTAGTGAATAATATTGATTATTTTTGCGGCAGTGGCACCTGTCAGGAAGTGGGTGGGATATATTGGACAGCAAATGAACAGTCAGGTCTTAAAGTTGATGTGGTGAAAGGAAAAGTGGGCAGGAAAAATGGGCAAGTGTAAAGATCTGAGTGACTTTGAAAAGGGCCAAATTGTGATGGCTAGACGACTGAGTTAGAGCATTTCCAAAACAGCAGGTCTTGCTGTGTTCAGTACCTACCAAAAGTGCTTTAAAGAAGGTGAACCGGTCACAGAGTCATGGACACCTAAGGCTCACTGATGTGCAGTTGGGACCATCTGGTCTGATCGCCAAGTCTGATCCATGGAGGTCCTACCTTGTAGTTTACAGGACTTAAAGGATCTGCTGCTAACATTTTGGTGCCAGATACCACTGCATACCTTCAGACATCTTGTGGAGTCCATGTCGTGACGAATCAGCGCTGTTTTCACAGCCCAAGGGAGACCTACACAATAGTAGGCAGTTGGTTTTAATGTTAAGGCTGATTTAGTGTATTTGCTTTATCCTGCTGTTGCAGCTAATCCAGAGCCTATCCCAGGAACAATCAACCCGAGGCAGGAATTACATGGCAACACATGCAATTAAATGCAGCCACACCATCTAATGGCATGTTTTTGGAGACAAGAGGAAACAAACCTCTGCACAGTAACCCAAACCCAGGACTGAACCATAAAGTCTACCTGCTCCACCACTACGCCGCTTTCATTGTTTACTTTTATTTTTAATACATTCATATTTCTGGTGAAAGATGTGGCCAGAATTTAGTGGGAAATTGAAAGCACAGAGTTGTCTAGAATGTTTTTGTATGCTGAAGCATTATAATTTCCCTTCAGTGGAACTAAACATGTTTCAGCATGACAGTGCACCTGTGTACAAAGCAAGCTCCACGAAGACATGATTTGCCAAAGTTGGAATGCAAGAACTTGAGCGATCTACACAGAGCTCTGACCTCAGCCCCACTGGACACCTTCAGGATAAACTGGACCTCTGATCTCACTAATGCTCTTGTGACTAAATGAACACAAATTCCCACAGCCACACTCCAGCATCTAGTGGAAAGCCTTCCCTGAAGAGTGGAGCTTATTTTTATGGCAAAGAGGAACTAAATCTGGAATGAGATGCACGAGCACATATGTGGAAACATGACCATCACACTCATACTTACAGGTGTATATACTGTACAAAGTTATTGCTTTGATGGAACATCCCAGCACTGTTGAAAAGCTGATGTCTGATAGTGAAGAGCTGGATTCAGGTACACTTTAGTGATCCCTCTGCTTAAAGACACTCACTACATAATGACCATGTTTAGCAGATCTCTTCAATCAGGGAAATTACGACACTGGCCTTGACTCTGGCCTTTTCAAAACTGGAGTTGTGCCTATGGCTAAAAATAGGTTCTGTGTGTGTGCCCTGACTCTTCAGCCTGGTCCACCACATAGTTAACTCTCTTCTTGCAGCTCAGCCTCTAAGTCATGGCTGTTTGCACTGCTTATGTGCGAGATCATGGTCAAATGATGATGTCGTCAAGAGTCTTTGGATCGTTTTCCCCTGCGGCGCAGCCTTATTTGCTTGTGTATTTCATTTTATGACCATTTAAATCTTTGGAATGTTTGTAAAACCAGACAATAATATAAACCAGGGAGTGTAGAGCTCCAATTTAGCGCCAAACCATGAAATAATACCCCTGACATCTTCAGGTTTGAGAGATAGCTTCTAGGAGATGGTTTAGGCACATGGATTCTGACTTTGGTGGGAGAGTATTAGAAGTTTACATAGTCCACAGCAGAGGCTCTCTGCTCCACTGACCTGCTTGGGTCAAAGGTTTGCTTTTCTTTGTGTATATGCACCTGATCCAACTTATCAGACACTTCACGAGCTGGTTGCTGTGTCAAGAGGAAGAGCTTGAAACTGAGCAGGACCGTGAGTCCCCTGAGGCTAAAATAAACTGTACTCTGGATAAGAGAAATGTAATATTTTAGAGCTGTTGCTACAGAACCGTTACTATATGCTTTAAGAGTAAGTGTTTATGCATGAATTGTGATGTTGATTTGAGGAATTTAAATGTTAATGGTTAAAGGAGTGTTTCAGTACTGCAATACCACAATGTGTTTTTGTCACATGCTTGGCTTTTTGCCATGTAGAGATGTACTATTTAGCAACAGTTGGCCTCTTTGTTGACTTAATAAGCAACAGAATGCCTTTTGTTAATTGATCCAGCCTCGGTTTTGTGGATAGTGATGCATTTCAACACATCATCACTTTCCGCTGCAGGTGAACACATTGCAAATGGCACACATGGAGCTGGTAAAAAAAAAAGCCAAAATGACACACTCATATTTCCAGAGAGGTAAAAACGCCCCACTCTGTACGTTCAAGACGTTTGTCTTGCGCTTTTGCACTTATCTTTTAACTCGAACGAACTTGCGAATAAATCAGCCTTGCACAATTCTATTGATAAAAAAGCTTCCCAAAGCAGCTGTCCCATCCAGAAAAACCAGCCTGTTGTTTTTGAGCTGCCGGTAAGATGATAACATGGGTTTCATTTAGTTCTCATTTTGTCACCATTCAACGCTTCAGCTGCGATAAAAGTTCCTGCACAGCTCCAGCACCACTTGATCCCCTCCTTGGTGATACTGGAATGTTCTATATCTGGATCTGAGACTTCATTCTGTATCTACACCCTCTGTGTACTCTGCTTCAGCAAAATATGCCTCGGCTTCATAAGAAAACATTTGTGCCCAGCTGTCAGACATGTTTGTTTATATTAGAGAACCGCATGCGGAACTTGATCCTATAATTCGAGATGTTGCAAATAAAAACTCGACCGCTGTGTCATGTGTAAATATTCCTATGGTTTTGGCAGCTGTATTAAAATACTTCTTACTGATACACCAATAAAGAACAGAAACATGCCGAATGGAAGCGTATGGGAGGGGCTGTCTCAAAATCTGAAGCAAACGTTTGATAAAACAGCTCCAGCTCAGTGGTGTCAGAAAGTTTTGGGTGCCCTTGAGCAAGACCCTTAACCCTCAACTGCTCAGTTGTATAAATGAGAAGTTTAAGGCTCTCTTTAAAAGGGTGTACAGCAAAATTCCATAAACGTTTAAGAATATTACTTTATTTAAGCACGCATGTTCTTCAGTCATCCCTTTTTTAATTTCTTTAATTTTATAGAATTTTAGTTCCAGGTTAAACAGGTCTCAGGGCATTTGATTGGCTGAGACCTGCCAGTGTTCCACCACTATAACGGAATCCATTTGGGTCACATGAGTGAGAAAGCGTTCATGCATGCGGTCCACAAAGTTAGTTATTGACCATTGGGTAGTAAATAAAAGAGAAGAATTAAGTTTCTGTGAATTAAAACCACCTAGAGTTTTATTTACAGTGAAGTGACCCAGTGAGAGTCAAGCTGTTGAAAAGAATGACAAAGTTTATGTAGGGAATGAAACATGTACATAAAAATAAATATACACCCATCAGGCATAACATTATGCGCACTGAAAGGTGAAGGGAATAACACTGATGATCTCCTCATCATGGCACCTGTTAGTGGTTGGGATATATTATGCAGCAAGTGAACTTTTTGTCCTCAAAGTTGATGTGTTAGAAGCAGGAAAAATGGGCAAGCGTAAGGATTTGAGCGAGTTTGACAAGGGCCAAATTGTGATGGCTAGACGACTGGATCAGAGCATCTCCAAAGCTCTTGTGGGGTGTTCCCGGTCTGCAGTGGTCAGTATCTATCAAACATGGTCCAAGGAAGGAACAGTGGTGAACCGGTGACAGGGTCATGGGCGGCTAAGGCTCATTGATGCCCGTGAGGAGAGAAGGCTGGCCCGTGTGGTCCGATCCAACAGACGAGCTACTGTTGCTCAAATTACTGAAGAAGTTAATGCTGGTTCTGATAGAAAGGTGTCAGAATACACAGTGCATGACGGGTCAGGGCTGTTTTGGCAGCAAAAGGGGGAGCAACACAATATTAGGCAGGTGGTCATAATGCTATGCCTGGTCTGTGTATAAGTTAATGTAATGTCCATTTTTATAATGCCCTTTTTGTCAGTTGTTGTTCCTGATTTATTTTAATCAAGAATCAGTTTGTGCATTTGTATGTATAAAACCCTAGAATGTATAAAAACTGAATTAAGTCCCATGATACAGATCACGTGCTGTCGAAATGTTAGAACACGTTCTGAAATGACGTCTTTTTAAAAAAAAAAAATTTTAAGAAAAGCCTTCTTCCTCCAGACATGGCTGCTTTCTGACTTTTGCCTAGGTTTCTCGATAAGATCTGTAGATAAGAGCTTGATGCTTCTGAATATGGTGAACATCGAGTACCATCCTTGGAACTTTCAGCACAATGGTTAGAGAATAATCAGACGTAATGTTCCGCTAGACGCCTGGGTTAAATAGGATTATCTAGGATTGTAGTATACTGAAGCGATGCGTGGTAATAAAATGAAGACGACTGGAAAGCGAGATTGAGTTCAGATGATCCACTTGTGCTCTTCCTAGATGCTCCATCTTTGCTAAATTAATTCGACATCAACGCAGGAAGGATCAAGTTCAGTGCCAGCAGCTACACTTTGTATCATCCTGCCTTTTGTGCCCAGTTCAGGGAAAGTGTGTGTACATGCATGGACAGAGCCTCAAGGATCAGACCTGACATCAGGATTGTGTGTGTGTGAGGGTGGCTGGGTGTACAAAGAAACGAAGAGATTTTAAGAGTTTAAAGCCCGGAGCCGAGTCATGTAGTCACATGTCTGTCAGATGGAGGAAGCCTAATTGTGTTTAGGAGTGTGTGTGTGTGAGCAGAGGTGGGAGGAGTGAACAGTGTGCATGTGTGTCAGAGTGATAGGGGTTGAGTGTGGGAATGCGTGGACAATGTGTAGGGGTAGGGCTTGACGCGAGACGGGAAAACACCACTGCTCTCCAATCACATTCTTTTCTCCTCTCCATCTGCCCCACCTCTTGCTTTTTCTCTCTTGCTCCATGCCCGGACGGGATTACAGTAGGCTTGCCGTCGCACTACAATGACCGCTGTGGCTGTAGGCTCCCTGCAGTAAGCACTTAAAGGTGAGCGGGACAGTTTTTCTTTCTTCTTTGTGTCTTGTCTGGGAGTGATAGTGTCGACTTCTCTGCTGATGGTGTGATTTTTTTTTTTTTTTTTTCTCTCTCTCTCTCTGTATGACAGACTGTACCATCAGTGTCTCTGTCTCTCTGTGTTTTTGTCGGTCTCTGTATCTCTCTGTCAGTGTGTCTGACTCTCTGTGTCTCTGTCATTGTTTCTGTCTATCAGTGTCTCTGTCTCTTTTTGTCTCTATCTCTGTCTCTTTCAGTGTGTCTGTCTCTCTCGGTGTCTCTGTCTCTCTCAGTGTCTGTCTGTCTCTATCTCTGTCTCTCAGTGTCTCTGCCTCTCTCTGTGTCTCTGTTTGTCTCCATCTCTGTCTGTCAGTGTGTCTGTCATTGTCTCTGTCTCTGTCAGTGTGTCTTTCAGTGTCTGTCATTACATTTCCACAGGCTGGTCTGATGTGTTGCCTCAGTGTGTGTTTCTTCTTTCAGCTTCACCAGAAATAAGCGAAATATTCCCATCAAACTTTTCTATTTTCCTGAGAAACACTAACGGCTCTTCCGGACTCGCAGAATGTTTCCTGTGCCTCTTGATATGAATTATGCTTTTTTTCGCCAGCAAAAGCCGCTGACAAAAATAGTTGAGCAGCTGCAGCCACGTCTCGGGTCGGACCTCTTTGCCAGGTTAAAGCAGCTTTGATTCAGGGCTGTGAGTGCGAGGAATGTGACTCTCTCGTCCTTTATAACACTGCAGATCCCAGACCGGCAGCGAGAATAGACTCTGCTGTTACACAGGAAATCAAACCAGCAGTGACTTTGGCTTGTCCTGACCGCTATGGATGAGTCAGCTCTTTTTTTTTTTTTTTTCTTTTTTTTTTTGGTATGATCTGCACGTGAGAGTTAGAAATACAGCAATCGTATTGACTTTAGAATTTGTTACATAATAACGGATTAAAAAAAAACAGAAGTAGAGAGAGATGTGTAGATACTTAGCTATTGAAATCCTGGCTTCTATAAAGAAAAAAAAAAAGATGCCTTTTTTTAATACCTCAAATGACATTGTTTCTGTCTAACTGACCAGGGGATGTTTTTGTCTTTTTTTTTTTTTTTTAAATGAGATTAATTTTTGTAATAAATGTTAATAATGTTCATAACACCCACAGAGGCCGTTTTATTAGGAACATTCATGCACTTCTTCAATCTGGTGGCAGCTCCTGGCAGATGGATGGCATATTATTGTCTGTTTGACTGAGAAATATTAACAGACCTTTCTGACTTGTGAAAAGTTTCCATGCTCTTCTGCTCACCACGAATGTAAAGAGTGCTTATTTGAGTTACTGTAGCCTGATCATTTCATTCTGACCTGGTCATTCTCCTTTATCTGTCCACACTCATCAAGTGAGTGCAGATGCTCACTGCATGGTTGTTGTTGTTTTTTTTTTGTTTCCTGTGCCATTCTTGGTAAACTAGAAGACTCTAGTTGCGCCTGAAAAATTCTAACAGTTCCTATAAGACTCAGAAAAGCATGTCTGGCACCAACAACCATGCCGTGTCATTTTGATGTTTGACATGATCATTAATTGACGCTCTTGAGCTGTAGCTGGAGGATTTAACGCATCATTTCAGTATCAGTTCTGGAGGATGAAACACTTAGGCTGAGAAAGAGCAGAGGAGAATGATCAGATTGATTTGAACTGAAAGGAAGGGACTGGGGTGTCTAGAGAAGCATCTCAGCGTGCACAACACACTGAACACTGAGGCAGCAGAAGCCACATCAGCTTCCACTAAGACCAAGAATCTGAGGATACAGTGGGCTCAGAATCACCTAAACTGGACATTTGAAGATGGAAAAAAATGATCTTTGTTCAGTTCGGGTGAGTCTGCATCCACTGTAGCCTCAGATTCTACTTCCTGGCTGATCAGAGTGGATCACTGTGTGATAACCTTACACTAACATGCTAGTATTGGTGATGTTCTTAGGGATTTTTGTCCTCTTTAACATGTTCTTCCTCATCCACAGGTTTCTGGATACCATCTCCACAGAAGATTCATACTTTCCTTATCTTTGAGCGCACACCAAAAATTTCAATAACAAAGCTCAAAGAAAACTTACATACAGATTCTTTTCCCCCTCCTTCATATCAGAGGAAAAAAATCTTTCACTACATATTCTTGATTCATATATAGGTTCATGGTCATAGTGACTCTCTGTTCATGAGAAACTAAATGAGGAAGTGAGACTAAGTAGATTCTTAAAACAAAGAAAGTGACTCATGCAGGCTGAACACCGGGTCAATAAGAGAAGATCTGAAACCGTGTTCTTCAGTAGCATAATTGTTGCACGCCATCTGCCTCGAGGACACGAAGCAGGACCTCTCAGGCGAGAGTTAGAGGAAGTGGATTAGGAGTGTTATAGCATTCACGCCATGGACTACCTTCAGTTGCTAGCCGGAGATTTCTGAAGTGGTGAAAAGCGAGACTTTTCTCTGTGATAGATTAGAAATGCTTCTCTTAATTTCTAATAATCGTGTTTCGCCAAGCTGAGCGGTTTGATGATTAAGCAGTTTGGTGCCTGTCTGCGTCCGAACACGTCTCCACATCTCCACGTCTATAATGAACTTGAAACTTTTCAATCTCCTGTAAATCACCATATATACTTAAAGGATCCACCTGCTTGTTTATCACCATTTAACCCTGAACAATAACGCGTCATCAAACGTTGTAAAGAAAATGACATAGTTGATTAGATCCTAGAGTAAAACATCAGCTGCGTGTCTTGACTGCACTTTCCAGGTTTACCTGCTCTGGTAACCTGTATTGTTTTTGTCCTGAGTCTCTTTGTACCTAAATACCTGCATGTTTGATATGTTAGAAAGCTACAGTAAGAGCGCACCAGGGTTTTTGCATGTCTTCATTCTTCTGCTTTCTCTTTGTTGGTGCTGTTTGCTTAGATCGGAGCTTAGGGCAGGTTTTATAGCTGCTCACCTTCAAAGACAAATAAATGCTGAGGCATGTGATGCAATATGTTACCACTTGTAGAGTGTGGGTTGATTCAGCAGCCTGCAGTCATAGTTTTTCTGTCTAAGAATCCTTTTGCCCTTTAATCAGTCTTTTTCGAACACCTTTTGACTGATGGCATAAATCCTGTCCAAACAGGTAACATGGAGAGAACTGAATATGAGATTTCATACCACCCTGTTACCCAGAATGCAACCAAAAAGCACACATTTAACCTCCGAGCTCTCATTGTGCTGTCTCTTTCAGGGTTTTAGGCAATGATGAGCTCTTTTTGTTGTAAGGGGAAGAACGCAGACATTTTCTATGTCTGTATAAAGATGCTCATGTTCCTGTTATAGGAACAAGGATTTTCTTATAAAGCCAACAAATCTCTTATTTCAAACATTTCATTCAACAAGTGTTGTTGACGTTGTTCTTTTCAGGTTATGCTGTCCGAAACCCCCCAGCTGAGTCTGAGCAAAAGAGAAAAAGGCTAACGCACAAACATAAAGACGCACACCTCAAACCAAGCCATGGGCGACTCTCAGGACACTGGAGATACCATTTCCTCTGCAGGACTGGCTGGACACTTTGTGAGTATCATCCAGGCAGTTACACAACCGCCCTGTGCCGCTTCACCCTCTTTTAAGTTTACAGAAAGATATGTGGACAAATACTGGCCATCTGTTGTGGTCACGGTCATTTCAAACAGTGTATTGATGGTAGCATAGCAGCAGTTCATAGGCCTTGGGATGTTTAACCACAGATCCAGCTACTTAAACAGGAAATTGCTGCTTTAATTATCCCTTAAGGTTCAAGCACAGATTTATGTAATTTGAATTATCCCAGAGTGCAGGTATAATTCTAAAAGTTATGTCAGAGTAGACTTTTGGATTTCTCTACATTTTCCTCCTCAGTTTGATCATCCATCGCTTCCTACCCACAGCCAGTTCTCACTGATCACAGAACAGTACCAAACTTGGAGGGTGAACGTGCTGAGACACGTCAAGCCAGCCTAGCACACCTGTACACACTGCTGTTTATGCTATGTCACGTGGCAGCGTAATGATCTCAAGGAAAGTGTCATCTGCTCTCTTCTGCATACAAGAGCTCACAGATGAGAGAGAGAGAGAGAGAGAGCGTGGGGACAGACAGACAGAGAGAGAGAGAGAGCGTGGGGACAGACAGACAGAGAGAGAGAGAGCGTGGGGACAGACAGACAGAGAGAGAGAGAGCGTGGAGACAGACAGAGAGAGAGCGTGGGGACAGACAGACAGAGAGAGAGAGAGCGTGGAGACAGGGCAGAGAGAGAGCGTGGGGACAGACAGACAGAGAGAGAGAGAGAGCGTGGGGACAGACAAAAGAGAGAGAGAGCGTGGGGACAGACAGAGAGAGAGAGAGAGCGTGGGGACAGACAGAGAGAGAGAGAGAGCGTGGGGACAGACAGAGAGAGAGAGAGAGCGTGGGGACAGACAGAGAGAGAGAGAGCGTGGGGACAGACAGAGAGAGAGAGAGCGTGGGGACAGACAGAGAGAGAGAGAGAGCGTGGGGACAGACAAAAGAGAGAGAGAGAGAGAGAGAGAGCGTGGGGACAGACAGAGAGAGAGAGAGAGCGTGGGGACAGACAGAGAGAGAGAGAGAGCGTGGGGACAGAAGAGAGAGAGAGAGAGAGAGAGCGTGGGGACAGACAGAGAGAGAGAGAGAGAGCGTGGGACAGACAGAGAGAGAGAGAGAGAGCGTGGGGACAGACAGAGAGAGAGAGAGAGAGAGCGTGGGGACAGACAGAGAGAGAGCGAGAGAGCGTGGGGACAGACAGAGAGAGAGAGAGAGAGCGTGGGGACAGACAGAGAGAGAGAGAGAGCGTGGGGACAGACAGAGAGAGAGGAGAGAGCGTGGGGACAGACAGAGAGAGAGAGAGAGAGCGTGGGGACAGACAGAGAGAGAGAGAGAGCGTGGGGACAGACAGAGAGAGAGAGAGAGAGCGTGGGGACAGACAGAGAGGAGAGAGAGAGCGTGGGGACAGACAGAGAGAGAGAGAGAGAGAGCGTGGGGACAGACAGAGAGAGAGAGAGAGCGTGGGGACAGACAGAGAGGAGAGAGAGAGCGTGGGGACAGACAGAAGAGAGAGAGCGTGGGGACAGACAGAAGAGAGAGAGCGTGGGGACAGACAGAGAGAGAGAGAGAGAGCGTGGGGACAGACAGAGAGAGAGAGAGAGAGCGTGGGGACAGACAGAGAAGAGAGAGAGAGAGCGTGGGGACAGACAGAGAGAGAGAGAGAGAGAGCGTGGGGACAGACAGAGAGAGAGAGAGAAGAGAGAGCGTGGGGACAGACAGAGAGAGAGAGAGAGAGCGTGGGGACAGACAGAGAGAGAGAGAGAGCGTGGGGACAGACAGAGAGAGAGAGAGAGCGTGGGGACAGACAGAGAGAGAGAGAGAGAGAGTGTGGGGACAGACAGAGAGAGAGCGTGGGGACAGACAGAGAGAGAGCGTGGGGACAGACAGAGAGAGAGCGTGGGGACAGACAGAGAGAGAGCGTGGGGACAGACAGAGAGAGAGCGTGGGGACAGACAGAGAGAGAGAGAGAGAGAGCGTGGGGACAGACAGAGAGAGAGAGAGCGAGAGAGAGAGAGAGAGAGCGTGGGGACAGACAGAGAGAGAGCGTGGGGACAGACAGAGAGAGAGAGCGTGGGGACAGACAGACAGAGAGAGAGAGAGCGTGGGGACAGACAGACAGAGAGAGAGAGAGCGTGGGGACAGACAGAGAGAGAGAGCGTGGGGACAGACAGAGAGAGAGAGCATGGGGACAAACAGAGAGAGAGAGAGAGAGAGAGAGAGCGTGGGGACAGACAGACAGAGAGAGAGAGAGCGTGGGGACAGACAGACAGAGAGAGAGAGCGTGGGGACAGACAGAGAGAGAGAGAGAGAGAGAGCGTGGGGACAGACAGACAGAGAGAGAGAGAGCGTGGGGACAGACAGAGAGAGAGAGAGCGTGGGGACAGACAGACAGAGAGAGAGAGAGAGCGTGGGGACAGACAGAGAGAGAGAGAGACAGCGTGGGGACAGACAGAGAGAGAGAGAGCGTGGGGACAGACAGAGAGAGAGCGGGGACAGAGAGAGAGAGAGCGTGGGGACAGACAGACAGAGAGAGCGAGAGCGGGGGGACAGACAGAGAGAGCAAGCGAGCAGGGCGACAGGGAGCGAGAGCAGGGGGACAGAGCGAGAGAGAGAGCGGGGGGACAGACAGAGAGAGAGAGCTGGGGGACAGACAGAGAGAGAGAGCTGGGGGACAGACAGAGAGAGAGAGCTGGGGGACAGAGAGCGAGAGCGGGGGGACAGACAGAGAGAGCGAGAGCGGGGGGACAGACAGAGAGCGAGAGCGGGGGGA
The DNA here is from genome assembly GCA_033459395.1 of Hemibagrus guttatus. NCBI lineage: Eukaryota > Metazoa > Chordata > Actinopteri > Siluriformes > Bagridae > Hemibagrus > Hemibagrus guttatus. The sequence continues at coordinate 24,268,408 of JAUCMX010000005.1, read as the reverse complement.
CAGACAGAGAGAGCGAGAGCGGGGGGACAGACAGAGAGAGAGAGCGGGGGGACAGACAGAGAGAGAGAGAGCGGGGGGACAGACAGACAGAGAGAGGGAGCGAGAGCGTGGGGACAGAGAGCGAGAGAGAGAGCGGGGGGACAGAGATGGATACGACAGAGAAAAAGAGAGTGATGGGGGGGAAAGAGAGAGCGGGGGACAGTTGGGGACAGAAAGAGAGGGGGACACGGGGGAAGAGAGAGGGAAGGAGAGAGAGAGAGAGTAAATCCCTCAACCCCTGAAAGTGTGGATGTGCTGTGGTGGTGTTGGCATTTAAACAGTAGGTCAAAAGTTGCACCACTCGGGAACCACGTCAGCATTATTTAGATTTCATTTGAACATTATTACAGCAGATGGATGTAAGGAAGAATGTAACTGGACCCTGAAACAGTGGAAACAATAGTCCTAATGATAGTTATGTTCACATTACGAGCTTCTCTGTGCTTTTTAGCTTTAAGATTAGATTAGATTGCCATTTAAAACCCCTCAAGTAAACCACATCTGTATGTGCACATCAATTTCTTGGACAGATGTTTCAGACATAATAACTTCTTTTGAGTGAGTGTTTAAAAATGCGCTCTGTATAGCTTAATAATTAGCGTTCAAAAATGCTAACTATAACACACTGCTTTTAGAGGCCCATAGGAGCAGGGGACTGGAGAGTTAATGGCAGGGTTGCCAGATTGGGTGAGTTTAAAAATACTCTGCTGCTGCCAACAATATGTAAAGCAAACCATCGAAAAAAAGAATATGTAATGCATTTCTGCAAAGTGTAAGTGCAGGGAGAGTGTGTATGATGTGTACAGGGTGGTTTTTCTTCTAACATGTATTAAAGGGGAGGGAAAGGTGGATTATGGGGTGGATAATGTCCTTATATTGGAAATATGTAGTTGTTTGCAGTGGAAAAACAGAAAATGTCTTCCAAAGACAGAGGTTTTTTTCTGAGCTAGTTTGAGGTGTGGTGTTTTTGAGATGTAGATGTGCAGGAACATGTACATTTTATTTGTCAATATTTCATTAAACACAGCTGAATGAAAGGTATGTCTAAACTCATTTATAACAAGCTGTTAATCTGCATGCTAAATGACCAGGTATCCTACTGGATAGTTTACTGGAATAGCCTCAAGCAGGTTGAGAGGCTATAGTGTTGTGTATTGTTATTAATACTGCTGTAGGTTTGCAGAGTGTAGGTCAGATCTCATCTGACCTTTGTGTCCAACCAGACTTGTAAAAGAGACAAAGACTTTATTTGCATCACTTCAGCCTGGTAACATGAACACAGCCGGAATGTAAAAACTCCTGAAAGGTGCTGCCCTACTGACAAACATTAGTTGCCCTAGTGACAAACATCAGGTTAGGTGACAAGCAGTGGTACAACTGCTACACCCCAGCATTCCAGCACAGCTTTTCTTATTAAAACCAGCTTTGGTTTAGCTTGTGTAATCACTGGGCATAGCATCGGGGGTGTGTGTAGTTTTTGGTGTATGTCGTGCATATTTGTGTCTTGAGTGCTTGACAGAAATCTCTCTCTCTCTCTCTCTCTCTCTCTCTCTCTCTCTCTCTCTCTCTCTCAAAAAAAGTTATTTTGATCTTTACTCGCTCCCTCTCTGAAATAACTGGCCATTTGTTCCTTAGTTACATCCAAGATTGAGAAAAAAAAAAAGAAAAAGCTTCTTGTTACCATGGTGATGAGGGACCTGTGCACACAGTCAATTTCCCAGATGTTAATTTCCTGCTGAAGGACTTATTATTGCATCATACATCAAATATGCTGCTGAGAGATTTAAAAGACATGCTCTTTGGAAAAAAGTGTTTCACTATTTTCATGTTTTGTCGTGTTTTTCCGATGCATTGCCATGTTGGTTGGGTTCTGTGCCAAGAGCAACACAGCTATAACTTGTCTGTCTTGATATTTATCCAGTAATATAAATATCGTCATCATCATTGTATTGTAGTCGGTTCTCTTTGAGTTAACATTCAACAAGAAAAGAGAACCGTATTATCCTCGGGTCACGATATATAAATATATAAATGCCTCACTCTCTTAAACTCTCCACGTTAATCAAGTACAGAAACCATGAGGGTGTTTCCAGAGCAGCCACAAGACGCATCTGGACAGTTGTGCTTATGTGGCTAATCGATAATCAAGGCCATCGCAAAGAACATCAGCAGACAATATGGTCTAGCATATTTATAAGTCGTGCTCTGATATTAGGGATTTGGTCAAGTTCCTTCCTTCTAGCAGTTTGGCATGATGTCATGAACTCGCTCAGCTTCAAGGTGAGAGTAAGAGCATGTTGCAAAACGTCAACAACAGACTCAACCCACGAACTTTAAATGATGTCGTCTCTCGATGGCAGGTTTCTCAGACGGATCAACCGTAATTTAACTCTAGATTTCAGTGTAATATAATCAATATAATCAAGACTAATTCCTGTTTATTATGTTCTTATGTAAGAACAGCTTAAGAAGCGCTTATACTGTCCATTCTTTGTAGCGAATAGTTTCAATCTTTGGTCTATGTTTAGATGTTATATACAGTAGCATGATGTGTAGTTATATTACATGTAGACAATAGTGAAGTAAATCCGGTTTGTAAAGAGATTTGTGAGATGGACATGCCAAGCACAATAGTGCAGTGGGCCGCCTTACAGTTCCAGGGCTCTCAGTCTGATCCTGGGCTCAGGTTACTCTCCTTTAGGAGTTTTGCATGTTCTCTCGTTGGACCAGTTAGGCTAAATTGCCCCTAATTTGTGGGACGGACCACAGCTCCACCTTGATTTAACCAGGACATAGTAATAACTGAAGATGAAAAAAGAAATGAACATGAACTGAAACAAAAATTTATATGAAAAAGGATTTTTTTATGTAGAAGGTTGGGTCATTCATACATGCTATCTAGATACGGTTTGAAATCTTTCGCATAAAAGGAATTACCCATCATGCTTTTTGTGTGGGTCTCTTGCTTCTTTTAACATCAGGATCTGTAAATTTTTTTTGGAATAAGATCACGATTTCCTGTGCTGTCTTCGTGACTGATGTCATTTCATTTTAAAAAGAACTCCCTAGCACGTGATCACAAAAGATTACTCCGAAGGTCAGTAGCTGTAATAAAGGCCACGAGAAGAAAAGGCTTCAGCAGCACGTTTTCACCGAGGCTGTTGTCTCGAGTAACACGATCACACGATTCAGCTACACGATCTCCTCTCGATTAGGGTGAGCTTTGTGTCCGATATTAAAATAGTGTCCAAGACAACACTGAAGCAGCAGAGTTCCTGTGGGAAAGAGTAACCCAATCCTGGAGCTTTGTGCTTTCGGATTGGGGTGTGAAGGTGAGGGAACCTTCTGAAAAACATCTCTGAAACAGACAGAACTGTATGGCTGCTCAGTGCCAGGCCAGTGTTTGTTTCTTTAGAACCAGGGGTTATCAGCTGGTCCGGATGTAGACCCTATAAAACTGTGCCAGTAAACTGTCTGTAGTTCAGTGAGTCCAGTTTTCTAAACCTGAATCGGATTCTGTTGCAAATTTTCGGTTAGAGTTGAGCTAATCACATATATAGCTGAAGGTAGTACATCACACCAGAGACTAGCTACAGGGCTGAAGGGTGTTTTTTCTTCTCCAATATCCTCTTTTGCCAGATTAATGAACTCACTGGACGAATCTCCACTGGATACTTTATATGAAGAGGCTTAAAAAGTTCTTTTTTGTTTTTGGAAGATCTATAATAATGATGCATTATCAACAGGCTACATAAAACACCAGAGACGCTGGTAGAAATGGGAAAGAACTCCCCAAATCTGTCAAAGGTAAAAAGCAAACACACAGTTTTAGTTCTGAGTATCCACATCAGTTTTTAGCCCTTAATAATGTCTTAAAGTGGATTATTTTGGATTTTTGTGGAAGTGAGCTGAACAGCATCACTGGTAATTGTAATAAAAAATACACAGAGTGGTATGAAGAAATGAGGCTGGGGCTGAACTCTTTCTAGCTCAGACTGTAGAGTCTGTCAGTGATGGCTGTATCTGATGATTACACAGTGTTAAGTAGCCTTTATTTATCACGTACGCATTACTGCACAGTGAAATTATTTCTTCATATATCCTATCCTTGGAGGTTGGGGTCAGAGCGCAGGTTCAGCCATGATACAGCGCCCCTGGAGCAGGGTGGGTTGAGGGCCTTGCTCAAGGGCACAACAGTGGCAGCTTGGCGGTGCTGGAGCATGAACCCCGATCTTCCGATCAACAACCCAGAACCTTTAACAACTTGAGCTACTGCCGCCCCAGTAAAAGGCTCCTAGACCTCCATTTGGACTGAGATTTTTCAGCCCATGGTGTCAGTAGTGATTGAGAAGATGCAATGAACAAGAGCAATTACTTGAACTACCCCAGAATACCTTTTGGAGGAGAAACTAAAAAGTAGATGCACTAAGCACACTACTTCCAGTCCGAAGATACAAAAATAGAAATGACACAAAGGTCAGATAACAGAACTGTAAGTTGCTTTTGGTTTGAGAAAGGGTTAGGGCTTTCTGATTTATCATGTTTGTGTATTTGGAGGGAACGTGGCGTGAACACAGTAGGGCATTAGGAAAGCAACAGTCTATCTGTGTGTGTGTGTGTGTATATGTAACTGTTTGCTCTACATCGTTGTTATTTTTAAGACGATGAGACCTTGTGAGCATTGCTCAGCTGCAATAGTTTTCTTGTCGAGCTACTGCTTGCTAGATTTTAGCCCTCTCATCTCCTTTTATCACGAGCAGCCGTCACTGGGGAAACAGAATGTTTTTTCACACGTCGTCAAATGTCGAGGTCTAGAAGAGCGATTGGAGGCACTTCCTACATCATTTAAAGCATCATTAAGGATTTGTTCGCCGCTAGCTAATGAATTAATGATATCATCAATGAAAGTGCATCCACAGCGAAAACCCGAATGCTGTCCATGTAAAGACAGCTTTTACTACACACTCGGCTCTTTTCTGTGCTTAAAGGTACATCAATGCAAGCGTCGTGACTGCCTCTCTGTCCTCTGTGCAAGCATTCTTAAAATATTCAGTCAGTGTGCTGAGTCACGCTCTGTGTCTGGACTGTTAGAGAGGCAGCTTTTAGGAGCTCTTGAGTTCCTAAAATAACATGTGAAGGATCGTGTGAGGAAATCTTCACACAGAGAGACATTTTAGACATCTAGAGTGAGCTTCATCTGTCAAGAGAAATACAGCTATGTGAAGAAACTTGCACAAGAAACTTTTTTCTGGATGTATACAGTTTCACAGATGTGTTTTTCTTCTTGAAATGCTTTCATGCTGTTAAAGAATTGTTGGAATTTTGATTCAATTGGACATTTTGTCTCCCTCTAGACTCAGGTTCTGGCTATTACTCCTGTGTATTTCAGTATTTTAGTGTCATACAGCAGAATGCATCTGGATTTTAAATAGAAAGTGCAGGAAAGCAGCGTGATCTGGATGGAAGCTCAGTCTGAAGTGTCTCACTGCTCAGGTCTACTCTCTCCTCAGCCGGCTGCCGTGCCCCTTTCTCCACGTCGGCACGGTGACGACGTCAACGACGAAGATGACAGCGACCTGAACAAGACTCTGGGAGTGCAGCGCTTCCAACAGATCCTCTCCCCAGCACAGCGGTTACCTGATGAGCAGCACCGCACCTTCAACCAGGAGGATTTAGAAGGTAAGAGCACCGACACTTCCTCCTCCTCCTCATAATATCATCAGTTTTCTGACACGGATGAAATCAGTCTCACCCTCTTCACCTCATACATCTTTGGTTTTTTTTAAATTTCAAACCCAACCCTTAGCCATAAAATATTTTTCCACGTCATTTTGTTCAGTAATGCTATTATTTACATGAGCCACATGAAAAATGTTATGCTTGTGCAATTTTCAGCCCACCGCCACTTACCTCTGCATATCCACCACCCACTATCCAAACGGCTGCCATCCGAGAGCCGGGGGAAGAAGAGCGGGCGCAAGAGGAAGAGCGGGAGGAGGCGGGGCTCAGTCAGCAGTGGCGGAGCTCCCACTATAGAGGAGGATGAGCAAGAGGAGGAAGTAGACGAGGACCACTGTAGCCCACAGGATGGAGACGGAAACGCCACCACACCTACACCTGAGAACGATCAGGACGCTCAGGCAGAGCCAGTGCAGGTATCCACACGCGCATGCGCACGCACACACACACACACACACACACACACACACACAGAGAGCTACAGTTCCTGACTGTCTGTGTCCCCTTCTTGTTTCCTTCACAGTTCTTTGTATGTGATGAAGACTCTAATGGCACAGCTGTGGTTAAAAATAACCTGGGTACTTCAGCTCGCCTGCTCTCTATCGTCCCAGAGTCAGCCATACACAAGAACAGCACTAGCCCTGAGGACGCCACTACAACTGAGTGAGTGAACAAACACACACACACACACACACGATTATTCTGGATAAACGCTCCAGCTGATCTCCATGTGCTAGAACTGTGCTTTGGGACTGAGCTCTCACACGATCCACTAGCAAGGCTGCAGGGGATGGGATGTGTTTAATCCCATGTGGGTGGGGAGCGTGGCTTAACATATCTAAAAACAAAAAACCTACAGGCTTGATGTGCCAACATCTGTGAAACTCCAGATTTGTCCTTTTGGCACAAATGAATTGAAATGTATACAAAAGCAGCGTTCTGTAGGAAGATTTCAAAATAATAAACAATTCAATATGGCTGACAGGGATTTTTTATTTTTTAAACTATATTTCCTATTCCAAATCTTTCCTTTCATCCTATGTAAACAAAACAGAAAGAAATAAGCCTAATGCCTAAAAGAAAGGCTGGGGTAAATGTCCTAGTTATATATGCATTATAAAATTATATAGATCATTTACATAGCTTGCATAAAGCTACCATGTATGAAGATCAAGTGCAAACCTGACTTAATGCTATATTTTGTAATTCTATGAAAATGTATATTATATAAGTTCAATGTATCGACAGAATATGAAACTAGGATTAAGCTGGAATCTACAAAGGGTCAGATCAGACCTAGGGTCATATACTAAACACATAATGCAGAGAAAGACAGACAGAAACCCAAAAAACTGTTCAAAGATGCCTTAATAATAAATGCTTTTCATTTAAAAAAAAAAAGAGCAACACACCCTACAATCTTGCTTTCAACTATCTCGCTTTTCCCACTTTGAATGAATTCCCACTTTGAGCGCTTTCACTAGGCATGCTTTCTCCATGCTCGGGTTCGATCCCCAGCACGAGCTAGTCTGTAACCGGTTTATTAAAAAGAGACGCCCTGTTAAGTGTTGACATGGCTTATTTGTATATGCAAAATGTTTCTATGATCAGTGAAGCTCATTAGAAAATTCTGTGGGCGCGGAAAAGCAGAAACAGCCGCAGGAGTGGGTGGGGTCAAGGCCCTGCACTCGCCTCCATCTGCAGCCTCTAGCCTCCTGCCTCGTTCAAATACACCTTTTACATGTAGTGTTTCCAGATAGTCAGGTAAGCCTATGTATGTTCGTTCTCTGCAGCTTCAGCGACACAGTGCACGTCCAGGCCAACGGCAGGACGACGTCTGTTCCTCCCATGTCTCCTGACGCCAGCTTCAGGTTGGCTCGCAGCTACGACCTGCAGGAGCGCCGGCGCACAGGAGACGTGACCGCCACCGAGCTGGCTCACTACCAACATATGCCAACTGATGAGAGCGAGGCTCAGATGTTAGCCACCGTCGACTTGGATGGCATGAAGAGTAAGTGTGTGTGTGTGTGTGTGTGTGGTAAATCAAAGGTGAATACACATGCAACAGGAACATATTCTTTTCTGTGACCGCTGGTCACGTGGGCATGCACTGTGATCACAAACAGCTCAGCATTCTCAGAGACAGCTGCTGTTTTCTTGTTGCCATCTGACCTGTCTTTGTAATTAACACAAAAGCTTGTTTGATCTGCAGCCTTCTATTTTTTTAAAAAATTTGGTCAGTGAATAAATGACTGTTTTCAATTTATCCGACCATCTGTGGCAGTGATTCAGGAATCTGGGCAATTTGTAAGCATGCGAAGCTTCCCACACCAATTGTACACACTTCTGTCACATTTGTATAGTTTCCAGTGCGTGTGTGTGTGTGTGTGTGTGAGAGAGAGAGAGAGAGAGAATGAGAGTGCTTTACACCAGGCCCATGAACAATAGTTCACTTTGACTCTGAAGACAGTCTGAGGCGAGGTTGTTGTTTTGTTTTTTTTACAACAGAAGAATGATGCGAGACTTTAGATCAGATGCTTGAACACTTTTAGAGCTGTGGCGTAGCGCTTTATAGCTAATCTCATCCGCATCACCATAACCTAACCACTGGTATAAATTATTCATTTAACCTTTCACAGGCATGGTCATATTGCACTCTCTCTTTGTCTTGTTATTACTCACTCTGGCTCTTTCAGGTCACCGGTTTGAAGATGTCCCAGGCGTGCGACGTCACCTGGTCAGGAAGTGCAGCAAGGGGCAAGTGGTTCACATCAGCAAGGACCACAAAGAGCCTTGCGGCCGCAGCCGCAAGCTGGACAAAACCCCGCACGAGGTGAGTCTCACTCCTGTGATTAGTATCGAGGAAGTAAAACGAAGTGGCAGGATTTTTCCTCAACTCTTTGTGCTGTAGTGAGAGTGAGGTTGCACACTGCCGGAGGTGTGGAGATTTAGACTGCTTTAGTTTACTTGGCATGCTGTTTTTTTTTTTAATCAGAGGAGGTTGTGTCACGCTGCAGACAACAGAAAGGCTCATGCAGTACAGCAGCATCAGGTTTGGGACACACATGGTTTTGCTTCAGATTGCACAGATTTAGATTTACAAACTCACTTCTAACATCACACCTTGATTCCTGTGTTTGCTGTGTGTGTTTTAAGATGACACTCATGGTGGTTTTATGACTATACAATTCCCCAAACAACTGTAATTCTTAAATATGTTTATACACCGATCAGGCATAACATTATGCGCACTGAAAGGTGAAGTGAATAAGACTGATTATCTCCTCATCATGGCACCTGTTAGTGGATGGGATATATTAGGCAGCAAGTGAACACAGTTGATGTGTTAGAAGCAGGAAAAATGAACAAGCGTGAGGATTTGAGTGAGTTTGACAACGGCCAAATTGTGATGGCTAGACAACTGGATCAGAGCATCTCCAAAACTGCAGCTCTTGTGGACTGTTCCCGGTCTGCAGTGGTCAGTATCTATCAAAAGTGGTTCAAGGAAGGAACTGTAGTAAACCGGCAGCAGGGTCATGGGCAGCCAAGGCTCAGTGATGCATGTGGTGAGCGAAGGCATTCTATTTTCTAATAGAAATATTAGATTTCTCAACAAAACCCGATTTTATTGCTTATACTAAACGTAAGCATATTAAACAAGTTTGTATCATTTTATTTAAAAATGTAGAGTGAGTGTGATCCATTCATGTAGTATTAACATAAACCGGTTACATGTGAAATTTCACGAGGATGCTGACGCTGATGGGAAATATACAGTATAACTAAAGTGTTCATTTTAGCCGATTAAAATGTGTGAAAAATTAAGATCAAGTGTTGTGGGTTTGAGGGGGGGGCACGGTGGCTTAGTGGTTAGCACGTTTGCCTCACACCTCCAGGGTTGGGGTTCGATTCCCGCCTCCGCCATGTGTGTGTGGAGTTTGCATGTTCTCCCCGTACCTCGGGGGTTTCCTCCGGGTGCTCCGGTTTCCTCCCCCAGTCCAAAGACATGCATTGTAGGTTGATTGGCATCTCTAAATTGTCCGTAGTGTGTGATTGCCTGAGTGAATGATGGTGTGTGTGTGCCCTGCGATGGGTTGGCACTCCGTCCAGGGTGTATCCTGCCTTGATGCCCAATGATGCCTGAGATAGGCACAGGCCCCCCGTGACCCGAGTGTAGTTCGGATAAGCGGTAGACAATGAATGAATGTTGTGGGTTTGATTCTCAGTTCAGGTGTGAGTTCAGTGTGTGATTTTTTTTTATTCAGAGATTTGAAAATACACACTCAAATCCTGTTCGATATGTGGAAACTTGCTGAATTTTATGTGTGTGTGGAGTTTGCATGTTCTCCCTGCGCTTTAGGGGTTTAGTTTTCTCCCCTAGTCCAAAGACATGCCTTGTAGGCTGATTGGCATCTCTAAATTGTCGTAAACCTTTGGTCTTAAGGTCTAACAATGAGATGCAGTTTTTTGCACTGTACTAAAGGATGGGTATAAGGACTTAACTGGTTAAAGCAAAGCAGTGATCTATTCTTGACTATGTGCATGTGTGTGCTGTGAGTTTATTGGTTCTGTTGTGTTTGGACTCAAATGCCACTTTAGCAAAGCAATGTTTATAACTTTTATACATATGGGTTATAATCTTAAAATCTAGGGATATCTAAGTGTAATAATTTAGTCAGCGTTTAAGTGTGAATAGTGTGTGTGTTTGCTCTCAGGTGTTCGTGGAGCTGAACGAGCTGGTGATGGATAAGAATCAGGAGATGCAGTGGAGAGAGACTGCTCGCTGGATCAAGTTTGAGGAGGACGTGGAGGAGGAAACGGACCGCTGGGGAAAACCACACGTCGCCTCGCTGTCATTCCGCAGCCTGCTGGAGCTGCGTAGGACCATCTCACATGGTGAACACACACACACACGCACACACTTTTCTGGGTCACCTCACTCCATGGTTGCTGTGGATTGTTTATGGTGAGGATCAAACAGATTGAACTGAGATCATGAGAGTCGTGTATGCGAGCAGGTGTCGTGCTACTGGACCTGGACCAGAAGACGCTGCCTGGCATCGCACATCAGGTGGTGGAGCAGATGATCATCTCCGACCAGATCCGAGCAGAAGACAGAGCCAATGTGCTCCGAGCACTGCTGCTGAAACACAGGTCAGCACACACACACACACATACACAAAGGGACCAGAAATGGTTATCTGGATGGTTCCCTTTTGGATTTTCTGAGCTGAGATGTGAAACAATCCCACTGTAAAGTCACCATCATTGAAGGGAATGGACAGACAGACAGACCTGACTTGACCTTACTTGACCTGACCTGACCTGACCTGACCTGACCTGACCTACAGCAGCTTATACATACATACATGTACACAAAAATAGAAGACTAAAAAGAAAGAAGAAAAACGTTAAATTAAAAGTAGCAGTGCAGATAAACACAGTTGTGGATTAACCATATTTACATCGGTATTTATGTAGCTCACTGTGGCATTAAGAAAAATAGAACCATGGATCATGGTTCTTCAGAAAATGGAAAAAACACATTGATTAATTAATGGATAGATTGGTGGATGGATTACTTTTCTGTTATTTGAAAATATCTAATTAGAAATAGCTAAATGTATTTGATAAACATCTCTAGTCTCATCATAGCCATATTATTGTAGTCAAATAGTGTACAAGTCACAGCTACTGAAATGACGGTGTTTAATCATAATAATAATTAAAGTTTTTTTTATATAAAGCAAAGTTTGTGTCTTTGTAGACATTATGTAAGGCTTTACAATCTTGTTGTGAATCATTACATGTCATAAATCTAGGAGTCAGTTGATACTCCGAGACAACATGTAAGGACTGATTACTTGAAAGTCTAAAGATGGCTGAAAAGTGCCGGTTAGAGTCATTTACACAGTAAATAACTTGATGGACCTGTGTCTAAACAGTGAAACAGATACGTTTACAATCCAAGAAGTAATACACTGCAAAGCATCCCTCCAGGATTTTGCAATCACAGAAATATGGATATACGGAAGCGCTTGCAATTTTTCAAACTGGACACAGCTTTTCATCTGAATTTTATGAATATTTATAGTAGAACTCAGGAACCCTTTGGATGACTGGGTGAAGATTTCAGGAGTTTGCTACACGGCACGACCGAAACTCTTCTCTCATTTCAGTCACCCGAGTGATGGGAAGGACAGTTCATTCCACAGAAACATCTCAGCAGCCAGCCTCACCTCACTGATGCCTCATCACCATAGCAACAACCATGTCGCACCTCCAGAACCTACCGCCGCTGACCCGCTCATAGCAGGAAACACCGAATTAGACTCCCACTGTACCGACATCGACAAGAACGAGATACAGCGCGAGGTACAGGTATAGGGGTGTGTGTGTGTGTGTGTGTGTGTGTGTGTGTTTCTGTATTATAACTGATCCTTTTTGTCTCTGCAGAAAGATACTCCTCTAGTGCTGGGCTTGCACAAATCCAAATCAAAGCATGAGCTCAAGCTTCTGGAGAAGATCCCAGAAAACGCAGAGGCCACCGTCGTGCTCGTGGGTGAGTGACTTTAATGAGAAATGCATGACACCATGACATCATTAATATACAATAACGAGGTGACGTGAAGAGTTTCTGTTACCAACCTGAACCCATTTATATTCCAACAACATCTTGAAGTGATTCTCTTATGCTTTTACACCACGGTGGTTTGTCATTTATTAAAGAACGGCACCTTTTTTTTTTCTCCATTTACAGTTACATTTAACATTGAGGAACATCCATACACAAGTTCTCACTTAGGTTACAGCAAAGCATAGTAAACAACCTCCTTTTTAAATTTGTCCTAATGTTTATAAATACAAATAACACTTTCACATTTCTGAGGAGCTACAAGTCTTCCCTCCTGAAGGCTTTCCTGTGGCTTTTTCTGTGTTGTTAAAGAAATGTGCAGTAAAATAGAATAAAGACATTGAAAAATCAACAGAAAATAAGCAACATAAATAATAACCACTATAAAGAGTGGCCCAAGTGGCCACCCCTGGAATGAAACATCTGTGATGGGGTGGATTAGGGAGGTTGTATTGAACTCGTGATTTTACCTAACACGGGCTAAATGTTATGTGACCCTCCATAGGTCGGGTGGACTTCCTGGACCAGCCATCCATGGCTTTTGTGCGTCTGCAGGAGGCGGTGCTGCTGGAGTCTGTGCTGGAGGTGCCGATACCGGTGCGCTTCCTGTTCGTCCTCCTCGGCCCACCCATCGCTAACATGGACTACCATCAGATTGGCCGCTCCATATCCACCCTGATGTCTGACAAAGTAAGCTGAAGATAGTGCGGGTGACTGATGACTTCGAATGCACGCAAACAAATGTTTTGGAATTTGGCCCAGATGGAGAAAGTGCAGTTAATAAACAAGACCAACAGATTTATATCTTAGTTATTCTGAGAAGAGAGGATTTTGATTCGCATTACTTCTAAAATGTGTGTAAATATGGTGGACATACACTGTTATGATTCAACACTGTGTGTGTGTGTGTGTAATATAACATATATATATATATATATATATATATATATATATATATATATATATATATATATATATATATATATATATATATATATATATATATATATATATATATATATATATATATAATAATTTTTTTTTTTTTTTTTTTTTTTTTTTAAAAGAGATGCATGGATCACTCGTAGCATGCTTTTTTAAATATATTTCTCATGAAATATAATTAAGCAGCCCACCTGACTTGAGTGATCACACATCCAGTACATCCAGGACTTTGTTGGAAAATCTAACAAAACCCTTTGAATGTTTTGATCAAAATATATGTAGAAGAGTAAAAGCAGGTCCAAGATAAATGTATTAATGTCAAGTGCAGGTAAATCAAAGCAGTAAAAAATTTATAGCCCTGATGATTGTTAACCTACTCTTGTGTGTTGACAGCAATTTCATGAGGCCGCATATTCAGCAGATGAGCGCAGTGACCTGCTCACAGCCATTAACAGCTTTCTGGACTGCAGCATCGTGCTTCCTCCGTCTGAGGTAGGAGGCGACGAGCTGCTGCACTCTGTGGCTCGGTTCCAGCGAGAGATGTTGCGCAAGAGGCACGAGCAAGAGGTCAAATTACAGGCCAAGGAACCCAAGAGGCCAGAGGATGAGGGTATGACATGTACATGCAAGAACCAGACACATAGGCTGCGTCAGATTCTCAGTACAGAAGTCAGGGCACTGAGCAGGCAGTCGGAATTTCTTTCTCGTGTTTAATAATTTAAAAAAGGTTCACTAGCTGGCCTACAATTCTGCTTGGAGTACCAGGACAGGAAGAACTTTTTATAATTCAACCCACAATAAAAATAATATCCAAGGAGCTGATTGAGGCGCACCAATTTTTTTAAAAACCCCACAATGAGAACCACATGTTTGCGTGAAGATGAGATTACACTTAATGAGAGAAACAGTCTCTATTTTAATTAGTAACATGGTCTAATAATATTCATTTGAATTTGTATACATATGTAATCATATTTGTCTCATGACTTTTTTTTGTTTTGTGTTTTTTGCAGCTCTTTTGCCCCCGGATAAACCCGTAGATGACCCCCTGAGGAGGACAGGACGCCCTTTCGGTGGGGCCATACGAGACGCACGCAACCGTTACCCCAAATACCTCAGTGACTTTAAGGATGCCCTCAACCCTCAGTGCATGGCTGCTGTCATATTCATTTACTTCGCTGCCCTCTCTCCTGCTATTACCTTCGGAGGATTGTTGGGTCAGTTGATGCCTGGGATTATTCCTTCATTCACTTGCTCAACAGTTGCCTTTGTTACAGACACCATTACCTTTGTTTCTGATTGAACCTTAATACTGAAAACTGTAATATTGCCATGAGTTAAACTTTTTTCATACAACCCCCTGCAGGTGATAAGACCGAGGGCTTGATGGGCGTGTCGGAGTTAATCGTTGCCACTGCAGTCCACGGGATTTTGTTTTGTCTGCTTGGAGCTCAGCCGCTTCTAGTGGTTGGCTTTTCTGGACCTTTGCTAGTGTTTGAAGAAGCGTTCTATTCTGTAAGTATTTGTTGTTGCTATCAGCTTTCTAGGTCATTTGCAAATGTACTAAAGGCAGCATAGTATAAGTTTTTGCCTTGCAGTCACATTCGTGACTATTACAGTCAAAATGAGTAGGAATTTCAGGTTGAGGGGGTAAATAAAGATTTCCGAAGTCTGATGCATAAAACGGAGCGGCTCAGGAGGAGCCTCATCCCTTCTGGCCGTCAGGCTCCTCAACGTGGATGTGTCCATCTTAGAGATCCCTTAGGATACAATAAAGGCTCATTTACTCCACTGGCATTCTGCACACTGCACTTGTACTGTTACTACAAGTAACTCACCTGCACTTTCACTACATCACTTTATACTCTGTAATGCTTGCACATTCTCTACTGTACATAACTGCACATCATGCTATTACATGTAACATATTGCACATCACCTTCTATTACGTTTTATTATTATTTCTAGTCATCCTAAATTTAATTTATTTACAGTATATGGTCAGTCTAAGGTGTAATAGCTTGGGGTTTCATTTCACTTCAAGTGTATACTGTCTATACAAAGTGTATACTGTCTATAACGGGAAAAAATCTTGAATTCTTTGGCTGTTCTTGGTTAACGGTTGAGAATTTAGTTAGTAGATGTTCTTAAACTAACTAACGTTAATTAATGTAAGTTAATGTTAACAGTAATTAACTAAATGTTACAGAGATTTACAGAGCAGCACATTAATACATTACAGCGAAACATCCAGAAAGCCTGGGAAATCTATCCTGGGGAGTGTTTCCCTTTTAATCCCTTATATATTTGTGACAGTTCTGCACGTCCTACGGAATGGAGTACCTGACAGGACGGGTGTGGATCGGGTTTTGGCTGGTGATTATCGTGGTGGTCATGGTGGCCTTTGAGGGAAGCTTTCTGGTGCGTTTCGTTTCCCGTTTCACGCAGGAGATCTTTTCCTTTCTCATCTCCCTCATCTTCATCTATGAGACATTTGCAAAGCTTGCCAAGGTAAAACTCTCTCTTTTTGTGAGAAAGTTTTTTTTTTAAATTTAATTCATTTAATTTATTCATCTAGATTTTAATTTCTTTTTTAAAGTTACAGTACAGCGCAGAATAAAACATGAAATAAATAAAATCTGACATCAATACAAAAGTCCCACAGAGAAAACCTGAAAGTGCGCCAGAAAATGTTGGATGATAAGACTAACAGAATGTCAGATGAGAAGCAGTCTGACTCATCCACATTTTGACAGATGGTATCTAAGAAAACAATAGGTTCTACTGTACTTTTTTTAGCCACAAATATTTGGTACACGCTTATCAACACTGTCGAAGTTTACAACAATACGATTCAGGAGATATACAATCTCAGACATTGGGCGAGTTTTTCCCAATAATCTTTACTGTATATTTATGACTCTCTTTCCAGTGTGCCTTAATCTTTTCCCAATCCCCAAATGTACACATCACAGTACCTGTGCAAAACATAAATGAGAGGAGCTGAGAAAATGTTTGTGAAGGTTAACTGGTGTTGGATAAGTCCTACAGATAAATGCAGTGTTTTGTTCATGAATGGATATTGAAGCACCCTTATCAACAACCTTCACACTAATCTGTTTTTCAGATCTTCAGAGACCATCCTCTCACCCCTTGCAACAACACAGCAGAAAATGACACTAGACTAGAGTTACTGGGCAACTCCAGCTCAACTCCAGACATGCCTGTGAAAGTACTGAACCAGCCCAATACAGCCCTGCTGTCCATGGTGCTCATGTCAGGAACCTTCTTCATTGCCTTTTACCTGCGCAAGTTTAAGAACAGTGCCTTCTTCCCTGGCAGTGTAAGAATTTACTACTGCACTATTTTTTCTTTTAGGTTTGTAAGAATGAGACATTTTAAGAAGGAGAAAGGGATTAGAGGGCTGATTCACAGAGAAAGATTGTGCTAGTTATAGTTGAAATCAAGACTTAGTACTCAGACATAGCCTCTGACATCTCTTTTTAAATAAAATTGACTTTAATGTCTAAGCTGTTTCTGGTTGGCCAACTAAACAAATCGGGTATTCATGTATTTCAAATTGAAATTTTATTCGTCTCGCACACAATCACAGAAAAACATCACATTTTTTGTCTGTCTGTGTCCTGAAAATAAAATCAAATAGAAATGATGATAATAGATTTCACAGCAGGAAAGGGAAAAAAATATATATATATATAAAGATACAGCAGGACTGATATGAATACAGGATGAATATTTGACTAAACTGTAGATGTGTGCAGTTTTAGTGAAGTATATATTCTGTGGAAAATCCTGTTGAGGAAGCATTGCACCATTAAAAGCTGCTTATGTCTTCAGGAAGACAGCTTAGTTCTTAGTCTCTTCAGTGGTATTAAAGTGGGCGAGTTGCAGAGCTTTGCTTCTTCACCTTTACTCGTCACAGTGCTAGGTTGAAACAACACGTGTACTGTTCAGTCTGGATAGGAATAGGTTAGGTTGTGACAGGAAGGAATTAGTGCTAAGTCTGTAATGAACTCAGAAACTACACTGACCTACTTGTTCCTCAAGAGCTCTTGGTTGCTGTTGCAGAAAGGACATTATTTACATTTACATTATTTACTGTCCATTGTCACCCAAATGAGGATAAGGTTTCCCTTCTGAGCCTGGTTCCTCTCAACGTTTCTTCCTCATATCGTCTCAGGGTGTTTTTCCTTGCTCATTAGGGATAAAATAGAAAAATTTTAAAGTTAAATTACTATGTTTTTATACTTCTGCTTTGAGACAATGTCCATTGTTAAAAGCGCTATACAAATGAATTGAATTGAATTGAATTGAATTGAATTGGGATGTACGCCGTGTGGCACTCTTTTAAAAGTCATACTAGGTCCCAGAAGGCAAAACTGCCTGAGCGTTGTGGTGTGAAGGAATGGCTTTACTCCGTCTCCTGTCAGAGCACAACCAAGCAGTTGTGTGTGTCTGTGAGCTCATGTGGCAAAAATGTGCCCTGTGATGTAGTGGCTTCACCCGTCTCTGAGGAGCCTTCAATCTTCCTGTTTGGTAGCTGCCATGTGACTGGGCAGAGCTGGAGAGTGGGTGGCACTTGTCAGAATGACCAAATTGTGAAAAAATGGCATTTAAAAAAACCACATGGCTTTTGCCAGACGCCCTTATCCAGAGCGCCTTGCATTTTATCTCATTTTATACATCTGAGCAATTGAGTATGCCTTGCTCAAGCATACTATGATTCAACTGAGCAGTTTCCAGGGTTACTTAGTATGTGTGTTTGAGCAGGAAAACCACCAAACTGTGCTGGACTCTGGAACGTCCTGTTTTACACCTTGTTATATCTTTAGAATAAACTGGTGTACAATTATACTAAAGTGTGAAAGTGCATCTAAAGCCATGTTCTGTTGTGGTGCAGCTCCGCAGGGTGATTGGAGATTTTGGTGTTCCCATCGCTATCTTCATCATGGTTTTGCTGGATTATAACATCAAAGACACCTTCACGCAGGTGAGCTGTTGAAAAGAGTAGTAGAGCATGTTATTGTCTTATACCTTACATACACTTCGTATCATAACTGATTAAGAGAAAGCTCAACTGAAGAACGTTGTTGCTTGTTTTGCTAATATTGCAGCTCAGATACAGCTACATTTATTGAGCTAAACTCACATCCAGCAGCTCTGACTTTTAGCGCTCATCCTTGTCCTCTACAGAAGCTGAGCGTGCCGGACGGCTTCAGCGTGACCAGTCCAAAGAAACGGGGCTGGGTGATCAACCCACTGGGCTCTGATGGTCAGTTCCCGGTCTGGATGATGGCTGCCAGCATTCTGCCTGCCCTGCTCGTTTTCATCCTCATCTTCATGGAGACACAGATCACCACGTGAGCCAACACGATCTGACTTGAAGCACATTCCTTGATTTGCTTAGGAAATTTGGATGGAGTTAGAATTTTAACAGCCGACTAGAATCGATTTCTCCCATCGGTCAGGGCGACGCTAACCACTAACCCTTACATGTTAGGGCTTTTCTGCAATGGGAGCATGTCAGCTAGCAGGCTGGAATGTAAATTAAGAGAAAATGGTACTAAAATTGCTTTTGGCTTGCTTTGATTATTCAGTGGTCATTTTGAATGACCAGTACTGTGTATATTGAAAAAAAGATCAAAATAAAAAGCTCATACACAGTCAAGCCCGAAATTATTCATACCCCTGGCAAATTCTGACTTAGTTACTTTTATTCAACCAGCAAGTTTTTTCTTGATTAGAAATGGCATTGAGAGGCATTGGTGGCTCAATGGTAGGTTTCTCGCCTATCATGCGGAAGGCCCGGGTTCGATTCCCCACCAATGCCTCAACCCCAGCCACTGGATGCAGTGCCGGTCCCAAGCCCGGAAAAATGGGAGGGTTGCGTCAGGAAGGGCATCCGGTGTAAAACATTTGCCAAGTTGTTGTGCGGACCAGTTGGTCCGCTGTGGCGACCCCGAACAGGGAGCAGCCGAAAGCAATAACTAACAAGAGTCATCATTGTGGAAAAAATTATTACTCCTCTTTTATTTACATTTTAACAAAAAGTGGCATGTCCAAAATTATTCATACCCTTCTCAATAATCAATAGAAAAGCCTTTATTGGCTATTACAGCAATCAAACGCTTCCTATAATTGCTGACCAGCTTTTTGCATGTCTCCACTGGTATTTTTGCCCATTCATCTTTAGCGATGAGCTCCAACTCTTTCAGGTTGGAGGGTCTCCTTGCCATCACCCTGATCTTTAGCTCCCTCCACAGATTCTTAATTGGATTTAAGTCAGGACTCTGGCTGGGCCACTGCAAAACATTAATGTTTTTGTCTGCTAACCATTTCTTCACCACTTTTGCTGTGTTTTGGGTCGTTGTCGTGCTGAAATGTCCACTGGTGCCCAAGGCCAAGTTTCTCTGCAGACTGCCTGATGATGTTGTTGAGAATTTTGATGTATTGTATTGTATTTTTCATGGTGCTGTTTACTGTAATTAGGTTCCCTGGTCCACCGGCTGAAAAACACCCCCAAAACATTAGGTTCCCACCACCATGTTTGAAAGTGGGGATGGTGTTCTTAGGGTTGAAGGCTTCTCCTTTTTTACGCCAAATGAAGGCTACATCATTGTGGCCAAACAATTAAATTTTTGTTTCATCTGACCATAAAACAGAAGACCAGAAGTCTTTTTCTTTGTCCAGATGAGCATTTGCAAAGGCCAAGCGGGCTTTTGTGTGACTTATCTGGAGAAGCGATGTCCTCCTTAGTCTGCGTCTGTGGAACCCAGCGGTGTGCAGTGTCCGTTGGACTGTCTGCCTTGAGATGTTGCCACCAGCAGAGCCCAGATTCATCAGGATGGCCTTGGTGGTGATCCTTGGATTCAGCCACAGGTCCTCAGTGAGCTCCTTTGTCTTAGCCATGACTGTCCACAAACCAACAGCAGAGAGCTTCTGTTTTTCACCTGTTGAGTTGATTAAAACAGCTGTTCCCAATGAATCAGGGTAATCAGGATGCTTTAGAACAGCTTGGACTATATGGAATGGCATAGAACTTTGGATTTTCCCACAGACTGTGACAGTTTGCAAAGGGTATGAATAATTTTGGACATGCCACTTTTTGTTCAAATGTAAATAAAAGCTGAGAAATATTTTTTTCCACAATGATGCCTCTTGTACATAGTCTTATTATCTTCTGGGAGAAGCCTGTGTCATTTCCGGTCAAGAAAAAACTTGCTGGTTGAATAAAAGTAACTTTAAGTCAGAATTTGCCAGGGGTATGAATAATTTCGGGCTTGACTGTACATATGACATAACACTCTAATGTATTTATAATGGATATGAGCCTTCAGTGGAGATTATTACAGTACACTGACTGAAATTTTACTTTAAAAACAATCCAGTTGAGCCATGAAGTCTTGAGCATGTGCACTATTTAGAGTATAACAGAAATGCCTTGTGCACCATAGAGTGTGCGCGACATGTAGTGAGTTAGTTTAATACACATGGAAAAAAAACAAAGGTGAATGGAACATGGTAAAATCTCTATCTATTTATTTAAGATATTATATTTTAAAAAGGGGGGCACGGTGGCTTAGTGGTTAGCACGTTTGCCTCACACCTCCAGGGTTGGGGGTTCGATTCCCGCCTCCGCCATGTGTGTGTGGAGTTTGCATGTTCTCCCCGTGCCTTGGGGGTTTCCTCCGGGTACTCCGGTTTCCTCCCCCGGTCCAAAGACATGCATGGTAGGTTGATTGGCATCTCTAAATTGTCCGTATTGTGTGAGTGAATGAGAGTGTGTGTGTGTGCCCTGCGATGGGTTGGCACTCCGTCCAGGGTGTATCCTGCCTTGATGCCCTATGACGCCTGAGATAGGCACAGGCTCCCCGTGACCCGAGTGTAGTTCGGATAAGCGGCAGACAATGAATGAATATTTTAAAAAGTATTCAGATGTTAAAATAGTTTTGAAATTACGTTAACTTGTTTAAAATGCTGGACTGGAATGGTCATCTGGTTTACAGGTGAAATTCTTCCTCGATATCATTCTCTCTCCCTGCTACTGAATCTGGACCTTTTATCACGTTTTTGAGTTTTAACTGCCGCTGATCTGCATTTTTGCCTGTGCATGCTCTTGCTTTGCACTGTGGTTCTGCTCTGATGATGATGCATGCGTCTACAGCGTGAGAGAATCTAGGCTGTATGTACATTTCAATAGGGTCTTGATGATGCTCAGTATGACATCCATGCATTTAATTTGTATAGTCGTGTTATAAGTATGTGAGAAGGATGTATGGTGGAACTTGGAGAGTTAAAATATTTTAACTCTCTTTCAGTCTTATTGTGAGTAAAAAGGAGAGGATGCTGGTGAAGGGGTCTGGCTTTCATTTGGACCTGTTGATCATCGTAGCCGTGGGTGGGATCTCAGCCCTGTTCGGTCTGCCCTGGCTGGCTGCTGCAACCGTACGCTCCGTGACCCACGCAAATGCCCTCACTGTCATGAGTAAGGCTGTGGCACCTGGAGATAAACCACGCATCCAGGAAGTAAAGGAGCAGAGGGTGACTGGACTTCTGGTAGCAGTTTTCGTTGGTGAGTTCAACCTTTGCACACAAACACAAGCTCCAAAGGTAACTTTGGGTTTCATTCCAGTCAAGCAGGAGCCATACCTGATTCCACCTGTTTAATCAGCTGATCTTGGTTTTCAGTAGACTCAGGTGTGGTTCGTGCTCGGATGGAATGAAATCCTGAACCCACACCTCAGCTCTTTTCGGATAAGATTAGACACCTCTGGATAAAGGTGCGTTCTGTGTGATACTGGAACATGTGGGAAATTGGAAAACAGCTGTTTTAGAAATGACAAAGTTTTAAGATGTACTAAATACACCAAATATGGCTAAACGTTTGTGGACATCTGATAATCACATACATGTGGACCTTCCTCAAACTGTTGTACAGAATGTCTTTGTATGATGTTTCTCTTCGCTGGAACTAAGAGGCCCAAACTTGTCTCAGCATGACCGTGTGCACAGTGCAAGCCAGGCATTTGCCAAAGCCTCCTTGCCCAACATCACTGCCTGATCTTGCTGCCTGTTGTTCTTGCAGCTGTATGAACACAAATCTCCACAGCCACACTCCAAAATCTAGTGGAAAGCCTTTCCAGAAGAGTGGAGTTTATTATAACAGCAAAGGAATGGGATGCTCACATATGTCTGTAATGGTCATATGCTCTCAAGCTTGTGTTTTACTATGTAATGTGTATTACCGTATTTTTTTTCACATCAATCTCTGTTCTCAAGTGCTCTTTCTCTTAACTGTCTATCTCTCCTCAGGTCTTTCCATTGTGATTGGGGATGTGTTAAGGAAGATCCCCATCGCCGTTCTGTTTGGAATTTTTCTCTATATGGGGGTTATGTCCCTCAACGGCATCCAGCTGACCGAGCGTATGATGCTGCTTCTGATGCCTCCCAAATATCACCCGGACCATATGTATGTGCGGAAGGTCAGTCAGCTTTTCTAATGTAGTGCCACTATGTAATTAGTATCTCACAGGAAGCTGAAACCCAGCTGTTCTATAACCCAGTCTGCCTGAGCATCACCTTAACCTTTAACCTGTCTGTTTCAGGTGCGCACTCTACGCATGCACCTTTTCACAGGCATCCAGGTGGTGTGTTTGGCTGGACTCTGGGCGGTTATGTCAACCCAGGCATCATTAGCTTTCCCCTTCGTCCTTATCCTCACCGTTCCCATCAGGAGGTTCCTGCTGCCGAGGATCTTTACCCAGCGCGAGATGCAGTGTGTGAGTCTCTCTCATAATAAATAGGGAAATATTTGCATTTTAACTAGTTGAGATTTTTCTGTAAAAGGCTCCAGAAAGTCTGCTGTAATGTATGGTATGCACGCCATTGGCAGTTTATTAAGTACGATGTCCCAGCACCTACATTTACTGACCATTTTTTCTTGTACACGGATATAGAAGGTGCCCTTGGTAGTGCACTGTATTTGAAGGGATTTGAATATTAATAAGAACGCAGACATAGTGAAAATTTGCAGAAGCACCAGCACTTCCCAGTGATGTGAAGGTTGTGGTTCCTAATTGTGTTTATTTGTAAATAGACACAAGTGTTCACATAATAAAGCATGGTGTATGGACTCAAAAGAGCCAGGAAGCCATACAGCACAGCTGTGGAGACACCCAAACACTTCCACACCCTCTTTCCCTTCTCTTCCTCTACATTGTCCTGCTCTACCTCTGCTTTCCTCCACCAGCAGAGTTTCTTTCAACGCACAAGACAAGCAGGATGTGGTCATCATCCTAGTTAACAGTCTGTGTGTAGACAGTGCAGTATCAGAACTATTCGTCTGTTTCTATCCACTCAGGTGTTTGTACAGTCTCTTGTCAATTTGAGACTGGAATACAACTCGCTCCTGGCAGGCCTGCATCTGAGAGCCATTCAACCACTGCAAATAATCTAAAATGCAGCTGCGTGACTTGTTTTCAACATTCCTAACTTCTCCCACACCACCCTGGCTTCCTGTAGCTTCCCACATCAGATTCAACACCCTGATGCTTGCCTACAAAGACAAATCCGGACCAACACCCTCGTACCTCAAAACACTAAGGGCATCTGCCAAATGCCATGAATGTAAATAGAAAGAAGAAGCCTTTATTTGTCACATGCACATTACAGCACAGTGAAATGGTTTTCTTCACATATCCCAGCATGTTAAGAATTTGGGGACAGAGCGCAGGGTCAGCTGTGATGCAGCAACCCTGGAGCAGAGAGGGTCAAGGGCCCAACAGTGCTGTGCTTGGCTGTGCTACGGCTTGAACCCAGAGCTTCAGCTGCAACTGCACCTAAATGGTAGAAATAAGGCTGCAGTAAAGAACAGGTTTCTTATTATGCCTTAGAATATAGTCCTAGAACACTCCCAGTGGCAGCAGTGGTACATTTTGTTATGTTTCAGCCTTATTCCAAAATGGATTAAGTTAATTATTTTTCTCAAAATTCTACAAATGATACCCCATAATGACAACAAGAAAGAAGTTTGTTTGAAATCTTTGCAAATTTATTAAAAATAAAAAACAAAAAAAATCACATGTACATAAGTATTCACAGCCTTTGCTCAATACTTTGTTGGAGCATCTTTGGCACCAAGTACAGCCTCAAGTCTCTTTGAGTATGATGCTACAATCTTGGCACACCTATTTTTGGGCAGTTTCTCCCATTCTTCTTTGCAGGACCTCTCGAGCTCCATTAGGTTGGATGGGGAGCGTCGGTGCACAGCCATTTTCAGATCTCTCCAGAGATGTTCAATCGGGTTAAAGTCTGGGCTCTGCCTGGGTCACTCAAGGACATTCACAGAGTTGTCCCGTAGCCACTCCTTTGTTATCTTGGCTGTGTGCTTAGGGTCGTTGTCCTGTTGGAAGATGAACCGTCGCCCCAGTCTGAGGTCCAGAGCGCTCTGGAGCAGGTTTTCATCAACGATGTCTCTACACTGTTTCATTCATCTTTCCCTCGATCCTGACTAGTCTCCCAGTTCCTGCCGCTGAAAAACATCCTCACAAAATGATGCTGCCACCACCATGCTTCACTGTAGGGATGGTATTGGCCAGGTAATGAGCCGTGCCTGGTTTCCTCCAGACATGATGCTTGCCATTCAGGTCAAAGAGTTCAATCTGTTTCATCAGACCAGAGAATTTTGTTTCTCATGGTCTGAGAGTCCTTCAGGTGTCTTTTGGCAAACTCCAGGTGGGATTTCATGTGCCTTTTACTGAGGAGTGGCTTCCGTCTGGCCAGTCTACCATACAGGCCTGATTGGTGGAGTGCTGCAGAGATGGTTTTTCTTCTCAAAGGTTCTCCTCTCTCCACAGAGAAACACTGGAGCTCTTTCAGAGTGACCATCAGGTTCTTGGTCATCTCCCTGACCAAGGCCCTTCACCCCCGATCGCTCGGTTTAGCCAGGCGGCCCGCTCTAGGAAGAGAGTCCTGGTGGTTCCAAACTAATTCCATTTACGAATGATGGAGGCCACTGTGCTCATTGGGCCCTTTCAATGATGTAGAAATTTTTCTGTGCCTCGATACAATCCTGTCTCGGAGGTCTACACACAATTCCTTGGACTTCATTGCTTGGTTTGTGCTCTGACATGCACTGTTAACTGTGGGACCTTATATAGACACATGTGTCCATTTCCAAATCATGTCTAATCAGCTGAAAGTACCACAGGTGGACTCCAATCAAGTTGTAGAAACATCTCAAGGATGATCAGTGGAAACAGGATGCTCCTGAGCTCAATTTTGAGCGTCATGGCAAAGGCTGTGAATGCTTATGGTACATGCGGTTTCTTTCGTTTTTTATTCTTAATAAATTTGCAAAGAGGCGGCACGGTGGCTTAGTGGTTAGCACGTTCATCTCACACCTCCAGCTTCCTGGGTTTGAGTCTCACTCCCGCTCACTGTGTGTGGAGTTTGCATGTTCACCGTGCTTGGTGGGTTTCCTCCGGGTGCTCCGGTTTCCTCCCACAGTCCAAAGACATGCTTCTAGGCTGATTGGAGTCGTAGTTTGTGATCGCGTGAGTGTGTGTGTGTACCCTGTGATGGGCTGGCACTCCGTCCAGGGTGTATCCTGTCTCGATGCCCGATGATGCCTGAGATCCCCGTGACCCAATGATAGATCGTATAAGCAGTACAGACAGTGGAAAAATGCACTGTATAATTTCCGGATGCACTGTGTATACAGTCACGTTGGTTATTATTAATGTTTTTGTTTATAAAATAGTCAAATAAGATACCTGACTATACATCAAACTTGCTATTCATACCAAGTAAAGCAAATAAATTTGTCCTATTGTTAGTCATTAGACTATTAAACCTACTGGCTGTATTTAAGGGCTTTAATGCTGTTTATGCCTGTATCTCGCCTTTCCTCATCACTTGCGTGTTTCACAGCTTGACGCGGACGACGCAGAGCCCACCTTCAACATGAGGGAAGGACAAGACGAGTATACAGAGATGCACGTGCCGGTGTGACCGCCACCCCGACTGACACGTATCCTGTACGAATGAGTGGAATCACAGACACAATCCTATAGACTTTTCAACACATCACCTTTTATCAAAGGCTTTGACCAGTCATTGACTATTGTCACTGTAGTTCTGTTCCATGACCATCATGCCTATAGAAGCATTTTATCACTTTGTGACCATCTGGAATTTTGATTGATTTAGTAAAAACTATATTTGAGTATTTAACGGGTGTCCGTATATAGTTGTTTATCCACAAGGTTTAGTGTGTACTAACACCCAGGTGTATATTTGTGTAGTAAGTGTGAAACGTGACAATCCCCCCACTCAACCCCTCACCTTCCTCCCCAACATGAAGCACTTTATGACCAATCATAATGCTTTTGTTTTTGTTATTGATTTTTTATCGTACTGAAGCCAGGGTGAAATCTGATATAGGCTGAAAAACTGAAAAACATCTGGAAATGTTAAGGTAGCAGAACTGTTGGCAATGTTTTTTGTTTTGTTTTTTCTTTCTTTCAGACCAGCACTGAAAAGAAAGCAGTTGTTTTCACAAAACTCAGTGTTCTTTAACGACTGTATATTTCAGATCTATTGCGAAAAATATGTGACTTTTTTTTTTTTTTTTTTTTTAAATTACGTACACCGACTCTTACACTAACCAACCAGAGGTGCTGAGTATCACCTGGATATCTTTTTGTGAGACTCGGCAAGAGTGATATAACCCGTTAGTTCAGTATGGTTCCCGTTCATTTGGAACCAGCACTAATCGAACGATTTCCTTATTGCAAATACTATCCCATACTGTCTCACTCAGTTCTCAGCATCTATATGCGCACACACGCACATCCGGGTGATGTTGGCCGTCCCTGGCGGTTGTCTGGTGATCCCAGAACCACGGTTATGTATGTAACTAGTGTTTATCGTTCTATATATTGTTCTATATGTAAAGCCAAATAAGTATCAAGAGACCAGTGTATAAAAAGCTGCGCTATTGCTGTAGGGTGTTTATCCGTTCCCTAAATAGGAAAAATTCAACGATAAGAGTAGGCTTTGTGTATCTTCCGTTTTTGTGTGACTGAATCTGCTTCATTCTGAAATACGTGGCTACTGAATATATTTTTAATCGTTTCACATTAAAAGTAGTAGTTTAGCACTATAACTGAAAGTGATAAAGAATGATGGTACTCAGCATTGCCAGGTAGGTCAATGAATTACATGTTTAAAAGGTTCTGTGGTATAGGCTGGCGATGATGATGAGCCACATCTTAATACTATTTCAGGTTTTAATCTAAAGATAGGCGTCTGATTCAAACGTTCGTGTCTACACAAGTTTTTAACATCATGCCTGTTTATTTTAGTCTGTAGTGTGTGATTTCATTATTAAAAAATAGTTTAATATCCAAAGGTGCAGTATAAAGCTGAAATCTTGAACATTTCTGCATGTTTTTGGGGCCTAATTATATTTTTTTACTTTGTCTGTCGGTAAGTTCACAATTCTTTTAAACATGTAATGGACAAAAGATGGGTTAATTGTTACAAGTGCAATCTGTCTTACATTCCAACTATAACACTCAAACTGATTTTATTATTTTTTTTTTTCCTCAAAATCTTGAACAAAATGCTATTGTACTTGTGTATGAAACTGTACTTTTCCATTCGCTCTTGCCAAAAACACTTGTGTTACAATCACTTGAGCTTATGATGTAGTGCCTTTTAATACAACATTGCTGTAAAGTGGGCCGGATGAAACTGTGTAGTTGCTTTTGCTTGATGAGAAATTGTAAAGCAGAAGTGACCGTGTTTGTTATTGTGTGAATGATGGTGAAGAGGTGTGATTTGACCATGATGTGACTGTATGGAAGCAGAAAGTCCTCTGTGTTTATACACAGTGCAGACTCAATAAAGCAACTCAACATTTCTACCCATATGTGCTGTTATTGTATTGCATTTACTCTTTGTATTGCATTTAGTGTTTTATCTTTTAAACGAGAGAGAGAGACTATATTGCTAAAAGTTTTGGGACACCCCTCCAAATCACTAAATTATTCAGGTGTTCCAATCACTTCCATGGCCAGAGGTGTATAAAATCAAGCACCTAGGCATGCAGACTGCTTCTACAAACATTTGTGAAAGACAGGGTCGCTTTCAGGAGCTCAGTGAATTCAAGCATGGTACTGTGATTGTTTGCCACCTGTGCAATAAGTCCATTCGTGAAATTTCCTCACTACTAAACATTCCACGGTCAACTGTTAGTGGTATTATAACAAAGTGGAAGCAATTGGGAACAACAGCAACTCGGCCACAAATTGGTAGGCCACGTAAAATCACAGCGTGGGGTCGGCACATGCTGAGGCGCACAGTGTGTCAATAGCTACAGACCTCCAAACTTCCTGTGGCCTCCAGATTAGCTCAAGATCAGTGTGCAGAGAGCTTCATGGAATGGGTTTTCATGGCTGATCATCTGCATCCAAGCCTTATATCACCAAGTTCAATGCAAAGCAGTGGATGCAGTGGTGTAAATCCGCCACTGGACTCCAGCCCAGAGGAGACGTGTTCTTTGGAGTGACCAATCATGCTTCTCTGGCAATCTGATGGACGACTCTGGGTTTGGCGGTTGCCAAGAGAACGGTACTTGCCTGACTGCATTGTGTCACATTTGGTGGGGGGAGGATTATGGTGTGGGGTTGTTTTTCAGGGGTTGGGCTTGGTCCCTTAGTTCCAGTGAAAGGACCGCTTAATGCTTCAGAATACAAAGACATTTTGTACAATTTCATGCTCCCAAATTTGTGGGAAAGCAGTTTGGGGATGCCCTCCTTCCTGTTCCAACATGACTGCGCACCAGTGCACAAAGCAAGGTCCATAAAGACATGGATGAGTGAGTTTGGTGTGGAGGACCTTCACAGAATCCTGACCTCAACCCCATAGAACACCTTTGGGATGAATTAGTGCGGAGACTGCGAGCCAGGCCTTCTCGTCCAACATCAGTGTCTGACCTCACAAATGTGCTTTAGAGGAATGGTCAAAAATTCCCATAAACACACTCCTAAACATTGTGGTAAGCCTTCCCAGAAAAGTTGAAGCTCTTATAGCTGAAAAAGGCGGGACAACTCCATATTACATTCATGTGCATGTAAAGGCAGACATCCCAAAACTTTTGGCAATATAGTGTAAATAGATATACTTTATTGATCCCATGAGGGAAATTGTTGTTACAGCAGCTTAATTTTAACCCCCTTACTGAATTACTATGAACCGTTTAGCTTGAAAGTGCTTTAATATTTAGCTGTGGCCACACTGCTTTATAAGTATTCTTATTGTAAGCAGTAGTAGTAATGTTTCACAAAGTTTGTCTTGTGAAGCTCCTTAATATCCAAACAGTCTTCATTAAACACCACAAACACTCTTGGGTCTTCTACAACTAGCTTTTATAGCTGTTTACAATGCTGATGAGAAGTGTGACTCTAGCAACGCTTGCCCACAATATCGAAATCCCAACAAAATAAAAGCCCCTGTGTAAAAAATAAAATACAAGCAACACTAAATTTAGGTCACACCCGTTATACTTCACTGTACTTGACTAAACTGATCTGTACTACATGAAAAAGAAAATTCCCCTTACAATGATCCACACTTGGTGAGAGTCAATGGGTCATATATATATATATATATATATATATATATATATATATATATTATATATATATATATATATATATATATATATATATCAGACTTTTATTTTGATGGTCGTCAGCTGAGGCGTTGATCACATGAAGAATAATAAATATTGCCCCACTTACTAAACGTTATAATTGCAGATTATGCATTTCATGTGTTATAATATTGGGTTTTGTATTTAAACACTGCTAGTTATTTTTTTGCTAGTGGTTCCCAGTGTTTGGTCGTAAGAACTTCCACTCTTACTTAAGGTCTCCTTCCACGTCGACGGGAATGTGACGTGACATGTGGTCAGTCAGTTAACTGATAAGGGAGTCAGGTGTGTGAGGGGAACATGCAGAGCAGGGGAGTGTGTGGGGTCAGGGCTGAGCTGGAAGTCACTGATGCTCGAAGTGATAGTTTAGTAGTTTCTTCACCTACAGTAGTGACTTTTTTTTTTTTTTTGTCTGATGTGATTGAGGTCAGAGATGAGACCGTGGTCATCATGGTGGCAGCGAGCACATCAGCATCAGGACAAGACTGTTGGTGACTTTGGCTGGAGAGAGTGTTTTGGGACGGAGCTCTGATGCTTCAGGCTCGGGGATGTTTGGCTCCGGTGCTGGTCCATGCACATCTTCCTCCTCCTCCTCCTCCTCCTCCTCCTCCTCAACGCTCCACATCACCACATGAACGGCACACACACTCTGCGAACCACACGCCTAAAATGTCCTCTAAAAACCAAGGAATTACACACCGACATGGATCTAACACTTTATGAATGCTTGTTTTGACAGCACAGTCTGCTCTCTGTTTTGTGTGTGTGTGTGTGTGTGTGGTGCAGCTACAGTTAGCAGTGAAGTGGATGTCTGTATGTGCAATAAGCTAAAAACGTGAATAAACATTTAGTACCTGCGCTCAAAAATTTTGTAAAAATCAAAACACAATGAAATATTTGCTAAAAGTCTCAAAGTCCGCCTTTCTGCCTCGTATGTTTTCCCCCAGAGTTCCTCCCCCTGCGGCGCTGGGCGGAGTTTCATACCGAACGAGACGCTCCTTTTGTCGGATCCGTTTCGACTTGACTCCCCGGGGTTTACGGCTAAAAAAAAATCGACGCATATTATACTTAATAAACATTAACTGCACACAAGTCGAACGGCATATCGATTGCAAAGAGGATCTGGCAATACGTGTTGTAAAAAAAAAAGGTGAGTCATTTGAAGATTTTCGGGTTGTTTTCTCCCATTTTCAGACGGCGCGTCCCCGACCCTTTGTAACATTCATGGCGGCTCTGCAGTGAAGACTCCGGGGCGAAGAAAGGCTCAAGGGCCCGCTCGCACTCCGTTTTTACAAATATAACACAATAAATTGTGATTTATCGAAGCCTGGTTTTAAGAGTCATTCTAAAAAATATATATATAATATAGGTTCACATATGTTTTTAATTTGACCCACATTTGTAAATCATTAAATCCATTTTTGTTTTTTTTCCCCTCCTCCACAAAATCGGTTTATTTTCTTAACGATGCGCACACCACCATTACTAATACAGTAGATCCAGCACGGCAAAAGGAAACAAAAAGGTGCAAACAGTCGTGGATTATTTGTTTTCGATATCAGGGTAAGAAATATTTGTGGTGTTTTCTGCGGGCTACCCGAGGCGTTGTTGCCAGCGGAAGCTGTGTACTGACTCCTCCCGGAATCACGACGCCATTACTGGGTTCGAGTGCAGACAATGGTCGGTAGCACCGCACGAAATCAAGAGCAGATAATAATGGAGCCTGATAGCGGCACTGCGGTGAAGCGCCTTCACACACGACTAACATGAACATTCCCTTAAAACGACCGCTGTGTTGTGACTTTTAAGATTGTTTGTCTTTTTTTTTTTTTTTTTAACAACATTTCACTTTATAGGAGTTTCTGAAAATAGTTTGGCTGTAATTGAGGCTGTTCCCCCCCGAAACGTAAACGCGAATAATCCTTAACGCTAGTCAGTGTTTGTGTTAATGGATGAAAATCTTTAGCCTGGGGTTTGGGTTTTTGGCTCGGTTCAGCTTGTGCAGGCGGAATCAGACACCGGGACACCGGGGAACGCGGCGCCACTGCTCGGGGAGGGCGGGTGGGACACGGGGCCCTGACCAACCCGAACTAAACTACAAATATATCGCAATTGTACCCATATTTGGTCATGTATATAAAGTGGATTAATATCAGAAAACACTGTCTACCAGTTGTACTGTTTGGAAATAATGTGCAATTTAACCCGTATAACTTCGCTAGCGCCGTGCTAATGTAACCGAGCCAGTCTAGTGTCAGCTAGCCTGCTAGCTAGTGTCAGCTAGCCTGCTGTCTAGTGTCAGCTAGCCTGCTAGCTAGTGTCAGCTAGCCTGCTGTCTAGTGTCAGCTAGCCTGCTGTCTAGTGTCAGCTAGCCTGCTGTCTGTCAGCTAGCCTGCTAGCTAGTGTCAGCTAGCCTGCTAGCTAGTGTCAGCTAGCCTGCTGTCTAGTGTCAGCTAGCCTGCTAGCTAGTGTCAGCTAGCCTGCTAGCTAGTGTCAGCTAGCATGCTAGCTAGTGTCAGCTAGCATGCTAGCTAGTGTCAGCTAGCATGCTAGCTAGTGTCAGCTAGCCTGCTTTATTATTGGGGGGAAGAAAAAAAGCTGTCGAGTTTTTTCGTCAAATTTAAACGCTAACATGTCGGACAAATTTCCAAAAGTGTGAACTTTGGAATGTTTATGATCATTTTCTACATTTCAGCAACCGACTAGGGTTAAACAGATAGCCAAGTAGCTAGCTGGCTGATTCTACCCAACACCAGGTCCCACCATGACTGGGTCATTCCTCGCTCCTCAGTGTAACGATGGATGTTTTGCCCAAATGTTTGCACAAAAATAGTTTCCAAAGAAATGTTGGCTTTTTAAAATCCGCTAAAAAGCGTCAGTTTTTTGGGTTAAAACCCCCGAATCCAATCCGAGACGTTGCGCCTCGATCATTTTCTCGACCAGGTTTTGGATGTTTTTATGTAGGTTTCCCAGAAGCAGGATTTTCATATACGTCCAAGATGGTGCTTTTCCGCTCGTCCATAGGTTTTGTCTGTCCGTATGGTGTGTGTGCTCCATCCTCCTGCTCCAGATAAACTCTTTACATCAGTCACATGCAGCCTCCCATCGGACATCATCTGAGCCCGGAGGCTGGACCTCTGATGCTCCGTGCGAGTGTATCAGCTAAACCATGTCATGTTTTAACACACCACTTCATTAAATTGGTATGATTGTAGGCATTTACAAGAACAAAACGAGAATTGTCAAATTTATAACACTACACAGGGCACAGGAACAAACAGCTATAGCTCATTGAGCTTCTGTGTAAAGAAAATCTCAATGAATTCATCATCTTCAGTAAGCACTCAGGATCACAGAGGTATCCCTGGAAGGTGGGAGTCTGTTACAAGGCAACACACACAAACCCAGGGATAAATTTAGCATAGCCAGTCTGCCATGTTTTGGAAACCCACATGAAACTGGTACAGGGCATGGGATTTGGAGTTTGGCATGAAGTGTAACATGGCACCTTTAACCACTTGCATGTTTTTTAATGATCTGTTTTTTTTCTTTGCACTCAGGTTTGACGGTTTGTATTGCTGCAGGTCGGGTCAGAGCCACCTTGACTGTGTAGTCATGAATGGCAGCAGCAGCGTGGCTGGTACCCAGACTGGGCGAATCAAACTAGAACCAGGTAGGCATGCCGCAATCTCTCTGCTTTTACCGCAACTACCCTGTCCTTGCCCTTTGGTCGGATTTTGGAAATGTAGTCTTGAGGTACTTTGACACTGCTGACCTATCTGACTGTTTTTAAGTCTGTTTGAATAATACGACTGCCAAACAAATACATGCAAATCTGTGTGATTTATACACAGGGCACTTGTGAGACCCAAAATGTGTTGTGTAGAAATCATTTTCTTCTTGATTTGCCAGTCATTAAGAAGAAACTTTTTTGTTGTGGAAAAAGTTCCTTGGGAACACAGCAAGTACATATTAATATTCTTTTGTGTGTGATTGTGCTAGATGGTCATGTGTGGAGTAAGGAGGACTGTCTGACACTGCTAGAGAGGATTAGGAGTCTGTTGCCTGATGCAGACTCTTTGAAATACAAGACCACAGAGTCTCATTTTGACTGGGACAAAGTGGGCTTTGGAAACTACACCGGGGACATGTGTAAGCAGAAATGGCAGAAGGTTTCCACAGAGGTGAGCCAACTAACCAGACGTGTGTGTGTGTAGTGGTAAAGACTGACTTAATATGGTTAAGAAATGTTTTTTAGGATATTTTGTCAGCACAAATGTTCTCTGATGTTTTACAGAATATTTTTCTATATTTATATAATAGCTTCACACAGAGTAGTGACATTTTAAAACCGTTCTCCCTCGTAGGTTCGGAAGTACAGGACGATGACGGAGCTCATCGTCGACGCAATAGAGTATGTAAAGAACCCGTATAAAGGAAAGAAACTAAAGGTAATTTGTATGTTGTTACAGGTTTTGATGCTTTTCACAAAGATTCCCAACAAAATGCTAAGAGTTGTCAAGATGACTTCCCTCACAATTTCATTACAGTGTGTTGAATGCAAATTGTTTCCTAGTACAACTTGTTTATTTGACCTTCTCCACAGACACATCCAGACTTCCCGAAGAAGCCCCTCACACCCTACTTTCGTTTCTTCATGGAGAAAAGAGCCAAGTATGCAAAAATCCATCCAGAGATGAGCAACCTGGATCTAACGAAGATCCTCTCCAAAAAATACAAAGAGCTCCCTGAAAAGAAAAAGGTCAGTGCACCAAAGTTTTGTAAAGCCCTTGGTGTTTTGATGTTGCCTTTTTTGTTTTGTTTTGCATTGTGTTGTAAAGATACGCTTCTCTGTTTAGCTTAAATACATTCAGGAATTCCAGAGGGAGAAGGAGTCCTTTGAGAAAAACATGGCACGTTTCAAGTAAGCGCCCCCTTCTCTCACGTTTGCAATAACAATGTTTCAAAAGCCTTCTCTTAAACAAACACACGTGTTTTTTGTTAGAGAAGACCATCCCGAGCTGATAGAAGAACGGAAGAAGTCAGACCTCCCAGAGAAGCCCAAAACCCCTCAGCAGCTGTGGTATAACCATGAAAAGAAAACCTTCATGAAGCTTCACCCAGAGGTGAGTATGTTTAAATGTTCTCGTTTTATGAAATAGTTATATAGCCAGAATGTAAACGTGTTGTTTCTTATTCCTAGGTAAGCCAAAAGGAACTGAAAGAAGCTTTACGGCGTCAGTGGTCTCAGCTCTCAGACAAAAAGCGACTTAAATGGATCAGCAAAGCACTGGAGCTGCAGAAAACTTATGAGGTACTTTACACCACAATAAAAATTTAAGTTATTGAAGTAGAACCACTTTAATTTTTCTGTATTTGCCTTTCAGGGCAGCATGAGGGCATACCACGAAGCACACCCGGATGTAAACTCCGAAGAACACGTCAAGTCTGTCCTGACCAAAGCCGAGCGGCAGCTCAAGGACAAATTTGATGGACGGCCCACTAAACCACCACCGTAGGTGTTGTCTGCTAGCTTAAAGAACATGTCCCAACCTTGATGTCTGCTAATGTCTCTATTTTCTGTAGATTTGAAAAGTGGTACTCGCTTGGAAGGCCTTAAGTGTGTGTGGAGTTTGCACGTTCTCCCCGTGCTTTGTGGGTTTGCTCCGGGTGCTCCGGTTTCCTCCCCCGGTCCAAAGACATGCATTGTAGTTCTCTAAATTGCCCGTAATTTGTGATTGCGTGAGTGAATGAGTGTGTGTGCCCTGCGATGGCTTTGCACTCTGCCCAGGGTGTATCCTGCCTTGATGCCCGATGACGCCTGAGATAGGCACAGGCTCCCCGTGACCCGAGGATAGATCGGATAAGCGGTAGACAATGAAATGGAAAAAAGAAGCCAAAAGGAAAAAAAAAAAACTACATCTGAGCTGAAAACTAAGCAGAGTTCCATGGTTTACTGCAGGAATAATAAATATAGGCCTATCTTTGTTTGGATAAGGAGAAAAACCATACATGACTGATTATAAACCAAGTCAATTCTCGCCAACATGTCCATACATTTTCAATTGTCTATATTAGGCAGGATTGAGTTGAACAGATTTTAGTGTTAAAAGTCAATATTCTTACCCTTACTAAATGAGTGATTGTTTCTAAGGTTTTAAAAATTGAGTTGCTGAGCTCTGGTGCAAGCGATTATGCACGAGATAACC
This sequence comes from Hemibagrus guttatus, assembly GCA_033459395.1. NCBI lineage: Eukaryota > Metazoa > Chordata > Actinopteri > Siluriformes > Bagridae > Hemibagrus > Hemibagrus guttatus. The sequence continues at coordinate 24,232,101 of JAUCMX010000005.1, read as the reverse complement.
TTATGCATGTCTTTGGTGCTATGTCTTAACCAGCCTCCATTGATTATTTAGGGTAAGGAGGTGGGCATGATCGTGAACTCACAACACAAGACGTCTTTGAAGCTTTTGTCATGCTGTGATATTGTCCCAATCCAAAAAAACCCACTCATAACATGTAAAAATAAATGAATAAAATTGTCCCTTTGGACATTATTTCTCTCATAGGTTGGGAATATAGCTGCACTTCATGTAGTTCATTCAGATTGAAAGTGTTAAGCTTGGGACAGAAAACACTGAAACCTCTATCTATAACAATCAGTTTTGCCCTGTTCTCGCTGCTGTCTGTAATAAATCTTTACTATGATAAAGTTTTATACTCTAATATGTTTAGAAGCAGTAAAAAACTATGACGTTTAGAGGCATCAAATTTAATAGAGGGGCAAAATCCCCATTTTGTTACAGATTGCGGAGGAGCAACAGGTTTCTCCAAAATAAATATTCAACCTGTAGAGGGAGCACAAGCCATGAGTTTACTATCAAGAGCATGGTTATTAATATTTTTTTTTTAAATAAATGTTTTATTGGTTCTATTGGCAGAATACATCAGTAATTTCTTTTTTTCTTTTTTTTTCTTTTTTTTAAGAATATTTCAATTAATAAATTGCGATGAATTACTTGGTAATAAAATCTCCCTGACCTTTAGAAGCTACTTTTCTAGCTACTTTTTGGATAATTTATAGGGATCTACCTGGCAAATCTGTAACTTTATCTGTTGAGCCTCACTACAACTAATGCAGATACAATTTTTAGCTTTTATATTTTATCTTTAATATTTTGTATTTGTTTTACGCCGGATGCCCTTCCTGACGCAACCCTCCCATTTTTTCCGGGCTTGGGACCAGCACTGCATCCAGTGGCTGGGGTTTGGGCATTGGCTGGGAATCGAACCCGGGCCTACCACCCTAGCTACCACTGAGCCACCAATGCCCAAATGCGCTTCTAGAGGAATGGTCAAAAATTCCCATAAACCTTGTGGAAAGCCTTCCCAGAAGAGTTGAAGCTGTTATAGCTGCAAAGGGCGGGCCAGCTCCATATTACATTCATGTGTATATAAAGGCAGACGTCCCAAAACTTTTGGCAGTATAGTGTATATCCATTTTTATCCATTAAATATGGCATTTATGTAAATAACATCAGATAGAACTTGCAACTACAAGAACTTGAAATCTTATCCAGCTGGAATGTGAAATCTGAACGTATTAAGCAGAACGTGTTGCTAAGGAACGTGACCTGCAGTGGATCAGTGGACAGTGATCAGCTTTTGTTCTGCAGGAATGGATATTCTTTATACTGCGCCGAGTTGATGGTAAACATGAAGGACGTCCCGAGCACAGAGAGGATGGTGCTGTGCAGCAAGCAGTGGAAAATGATGACCCAGAAAGAGAAGGATATGTACCAGAAGCGATGTGAACAGGTAAGCTATACATGCGATGACCACGAGTTAAAAATTGATCCACTGTACACTGTTTTCTGTATGAATTGAGCAGTCCTGGTTTAACCACTCCTCACAATTCTCCTACTTTTTTGCCTCGGCAGAAAAAGAAACAGTACGAGATTGACCTCCAGAGGTTTCTTGAGGTAGGAATTCGAGTGTTGATTTTGCAGATAAAATAAAGCATTGCAGAGATATTTAACAGTTTAATTCTTAAGCAACCTGTGTGCATTTTTTGGGGGGGTTCATCTCACTACAGACTCTACCAGATGAGGAAAGGGATCGAGTCCTGACGGAGGAGAAGCTGGGAGGCACCAAGCTGAGCAATGTGGGGGCAGGCAGCCTTTTTGTCACTAAATCCCCGTCAGCCAAGGTGGGTTAACCTTACTCCTCTGCAAAACTTATTCATCATGTAGCTCTTCTGAATCGCATATTAGACACGTCAGTCACATTGGACACATTAATCTGATGACGTCCCTGGGGTATAGGACCGAGGTCGAGACTCTGAGTTGGACCAGTGGGTCCATGGACTGCCAAAAGAAAAGAAAGACGGGAAGAAGAAGGCGCAACTTCCTGAGACGCCCAAAACAGCAGAGGAGATGTGGCAACAAAGCGTGATCGGCGACTACCTGGCCAAATACAGGGTGAGAATAACTCACTTTACTCAGAATATATCAGACGAAGGATAAAAGTTCTGACGGTCAGTAAAGAATATGCATACTATTGCAGTTTTGTGAAAGTTTTCTTTTCAAATAGCTCTTAGTTTTCCACAAAGTTCATCCATTTTCAGCAGTTCATCTCCTGTCTTTATCTGTATTTTTTTTCTGTTTCCTTTTTTGCTATTTCTGTAGCTTTGAACACAGGGCACTTGCATACCTGTAACCCATGATAATGCCCTTTATATATAAAAGTCCAAATGGACAAGCCAGTTGTTTTATAAGCAAAAGTGTATTGCCTTACCAAATAAGCAAAAGTGTATTTCCTTGCAGAATGACAGGAAGAAAGCTCAGAGCACCATGGAGGCTACTTGGAAGAGCATGGAGAAGAAAGAGAAGATACCCTGGATCAAGAAAGCAGCCGAGGACCAGAAGCGATACGAGGTTCAGTACCGGACTGTGGTCAGTGACCAAACGTTTTGACCACTGTCTTCTCATCAATACTGAAGAAATGTCAAAATGTTGGTCGTTTCCTAACCTTGATCTTCCGCAGAGTAAAGCAGGGGAGAGGTGAAACAGTGGGTGCTGCTATCACAACTCTTGCTGTTGTTTCTTTATTCCCATGTGGTATTTGAATTGCGCTGGATATAAATATGACTTGGTTGTTGTGCTGCCTTCAATACCCAGTCAACTGTATTCATGAGTTCCACATATCTGACATTTCTTTTCATTCAGTGATCTCACAATGTAGTCTTTGGTATTAAATTTTATTTAAGTTAACATGCCTGAAGCAACCTGAAATCCTGCTTTGCTTTATTTACATCCTGCAGAGAGAGCTGGTCGAGATGAGGACGGTGCCATCGGGTCAAGGTCAGAAGAAGCCAAAGTTTGATGGAGAGCCCAAGAAACCTCCTGTGTGAGTGACGAATATGCACGCCGATACCTTCTCTGAGATCCCCCATTATAGAAGAACTGTTCACTCAGTCATCTGACTTTCTCCTTCTCCTTTTGATGCAGGAGCGGCTATCAGATGTTTTCCCAGGAGCTGCTCACAAATGGCGAGCTAAATCACTTCAGCCTCAAGGAGCGCATGGTGGAGATCGGCAAGCGCTGGCACAAGCTCAGTCAGAGCCAGAAGGACAAGTACAAGAAGCAGGTGGAGGAGCAGCAACTCGAGTACAAAGCAGAGTTGGATGCCTGGGTGAAGGTACACACTGAGTGCTGCATTACATTTTCTCCACACTGCAACAGAAGTCACTTTCAGTTTGTAGCAGTGAAGTGCAGATGCCAGTGATCCTGTTTTCTCTTTTGCTTTCTCTCTCAGAGTCTCTCTCCTCAGGAACGAGCCGTGTACAAAGAGTTCTCTTCTACAGTGAGTGTCTCAGTTCAGTCATTTCATTATTAGTATATTACTCTTGCTTATTAACATCTTCCATATTGTGCAACTTGTTGTGGGTCATTTTAGAAGCCACGGTGATTTCGTCCTCAGTGAGCCCCATTCAGTCCACGTTTCGGTTCAGCCTCGGTTTCAGTCGGATGCTTTCACAAATGCAGCTTTTACTCTGCAAACCGTCAGTAAGAGTGTGGTGTATTACACCCACTGTAGGAAACACAATATATATTTTGGGTTGCAACATTATGTTCTACATGCTTGGATAATTTTGTGACTTCACACATCTGTAAAAGTTAATTTTATTTCGTTATCTATATTTCTGACCAATGAAATATGAAACCAATGAAATGAAACCAGCTCCACTGTGATTCGGATTTGGAAAATGAATTAACAGACATGAAAGTGCCACACCTGTGCTAGGTTATTACCATTCCCCGGCCCCTGTTTCCTAGCTCAGGTGTGTTCAGAGCTGAAACACAATAACCATGCGGCTATCTCAGGGGTCCCTGAGGACTAAATGTGTTGGCTATACACGTTTTAAAAATGTGCATGTATTTCAACGCACTGCATGGCAAATAATTTATTTTTGCTGCTGGCAGTTTAGTGTTGTATAAGACTAAGAATAGACTATTTTGTAGCTTTGTAATCTTATAAATAGCTGTTAACTTTTTTTTAATCAGTACTATGTATTACAGTATGTATACTTGTGAGTTGGAACTAACCTGACTTAAGACAGTAATGGTTCTATGGGCTGCTTTGTAGAGCTACTAATTGTTGCTTTGAGCTTGAACTATTGTTTTCTTGTTTTTTTTTTTTTTGTTTGTTTTTGTTTTTTTTTGCCCCCCCATGTTGCTCTCTTTCCTCGTCTTCCCCCTCCCTCCCCCTTCCTCTCCCCTGTCTGTGTGTCCACAGAAACGGCGGAGCACGTCAAAGGCGCGAGGTACCGGAGCAAAAGTGCGTGTCACCAAGGGGAAGGCGGTAGGTGCCCGAGCTGCAGCGCTGGGGGCCGGGGGGGGCAAACGTTCCATGGCGTACCGGGTCAAGGTAACGCCCGCTTTCTCAGGGCCATTCGCCCAACACAGTCAAAAAATCCAATGGGCCACTCAGGCCGCAGCATCAGGGAAATAGTGTTGAGAAATGTATTAGTCTCGTTAACAGAAAGCAAGGGCTCTGTTAAATTATAGTGAAGGCTATGGCAAAATGTATGCCCTTAAAAAAAACCTTAAACATGGATGTTTTGCAGAAGGGGGAGAATAACTGCTTATTAGAGAGAAGTGTGACTCTGTGGTTTCCAGCAGGACACCTCAGAATCAGAGGAAGAGGACGATAAGACAAACTCAACAGACTCGGAGGACGAAGATGACGAGTCATCCGCCTCCACAGATAGTGACGATGAGGAAGATGACGAAGATGATGAGGTGGGGATATAGTCCTACACTTGAAGTGAGGATTAAAACCTAGATCAGGGATCTTCATTCCAACCAGTCAGGAGCCACACCCGAGTCCATGAGTTTAATCTTTCTTTGCCTTCAGTCATTATCAGGAATGGCTCCTGCTTAGTTTGAACGAAAGCCTGCAGCTACACTGGCCCTTTGCAGATAAGATTAATGACCTAGTTGATTAATATTAAATCATCTTTGCTATAGATAAAAATCAAAATACAAGGCTTGTTCATACTCGGGAATGATTGAATTTGTTTGATTTGTGAAGTATTGAGGTTTGATTGAGCTTTGTGTACATGTTATATAAATTTAATTTAACTTAATTTAATTTCATATTTAATAGTACTAGGTAAGTTTTTTTTTTTTCTTGTATGTCTTGTAAGCACCTAGAGTTTTGCAGTGTTGAACGAGTCTGCTTGATATCAAAGTGACTGTAATGTGAAAACCAGAGCAGTTTAGGTTAGTCTGTCAAGTAAAAAATGACTATAAAATTACATTTACAGGAAATGGGACTATTGAACAAATGCAGTTTAAGAGATAGATAGTAAAATTTTAATATAAATTACACACTGACAAGTAGCATCATGACTATCTAGCTAGCAGTGTTTCTAGGTGTTGAAGATCTGTTATTTTATTCTGGTCTTTCCGGAAATTTGCTCATTTCCTTTTCCTTTAATGTCTTTTTTTTTTTTCCCGAGTCATTGATATTTAAATTATTAAAAGGTTTTTTTTTTATATTATACTGGGGAGAGAAGTTAACTATGTTTGAATTTTACATGAAACATTCACTGTACTTGTCCTGGCCTTAGCCATAGCCATACATGATTTCCTGCACGTTTTACAGAATGAAGAGGATGATGACGAAGATGATGAAGACCAATCAGATGGCTCGAGCAGCTCGTCGGAGGACAGCACTGATTCTGATTCAGACTAATGACCACGCCCTCTCAAAAGAAGGGGGCTGTGCAGGACACGCCCCCCAGCAACATCCCTTCCTGACAGTAGGGGAGGGGCCGAGTAGCTGTGAGCACACAGCACGCGCTAATGCGTCTGTCTCTCCTCAGTGAGGGACGCAGGACTCAGAAGAGTGACCGCTCTTCTCTTTCTCTATATGTCCAATTTATGGGCTTAAAGTCAACTGGACAACCTCTTATTAACGAGCTGTTACTTGTGTGTTTATTGAAGCAATTTTTATTGCCTTTATATAGGTGTTATTAAAAATTGTGTTGCTCGTTCTTTTTTTATTTTATTTTATTTTTTTGAAATGTTAACAGTGGTCTGAGGTGGACAGTGGGAGAGACGGCCTTTTATAACAGAGGTTATAGAGTGTGTACCCCAAGCTGTCTGGGTTAATGCACCTTCGTCCACAAGTTCATTAAAGCTCAGAGAGCTATATTAAGCTAGTCTGTTCTTGTTTGTTCAGTCTTTGGACAAATTCTCCAAAATAAATTGCACTTTCTTCCTCTTTTACTCTCTAGTGTGTTGTCTTAAAATGGTAAAAAAAAAAAAACAGTAATGAATGGTGTGTACATGTTGCTCTCTCTTTCAGCAAAACCTGCACGTGCCTGTGTGGTAAATGCTCCACACTTTATATACGATTGTTATAATGTATTGTGTTATATTCCTTAGCACTGAGCAGGGCAACACAACCACAAAGGCAAGGCTAAATCAAATAAATCCAAAGACATTAAGCATAGCAGGAGCATTGCTTCTCCAAAGGGTCCCCAGTTGGATCCACAGCTAAAGTTACTGTCTGTGTCTGTGTAGATTTCATCCAAGGTCTCTCCAATATTCCAAAAACAGGCCAGTTGGTTGACTGGCTATTCTAAATCGCCTTATGTATGAATTTGTGTGTTTGCATGCATATGCTGTCCAGTGATGTACTGGGCTCTCCCATCCAGCATGTACTCCCGGCTTGTGCTTCTTGTTCAGTGGAAAAGTTCTGGATCCACTGCAACCCATAGTCAGAGATATGGGAGGTTGAATGTATTGTGGAAGTAATTTGAATTGGTCGCACTTGTATTCATACACCGATCAGGCATAACATTATCAGCAGTGACCGGTGTAGTGAATAACACTGATTATCTCCTCATCATGGCACCTGTTAGTGGGTGGGATATATTAGGCAGCAAGTGAACATTTTGTCCTCAAAGTTGATGTGTTAGAAGCAGGAAAAATGGGCAAATGTAAGGATTGGGTGAGTTTGATGAAGGGCCAAATTGTGATGGATAGACGACTGGATCAGAGCATCTCCAAAACTGCAGCTCTTGTGGGGTGTTCCCGGTCTGCAGTGGTCAGTATCTATCAAAAGTATCCTGTAAGTCCTATAAATTGTGAGGTGGGGCCTCCATGGGATCTGCTGCATCTTGGTGCAAGATACCACAGCACACCTTCAGGGATCTAGTGGAGTCCATGCCTCGACAGGTCAGGGCTGTTTTGGCAGCAAAAGGACCAATACAATATTAGATTTAGGTGGTCATAATGTTACGCCTGATCGGTGTATACCTGCATTCAGCTATGGGGTTTTCTGAATCATCCTAGAGACTTGCATGTTCTTTTGCATGGTCCATAACTTAAACAAATAGCTTAAGTCATACTCAGCTACTTTGGGTAGCAGAGTACGTCTCAAAATGACATTTTATGATGAAATGATCTTATCTAATCTATGGACTCAAGGTTTCTTTGGATAAATGCATTAAGGGAAAAAAAGGGTCCAGGGTTTGAGGTGTTGAGGGTTTGGGGTCTTGTTTAATCAGCCAACAAATCTCATTACATTCTTCCAAAATGTTCACAAAACTAAACAGGACACTAAACTCAAGCAGCTCCATGTCTCGAATGTGTTTTCTTCTACACTAGTGAGTCGGTTAATAACCAGAAATCCACTCAATGGACGGCTACAAATGTGTTTTCCCTCCCGCAAAGGATTTATAGTAAACATAATCCTAAAGAAAAAAAATCTGTAGCTTGAATCACTGCTTTTAGCTCCTGTTTAATCTCCATCTCTAAAGCCGCATGCACTGCTACAGATGTTTACCAAAATAGCGTTAACAAAAATGACGCATGTTAGGTCTGAAATAATAACTCCTGATTTGATTTATCCCGCGGTTTTGGGGACACAGTGTTTATTTAGTGGTAGGATAATGTGTGTGTGTGTGTGTGTGTTTTAGGACATGGCCCGTGTTAAACTCCCCCCATTTCCCGACCCAGCTCAGACCCACATGGCCGGCTTCCTCGCTTCCTGTCCAAGCGGCTCGCCTCGCCAGCTCCAGATGGAGAAGATCAATGCGCACATTCCGGCTGTGTAAGGATCCTAACCGCGACCTGTCCGTTGTGGGATTTTTTTTTATTCTTTGCTGCTTTTTGTCTGTTTTATGAGTGGTGCAAAATGAAGTGAATATGGTGGCGGTGAGAAAGCTGGGGTTTGATAATGTACACTGTGATTTACGCTTACTTATAAAACTACTCACAGGGGGTGAAACCGCGGCGCTCTCGGTGAGTTACACAAGGCGTGGTTTTCTCTCTAGTGTGGGGGAAAAATAGTTTTTACACAGATGTGTGTATATATGTATGTATATATTTAGCTGTTTTAGGGTAGGCTACTGTTATTTGAGGTTTCAAAAAACAACAACAAAGTGTCTGGTTATTATTAACTTTCTTCATAATCAATTAGCGGTGCTTTTGAAGTGTACTTGACAACCTTTTTGCCTTTTTTTTTTTTTTTTTTTTTACTGACCAGTATATTTTTGTCCACCGATAGGCTCAAATAATTTGCTATCTATCTGATCCCAGGCACTGTTATTGAGGTGACCAGTAAAATCATGAGGGCCTCATCCTCACGCTTGTCCAGCTTTTCTTCCAGAGACTCTTTATGGAGCCGGTGAGTTGGACATTGTCACTCTGCGACACATAACATCTGCAAACTTCTAAGCGTTTCACATTAGTCTATTGCTTGGTTTAGAATAACTCCTTTCAGATAAAAAAATAAAGCATGGATTTAATGAAATGTGAAACTGGTGCTGTTGCGCCATTTTGCAGAAAAGACTGCAGATCTCTTGTGCATGCAATGCAGCTAGACTCATAAACCTGGAGGATACTGGAGCTGTGATTGGTCCAGTATAGTGGGGGGAAAAAAATCACAATTCTTTAGAAATAAACCGTGCGTTATTATATTTAATGTGTTTATATTAGTCTGTTTACGTACATTATTTTGTTATATGATTGCATAATTAGTCATGATGATGATGATTATTATTGTCACAGTTGTGAGCAATGAGATAAATATAATGCAATCATCAATGAATCGGTAAGCAAGCTTATCATTTTAATGCACGTCCAGCTGTTTACACGAGTGAGACAGGCAGATAAACAAGCAGTAAATAAATAAACTCAACGTTAAACTTTGTTGATCCAAGTACTACTAGTGTCGTACTAAAAAGTATATAAGAAATACTATGAGATACTCGGTAGTACAGTAGTATGATGAGTTTGGAGGAGGAGGAGGCGGCGGCGCATGCGCAGACGGTCCCCGTGTTTCCGGGGTGGGCGGGGCTCCAGCTCCGTGCATGCGCTCATGTCAGAGAGCGGACGGAGAGGAAAGCGGAGGAAAAAGAGAAAAGAGAATGAAAACGGGCCGCTGAGATACTGAGCACTATATATAAATATATATAATTATAAAAAAAAACAAAAAAAAAAACACAATACCAAAGACAGGATTGTTAGCTCATTGTGTCGGCGGATTTTTTTTTTCCTTCTCAATCTCGTTATATCGGGGAGTCTGAAGCGTCCCGTCGTTTCTGATTAGACTCAGATACAAGAAGGCGATCAGAGCAGAGAGAAAGGGAAGGAGGTGGAAATCACATGCGGATCGACCCTCCCTGAGGACGGAGCACACACACACACACACACACACCCGAGGATAGAGCCGGGTTTGGGTTCGTTCACGTTAGAAACGTCAGTCCGCCGTGGTGCCGTAACCAGCGTGTCTATTGTAATTAATGGTGCTGCATCTCTGATATAAAATTGTCTCCTCCATCTTTACCGGGCGATCGCGTACGCAAGGATGCCGGACCAGATCTCGGTGTCCGAATTTCTGTCGGAAACCACGGAGGATTACAACTCCCCGACCACCTCGAGTTTCACCACCCGCTTACAGAGCTGCAGGAACACGGTCAGCGTGCTGGAGGAGGTAAGGGCCTTGCGCATCCTCTTTAATATGCCTCCTTACTGCTGTGAGGGAAAGGGAAGAGAGCCAACGGATAGACTTAGAGTCAGGCCACTGATGCTGGCGTCTAAAACACAGAGTCTCGCTTTACAGCTTGGGGATACAAAGCAAATAGACACGCATTTGCTGGTGCAACACACACTGATGAGGTCCGGCATGCAGAGGGACTGACCAATCAAACACACACACACACACACACACACGGTCCAGTCAGATTTCCGGTTTTGTGTGCGTTTCCCAAAAAAAATTATGCGGATGGAGTGGAGGGTGTGTCCTTTATTTGTTGATGAGCTACACATATTAAAGGAATTAAAGCCTGCAGTGTGTGTGTGTGTGTGTGTGTGTGTGTGTGTGTGTGTGTGCGCTAGATTATCGCCTCCACTGGAATAACGGTTTGTCAGCTCAGGGTGTAACAGGCTGCTGTTGTTGCTCAGGTTTATTATTCCCACCACCGCCATGTTGAGGAACAAAACTCCATGAGCTCTGATCCTGCCTGGATTTTTGCTGATGGTTCAGGTATGACCAGGATGATGAGCTGCACTGGGGCACTTCTAGGCATTATAGGTTTGCTGCTTCACTGAGGATCATGTTTTGTAATAATTGAATACAATTTATCAACCAAAAATATAAAAAAAGATGATGAAGATGAGAGTAAAGTACATTTGTCTCTAGATGTATGCTCAGGTGAGTTGTGTTTAGTCCACCAAATGATGGTCAACTCAGCATGGAGTGTTTTAGAAATTAAAGCAGAGATTACTGTACGTTATTGTCTCATACTCCTCTTTTGGTCCGTAGTACAAATTAGTGTGTAGATCTCATAAAGCATTACGCTTGGGATTCGTATTTGATGACCGCACCAAAACTTCAGTTTATTACCTTCTGATCAATACGTGACCATTTAGTTCAGTCAAACCACTTTATCTTCTCTTTAAACATATAAATTGCTGAATTATTTTGACATCTCATTGTCTGTCCTTTATAATCAATTCTGATCGGTTTGATTCTTTTCCTGATTCATTTTAGATTCATTTGCTTTATAAGTCATTTCATAAAATCAAGCTAGATCGTCCCAGAGGTATAGCCCCAATAGAAATTTTAAAAACTGTATTCTCTGATTGTACAAAAACCTCTCACTATAGGCCTCAGGATCAGTCCAAGCCGTATTTGATTCGATCTGAACTCTTCACTTGTAGAACAAATGGTTGAATATTCTAGATTCGTATCTTGAACCTTTTTCTGATCAACACATTGTATTTCAGGTTTCCATGTAAAACCTTTAGAGATTCCCAAAAAGTAACAAGCCAAATACCATTTTTTGCGTCCATTTTTTTCCATTTGTTCTTCGGATGGCTGATGGTTTCTTCTTTTCTGAGAGAGATTTTCTGATAGGGCCATAGATTAAACCTTAACCATGTAAGCACTATAATTATTCTTAAACCATAACCTGTTACCAATACCAAAACTCTTGGCTCGCTCCCGGTATGTTTCAGGACCAATCCTAGTCCCTGGTCATTTTTTTTTGTTTTGTTTTTCATTATGGGATATTTAATTATGATCTCTACCTGTTCTGTAGGTGTGTTTTGGTTTGTATTTATTACCCTGGCATTGCTAGGGTTAAAAGCTGTGTTTTTTTTTTGGGATGCAACCTTGTGTACAAGTTTTGTTGTAACGAGATCTTCCTCAGTTTATTAGTCAATAACAGCAAATGCAGTAGAAACTAAATGAAGACAGATGGGCCAGTGGTTTCCATGACCTAGTTGCCTGCATGTTATGTTTATTCATGAGCATGTGATTTGGAAAGTGGCAGGGAGGCTGGGGAAAACCCGCATGTAGCCTTTATTCTTTCTCTTTCCTGATTTGATCAGTGTTTTCTTTAAGGTTACTGTATCATGGCTTCTTTTTTTATTCATTTATATCATTTCAGTTGCTCTAAACACTTTGCTTAGTTTATTGAATGGAAGATTAGTCTTGGGAACGATGCTTGGACATCACTGTTATACAAAGAGCAGAACACTTGCATAGATAGTTGTGTCGGTTTTCACAGAAAGTGCTTTGAGGAGTTGAGATTTGTGATGCTCTAAGAATAACTTGACAGCTTGTGTAACAGGAAGGAAGAGGTTATTCCCCTGAGAAGCGATTCCAGAAGTGTGGAGGGAACGAGGCAGAGAAGAGATTAACCTACTTTCACATGGGCCAGTACACACCTGACCTGTAAGGACAAAAGCACAAGGCCTTTTTTCCACACTGTCTGAGCAGTGCGATGGGGCCACTGCCCATCTGCCAGCAGGCTTGGACCTGGGTTTGGTGTCCCTTTCTGTCACTGCTGATAAAGCTGGATTTATCCTTCAGTGGCAGAGCTGTGTGCACTAGAGGTAGAAGAAGAAAAACTGAAGTGAAAGGACGGGCCAATGCAGAAATATTATTCAAGCTAAACTTTCAAGTTTATTCAGCGTAGTAAATGTTACTCTTTATCACATGCTGACGATGTTGAAGCAAACAACACTTTAGTCATTGTTCGTTAAAATATATAGCAAAATACATATCTAACTTCACAAACAAATTAAAAAGACAACGAAAAATGAGAAAAGATGAAGGCTGCATTATAAAGGCATTCATTTCTTACATATTGTAGAAAGAAATCCTTTTCTAAAATCTAACTAGCATGGTTTTAATTGGAATTTGGTCCGTCCCTCCAGGATTTTGCAGATTTCCAGGAGTTTTTGTTTGATTTTTTTGTTGTGGAAAACTATTTGAATTGGTGAAATTGCAATCACACGATACTTCTCTTAAACTCCTGTCAGTGCAGACACATGTAATTACTTCCTATGATAGCTCTGCTCATGTTGTGGTGATGTATATGTCACATGAGGTACCTTGGCCCTATTCTGCGGAAAATTTGCGGCCATTTTGAAAAATCTCTAGCTCCTCAGAATATCTTGGAATTTGCGTTCATTTCTGTGATTAAGAAATCAGGAACTGCCTGATGACTGAAATGCAAAAAGAATTGCTAGGAAAGTAGGAAACTAGTATAATCAGGAAGAACTAGGTTACCGTGACAACTCTTTTGTAAACAGACTTGTTGGTGTGGCTGAGGGAGGTGGTGATGTGTTGTGGATATCACACTGATTCTAATGATATTTAATTCTTCTCCAGCTCCACACTTGGATCTCTTTCCCACCAACACCTCGTCTTGCAGAATCGGGCCGAGTTGCTCCAAGTTTGTTTGGGAACTACTTTTTCATTGTTGTACTTGGCCAGTATAACAAAGTTAAATCTGAACACAGAAACCTGACATGCCAGAGAGCTTGCTGATTTGTTGCAGCAGTTGTCGATCCAAACGTTGTAGTTGACATCAGTAATGATTGCGTTGCCTGTCCAGGAGAAACGCAGCCAATTCAACTTTCAACTCTGACGCTTTTCACAGCAGGTTTCTCCACGACTTACGTTTGTTTTATTACTTTTGGTATCGTTACATTTTGGTTTTTTCCCACCACAGTAATAGTATGTGGCAATTCTAGCTGCTGAGGACAAAATTCTGGTTTAAATAAAAATATATACAGATATAAATGTGAGAAATGAATTGTTTAAATATCTCAGGGTGAAAAACGTTGCCTTCACACCGGACATCTGACCAGCAAGGCTGTAAGCAACCTTATAGTGATGACGTTCTTAAACACTGTATATTTTTATTTCTAATGTTAATAATGTAAATGATAGCTATGGAAATAGATACACACAATCCCTGCATATCTCCTATTGACAGACATGAGTGGTCATGTGACAGGGATTAAAATATCCTTTTTGTTTTATATTTACAACAAACATTAACAATTAAACACTCAGTGAGTCACGATGAAAAATGTTTTAATGTTACGAAATGAACGAAACCCAAACAGATGAGGGGATAAAGATGTCTGGTGATTTGGATGGCGCTCCGCTAGAATGATTCATCCTCATCCTCGTCCTAGTAATAAGGGAGGAAAAAACAAGCTTGTCATATTACATCATCCTCAATGATTTATTGCTTTAGATCACATGGCTGGCTCCAGCATGCTGTTTCTAATATCACTCCCTCACTCACTAGAAGTTGCTTTTGGCTGGTACAGCAGACCAATTGGTCCGCACAACAACTTGGCAAATGTTTTACGCTGGATGCCCTTCCTAATGCAACCCTCCCATTTTTTCCGGGCTTGGGACCGGCACTGCATCCAGTGGCTGGGGTTTGGGCATTGGCTAGGAATCGAACCCGGGCCTTCCGCATGATAGGCGAGAAACCTACCACTGAGCCACCAATGCCCACACTCCCTCACTCACTAAGCTAACTATTTTGACTGTTGTGTATAGAATGTTGAAGGGCACCGCATGGGGCAGCTGTGAGGGCAGACACCAGACTCCGTTAACTTACTTAAAGACTGTTCCGGAAACATAGTTTCCTGACCTGCTTGTGGATAAACAATTGAATGTTATAAATAACCAAGCAAACCATAGAAATACAGATGTATGGAAATGTTGACGCAACACTGTTAAATACCGGTTGCCTTCAGTAGTCGCTAAATACAATTTGTATTCCATAGCAATTCTGACAAGAAACTTTATATATCTGTGCAGTGTGGGGCTTGGTTCAGAAACCGGTTCAGACTGGATTTTACAGTGCACTATGCGTGTTATAGTGAACGATCCAGGGCATGTAGGCTAATAGTCCACTGAGGATTAGGACAAAACAGGGGTGCCAATATTTACGGTCCAGCTGTATAGCCATATGGGAATCAGCTGAACACAAAAAAAGTGGAAAATAAACACTTAATTCCTCCAGGAAAAATACCAACTCACTGAAGGGGAAAGGGCACAGATATTATGCAGGTGAACTTTGGCCTGTGAATTCGTAAGCCTCCGTCTTGTGAGTCGACAGTAAACAACTGTGGTCTCTTTTTAAAAAGAAGGTTCATTAATAAGTATTACTCGAACCGGATATTTGCCTCTCTGTTTTTTTTTTTTTTACTGTTGCTTGGCCCATGTTTGGAAAAAAACAGATAGCTAATATATGCTAATGTTTTTATGGTAAAATTCAGTTTTGCCTGCTATAATTTTCCTGTTAGCAATGTTAGCACTTCAAAATACGCTTAAATAGTGGGACTGTATCATGCAGGACGTATTCAGTTTATGGTTCAGTTAGCCTGGGTTCATTCAGGTCCTCTCTAGCCACGCTACATTTTGACAGCATGCCATGCGGTACAACCAACACAGATAGTCATCTTCTCAGCATCTGTGGTTGAAAGTCCGGATCGATTGCACACTGCATTGTGGCTTCAAGTACTTTAATTTTTGGTGTCGGTACATGCTACACAGATGTTTCCTCGCAGGTCTTTGCGTATTATTTTTGCCTGTGATTTTTCCATGCTGGTTTTGGTGCTTAGTCACTCTGTAGTGGTTTTTTTTTAGTCGGTTTTGAGTTCCATATGGTGGTATTTGGTTTCTCCTGTGTGCAGTCTGTCAGGTCCTTATCCTTGTTAGCAGGTGGCTTATCTTTCACTGGCATGCACGGAGACCACAATGACTCGCCTTTCACAGAGCCAGTGTTTCAGATTAGCAGCCAGAGGGTGGAATTTGGCAGCCACCTTTTTAATTTTTTAATTTTTATTTTTTTAATCAAAGTGTCGTATCATGGATCGTGATTTTTATACGCCGGTGCTGATGAATGCTTAGCTTACTGATTGGTCAGAAGGTGCACCGCTGATATTATTTCCACCCACCCACCTTGTTTTCACTCCAATTTGCTCACCTACCAATTCCCACTCATCCTCCAGCTCTCCTCTATCATATAACAATCAGATACCAACCAGGGAGGATAAAGGATAAGAGCCAGTTCACTAAATGCTGCTAAGCACACTTTGAGGAAACACTCTGCCCTCTTCCTCATACATGACCTCACAGACCCCCATGATTCGCCGGTGTCAATTGAGTATGCTGTTCTTTACAGCCTGACAGCACGGCCATGTTTTTTGCTCCTCTGGCTCCTTTTATCGTGATTTGATCTTCGTGGGTGAACACCTTTTTCTGTTGGAGATATGTGTCTTAGCAGCTGCTCCACATAATTAGATTTAAAAATTGCAGAATTAGTTTGATGTGGTGTGATATAAGAGCAATGAAAGGTTATGGGTCCATACACCAACCAATAGCTGATTATTTTCCTATAACGGGATGCCCTTCCTTGTTGCGCATTCTTAAATACTTAACAGCCGACAGCCTGCTTTTTTTTTTTGTCATACAGCACGTGTGTAAATATGTAAAACAGATTTGCTCTTGGAGTCATGGCACAGTCACGTGGATGAGGCAGCCTTGTTTTTTTGCTTTGGGTGTCCTCATGCAGTTCTGCTCTCTCTCTCGCTCCCTCCTTTTTCTGGCTGCTTTGCTTTCACTAACATCAAAACAAGCAGGAACACACTGATCCGCTACACGGTATCAGCACTTAGCTTAGTATAAAATGCAATCTGAAAGGGTTTTTTTTTTTTTTTTTTTTTTATTGCCTGTAAACACATTCTGTTATTCTGTATTTGAGTTCAATTAGATGCATTTAGATCACTTATTGAGATTAGAGCTAGTGATTATGTGATGGCCTCAGTGGCACTGTAGCCAGTCACAGGATTTGAAATGCCTCCAAAAGTGTTACTCAGGCACTGATGTCAGCTCACAGCATCCTAGATCTATCCTGAGGTGTCTGTGTGGAGATCCTGTCCATGTCTGCACGTGTTTCCACAGGGATCTACCTCCCACCTCCCAAAAACATGCCACTTAAGTGGATTGATGAAGACTGGATTGCTCCTGGTGTAATTGTGTGTGTGTGTGTGTGTGTGTGTGTGTGTGTGTGTGTGTGTGTGTGTGTGTGTGTGTGTGTGTGTGTGTGTGTCTGCGCATGGTGCCTTGGTGTTCCTTTCAGGGTGTATTCCCACCTCACACCCAGCTTTCCTGGCGTACGCTTTATGTCCCCTACTACCCTTTTGCTGTACAGATAGATACATAGACCGCTAGAAAATGTATAGATCAGTCCACGATCTCCATCACACTACCTTAGATCTACTAGCTCTGCTCAACGGTCCAGCATCTCTCAGGATACAAGGTTGTTATACATCGAGACTACTCTGTTATTCCACCGAGTTGGTGGAATGAACTTCGGCTAGATGTCCTGACAGCTGACTCACTGGCTATCTTCAAACGACGGGTGAAGACCTACCTCTTCCTGAAACACTTAAACTAGCGCTCTGTTTGGTTTATGTTTTTAAAACAAATTGTGCTACGTTTCCTCTCGACAAAGTTTTAGTCTGATGATATCCTTAGTCTGTGACCGAGTGAACCAGTGCTGATGGAGACTTCAAAAGCACTTTTGTATGTGGATAAATGGCATAAATGTAGATCTCAGGATGATTGCAGTTTGGTGTAGTATATTTGATGGAACTTGCAGTAATTGTTTTGTCATTATTAATCATTGCGCCTACAAATGTTTTAGTCCTTGTGTCTGTCTCAAGACTTGTTGGACGCTACACCTGGCCGTTTCTTCTGTTCCTGCTCGTCTCGACCTCCATCTGTTCCGGCCCCATTCTGTCTGTTCTTTCTGTCCTAATCCCTCGTACCGTGCGTGATAATAGTTTCCATGGCATTGCTCGCATTCCCGGTTCTCCCGTATGAATACGAGGAACAGATGGCACTGTCGATGTATAGACGGCCTGCTGAAAACATGGCAGAGCATAGACGGGAGTCGGCGTACTCGTTCACCCCTTTCACTAACGCTTTTCTTTCATATTCTTAAAGCTGAATGAACTCTGAATGGAAAAGCCTCCTGTTATATTTTCCATCTGAGCGGCACTTTGCTGTCGTTAGTGGATGTGCGCGGTTTGCTTAGAACGCCGGGGTGAGAGGAAGTCCTCAGAGGGAAGGCTGCCAGAGTTGATAATCCTCCGTCTGCAGAGCGACTGTGCACACGGTGCCTCAGTGATATGGGCGCTGCCTAAATCTCTCCTACAAGGACATGCTGAAATATTCTGCACTGCAGCAAATAGTATAGACTTCATACTCACTCAAACGCACCCGATTATAACGGTTCTAAGTAGGTTGGATTATGTCACTATAGGCAGAACTGAACATCATCAAAGTTTTATATTTGTTGTTGTAATCTTAAGTAAATGAAATGTGAAAGCCAAATACATTCTGACTGACTTTATGAGATGCACAAGCAACATTTGGCATCAGAAAAGCAGCGATTCACACACAGTTCCTGGAGATGCCAATCCCTAATGCCCAGGAACAGATGTTTGCTCCATGCAGCTAGCCAGTGGATATTTGAGCATTTAAGCAGCGCAGCATTAGAGCAAGGACACAGCCTTCAAATGTTAATAGATATCTATGCCATTAAGCGCTAATAGACTATGCCATTAGCTGCTTTAAGTTGCAGTATGATTGAGAATAGGAGCTACTCATTAGCAGAAAGCAATATGCGCTTGGCACTCAGCACTTCCACTTTAGCTAATAGTCTTTTAAAACCACCACTCTTCATATTTTGTTAGCACAGTGGGTAGAGGGTACAGTCTCCTCCGAATGTATTGGAACGGCAAGCACCGTTCTTTTGTTTTTGATCTACGTTAAAGACATTTGGGTTTGAGATCATGAGATGCATATGAGCCAATAGATCAGATTTTGAGCCTTCATTTCCTGATATTTGCATCTAACCATATTAAACAACACTTTTTGGCACTTTTTGTTTAAATCCACCCATTTTTCGAATGATCAGAAATATTGGAACGGACGACTGACCGTTGTTGTCCTGTTAGATTGCAGTTAATTGTTCTGTGAAAAGTGCATTTGTGGTTAAAAAGGATAAACCAACATGAAGACCAGAGAGCTGTCTATGGAAGAAGAACAAAATTTTAAAAGAAAAAAAAGTCACTAAGAGTACAAATACAACAATTTGGAATGTCCTGAAAAGGAAAGAGATCACTCCTGCACTAATAACCAGATATGGAACATATCACAGCAGAGGAAAACACCAGCAGGAGATGACATGCAAACATTGTCATGCAAGATCTGTGAATAAAAAAAACCCAAAAACCAGTCAGTGACCTCATCAATAACCTCCACAGGGCAGGGATGAAGGTATCACAATCCACCATAACCATTTGACTTTGAGGGCAGAAATATAGACACCAAACCACTCATCAGTAGTGAGAAACTTGAGGCCAAGTTGAAATTCACAAAGAAATACAGAGACTCTGGAACCAAGACTAACCTCTATGGAAGCGATGGAAAGGCCAAAGTGTGGAGAAAGAAAGGATCTGATCATGATCCAAGACATAGAAGCTCATTTGTGAAACATAGTGGAGGTAGTGTCATGGTTTGGGCTTGCATGGCTGCTCCTGGAACATTCTCACTAATCTTTAATGATGATGTAACATGATGGTAGCAGCAGAAGGAATTCAGAAGTCTATAGAAACGTACTGTCTGCTTGTTTACAGAGAAATACATTCAGTTTAATTGGGAGAAACTTCAAGACGATGACCCAAAACACACTGCCAACACAACAGAGCACTTCATCGGGGCAAAAATGAAGGTTTTAGACTGGATAAGTCAATCACCGAAGGGGGCACGGTGGCTTAGTGGTTAGCACGTTTGCCTCACACCTCCAGGGTTGGGGGTTCAATTCCTGCCTCTGCCGTGTGTGTCTGTGTGTGTCTGTGTGTGTCTGTGTGTGTCTGTGTGTGTCTGTGTGTGTCTGTGTGTGTGTGTGTGGAGTTTGCATGTTCTCCCCGTGCCTAGGCTTCATTTGTGATGAAGTCCGTGGCTTTCTGGATTGAAGCATTATTGGATGCAAGCAATATCTAGCAGAATATTAGAAGTTATTTAATTTGCCTATGAGGACCTGTTCCAATACTTTTGTTCACTTAGAAATTCACCAAAGGTATCATGCCCCAAGTTATTTAGCTGTTGTGAAGCTGAAATTCCAATCAATCATCTGATATCTTCCCATCTAAAACCCAAATATCTTCAGTGCACGGGGCCCCCCCCCCCCCCCAAAACAACAGAATTGGCCTTGCCGTTCCAATACTTTTGAAGGAGACTGTACTTTTTTTTTTAGCACGCTGAAAACCAAAACTACAGTTAGAGGCATCCCAAGACTGCAAAACGTTTGGGAAAGCTTGGACAATGTCTCAGTGTACTCCATTAACCTATTAAATTTTAAAATCCTAGACAACAGAAAACACTTTAGCTTCCAAGGCGATGAATTCTGTTGTTATTTTAGTTACACTTTATCCTTTGGTACTGCCATTTGTTCATTTATTTTTTTGCCTTTCCAGAAAAATTGTGTCTACAGATGGTGTTGGTGTGCTGACACACACTTTCCTTTTTGCTTCTGTTATTTGGCGCAGCAGAGTAAAGGATTCTGAATCGCTATTTAATCTTCAAAACCACTCAAATTAGCCTATTTGTAAAATGTTCGATTTGACACATTTTCAGACAAAACTTGTTTTCTTTACAGACAAAAAAATTCAAAGCTTACTCAGTTGGCCTTGATGATCACTCAGGAAATGATCTTTATATTAGATATTAGAGCACGATCGATATTAGCACTTGTTCCAACGATCGTTGTTTCAGAAACTGTTGTCTCTGTGGTGTTCTTCCCCTTTACTACCTAAAAGAAAAGAGATGGAAATTAGAAATGTTTGGAAGGTCACATTACATACATGGCAGAGAGAGAGAGGAAAGAGAGAGAGAGAGGAAAGAGAGAGAGAGAGGAAAGAGAGAGAGAGAGGAAAGAGAGAGAGAGAGGAAAGAGAGAGAGAGAGGAAAGAGAGAGAGAGAGGAAAGAGAGAGAGTGAGTAAGTGGGGGAGAGAGAGTGTGGGGGGAGGGGAGAGAGAGTGAGTAAGTGGGGAAAAGAGAGAGAGAATGAGTGAGTGGGTAAGAGAGATAGTGGGAAAGAGTGAGTGAGAGTGGGAAAGAGGGAGAAGGAAAGAGAGTGCATGTGTGGGAAAGAGAGAGAGTGAGTGAAAGAGAGAGAAAAAGAGAGAGAGTGAGTAAGTGGGAAAGAGAGGGGAGAGGGGAGGGGGGGAGCGAGAGTGAGTAAGTGGGGAAAAGAGAGAGAGAGGGAATGAGTGAGTGGGTAAGAGAGATAGTTGGAAAGAGAGTGCATGTGTGGGAAAGAGAGAGTGAGTGAGTAAGTGGGGGGAGAGTGAGTGAGTAAGTGGGGGGGAGAGTGAGTGAGTAAGTGGGGGGGAGAGAGAGTGAGTGAGTAAGTGGGGGGGAGAGAGAGTGAGTGAGTAAGTGGGGGGGAGAGAGAGTGAGTGAGTAAGTGGGGGGGAGAGAGAGTGAGTGAGTAAGTGGGGGGGAGAGAGAGTGAGTGAGTAAGTGGGGGGGGGGAGAGAGTGAGTGAGTAAGTGGGGGGGGGGAGAGTGAGTGAGTAAGTGGGGGGAGAGAGAGAGAGTGAGTAAGTGGGGGGAGAGAGAGAGAGTGAGTAAGTGGGGGGGGGAGAGTGAGTGAGTAAGTGGGGGGGGGGGAGAGTGAGTGAGTAAGTGGGGGGGGAGAGAGAGTGAGTAAGTGGGGGGGGGATGAGTGAGTAAGTGGGGGGGAGTGAGTGAGTAAGTGGGGGGGGGGGGTGAGTGAGTAAGTGGGGGGGAGAGAGTGAGTGAGTAAGTGGGGGGGGGAGAGTGAGTGAGTAAGTGGGGGGGAGAGAGAGAGTGAGTAAGTGGGGGGGAGAGAGTGAGTGAGTAAGTGGGGGGGAGAGAGTGAGTGAGTAAGTGGGGGGGGGAGAGTGAGTGAGTAAGTGGGGGGGGAGAGAGTGAGTGAGTAAGTGGGGGGGGAGAGAGAGTGAGTAAGTGGGGGGGGAGAGTGAGTGAGTAAGTGGGGGGGGGAGAGTGAGAGAGTGAGTAAGTGGGGGGGGGAGTGAGTGAGTAAGTGGGGGGGAGAGAGTGAGTGAGTAAGTGGGGGGGAGAGAGTGAGTGAGTAAGTGGGGGGGAGAGAGTGAGTGAGTAAGTGGGGGGGAGAGAGTGAGTGAGTAAGTGGGGGGGAGAGAGTGAGTGAGTAAGTGGGGGGGGGAGTGAGTGAGTAAGTGGGGGGGGAGAGAGAGTGAGTAAGTGGGGGGGAGAGAGTGAGTGAGTAAGTGGGGGGAGAGAGTGAGTGAGTAAGTGGGGGGGGGAGAGAGAGAGTGAGTAAGTGGGGGGGGAGTGAGTGAGTAAGTGGGGGGGAGAGAGTGAGTGAGTAAGTGGGGGGGAGAGAGTGAGTGAGTAAGTGGGGGGGGGAGTGAGTGAGTAAGTGGGGGGAGAGAGAGAGTGAGTAAGTGGGAGGGGAGAGAGTGAGTGAGTAAGTGGGGGGGGAGAAAGAGAGAGAGTGGGGAAGAGAGAGAATGAGTGAGAGAGAGAGAAGGAAAGAGAGAGCATGTGTGGGAAAGAGAGAGTGGGGAAGAGAGAAAGTGAGAGAGAGAGAGTGAGTAAGTGGGAAAGAGGGAGAAAGAGAGTGGGGAAGAGAGAGTGAGTAAGTGGGAAAGAGCAAGAGTGAGTGAGAGAGAGAGAGAGAAGAGAAGGAAAAAGAGAGAAAGAGAGTGGGGAAGAGAGAGAGTGAGTAAGTGGGAAAGAGAGAGAGTGAGTAAGTGGGAAAGAGCAAGAGTGAGAGAGAGAGTGAGTAAGTGGGAAAGAGAGAGAGTGAGTAAGAGAGAGTGAGTGAGTGGGGAAAGAGTGGAGAAGAGGGAGTGAGTGAATGGGAGAGAGAGGGAGGAAGGTGGATGTAAATAAGCAGGGTTTGTATTATACTAATACTAAATATATATTCTATAGTGGATCACATGATCTCTCTGCTTTTACTGAATAGATAAGCTTAAAAAAATATGAAGTGTTTTGATATATGAATGTGTGTGTGTGTGTGTGTGTGTGTGTGTGTGTGTGTGTGCGTGCTTTGGAATAAATTTAGTGTTTCCAGGATTATTCACTTTGTTTGTTTTTACATGTTGGATCACACAGGACTCCCTTCTTTCCCACTCCAGCTGTGACGAATCTCTCCAGTGACCGATTTTTATGATGGATCTGATCTCCAGCTATTGATTTGGGGCCAATTTGGAAATCAGAGGATTTTCTGAGAGCATGTGTCTATATAATAGACCTGTTTTGATGATGATAAAAAAAAAGCGTCTGTCTGTCTGTCATTTGCATTCCTTTACCCACTATTTTTAACATTTTCCCCTTTTCCCCATCTGTGCACAATAGCTAGAAAAATAACACCATGTTAGTTGACCTTAAACAAACCATTAGAGCAGAGCAAGAATTTCTATTGCATCAGCACTTTTTTTTTTTTTACACAAACAGTCCCTCTAATACAGATGTGTGTGGTATTATGCATAATTTATGGAAAGAGACTGTTGAACAGATGTGAGACTTTTTTTTAATCTCTCTAGAGGCCACATCTCATTCTGCCTGATTGCTGCATCACTGTCCCTCGAGGGCTCGGCCTGCGCAGACCCAGAGGGCTTTGCTGCTTCCTTTGTCAGCACAATAATAGCAGACAGAGCTGCATTCAGCTGTGACTGAAGTGTGTGTTTGGTGCATGCTTGTCATTCAAGAGCGGTCACGGCCTGGCTCGTTTGTGTGCCTTGGTCTACACTCGGGGATAAAAACATTAGTGTGGTCTAAAATTTGGTGTGGAGATTAGGGCTGAGCAGACGGGGTAAAGCAGGATAAATGCTCTATAACCAGTCTTCTGGTTCAGTATTTATTAGTGACAGGATGGTTAGAAGTTTAAATCTCTTGACTGTAAGAGGACAACTGTCGGGTCTTTTGAACAAGAGCATCCAGCGCTTTGAATAAAAGTGTGGAAAAGTTTGTATACTAGTCACAGTAGGTCTTGAAAGATTTGGGGAACATGTTTAGTTCTAGTCCTAGGTGTTGTGGACACTTAAGGACAACTCGGTCATTCATTGTCTACCGCTTATCCGATCTATTCTCGGGTCACGGGGAGCCTGTGCCTATCTCAGGCGTCATTGGGCATCATACACCCTGGACGGAGTGCCAACCCATCGCAGGGCACACACACACACTCATTCACTCACGCAATCACACACTACGGACAATTTAGAGATGCCAGTCAACCTACAATGCATGTCTTTGGCCTGGGGGAGGAAACTGGAGTACCCGGAGGAAACCCCCGAGGCACGAGGAGAACATGCAAACTCCACACACACACACAGCGGAGGCGGGAATCGAACCCCCAACCCTGGAGGTGGGAGGCAAACGTGCTAGCCACCGTGCCCTCCTAATAACTCAACACACAGCCATTAATGTCTAAACCGCTGGCAACAAAAGTGAGTACACCCCTAACTGAAAATGTCCAAATTGGGCCCAATTAGCCATTTTCCCTCCCTGTTGTCATGTGACCCGTTGGTGTTGCAAGGGCTCAGGTGTGTTAAATTTGGTGTTATCGCTCTCTCTCTCATACTGGTCACTGGCAGTTCAACATGGCACCTCATGGCAAAGAACTCTCAGAGGATCTGAAAGAAAGAATTGTTGCTCTACATAAAGATGGTCTAGGCTATAAGAAGATTGCCAAGACCCAAGACTGAGCTGCAGTACAGTGGCCAAGACCATACAGCGGTTTAACAGGACAGGTTCCACTCACAACAGGCCTCGCCATGGTCGACCAGAGCAGTTGAGTGCACGTGCTCAGTGTCATATCCAGAGGTTGGCTTTGGGAAATAGACGTATATGTGCTGCCAGCATTGCTGCAGAGGTTGAAGGGGTGGGGGGTCAGCCTGTCAGTGCTCAGACCATACGTCTGCATGGCTGTCGTCCCAGAAGGAAGCCTCTTCTAAAGATGATGCACAAGAAAGCCCGCAAACAGTTTGCTGAAGACAAGCAGACTAAGGACATGGATTACTGGAACCATGTCCTGTGGTCTGATGAGACCAAGATAAACTTAATTGTTTCAGATTGTGTCAAGCGTGTGTGGCGGCAACCAGGTGAGGAGTACAGAGACAAGTGTGTCTTGCCTACAGTCAAGCATGGTGGTGGGAGTGTCATGGTATGGGGTTGCATGTGTGCTGCCTGCACTGGGGAGCTACAGTGCATGATCCCCTCCCTTCGGAGACTGGGCCTCAGGGCAGTATTCCAACATGATAACGACCCCAAACACACCTCCAAGGCCACCACTGCCTTGCTAAAGAAGCTGAGGGTAAAGGTGATGCACTGCCATGTATTGAGCATCTGTGGGGCATCCTCAAACGGATGGTGGAGGAGTGCAAGGTCTGTAACGTCCACCAGCTCCGTGATGTTGTCATGGAGGAGTGGAAGAGAATTCCAGTGGCAACCTGTGAAGCTCTGGTGAACTCCATACCCAAGAGGGTTACGGCAGTGCTGGAAAATAATGGTGGCCACACAAAATATTGACACTTTGGGCCTAATTTGGGCATTTTCATTTAGGGGTGTACTCACTTTTGTTGCCAGCGGTTTAGACATTAATGGCTGTGTGTTGAGTTATTTTGAGGGGACAGCAAACTTACACTGTTATACAAGCTGTACACTCACTACTTTAGATTGTAGCAAAGTGTCATTTCTTCAGTGTTGTCACATGAAAAGATTTAATAAACAATTTACAAAAAATGTGAGGGGTGTACTCACTTCTGTGAGATACTGTATATATTATATTTTCAAATAAATAAAAATCTGCCTACCTGTCTATCTGACTCTCTGTCTGTCTGCTGTCTGTTTATCTAACTCTCTATTTATCTGCCTGTCTATCTGCCTGTATGCCTGTCCATCTGTCTGTCTGACTGTCTCTGTCTGTTTATCTATCTATCTATCTATCTATCTATCTATCTATCTATCTATCTATCTGTCTGTCTGTCTGACCATATGCCTGTCTATCCATTTGTCTGTATATCTGTTTGCCTGTCTATCTATTTGTCTATCTATTTATCTATCTGTCTGTCTGTCTCCATCCACCCATCCATCCATCCATAGGTGTGTGCGTGTAAATATCTGCAGTTTAAACAGGTTTAATAGATGGAATGCTTGCTATTTGGAATGATCTTGATGAGAAATGTGAGCCACACTGCAGCAGCATGTGAACACACCGGGTTTAAGTGCCTCATTAATGAACACAGTTTGTCTTATTATGCAGTGCCAAAGCGTGTGTGTGTGAGAAGCATGTTGACTCATTCTCACCTTATTGTCATGTCACTGGCACAGGGTGCCGTCCTGCCAGGCTGCCGTTTGCTACACTGTGTTGGTCACCTGAGGCTTTCGAGCCACTCGTATGAAAGCTGATAGTCATGAAAATGAAAAGACGCCACTGTGTGTAGCAGAACAGGACACACCACTGGGATGTCGAGTCTCAGTACGAGCCTTCGGTACGATGTAGTAAAGTTGTTATGGCGGTTTGTTTGATCATATTATGAATACATTCATTCATCTGCAGGAGCTCAGCAGTATATCCCATGAGCACTAGGTGTGAGGCAGGAATAATACACAGCTCATGGCACCATCAGTTTAATGTAAACAGTTTTTTGGGAGGTGTGAGAGAACCAGAGGAACCTGAAGCAATCCACAGAGACATGGGAAGAACATAATCTACACACACAGTCAGTCACTTAAGCTCAGTATCGAACCCGGGACTGGAACTGAGAAGCGTCAGAGTCACCACTTCCACCACAACACTCACCACAGCGCCGTACAATGGAATCTTACAATACTCTGTGATATTTAGAGGAGCTAGAGGTTTTTCAAAATAGCCACAGATTCTGTTTAGGTCATGTAACACACCAAATATAGACCCCGTGTTTTGCAATTTCACCAATTTGTGTGAAAAAAAGCACAAAAACTCTGTTGCATCACAGGTTTTTATTTAAAAAAAAAATAAAAAATTGGACACACAAAAATTCCTGGAAATCCTGGAGGGACTGCGCAGTAAGCTAGTGCTTAATTTTGTTGAGCTAAAAATGCAAGTAAATAAAAATTTAAATATTAGTAATTTAGTGAAATTTCTGTTCAACTATTACTTTGTTGGAAAAATAAATATTTTTTATTTATTTATTTTTTTTTAAAACTATAAACAGATGATGCTCTGTTTGTGTATTTTCTCAGCCCTCCTTTATTTATTTATTTATTTATTTATTTATTTATTTATTTATTTATTTTTACCATTTATTAATAAATGTAGAAACCAGTGCCTAGTAGACTTGACCTGTGCACTAAAGAAGAGAGATGATATTGTTTGCTCAGCGCACTTTCTAAACTTGTATTTGTGATTCTGGGCTTCTGGGACTCGCTGGTTATGTAATTGATGGTTTCTCAGGAAAAGGCTGAGGACGGCATGAAGCATTCCTTTGGGACACGTTTCCTGTGGAATCTCGAGTGCTGCAGCTCGTCCCATCTCCGCCCTAGCCTGAGCTCGGTTTCCTCGGGACACTGCTGGTTTAAAAAATGCGGCTCGGTCAGGAGAGCACACAGCTTTTGTCCTGACTGTCGCTGTGCTTCATCTCTTCTGAGGCGCTTTTCTGTCTGCACGCTCGGACACACAGCACGCCGTTCCAGTGTTAGTCATTCACATCATGTGAAATGAGCTAATCTGTTTATGTTAGGCGCTAACACTGAGCGAGGGAGGGAGGGAGGGAGGGAGGGAGGGAGGGAGGGAGTGTGGTAAGACTTGACCTACTTATGTCTTGTTCTAATTTTTGGTTTGAGGGTTGGACTTGAGAATGAATAAAGAATGCTGATGTCATAAGCTCCACATCTGGCTCGTTGTTTTATCTATTTACTTATTTATTTATTTGGAAAAATCTTAGTAGTAACTCCTTATCTACATCTGGATTTGGATTTAAATTCTCTCTCTCTCTTCTTCCCCAAATCAAATTTTGAGCCTTATGTCCTTGGAAACACTAAAAAAAACAAACACAGGAAGAAATGCCAGCACCGTCAGCATGGTGTGTAAATGCTGGCGCTGACATTTCCTCAAGCTCACATAAATTATTCCAGTTCATAAGAAGTTCACATGGTTAGTATTTGACCGTAACTTCCAAATGGGATTTTTTTTATTTTTTTTTAAAGAATTAGCTTGGATGAGATTCCGCACCACCATGACCCTGACCAGGCAGTTACTAAGGATGCAGTGAATACATCCACATGTCAATGAACATGGTCTTTATTTGTCCTTCAAATCTGATGGCATTAAAATCTTAATTAAAACCTCACGGGATTCTCAGTCCCGATGAAGACTTTTAGTATAGTATTTTTATATATATATATATATATATATAATTTTTTTTTTTTTTTTTTTTTTTTTTTTTTTAGATATTTATATTTATAGAACACATTATATGTACATTGGGATGTATTTATGCCCAGAAAATCAGATTTAAAAAAATAAATAAATATGAACATGTGCATGAAGTGGCTTCTCTACCTGATGGAGGCATTTATTTATGTATACAGGTGTTTGGGGAGGCGTAAGTTGTTCATCCAGAATTCTCTTCCCAGGTGTGCACTGGCTTTCCTCAACTTCCTGGGGAATCCCCACCTGACCTCATGTGTGTTTGTGTGTGTGTGTGTTTGTGTGTGTGTGTGTGTGCATGTGGTTTATGATTTAAGGTTTAGCGGCGCTTGTAAAATCTTTAGGACTAAAGAAGTACCAAGCATTCTGGGCTGAGTATCTGAACATCCGCTGCTATGGAAACGTAATAAACACAGCATCATTAAAAGAGAACTGCTCTTTTTCTCTCCAGAACCCCGTGTTTTGTTCCGCGGGCCTGCAGATGCTTTGGCGTGTGTTGGCCGTGTTGATTCTGACAAGGGCTCTGAGTTCAGTTCAGTGTTGCGTGATGATAATCTCAGTTGTGATGAGTTTGTAATCAGTGTTCGAAGCAAATGTGTTGCTTACTCTCTTCTTGGCAGATTTGAGCTGTGGAGGTTAGTGGAGTGGTTCTTCAGCTCTGACTCAGAACAGCCAAGAAATTCTGGCCTCAGCGCTTTTCTTGGAATTAAACACTCCACTTTCCACACACAGCCATTAAAGTGTGCCATTTTTTTGCAGAGAGGGAGGGAGGGAGATGGAGAGAGAAAGGATTAAGGAGAGAGAGAGAGAGAGAGGAAGAGAGAGATAAAGGGAGGTAGATGGAGGGAGAGAGGGAGGAAGGAGGAGAGAGGGAAAGAGAGGCAGAGAGAAAAAGAGAGGGCACCAAAAAAGAAAGAGGGGCAGAGAGAGAGAGAAATAAAGAGAAAGAAGGAGAGTGTGAGGGGAAAGAGGGAGGAAGAAGGAGAGAGGGAGAGAGAGAGAAAGAGAGGCAGAGAGAAAAAGGGAGGGCACAAAAAAAGAAAGGGGGCAGAGAGAGAGAGAGAAATAAAGAGAAAGAAGGAGAGTGTGAGGGGAAAGAGGGAGGAAGAAGGAGAGAGGAAGAGAGAGAAAGAGAGGCAGAGAGAAAAAGGGAGGGCACAAAAAAGAAAGGGGGCAGAGAGAGAGAAATAAAGAGAAAGAAGGAGAGTGTGAGGGAAAGAGGGAGGGTGAGGGAGATGGAGTGAGAAGAGTAGAAAGAGAGAAAAAAAGAGAGGAAGAGAGAGATAAAGGGAAGGAGATGGAGGGAGAGAGAAAGAAAGAAGGAGAGGTAGAAAGAAAGAGGCAGGGGGACAAAAGCAGAGGGGGAAAGGAAAAAGAGAGGCAGGGAGAGAGAACGAGAGAGAGATTGAGAAAGAAGGAGAGAGGGGGAGGGAAAGAGTGAGAGAAGGATGGAGGGAGAGGGAGAGAGCGAAAGAAAGAGAATGAGAGGCAGGGAGAGAGAGACAGAAAGAGAGAGGGGGAGAGGGAGAGGCAGGGAGAGAGAGAAAGAAAGAGAAAGAAGGAGAGAGACAGAGGAAAAGAGGGAGGGAGAGAGAGAGAGAGAGGAAAAGAGGGAGGGAGAGAGAGCAAAAGAAAGAGAATGAGAGGCAGGGAGAGAGAGAGAGAAAGAGAAAGAAGGAGAGAGACAGGAAAAGAGGGAGGGGGAGAGAGAGAGAAAGAGGAAGAAGGAGAGAGACAGGAAAAGAGGGAGGGAGGGAGAGGGAGAGAAAGAAAGGGGGAGAGGGAAAGAAAGAGAAAGAAAGAGAGGCAGAGAGAGAAAGAAGGAGAGAGGGAGGGAAACGGGGAGGGAGAGCAAGAGAGAGATGGAGTGGTGTTTCATGTGAAGGCTGGTGGGTGCAGTTCCTCACTGACCTACATCTGTGCAGTGAGAGTGCAGTCTTACTGAAGCTCTTCTAATAAAAGCCCTGACTGGCAGAGACTTCTCTAAAAAGTCGATGTTGGCAGTTTGCTCTCCTCTTTGTTCTGCTTGGCTGGTGGTTAGCTTTACGAGAGGAATAAGGAGGACGGAGAACGTATTCCCTGTCACGTATTTTCGAAACGTTTGACTTGCCATCCACATGATGTCAATTAGAAATGTCACAGTTTACAGAACGGACTCGTGTACCCAGGACAAGTACACGAAGAATGGGATTTTGTCTTACAATAAATACATCAGGAAAGACATTGTAGTGTCTGTCATAATTAAAAATATATAATGTGTGATTTCATTGCTTTTTCTGATGACTTTATATCACTCATCATATCATAACGGCATCATAACTGCACTTGTTATTTATTTATTTATTTTTGCAGTGCAGTGCAGTGCAGTGCAGTGCTGTGTGTTTGTCGCATGGTATAAAAAATTCAGCCTGTTTTATTTATTCATGTATTCGTTCAGCTCTGTTCAGTATCTAATATGTATTTAATAAAGCATTGAGTAATTTAATGCCTTTTTTTAGCAAAACATGAGAAGAATGAATGATTAGAATTTAGGTGATGATGGTGAAGGTGAATGAGTTTTCAGTTCTGGTTTTTCAGAAGTGTTCTTAATTTCGGTTTTCATTTAGATATGACATGAAAATAACTCCTCGCCGTTTTTCACACACTCGTGTGTTTCTGATTTTGAAATCTGTTCTCTGTCAGCACCTGACATCTGCATCGCACCAGCCATTACATCTGACACCTGACAAGTTTTCTTTAGCAAACATCAATAAGTAGTGCGTTTTTTTTTTTTTTTGGTTTTTTTTTCCTCTCCTTTCTCCGGATATTGATCCTAATTGTACGCCAGACAAATAATATCTCAGACACATAATTTGTCAGTTACTGCTATTAACTCCACGTTACCTCTGTCAAGGATCTATGATCCAAACCGAATCTGTCTGAAAAGTCTGAACACAGATCAGTTAGTAATGATTTGTATAATACGTAGTTTTAACCTTTCAAACACTTTTGTTGCATTCCGCATATTAATCTGGATGCCATGTGGTGCATCAAACCTGATATAGTGGTAGGAAGTAGGGAGGGCATTGGTGGCTTAGTGGTAGGTTTTCCCACCCATCATGTGGACTGCAAGTTGGACTGCAGATCCTATAAATCGCACAACTGCCAAGCTGCTACCCTTGGGTTGTTGAGCAACTCTTAATTGCTCAGTTTTATAAAATAAGATGTACACAGATCAGGCATAGCATTATGTCCACCTGCCTAATATTGTGTTGGTCTCCCTTTAGCTGCCAAAACAGCTCTGATCTGTGTATTCTGACACCTTTCTATCAGAACCAGCATTAACTTCTTCAGCAATTTGAGCAACAGTAGCTCGTCTGTTGGTTCGGATCACACGGGCCAGCCTTCGCTCCCCACGTACATCAGTGAGCCTTGGCCGTCCGTGACCCTGTCGCCGGGTCACCACTGTTCCTTCCTTGGACCACTTTTGATAGATACTGACCACTGCAGACCGGGAACACCCCACAAGAGCTGCAGTTTTGGAGATGCTCTGATCCAGTGGTCTAGCCATCACAATTTGGCCCTTGTCAAACTCGCTCAAATCCTTACGCTTACCCATTTTTCCTGCTTCTAACACATCAACTTTGAGGACAAAATGTTCACTTGCTGCCTTAATATATCCCACTTCACCTGTCAGTGCTCATAATGTTATGCCTGCTCAGTGTAAATACACTCTATGACCTAAAAGTTTGTGGACACCTGACCATGACACCCATATGAGGATCTTTCCTGAAATTATTAGAACACCAAAGCTGTTACTACACCTGTACCCAAAGCGAACTCCATGGTTTGCCAAAGATGGAGTGAAAGAACTCGAGTATCCTGCACAGATCCCTGACCTCAACCCCAATAACATTTGATCTTTTGGGGTGAACTGGAAGACTGACTGCACCCCAGACCTTCTCACTAATGCTCTTGTGGTTGAATGAATCTCAGGAGAGTGGAGGTTATAATAACAGGGACCAGCTTGGACGTTCTAGTTGATGTTCAGCAGGCACACCTGTGATGGTCAGGTGACCGACAACATTTGGCTGTATAGTGTACTTGGCATGAACAGTGAATCACCTTTTGTAGAAACTGAGTCATTTATTCAGCCAGTGGTCAAAATCCTCAAAACTAGAAACTTCTTAGTGGCTGGAATTTCAGTGCATCCAAAGTAAACAATGTTGCTATGGAGCTTTTGAATGTCTTCATTTACATTTTACAAATTAAGCAATAAATAGATCATTCAGATTTACATCAGATAGCATATAAACATCCCTAAGTTGCTGTTATTAATATTGTTTTTACATTTTTCTTGAAGCAGAACTTAAAAAAACTTGAGCATACCTGTGCACTCCTCTATTACATGCTATGCGGGTAACATTTTGAAAAAAAGGTCTTGCGGCGGTTCTTTCAACATCTCCTCAGCGTAGAAAATGACCTCATGCTCTCGTGAATCTAATGAATGGAACCGTACATATGTTTTCAATGAACAGCACAGCTAGTAAGTTCCTCAAGGAGCGTGACTTTGTATGTTATGTTTCTCCTGCTTGAAAATGAAATATTTTTTTTTATGCATGAATCTGTATGGTATATGACTGGAATAAAAAAAAAAGACTGCAGTTCTAAAGAGCTACAGCTGCGTTGATGAACATGTGCGTCCTGTTAAAACGTTTACAACACGCTCATAACTTGCTTATAAGATAAAATATGATAATCGTTTATGTACATACAATCCTCTCTAAGAAAGACTTGTTTGTGAAAGCAACCACAGTCGATAAAGCCAGGGTCATGGCCGTAGCATGAGGCTTACTGTAGGCGTCTTCTTACTGGGATTTTCTTTTGTGTGATGTTGGCATGGCAACTGTAGTAGTATGTGTGTGTGTGTGTGTGTGTGTGTGTAATGAGGAGATCAAGTATGGCAGCATTCTGCTCCATGGTCCTGATTACTGTCACTCAGATGCTGATTAGCTTGGATGGTGAGGACACCTGCTAGGCCACTCTGTCAGCCTATCTCTACAACTTCTCATTAC
This sequence comes from Hemibagrus guttatus, assembly GCA_033459395.1. Classification (NCBI taxonomy): domain Eukaryota; kingdom Metazoa; phylum Chordata; class Actinopteri; order Siluriformes; family Bagridae; genus Hemibagrus; species Hemibagrus guttatus. The sequence continues at coordinate 24,198,575 of JAUCMX010000005.1, read as the reverse complement.
TCCATTCTCCATCACTGCACCTCACAGTAGCTGGCCAAGAGCGTAATATAATTGGTCTTGTGTTAGTAAGATACTCTGTGTTCTGCTGTATTTAGACACTCGTACACTCAGATAGAGAGGTCTTGTTGGGTTGAGTCCCTGAAATTATGGCCATGATCATTTTTGCACATTACTTGGTTCCACAAAACCCTGCCAAAAATCTGATTTTTTCAGCCACAGTCTGTATATGAAATATCTTTGTCATATCTTTATCATCATTCAGGTAAATAAGAACCTGAGAGCAATTCCTATATGTAAATGGACAGATGTTTTTAGAAAGGCTTGGGATACATTGTAGGAAATAAGTGACAACCAATCAGGAGTGAGAGAGTGAAAGAGTCGGAGGCTAAACAAGATGAACAGTGATTCAGGGTTGCTCCAGATTTAGCTTTTTACTTGGTAAACAAAGCACTTATCGCACCTTTCACTGAGTCACTGGCTGGTATTCAGACGATGTCTAAAGACCTGGCTCTTCCTCAACTACTTAAACCATCACTTAAAAATGTAATGTGTGTGTTTTTCTTGCTCTATTTCCTCTTAGCAGAGTTTTAAGACTGATGGTATTATTAGTCCATGGCCCAGTGAACCAGCAGTGATGTGTTCGTCGATACAGAAGTGCTTTAAAGTCTCCAAGTCACTCTGGATATGTTCGTCAAATGCTCTAAATGTAAACAGGAAAGGGAGTTATTTGATCTCTAATTTGTTAAGATGAACAGATGATGGTCATGTGATTCACATGCGCTGTGGAATTTACATCGTTACCCAGTTGAAAAGTTGTCTGAGGTATTAAATTCGGGATTGCTGGTTGCGAATAACATGAGGTGTTTGAGAATTTCTCCATATTTTTGTATTTCTATCTTGGCTAGATTGAATGACTCGACCCTCTGCCCTCTGCCTGCCTGATGTGTGTTTTTGTGTTTTTTCGTCCTGCAGAATGACGTAGCATAGTGACTATATAGGATTTTTCACTAAAGGTAATAAGTAATTAAAGCTCTTCGCTGCCTCTGACACTAGGTATGTTTACATGCACACGTTTACATTAATCCGAATCAATTCAGTCTGACTACAGGTTCAGAAAGTGCTGTTTATATGTACCCTGAATGTTGCAATCCGATTCAAATATTCATATACTCTTGCATTACATATATATTTTCCCGAACAAAGATTAAGGACATAGCGTCTGTCATCACATTCACACCAAAGGTGTTTGGAATCCGATTTTGAAGATAATCAGAGTCAAGTGTTTACATGGCTACACTTTTACTATATTCCAGATTATTTCAGCTCTCCACCAATCCAGTCAAGCTGAAATTTTATTAAGATCAAGCTCAACTGGCTTGATTGAGGTGTTTACATCCAACTAAGCTATCAGTCCTGATTTCTAACAGATTACTTACGTGCATTTAAACGCACTCACTGTAACAGTTACAGTTACACTGGATGACTTTGTGAAGCTCTTCCAAGAGCTAAGGCTGGTCAGAAGATCCACTTTTGGAAACAGACTGCATGTCTGAACAGCTCTGTAGTGATTCCCAGTGTTTTTAAGAGGGCAGAAACTGAAGCATTCCACTGTCTTGAGATGTGTGCATCACCGAAGGTTTATCTATCAAGCAGTTTTGGACTGTAGCAACTTATGAGTTGCTTTTTCAGATTTTAAAGAAGAGTGTGTCTGGAAAGAGGAGCTGTTTTATATACGGTTTGTTGAGGGACAACAGTGATGACTGCACTGTTTTCTTCACCCTCATAGTTGTTCTGAAACACCATCATGTCTCTCATAAGTTTGTTTGAGGACGTTCTCTGGAGTACAACCAGCTGCTTGTCCCCACATTCAGTCTTATCTCACATTCATTGACCCCGTCTCAGACGCAAGGTAGTGAGACATGTTATACAAGGAGGCAAAGTTGAGTCTGTGCATAGTTAAATGATGCCATTTATAGAAGGAAGAAGGTGAGCAAGTGAGCAAGTTGCAGCACAGCCTTTTCACTATCAGTGGTTCACAGCTCTGCAACTGCATCCTGCCTTGTTTCTCGCTTGTTCACGCTGTCGCTTTTTCTCCCCCGGCTTTCTCCACAGGAAGTGGTGTGTTGTGAATGAATGTAAACATACACCAGGTCAGAGCACGGCTGGACTATCTGCTGCCCACATGCCTCTGGGGCCCACACATCATGCTTACTGATGAGCCTCGGCGTCCGTCTCAATGCCTCCGTGCCTGTTTATTTCTCCCGTTTCATCCCAGGACTGAATGGGCTAAAGGCTTGTATAGTGGCCTCATCAGGGCTCAATGATTTGGATGGAGATTGGTGAAAATTTCAAAACACACTTTTGTGAGGATTTTCTGCCTTGTCCACTGCCATTTTCCAGGGCGTTTTTAGATTTCTGCGTGCTTATCGTTGCATGTGAATGGTGTGAAAGCAGGAAATCAGACTCGTTTTCAGTATGAGTCTGAGTATTTTCATCATGCTTCCAGCGGTAAGCCACATGCCCGGGCCAGAGTTCAAGCTCAAACTCATTAGTATCAGAACATGTCAGAAAAGATGATTGTTTTCATTCTCTTCTCATGACTCTACAGTAATTCAGTCAGACACATTTGAGTGGACATTTTATTTATTAAATTTCATTTAATTCCATTAAGGATAAATTGTGTACACTCAAGGCACCGAGTCACCATGCTGCTGTGCTGTTTGTCTCTCAGCTTCATTCATTGTCTACCGCTTATCCGATCTATTCTCGGGTCACGGGGAGCCTGTGCCTATCTCAGGCGTCATTGGTCATCAAGGCAGGATACACCCTGGACGGAGTGCCAACCCATCGCAGGGCACACACACACTCTCATTCACTCACGCAATCACACACTACGGACAATTTAGAGATCTCAGCTTCATTATAAGCTTAAAATGGGAAAGAATTATTTCGACGAGCTGATTCGCTTAAAAATAATAAAAAGAAGAACCCTTTTGGAGTCTGCTGCGTCTCTCTAAAAATATAGGCTGGCGTTTGCATCCTCCTTCCTTTAAAGGATGTAGATAGGATTTCACTGTAACCAGCAGATGAACTCAATCGATTTGGAAAATTGAGCCAAACATTAAGGTCACAGTAAGGTCAAATATCTGGAATAATCTTCACGTCAGTAGCTTCCTTCCTGTGTTTTAAAAGTGTTTTAAAGGAAGATTTGGTAGATAAGTTAACAAGCTTTATTGGAGCTGGAGGCATCTCTGACAACACCGTTAGCATGAGGTTTGACTGGTCTGCTTTAGATTGAGGAGAAATAGGCCAGGAATTTCTGTCTTCTTCACGCTCATACATGTGAGGAAAACTGTATGGATTTGTTTATACTTATATATGCATGGACTCCATCATTAAATGTGTGTGCGATATGTTCAAAAAAGCAACTTAAAGAGCCAAATGTATTTGGACACCACACATTTAGTTGAGTTCTTTTGACAAATTGTGTTCACTTTCCCAAGGTTCCAATTTGCCAAAATCCTCCATAAGAATTCAGTGGGATTTCACTCAGGAGATCGACTTAGGCCATGCAAGGCTCTATGTTTTGGGGTCGTTGTCTTGCTGAAAGACAATCTTCTCTCCAGATCCAGTTTCTTGGATGACGAGCTTGAACATGATGAGCTGAATTGGCCAGAGTATATCGTTTCAAAAGAGCTCGGATTTGTCTATTTGTGCTTTTAGATGCACATCCCTATACTCCCCATATTTTTTAATCAGCTTGGGATTAGGAATAGAGACGATTACGTTGCCATTCATTCTTTATTCTCTGTGTAACTGTTCTTCCTGCTGCTTTCAGGTCGTCCTGCAGCTCTTCCTGAGTGACTTCTGGTTTCTCTCTTACCTTCTGTATCATTAGTCTTGAGTTTGTGTTGTGAAGTCTTGCATGTGTTCTGGAGCAGTTGTGGTTCTGTAAATTCCCCCACTTGAATATTATGAAACCAGTTGCACTGAGACAGATGTTTAAAGTCTTTGCTATGGCTTTGTAGCTTTCTCTATTTGAATTTTAGGAAGCTCCTCCACATCGATTGCTACTAGTTAAGTGAAATCGACGGCAACTTCTTTTATAATGACATCAGGTGCCGGTAAAATGCGTGTGAGGACATTTTATTTGCAGTGTCTCTATCTACACCGTTTAGGTAACTAAACGTTCACTCTGGTCATGACAATACGGGATTTTTAGAAATATCCCTGGGAATATATTGAACAATATTCTAAGAAAAATTATTGCTTGAAAAAAGGTCTCATAAGGTCCAATATCAAAGTGTTAATTTTGAGCGTGTGTGTGTGTGCTTGTGTGTCTGTGTCAGTGTGTTGTGAATGAGTGCGTGTGTGTGTGTCTGTGCCAAAGTGGTGTGTGTGTGTGTGAGACAGACAGATTGAGTGTATATAAGGGATGAAAGCACATGTCTGGGCCCACCAAATTATCATATAACTTTTATTTCTTTTATTTTACTTTATTAATTTCAAGTCTTTAGTCAAGTACACACGTCACCTTTTTTTGTGTTAAAAGATTTCAAGCAAGAAAATCTGCTCCTTAAGGGTTAATAGTTAAATCAGGATCTGAAATCTCATGTGATGAACAGGATCTTGTGTGGATTTAGTCTGTATGGCTGACTGTATTGTTGCTAAGCAGCTGTGTGTACGACTGCTTCACTGCTATGCCAAGTAATTTAACCAGTGAGAATGAAAGCTTGCTATTGCATATATTTACTCGCATTAGGAGGTTGGTGGGATTTTTTTTTTTTTTTTTTTTCCTTTTGACATTGAACTTTCTATCTCTCCTTTAATCGTTTAGCCTGTAATTAGATCTGTGTGTTGGGTTTTCTCCAGCCGTCTCAATGTTGGAGGTCTAATGGAAACTTTAGGTAATACAGAAGCTTTTGCACTCAGAGTTTGTCTCGCTGCCTGTTCACCTATCTGAGCCAACACCGGCGTCTTGCCCCGTCGCTATGGTTACAGTGAAAGAAGGAATCCCCTGTGCTTTCATTTTCCATCTAAGGTGCAGCCTGATTGAAGGAACAGTGACATTAACCAGAGTTTTCTTCAAAAAACAATTGAGCTGGATTTTGGATTGGAACTATTGATGACTATTAACAAATGCATTTAATCTTTTCTTCTGTTTTTTTTTTTTTTCTCTTTGTCGCTCTCGGCAGGCGCTGGATCAGGATCGAACAGCTCTACAGAAGGTGAAGAAATCAGTCAAGGCGATCTACAACTCAGGGCAAGGTAAGAGCTCTGCACCTCAGAGTCACAGTCTCTCAGTCCATTGAACAGACTCTGAACTCGGTTCCATGAGCAGTTTATAAGAAATGCTACTACATTTTATGACATTGGATCGGCCAATGAAAACTGGACAGATGATGCTTGGAGAAATGTTTCTTGGTTTAATGAATCCTGATTTCTGCAGCATTTTTTAGGGTCAGAATTTGATATCAACAGCATGACTCCACAGACCTAACCTGCCTGTGTCAGTAGTTCAGGCTGGTGGTGATGTAGTGGTGTGGAGAATGTTTTTTGACACACATTGATCTCGTTAATACCAGCTGAGCATTGCTTGAATGGAAAAGCCCGTCTGAGTATTATTGCTGACCATGTAGATCCTTTTCTAAGCTTAATTTACCTCTCTTACAACTACTTCCATTGAGAGAGTGCACCAAGGGCATGACATTGAATGCTGTGTGCTTCAGCGGCCTCACCAGTCATCAGATCTTAATCCAACAGAGCATCGGTAGAACGGGAGATTTGCAGTGTAAATGTGCAGCTGTGCAACGTCCAACATGAAAGCGTTTTCATGTCATGAAAAGCAAAGAGCGGAAATACCTTACCCAGTATTATAATGTATTATAACGATGTTCCTAACATAGAGGCGTTGGTGGCTCAGTGGTAGGTTGCTCGCCTATCATGCGGAAGGCCCGGGTTCGGTTCCCAGCCAATGCCTCAACCCCAGCCACTGGATGCAGTGCCGGTCCCAAGCCCGGAAAAATGGGAGGGTTGCGGCAGGAAGGGCATCCGGCGTAAAACCTGTGCCAAGTTGTTGTGCGGACCAGTTGGTACGCTGTGGCGACCCCGAACAGGGAGCAGCCGAAAGCAACTTCTATAACGATGTTCCTAATAAATTAGTCAGTGAGTGTATATAGATATAGGATCCAACAGATTTACATCATTCTTGTAAATCCATGACGATGAAATGAAGCAGATGATCTGTGTAGATTCATACAAATCGCTCACACATGACAGCTACAAAAAATAAATAAATAAAAAAGGATTTAATTCAGTTTTCAACCCTTTTTATATCAACACTCTGGTGTTTAGTTCTGCCAATGGAATAGGAATCAACTCTGAACTTCTACTTCTGTAAGGGTGATATAAAATGAGTCAGGACACTGTTGGCTTTTTGGTGTTTCTACCTCTGTTGGGATCAGAATTTTAGTGAAGATAACACCTTCAAAGTTTAGATGCTTATGAACAAATACTTGGCAGAAATATACAAGGAAAAACTGTTCTACTTTCATATGAGCTATTAGCCACCACTTTGGAGTGACGTGACAAAGAAATTCAATGCTGATGAGGGCGCACACACACACACTCATTTACTCACACTCACAATCACACTCTACAGGCAATTTAGAGACTCCAATCAGCCTAGAAGCATGTCTTTGGACTGTGGGAGGACACTGGAGCTCTTTTTTTTTTCTTTTGTTTTTTTTTTTTTTTTTTTTTTTTTTTTTTTTTTTTTTTTTTTTTATCTTGGTGTTTGTCCCGCGCAACGGCAGGGTCCGCTTCTTTTTGGCAGATCATTTCTGGTCCGCTTGATTTGGCACAGGCTTTACGCCTGATACCCTTCCTTGGATTTACGCCGGATGCCAACCCTCCCATTTTATCCGGGCTTGGGACTGGCACTGAGAGTTAACTCCAGTGGCTGGGTGGGCGTCCTGCCCGGGGATCGAACCCGGGCCGCGGCAATGAGAGCGTGGGATCCTGCCGCTGGACCACCAGGAGGCCGGCTAAATAAATGTCTCTAAAATAAAATTTCTCAATACCTTTTGGCCAATCCGATTCCAAAGCACTTATGTGGCATATTTCCTGATAAATAATTAGATAAACAACAATAATTGTATTGACTGAACACAGACTTTCACATAGCATATCTTTTATTCAAATGAGTGCCATGAAATGAAAATGCACTGGTCAGCTTGAACACTCAGCATGGACCGCCCTCCTCTTATCACCATGTCTACAGGGCAACACAGACTACTGAACCATTTCCAGATCCAGAATCCAAGGTCAAAACCCATGCTAGTTAGGTGAAAACCAGAAAGAGCTAAAGATATATCTTGTGAGTAATAGGAAAACGAGAAATAAATAACACGGCAGTTTTAACACAGACGATACTTTTATTAGTTGTAAAGCCTCCGAAAACTCATTAGGCCTTAAAAGGCTCATTATGATTCATAACTCAGGTGAAAAATTGTGTTTTCTTTAGGAATCGTTGGTTAATCTCTGACTCTTCAAACAACTTTGAATTTCTCTAAGCAGCTGCCTGAGGATCTAAAAATGAGACAGCAAAGCAAGAGGAGTGCTAAGCAAAAAAATATAATGCTATACTATATGTATATATATATATATATATATATATTTCTTTTTTTTTTTTTTTTTTTAAGTGTCCAAAATGTCAGATAAGCAGAACTATGGACACTAAGGAATGACCTGTAAGAACTAAGGAAGATCCCAGGTGGGACTGACTGTATGCTGGACAGAAAGGACACTAAGGATGCAGGGAGTTTCAGCTGATGGGGAAGGGCATTTGATTGACACAGTGGATGGGACCCAGGAGTGGGACACGGTGGGGGGGGGTACACAGGGGTTGGGACACAAGGGTGAGACACAGGGGGTAGGACACTATTATGCTGTTATTATGGGATGTCTGGAGCCGGTGTCACAGGAAACATTTCACAGGTAAATGTGACAGTCAGTCTAGAAAAGCTGAAAAGAGAGAGACTTTTACAATTTGATCCAAATCATAGCTCAAAATCAGCTTCAGGGAATGTAAGCTGAAACTTTTGGAATGGCTCTCACTTGGGAATGAATATAAAGTTGGATTGCCAAAAAAATCTACATTTTTTTTTCTTTAATCTACAAAAGATTAATTTGGCCCAAATGTTTTCACGTGCCTGTATCCATCCACTGGGCTCTAAAGACACAGATAAGACAAACTACACACGAGTAGAGACAGCGCAATGTTTCAGCGATCCAATATAGACCCCTAAACACCCTTCAGTCAGCAGTCTCCCATTTCAGCTTCATACCTCAAGGCTGATGCAGACTTCAGATGAGCAATCGGTCAAACCCAGGCTGTAAAGTGCTGTTAAAATGCTCTTAAGTGATAAACTGGAGGAACAGATCATATATTTTTAAACAGTATAAGCTGCACAGGGAGGATGACTCCAGAGGACCATGTTACAGTGCGATGTTATGAGTGCAGCGGTGATGGATTTTATTTGTAAACAGGTTGTTGGAGCTCAGTCTCTATTTTCTGTTTGATCGTTAATTTTAACTACAAATAACATTTCTGTAAAAATAAGCTATGAGAGCAGGTGGAGGTCACGTGACTCGGATGAGTTGAGACAAGCTAAGTTGAGAAAAATAATACTTCAATTTTGGATAAATGATTTTTTTTTTAATCAATCACAATAGGTCATGTGCAGCTAACAGAGTTAGGTGGAAATAAGTCCAGAAATCTCCGATACGGAGCACAGTGCAGTTTGTTTGGCTGTTTAAATCCCAAATGGCATTGCCCCTGCTATAGAAATCCACTGAGACTCAATAAACTCAAAAACCCAAAAAAGAATCATTAATTAAATCTGGGCGTTAGTCCGTGTCCCTCGGTTTGCAGTAGGGGTGTGAATCTCTCAGGACCGCATCAGATTTCCATTCGCTGTGCCATGATGTGATTATCCACTGATTTGTTACAGAGTCCTTTATGTATATAGTCATTATATAACTGCTTGCTGCTTTAATAAATGCTGCATTTTCTTCCATCATAGTAACTGGCTTGTGTGTTTGAAATTGAAACTCTTTTAAATACTTAACATACCACCGCAAAAGAAACGTTTCTATAAGAACTATAAAAGGTTGAAAGCATGACGTATCCTTCAATAATAATAATTAATAAATGAAAAATTGTAATCTTTGTAAAACTGCTGGAATATAATGGGAGTAAAAACATTAGGGATGTGTTGTTTGAGGAAAATAATCAACTCAAGGAGAGTTATATCACACCACCATTTGATTGTTGATTATTTTCCTAGAAGAGCATGCAGCACATTGAGTTATTATCTTCTGCAAGTTGAATATTTCAAGGGATTTATGATGCTAAGAATGAAATATTTCCCCAGCTCGTTGCTTTCAGCTTTAGCATTATAAGATTATCCACTGCTGTGTAAATATGTCGGTGTTATTTATATGTACGGCGGTGTGCCACTTGGTTTAGATTTCTGAGCTGACCCTGCTCTGACCTCAGCGCTCCTTAGCCGCCATTATTATTGACCCTCTAGCGCAGCGTTCAGAGTCAGCAAATAACCTCAGACACTCCCAGGCTCTTTTTATTTATGTTTCCGTTGTCTTGTCTGACAAAGTCGTAGCATTGAGTGTGAGGTTCTTCTTCTTTATCATGGTAGACAGCATGATGGTTGTTTGTTACTACAGTTGAAGAAAGCTGTGTATCTGTGCTGTAGGCTTGTGTGATATTTTTTCCCACTTCTCATGATTTAACATATTAAAAAAAAATACAGTCATAAAAATGGAAAAGAGGAAAATAAAAATTTCCACCATTTCAGGTTTAAAGCGTGTATGAGAGGGTGAAAATTTTTTAAAGGGGGCGGGGCTTCCAGGCAGTCAGTGTCAGTTAATATCAGCTGCACCAATCATTCTAGATTATATGTCAATATGTTCATCGTCCATTTCACTGGAGAGAAAACGTCTGCTCTGTTGGCGTGTTTTGTTGGAGCGAGGTCTCATAACAGCGTACTCCCATTTTAATTTGCAGAGCTCTTATGGAAAATGTGTAAAGGTTGCTCTGGCAGTCTAATAGCGTGTAGAGATGATTTAAATTATGTTTACGGCATTTGGCGTCCCCCGTGGCGAAATACGTTTATCTTATATATACAACTAAGCACTTGAGGGTTGCTCAGGGGCCAAGCAGTGGCAGTTTGGTGGTCCTGGGTATCAAACTCACAACCTTTTTAACCAGTAGTCCAACACCTTAAGCACTTCTACTATTATGTTGCACAATCCTACTGTGTTGCATCTACTTGATGAGGCGTAAAATTGCATAAATTCTTCAATCCTGAATCTCGTGTGTGGCTCAGTATTTCAAAATGATTTTGTATGGGATGCATCCATAAGCTGTCCTCTATATTTAGTACTTAAAGAAAGAGCTGGTGTTCTAATAATAAGATCCTTAAGCAGTGGAATTGCACTCAGCGATGCTCGGAGGATCGTTGACCTTAATGCTGTCAAACTAGTGCCTTATCAAGCCGGCAGTTTCTTAGCAAGCAGAGTCAGTGGCTCACATTACACAGCCCTCTGCTGGATGTTCCTGGCAGACGATGGGCTCTGCTTTTAGAGGCCTGGCTCTCGTTCTTCTGCACAAGACGGATGATCTAATCATGTGGTTTTGCTGAGGGCTGGGCTCACACCAAGCAGCGAGGATGGCTCCCAGATGAGCCTGGTGTTCCACCGAGTGTCTGTTCCCTAACCAGCTTATTATTCCTGGTGGAAAGTTGAAAGTTTTACTCACATCGCTGCCTGTTTCCTCATAGTGCTACAGATTTTTTTTTACTTATGTTGCCGGTACTTGTTGCAGGTGTTTGTTTGCTTAATGTCAGCATTTTCGCTTAATAAAATACTCCATTTTCTTTCTGCTTGCCTGGACTACTTCTGTCTGTCTCCTTCTTTATCTCTCTCCCTCTCTCTCTCTCTCGGTGTGTGTGTGCCTGTAGACTGGAGTCTATTGTTAATATGCACGACTTTGCTGATTTACTGGGCTTCCTGTGGGCCCACACTTAAAACAGGAAGCCGTAGCAGTTCAGGGATTAGCCAGGAATCCCGTAATGCTCTGCCTCTCCGACACTGGCATTATGCTGGAGACGGATTTGTATACAGCTGTGTTCGTCGCTCTTGTGGTGTTTCTGCCCAGCTATGTGCTTACCCAGGATTTGACCTTCTTGTGGCTGGAAGGGCAAAACAATAACTACCCAGTGTTTACGCAAACAATAGAGTCCACGCTAAATCGTTTCCTACGGGGTTGGAATTCAGTTCATAGGTCAATCAGGACTCCACTTTTATCCAGAGATGCATCCTTATTAATGGGCAACCATACAAGTGAGAGCAAAGGTTTGCACACCCTATGTTGTTTTAATAGAAAAAGGAATGTTACATGTTCGGTTGTTGTTGCTCTGATTCAAACCCACCATGGCATACCCTTGAACAAGATCATTGTTTATTTTTCACTCATTCTACTAATGTGATATTTGACCTCTCTTAACTTTTTAAGGTTATCCTGTTACATTTTTTTTCCTATTGTCTATATTAGTGATAGAACAGACATAGCTCTTCATACAACTACTAGCATTAAGGCACGGCATTTTGAAGCCACCCACGTACTACTTTTGTGGGCAACATAACCCACTCTGAGGAAACGTCTATCTATCATCCTCTTTCGCATACTTGAGCTCAGACAAGCCCATGTTTGGCTAGTGGTGCTGTGATGGACAGGGGAGAGACAGCATATTGTCCCGCCTACCAATAGAGCATTGCCAGTTTCTTTCTTTCTTTCTCTATGGCTTCTGGCTGTAAAAGGCAATATAAGATATAAAACAATATAAGATATAAAACCCTTTGGGACATGCTGTTACAGGAAAGCCTCAGCATTAGGATGGTGTGATCTGATCTGATGAAAAACCACTGTAAATTTGATTATTATTATTATTATTATTAATAAAGTTTTTATTACTCCCCAAAATGTAATTATTGTCCTTCAGGGTGTCCTGGAGTGTTTTATGTTTCATATACATCTGACACAGGAAGATATAGAAATATCCATAAACATATTCTTACAAAAAAGCTGAACTATTATACTGTGTGTTTTTCTGTTAAATCTCAGCATGCTTTCTAATCCAGGGTTTTTTTTAGTGTCTGTAAAACAGTTGCTATAGATACTTGTGACCAATCAGATGCTGGAATTCAACAGCACTCTGGTGGTTTATATAGATAATTAATACACAGTGTTGAATTTTGCTTTTTTTCCCCGTCTCAGAGCACGTGCAGAATGAGGAGAACTACGGACAGGCTCTGGACAAGTTCGGCAGCAACTTCATGAGTCGTGACAGCTCAGACCTGGGGGCCGCCTTCATCAAGTTCTCCAGTCTGGTGAAAGAGCTGGCAGCTCTGCTCAAAAGCCTGGTGAGACATTTCTGGATGTGTCCGATTCACGGGAGGGAATATTTGACTGAATTGACACACTGCAAGTACTGCAGCAGTTTTCTGCAAATGTCAGCTGCTTAGCTGAACCAAAGGACAGAGCTGTAGTGCCGTTGAAATGCTGCTATGATGTAACGGACACTTTGATTGACGAACAAAAGGATGTAGGATACGGCGCACAAAATGGTTGAAGTATTTCGAACAGACTCCATGTTTCCAGCACTCAGGGTTTTTTCCATGCCATGTTTTTGATCAGTTTTAGCAGTTTTGCTCCGCTTTCAACTCAAACAAAGCAAACAGATAAATTGGTGTGAAAGTGCCATTACTTTTAAGCATACTCCATTGTGTCCTTTATCTCTCTACCTGGTTTTGTGATATAGAAGCCAGTAAATATCAGAGGTTT
>JAUCMX010000005.1:24113150-24180650 GCA_033459395.1 Hemibagrus guttatus | reverse complement strand
AATTATGTGTTAATTAATTTATTATCAAATTCCTTACTTGTCATTTAAAGCAGCTATCGGCTGTAACATTGACTAATTATTCAGATTAGCTGTAGAGAACAAACTCAGTCGAGAAATGCTGCCTTCGTGTGCTATTCTGAACTGGGAACTGGTACTTCTGAAGTGGTAATTACGAGTAGGTCCTGTTCACGTACTTTAGTGTTGGAAAGAACAGGAAACGTAGAGGTTCATCCCTACATATTTCATTCATTGTCCAATCCGCTTATCCAATCTATTCTCGGGTCACGGGGAGCCTGTGCCTATCTCAGTCACAGTCATTGGGCATCAAGGCAGGATACACCCTGGACGGAGTGCCAACCCATTGCAGGGCACACACACACTCTAATTCACTCACGCAATCACACACTACAGACAATTTAGAGAAACCAATCAACCTACAATGCATGTCTTTGGACTGGGGGAGGAAACCGGAGTACCCGGAGGAAACCCCCAAGGCACGGGGAGAACATGCAAACTCCACACACGCATGGCGGAGGCGGGAATCGAACTCCCAACCCTGGAGGTGTGAGGCAAACGTGCTAACCATCAAGCCATCGTGCCCCCCCCCTATTTCTTTTACTTTTATTTTGCTCCATGTGATGTTACTCCATATCACATATTACTTAGCTGATGATGAATGGATTGTGGTCAAAACCCGCTATTCTCACTGCATAATAATGTACAACATGTATAAACATGTATAGAATGGTTACCAATCTACAAAAAAGAATATGGCCTAAATAGAAAATATAATAATAATATATAATAATTTATATTAACAGTTAGCTGCGTCATACACTGCACTCTTCTCCATTATGTTGAAAGTTTAGGACTTCTCCTGTCTCTGAAATGATCTCAGAGTTTCCCGCCTCGTAATTACGACTTGAGAGGTCATTCATGTGCAACTTCCTAGTGGGAAACTCACATTTACAATAATTCCAATAGCAGTTGAAGGCGGCATAAGATGCCAAATGATATCTGTAACAGATGCTCTAAACTGATCAATCAGGTTGTTGATGAATTCACATGAATAAAAGAATTATATTAGATAACTCGGGAGCTCTAGAGGTCAGCGTGTTATCTGTGTGTATGTTTGAGAGTTGGAGCTGTCTGTGTTTTCATGCAAGTGGTGGGGATAGCACAGCCTGGTGTTTTGTGCTTGTAGTTTGTGTGTGGTGTGCACTTGCAAAAGATACAGAATTAAATTCACTGTGTGAACCGCACAAGTACACACAGTAAGCTTTTAATAAATACATGAACTTGGATTGCTGTAGCTGTTTACCTGAAGTGAGGCAGTGAGTGCCCTCCATTTCATTAACATTTATTCATTTAGCAAACAGTTTTATTCAAAGTGACTTACAAATGAGGAAAGTCAAGCAAAGTGTAATATCAAGGAGAGGAGATTATTATAATAAGTAGTGCTACTATACTGGATGTTTAGCTGAGTGCTAGAGGAGCAAGGTGCACGGAGTAGAGGAGTAAATGCTAGTGTAAGTGCATTTTCAAGTTCCTTTGAGTTAATTAAATGGTCTGGTGTACTGCCGTTAGTGCCCCGGTGTACTGCCGTTAGTGCCCCGGTGTACTGCCGTTAGTGCCCCTGTGTACTGCCGTTAGTGCCCCGGTGTACTGCCGTTAGTGCCCCGGTGTACTGCCGTTACTGCCCCTGTGTACTGCCATTGCTGCCCTGGTGTACTGTCAGTGTTTGCGTGCAATGTGCAGAAGCTCTATCAAATGACTTCTGCTCAAATCCAGTGGTACAGTCCAATTTACAGTTTTACTGTGATAAAAACTCAGTCTTTCAATCAGTAGTCCATCACCTTAACCACTGAGCTACCACATCCCCCATTTACAAGTCTGAGTATGAGAGAGAATCGGTGTATATGTGACCACGATTGAGAACTTAATCCCTAACTCAAAACCCTGAAAGGTCAAATGATAAATGATTAAATAAAATAAATTATACTTTACATACAGCAGCCAGTCATTATAATCTATTCACAACTCGCTCTCTATTATCAATTATTATCTTTTCGTCAGAACTGCCATGAATTTTTTCTGTATTAATCCGTTTTTTGTGCAGATATTAGGACGATACTACAAGCAGGTTTTAAGTCCCTATGAAAACATTGAAATAGGAGGGATCTGTCTGCCTGCCTGCCTGCCTGTCTGTCTGTCTGTCTAACTATCTGTCTGTCTATCTATCTGTCTATCTATCTGTCTGTCTGTCTATCTGCCTGCCTGCCTGTCTGTCTGTCTAACTATGTCTGTCTGTCTAACTAGCTGTCTATCTGTCTGTCTGCCTGTCTCTGTTTATCTGTCTGTCTAACTATCTGTCTGTCTGTCTAACTATCTGTCTGTCTTTCTCTGTCTGTCTGTCTCTCTCTCTCTCTCTCTCTCTCTCTGTCTGTCTGTCTGTCTGTCTGTCTGTCTGCCTGTCTGTCTGTCTCTCTCTCTGTCTATCTATCTGTCTGTCTATCTCTCTTGTTTGATTTAGCTAGAAAGGTTATCATAAAGATAAATGACATCCAATTAGTAACTTCAAGCATTGAAGTGTTTGGATTATGTAACGAGAGAGAGGAGGAGATGTAAGGAAAAAAAAAAGATGGCGGATTGTTTAACTGGCTGTATTGATCTAGATATAGATTTTAGTCCTAATGAGTCCTAATGAGCAAGCAGCAGGAAGCCAAGAGTACATGAGGAAAAGAAGAAAGCTTGAGAGGAGCCAGGCTCAAAAAGGACGCCATTCCCATGGGGTGTTCAGTATTAGAGTACAGAGAGTCATACAGAGCTGTATAGCAAACAGTAGTAAATGTGTTAAAGTATATAGAATAGTTGATCTGAATGAACTGCATGTTTATCCTTGAGCAGTGTTTCTAATCATAGTCAAGGACTTTAGAAATCTAGTTTATCTATTAAAGCAGGAATGTGAGTTAAAGGTATAAACAGCCATATTTTGTAATCTTCCAGTGCTTGAAGATATGTCACAATATTGCATCATTGGGCATCAAGGCAGGATGCACCCTGGACAGAGTGCCAACCTGTGTGTGCAGGGCACACACACACACAACGGACAATTTAGAGATGCTAATCAACCTACAATACATGTATTTTGACCGGGGGAGGAAACCGGAGTACCCAGAGGAAACCCTCGAGGCAGGGGGAGAACTTGCAAACTCCACACACACATGGCGGAGGCGGGAATCATACCCCCAACCCTGGAGGTGTGAGCCCAAACGTGCCCCCCACCAAGCCACCGTGCCCCCCACCAAGCCACCGTGCCCCCCTAATATTGATATTATATAGGGATTGTGTCTCATCCCACTTTAAGGTTTCTAAGAATTATGGAAATGGCTCATAATAAGGAGTTTCCATGCACATGAGGTTGTGACTGTTTCCTCTTTTGTTCTGAACAGTACCTGATCAAAGTGAACGAGATCAAGACTAAGAAGGGAGTGGACCTCCTGCAGAACCTCATTAAGTATTATCATGCACAATGCAAGTAAGTATAGCTCTGTCTGTTTTTGCTGAATGATGCACACAGTGATGTCAGGGTCTCTTCTGAAGGCAGCTTGATATTTAGTCTGAGATGTGTGGCTTCAGCAGTAAAGTCTCCTGTTCTAACCGATTTGAAACTCTTATTTGTTTAAGCTTTTTCCAGGACGGCCTGAAAACCGCTGACAAGATGAAGCAATACATCGAGAAGTTAGCAGCTGATCTCTATAATGTGAGTTTCCCCCATTGTGTTGTAATGCTTTATTATCTCAGCTGGCCGCCTGAGGATCATTTATTGGTTTATTTTCATTGCTATTGGGCATAAGAGACTTGTGTATAAAGAGAGACGCATATGAGTGTTCATGGCCGTAACTAGCTATAAGATCCTCTGAAGGTTTTAAAGTTTTTTTCTCTTGTAATCGCTCACATAGATGATCTCCAGTTTGTCAAACTCAGTAGGGAGGTAATGATATCCTAATGACGTGCTGGCAGAATATTATGTAGTCCACTATGTGAGATACTATGTGAAAGAGACCCAATCAGCAGCAATGAACTGATCTCAGAGCAGCTGAGGAGGACACTTTAGGTTCATCCATGGACTTAATCAACCAATATGTTTAACTCTTACGAGACACTACACTTCCAGACTTCCACCTCTTGTTGAGAGATCTGCAACACACACACGCACACACACAAAATAAATAAATCTTCTTCTTCTTCTTCTTTCGTCTTCTCCCTTCAGGGGTCGCCACAGCGAATCATCTCTCTCCACCTATCCCTATCTTCTGCATCCTCAACACTTGCACCCACTAGCTTCATATCCTCATTAATTCCATCCATATACCTCCTCTTTGGCCTTCCTCTTTGCCTCCTGCCTGGCAGCTCCATGTCCAACATTCTCCTACCAATATACTCACTCTCCCTCCTCTGAACATGTCCAAACCATCTTAATCTGGTTTCCCTAACTTTGTCCCCCAAACGTCCAACATGAGCTGTCCCTCTGATGTACTCGTTCCTAATCCTGTCCAATTTTGTCACTCCCAAAGAGAACCTCAACATCTTCAGCTCTGCTACCTCTAGCTCTGACTCCTGTCTCTTCCTCAGTGACACTGTCTCTAAACCATACAGCATGGCCGGTCTCACCACTGTCCTGTACACCTTCCCCTTGATTCTCGCTGATATTTTCTGATCACACACAAAATAAAAAAAAAAATAAAAAAAAAAACTAATAACTGACGTAGCTAGAGTTTTTGTGAGAACATATGATATAATTCTATGATATAAAAGTATGAAGGCAGTCGATGGATTTTAAAAGGAATTTATTTATTATTATTTTAAAAAACGACAACAAATATTAGCTTGTAAACAAATTACACATAATACACAGATCTTTATTAACCTTTTTATCCATGGCATATCATCGAATGTAATTCAGAAATGTACAGGGAACTTCTCTTATGTCTTACTTTAAATTTTACTCAGTAAAATTAAACTAAATCAATTAAATAAAACTATACTAAATCAAATAAATGTTTTAACTGTCGATTTAGAAAGAAATACCAGAGATCGGATTTTAGCAGTATTGCATATACGGCATTGTGACGTACATTCAATGAGCACGTTATCAGGAACAGTAACGCCTTTAATTATATAATCAGCCAATCGTTTACCTCGACTATCAGAATGGGGGAAATTGTCATCTCAGTGATTTTGATGGTGGTGTGATGGTCTGGTTTGAGTATTTCTAGACCCGCCGATCTCTTGGGATTTTTACACACAATAGTTTACTCAGAAAAGGGGGAATAAAGAAAAGCATCCATTGAGCTGAAGTTCTGTAGACAGAAACTCCTTGTTAATGAGCGAGATCAGTGGTTTAAGCTGACACAAAGGCTACAGTAACTCCTAGCCACTCTGTACAATTGTGGTTGTGGTCACACATTGAACGTTGAGGTGGAGCTACAACAGCAGAAGATCTAGAACTGAAAGCTGAGGCTGCAGTGGACTCAGACTCACTAAAACTGGACAAGACTGGAGAAATGTAGCCTGGTCTGAGGATTTCTTCTGAGACATACAGATGACAGAGTCAGAATTTGGTGTCAACAGCATGAATCCATGAACCCAATCTGCCTTGTGTCAACAGTCCAGGCTGGTGGAGGTGGTGTAATGGTGTGAGGGATGTATTTTTGGCACACTTTCAGTCTGTTAATATCAATCAATCACTGCTTGAGTGGCTCAGTGTATTTAAGTATTGTTGCTGATCATGTTCATCCCTTAATGACCGCAACTTACCATCTTTTACCGGCTACTTCCAACAATGCAACGTCACCAAGCAAAATTCATTTCAGACTGGTTTTATGAGCAATGTTCATGAAGTTCCATGTTCTTCACTGGATTTCTCAGTCACCTGACCTGTAGGATTTGGAGATTCACAGCATGAAAGCGCACCTGAAAAATCTGCAGGAATTGTGTAACGCAGTCAACCAGATTCTGGATCCGAATAAACTGAAGCGTTTCCACAAAGCCATGAAGAATTGAAGCTGTTTTGAGAGCAAAAGGAGGCCCAAGCCAGTATTAGTATAATAAATTGTTCCTAATAAAGTGCTCAGTGAATGTATATTAATGTGTGTGTTAATAACATTGTCTATAAGGCATTTCTGGAGTATAGACCTCACTATAAAAGTTGGATCCTGGTTATGTTCCTGCGTGGGTTGTCGGTGGTCTTTTATGTATCACAATGTAAACAATATTCATTTGATTCTGATTTGATATTTTCAGATAAAGCAAACACAGGATGAAGAAAAGAAACAGCTAACTGCTCTCCGAGACCTTATCAAATCCTCCTTACAGCTGGACCAGAAAGAGGTAGCTACGTCAATGTTGTGCTCATTTTAACATGTATACAGAGCCTTTGATTATCTTTTATTATTAATATTATTTTGCTGTTAATACTTGATTAAGAGATCACACAGAACGAGACCACACCAGCTCCGGACCCCTTAATGTTCATGCAGGGGCTGTTTCTTGTGTAATGAGGAATACATGCTGTCCTCAGCTTAAAAAAATTCATTAGCTAAAGCCAGATCTGAGTTTGCTTTCTAGCAATAGCGTTTGCCTTTTCCAGACGTGACATTTATAGCCTCGGAGAGACCGGCGGCCCGAGCAGCTTTGCATCGGTTTGCAGATTTACGTGTTCTCATGAGGGAGAGGAACTGCGGATGTCAGGACCAAACAGCGGGACGCTTTTGTAGAGCCAAGTGTTTGATGTTTTATGTGTTTGGAATGAATGTCCCCTTCCAAAGCAGATGGTTCTGGTTTCGTTCGAATGGCATTGTACTGTATTTTATCATCCCAAGACATTTCATTGAATCTAATCTATGGTCTGCCTTTTATTTCTGTGCTGCTTTTTAACCCGGTTTATGGCTATTCTTGTGATCGGCTGTTCTCTTTCTCTCTTTAATGCCTTCTGACTGAAGTCTAGGAGAGTAAGTGGATATCAGTATTATTATGTTGCTGCTATGCTGTGTAATTGATTCGTGGTTTCAGAGCATGACCAGATTTTTTATTTTTATTTGAATGATGATTTAATTCACTTTCCATTAGTGCATTCCCAATTCTAAAACAGTTTATTTTTCCCTTTCTATCTTAATGTAAGGTTTGTTTAAGTTAATGGCTTTTAGTATTTTTTTCCTTTTACTGTGTTTGAAATGGTAATGAATGGTGTGTGTGTGTGTGTGTGTGTGTGTGTGTGTGTAGGACTCACAGAGCAAGCAGAGTGGATACAGTATGCATCAGCTTCAGGGCAATAAGGAGTTTGGCAGTGAGAAGAAGGGCTATCTGATGAAGAAGAGTGATGGGTGAGTGACACTGCTGCTCATGGGAAAACATTAGGATGAGAGTTTGACAGTAATTACACGTCACAGGTATAAATCTGTCTGTAGGTTGTGCATCTGGTTGATTAAAACTTGGCATAACTCTGGATTATCAGCTGTTGGAACACTTTGAGGTTAATTTTGTGCTGCAGTGTGACATGGACGATTTGGTAAAGGTTCTGAACAAATAAAATTGGATAGAATTGAACTGTATCATGTTCTGGTAGAACACTGACACTCGCAGGTTTCAGGGTGATCTCTGTAAGGGACAAAGTTGTACAAAGGGACACTGAGGCTAGCCTGTAAAATGACCAGCTTTCAGTCCCATCAAAAACTTGCATTAGCATGTCTTCTTCAGTCTGTCTTTCATTCGTTCATTCATTCAACAGTTTATTCAATTATCCATTCATTGGTACATTTATTCATCCACCCATTCATTCACTCATTCATATATCCATTCATTCATTCGTACATGTATTCCTATATCCATCCATTCACCCATTCATTTGAACAGTTATTCTTTCATTTGTATGTTTTATTGTTCATCTATTCGTACACCCATTCATTCATTCATCCATTCATTTATTTCCGCATTCATTCATCTGTACATCATTCAATTGTACATTCATTTGTCAGTTCATTCAAATACATTTATTCATTAGCCCATTTGTTTATTCATTCATTCATTCATTTGTCCTTTCCTCCATTCAATTCATCACTTTATATACTACTGCTATTTATTATCTAAGGTCAGTTTAGAATCACGAATCTGCCTACTGGCATGTTTTTGGGAGGTGAGAGGACAGCAGAGAACACCCACACACCCACCCACACACAAACACACACACACACGAGGAGAAACTCCACACAAGCTGTAACACAAGCTGAAGTCTCAACCAGGGACTTTGGAGTTGTGAGGCAGCAGCACTACCCACTGCCCCTCAGTTCTGCCATGCAGTAACGTAGGAACTCGGATCTGATCAATTGCGGCTGTCTATATATTTGATAATACCACAGTGCTGTTGAGTTGATGAATCAGACGGTGTGGATTAGTTTTTTATTGCTCTGCCAATATTTTAATCATTTCTATAGTAACAGCGACTGAGATGGCAGAGACTCTACAGAGCCTACGACTAATAAACTAATGAAAAAATATATATAACAAAGAAATAAGTATAATTGTTGACAGAGGGTTCGGTTTTCTATTAGGAGATGTTCATTTAACATTTATGGAAGTAGTCTGGAGTTTCTCTTTAAGATACAAGGGATATTAAAGGGTCTTATTAAATTCAAGAGAGGAATAAAATAAGTGAGGCTGATGAGGAATTTTGTTTTATAGCTGCTGAGCGCTAACAGGAAGTAGTTTGTCTCCCAGACATTACGTTACATTAAAGGGAATGTTAAATGCTTAAAGAGACAAGTGTGTCGATTATTCAAAATTGTAATTGTAGTAGCTAAGGAATTGCTGTGTTATGAAAGGGATAACACGCTTCAGGCTGAGAAATCGTCAGTGTTGTCATGGTAACACATCACCCCACCCCAGTGTGGATTAGTTTCCTGCATTATCACGTTCTGTCTTACATTCTTCCTTATTTATAGCAGATTATATTCATTATTAATTTTCAAAATGGGAACAGTGGGCTAAAAACTCTTTAGCTGACCGGTGTAAAAACAGCTTGTTAAAAAGGTTTAAAGATGGACGCCAGGCCTGTGCCAGTAATTCAGTGACTCCTCTGTGTGTTAGTGAGCTGAATCAGACATGTGCCTTCCAAATATATACACGCTGCTTTGTTAGCTGAAAAGGAGGTCAGGGGTCATTGCATTCAGGTAAGTTGTGAATGATAAGTAAATAAATAAATAAAGTTGTTTTGGTTTTGAATCTGCAGGCTGCGGAAGGTGTGGCAGAGGAGGAAGTGTTCGGTGAAGGGTGGCATCCTGACCATTTCACATGCCACGGTGAGTGCTCTGTTCCTGTCCATGTCCGGTTTCAGATTCCCAGAGGAGGCACTTACGCATGCTTTGTTAAGTAGGACAGGTAGTGCAGCTAATACATCCGAGATTCTCACTCCATCTGTTTAGAAGTATTGGCAAAGACTATCTGTCTGTCTGAGTGTCTGTCTGTCTGAGTGTCTGTCTGTCTGTATGCCTGTGTGTGTGTTTGTGTGTGTGTGTGTATCTGTATGTGTGTCTGTATGTCTGTGCGTGTCTGTCTGTCTGCATGTGTGTGTATCTATATGTGTCTGTCTGTATACATGTCTCTGTGTGTGTTTTTGTGTGTCTGTATGTGTTGTCTCTTTGTTTGTGTGTGTGTGTGTGTGTGTGTGTGTGTCTGTCTGTATGTGTGTGTCTCTGTGAGTGTTTGTGTGTGTGTGTGGGCATGTTTTTCTCTGTATGTGTGTGTATATCTCTGGGTGCATCATTGTGTGCATGTGTGTTGGTATATCTCTGGTTGTGTGTATGTCTGTCTGTGTGTGTTTGTGTTAACTTGCTTCCTGCTGTGTGGAGAGTGATGTAGGACTGTTTTTGAGCAGGCTGGTAGCAGGGGGCCTGTAACACACAGTGAAATCAGCTGTAATGATGTAGGAGTGCAGCGTCTGCTCTAATCATGCACTTTGATGCATTCTGGTGTGTGAAGCATGTTAAGCTTTAAAAAAAACCAAACAGCAGCATATAATTAGCAGCTGGAATTTTCTGAAAGCTGTGCCTTGAGTAGGTATGACGTCACGCTATAACAAACATCAACAGGGGAAAACGCAGTGTGAGGATTTAGCATTCCCAAACACGATCCAGTTCATACTGCATTATAAGCAGTGGAGCGTCTGTTTCTGTCTCGGAGAATGCAAGATGATGAACTGCGTAAAGCTGGCATCACATCAGTTCTCTTACTTTGATATTTAACAAGCCATTTTTATTCAGATCTTAGTGTAGTGGTGTGTTAAGTCTGTGTGTGTGTGTGTGTGTGTGTGTGTGTGTGTGTGTGTGTATTTTCTTCTCTAGTCCAACAGACAGCCAGTTAGACTCAACCTGCTTACCTGTCAGGTTAAACCAGGCGAGGATAAGAAGTGCTTCGACCTGATCTCCCGTGAGTAAACACACACACACACACACACACACACACGCATGCATACATGCATGTATACACACATACACACACACACACACACACACACACACGAACGCACATTCACATACACACAAATGTGCACACACACAAGCATGTATACACACACACATTCACATACACACAAACACACAAACACACACACATACACACAAACACACACACATACACACAAACACACACACATTCACATACATACACACACACACATGCATATACAGTCATGTGAAGAAATTAGGACACCCCATTGAATATTCAGTTCTTTATTAAGAAATATCAACATGTCAATTTCTGATCTTGTTTTAATTTGCACCTGTAGATGAAAGTGATGTAATTGCATGTAAACAACAAAATATCACTTTTTCACTTATTAAACAAAATTGAGTATTTCACCTGAGGAAAAAGTTAGGACACTCTGTGCCCTAATAGCTAGCGTTTCCCCCATGGTCTCACATGTTCCTCAAGCACCTTCTGATACACTGTAGAATTCATCATGGATTCTATGATGGTCAGCTGGCCAGGTCCTGCTGCAGCAAAGCATCCCCAAACCATAACACGTCCACCTCCATGTGTCATAGTTGGTATGAGGTTCATTTGCTTGAAATGCTGTATTTGGTTTACACCAAACATGCCCTGTTATGGTGTCCAAATAATTCAATTTTAGACTCATCTGTCCGAAGCACATTATTCCAGAAGTCTTGGCCTTTTTCTCGGTGTTTTTTGGGAAACTTTAGTCTTGCCCTCATGTCAGACAGCAAAGGATTCCTTCTCAAGATTCAAAGCGTTTGTCATGTGCACAGTGAGGAAACAAGTTTCCCTGTACAATGAAATTCTTTCTTTGCTGTCCACAGTGAATGCCAGACAAGTACAAAAACTATTTAAAAAATAGAAAAAGTAAAATTAAAATAAACAATGGCCTCCGCCATGTGTGTGTGGAGTTTGCATGTTCTCCCCGTGCCTCGGGGGTTTGCTCCGGGTACTCCGGTTTCCTCCCCCAGTCCAAAGACATACAGGTTGATAGGCATCTATAAATTGTCCATTGTGTGTGATTGTGTGAGGGAATGAGAGTGTGTGTGTGTGTGTGTGTGTGCGCCCTGTGATGGGTTGGCACTCCGTCCAGGGTGTATCCTGCCTTGATGCCCAATGACGCCTGAGATAGGCACAGGCTCCCCGTGACCCGAGAATAGACCGGATAAGCGGTAGACAATGAATGAATGAATGAAAAATCAAACATAAATACAAACACAACCATAATAAAAAAAAATAAAACTATGCAGCAGAATTAGTTATAGACTATGTAAATATAGAATATAGACTGTTATCTGTATGTGCAAGTGTACAATGTTGACTTATGTTGTAAAAATATATTTACTTATGTGCAAAACAATATTATTGTAATATGTGCAAAAAATGAATACCACTCTAGATGGTAATAGCTGTAGATGGTAATAGCAGCAGCAGGAACATTAACAATGTGTAAATTGAATGCAACTGTAGATAATAATAGAAATGGCATTAACATTAACAATGTGCAGTGAGATGCAGCTACTTGATAATAATAGCTGCAGTAATATGTGACTCGCTGATGTGGACCCCAAGGTATTTAAAGCTGCTCACCCTCTCCACTTCAAGCTCTCAGATAAACAGTGGCTGAGGAGTTCTTCTCTCCTTCCTCATCATCATCTCCTTTGTCTTGTCTGTGTTGAGGGTGAGGTTATTGTCCCCACTCCATGTCACAAGACTGGCCACCTCCCTCCTGTAGGCCACTTCGTCCCCTCCAGTGATCCGTCCCATCACTGCAGTATCGTCAGGATGATGTTGTCCTTGTGGGACGTGTCGCAGTCATGTGTGAACAGTGTGTAGAGGATGGGACTGAGAACACATCCCTGTGGGGTGCCAATGTTTGTTGTGATGGTGGCTGAGATTCTATTTCCAATCCTGACAGACTGTGGTCTGCCAGTCAGGAAGTCCAGAAGCCAGTCGCAGAGTGTGGGGTGTAGTCCTAGTGCAAACAGTTTGTGGGTGAGTTTATGGGGGATGACCGTGTTGAAGGCGGAACTGTAGTCGATAAAGAGCAACCTGATGTAGGTGTCCTTTCAGATGAGAAAGGGAAATATGGAGGGCAGCAGCAATGGCATCTGAGGTGGACCTGTTGGGCCGGTATGCGTACTGCAGGGGGTCCAATGTGTCTGGTATGCTGCTTTGCGGGGGTTGATCTTCCTCAGTGCTTTGTGTACCACAGCTGATGATACAGTAGGAGGGGAGAAGGGGGATTGGGTGGTCCCAGTGTGTGTGTGTGTACCTCCACTCTGTTTTGTCAATGTCTCGAAGCAGGCGTAGAAGGTGTAAGCGGGTGTAGAACTTCAGTCTTGCCCTCATGTTTTTTTAGACAGCAAAGGTTTCCTTCTTGCACACCTCCCATAATAAATAAAGTTGTGTAGTTCTTTTTCTGATTGTAGATTCATGCACTTTGGCATAAACTGTAGCAAAAGCTTGCTTTAGGTCCCGTGACGATATTTTAGCATTTTTGGAGACGTCTTTAATCATCTTGCGGTCTGCTCTTGGGATGGATTTGCTTGGACGGCCTGACCTGGCCATGTCTGCAGTTGTTTTAAATGTTCTCCACTTGTAAATGATTTTCTGGACAGTGGAATGGCTGATTACAAATTCTTTTGAGATCTTTTTATATCACTTACCAGACTCATAAGCATCAACAATCTTCTTTCTGAACGCCTCTGAGAGCTCTTTGGATCTCACCATGGTGATACCTCTCACTTCAACAATTAAGAGCAAACCAAGCTGAGGATTAAATAAGGCTTCAGAATGCTCTGTAACAATGTTCTAAACATTTGCACCTGATGTGTACACCTGTGGGTCATTTAATCCATTTTAAGTACAAATAAATGTGGGGGTGTCCTTACTTTTTCCTCAGAACAATTAGGATTTTTTGAAATTACATTTTACGGATCATTTAAAAAAAAAAAAAAGATTTCTTTGGTTTTATTTGTTTCGTTATATTACTTGAATCTTTCAATATTGTTAAAATGAAGATCAAATGCCTGTGTGGTTAGCCATGTTAAAAAAAAAAAACCACAGGCTTTCTTGGGGTGTCCTAATTTCTTCACATGACTGTACACACACGGTGTGTGCCCTGTGATGGGTTGGCACTCCGTCCAGGGTGTATCCTGCCTTGATGCCCAATGACGCCTGAGATAGGCACAGGCTCCCCGTGACCCGAGAATAGATCGGATAAGCGGTAGACAATGAATGAATGTAGACATGACAAGGAGCTAAAGTGCAGTTAATGTAATCTGCTTAACTCTCTCCACCTCTCTTTCTCTCACTCTGCAGATAATCGCACATATCATTTCCAGGCAGAGGATGAGCAGGAGTTTGTGATGTAAGTGTGTGTTTTGATGGGTTTGAGCACACTTAACTATGAAGTAGATGTGTACTTATGGTATTGTGGGTGATTCAGTGGCACAGTACATGATGTATACTAGTGTGTTTGAGTACAGAAATATCTCTGTCATGGTCAAACCTCTTTCTCCATCTGCTA
This sequence comes from Hemibagrus guttatus, assembly GCA_033459395.1. NCBI lineage: Eukaryota > Metazoa > Chordata > Actinopteri > Siluriformes > Bagridae > Hemibagrus > Hemibagrus guttatus. The sequence goes on along the minus strand of JAUCMX010000005.1, from coordinate 24,166,570 downwards.
CTCTGTTGGTCAAATGAACTCCAGGTGGAAAATAATCAAGAATTAGTATCCTTGTGAATGTGAAAGGTCAGAGGAGCAAGGCCAGGCCGCTTGGAGGTGACAGGAAAGCTAACTCTTTACACAAGCATTCTTTACACCCGTGCTGAGCAGAAAAGCATCTCAGAAGGCACAGCATATTGCGTTTTGAGGTGGATTCGGTTTTGAGACAACCTCCATTGTTAAAAGCGCTATAAAAAATTAATTGAAATTGATCTACAACAGCAGACGACCACAGGCTACAGTGAGCACAGACTCAAACAAACCCTAGATCCAGTTGTCTCCTCTGGCCTCTCTCATTAACAAGGCATGTCTGCCTCTAAAACATTAAAGTTAACTCGTGTATTAATTTGAGTGTGTGTGTGTTTTCAGTTGGATCTCTGTGCTGACTAACAGTAAGGAGGAGGCTCTGAACATGGCATTTCGTGGTGAGCAGAGTGCAGGGGATGACAGTCTGGAAGATCTGGCCAAAGCCATCATCGAGGACGTGTTACGCATGCCTGGCAATGAGGTGTGCTGCGACTGCGGAGCTCCAGGTCAGTCAGCTGCGTGTGTGTGTTTACGCAGGAGTGTGTGATTGAGTTGGAGTGAGATTGAATGAGTCAATGTTTACCGTGCTGAGAAAATACACGCGCGGCAGCAAGCAGATACATCTCTTTAGTCGCTACACATGCTGTTATTGGAAAATAATCAGTGACTCTCTGGGGTGATGTGTCTCACGATAATGTTACCAGCATGAAGTTAATGATTTTCCAGCGACAGTATGTCTTAAAGTATTTTTATTCCTATTAGACCGCAGCAATTTACTGATTCAGATTGATTACTGAATGACAAATTGTGCTTTTTAATCCGTTTATAATTACATGTAATGTTGGGGAGCATCCGCATTACAGAGTACTTCCTGTTATCACTTACTTATTTTGCTAATCCATCAGCAGCCTCTACTGAAAGAATCGATAGCTTTAAGTTGCTGAGAGGCAGGAAAGAGCAAACATCCTTTGTCCTGAATACTACTACAGAAACAGCTTACTGATTTTGTACAATAGCAAAATACTGTGTACTCTTATGGAATTTCAGAAGGATTTTTTTTTCAATTTTAATGCGAGCGCAAAGCTGTTATTATAGGCTCCGCCCCCAAACTGTCCTGAATGAAAGGGTTACTTGTGTTACATTCACACATTTGGACCTCTTTGGTACTGTTCTGGTCAAATTGACTCGAGACATTATCAGGGTTTTAAACGCACTACAGAAATAAATCAAATACATAAAATTCCTTTACACATCTATCCTTAGCTCAATCCCAAACAATACAGATAACATTAGTGATTAATATTAACATGATGAAATGGGGGTGGCACGGTGGCTTAGTGGTTAGCACGTTCGCCTCACACCTCCAGCGTCCTGCGTTCTTGCTCCCGCTCACTGTGTGTGTGGAGTTTGCATGTTCTCCCCGTGCTTGGTGGGTTTCCTCCGGGTGCTCCGGTTTCTTCCCACAGTCCAAAGACATGCTTCTAGGCTGATTGGAGTCTTTAAATTGCCCGTAGTGAGTGAATGAGTGTGTGTGTGTGTGTTGGCACTCCGTCCAGGGTGTATCCTGCCTTGACGCCTGAGATAGGCACAGGCTCCCCTTGACCGAATGATAGACCGGATAAGCGGTACAGACAATGGAATGGAATGATGAAATGTTAATATTTATTAACATTAACAGTCACTGGTTATGAAATACAGCTCTCAAAAATACATCTGCAAATGCGGATGATTCACGACGAAAGCTGATGTCTGTTATGTGATTTGTGTTCCTATAGAAATGATGAGGTATGTAGCTGCCAGCGCTAGCGTCAGAGCTGCTGTTCTAGATCATCAGACTCTAGTAACAGCTCTGTGCTATAAACAAAGAATAAACATCATTTTAGACCTTCAGGACTGTTTCTTGTTTACAGTGGGAGTCTCTGTTTACGTTCTGAGCGTGTGTGTTTGTGTCGCAGCACACAGCTGGGTGACGAGCCTGGTCCTGTGAGGAAACAGCCCTCCTAATACACATCTGAGCTCAGTTAAGATTTCCTAAAACGCGAGCGGGAACACTGAAAACATTAACGCGCTGAGACGATGGGGTTATCTCTTCCGGAGCTTCTTTTCTTTTTGCTGCGTTAATGTTGATGGTAATTAGTGCTCCTCGCATCAGAGCGCTTCAAGATTATGTGCTGCGTAGTTCCATGTAAAACTCTGGGTGGGTTTTGTCTTTCTGTCCATCAAACCCTCCTGTGTGGTGAAACACGCTCGCTGTGTGACTTACAGAAGGGCTTTTAATGCAAATACACCCATGCTGGATCACTAGGCCACACCTTCAGTCGAAAAACTCTTTCTCTTTCTGTCGTTCGTTCTGTCGTTCTTTCTTTCTTTCTTTCTTTCTTTCTTTCTTTCTTTCTTTCTTTCTTTCTTCTGTTGCTCTTTCTTTCTTTCTGTCGTTCTTTCTTTCTTTCTTTCTTTTTTTCTTTCTTCTGTTGCTCTTTCTTTCTTTCTTTCTTTCTTTCTTTCTTATGTTGCTCTTTCTTTCTTTCTTCTGTTGCTCTTTCTTTCTTTCTTTCTTTCTTCTGTTGCTCTTTCTTTCTTTCTTTCTTTCTTCTGTTGCTCTTTCTTTCTGTCTTTCTTTCTTTCTTTCTTTCTTTCTTTCTTTCTTTCTTTCTTTCTTTCTTCTGTTGCTCTTTCTTTCTTTCTGTCGTTCTTTCTTTCTTTCTTTCTTTCTTTCTTTCTTTCTTTCTTCTGTTGTTCTTTCTTTGTCTTTCTTTCTTTCTTTCTTCTGTCGCTCTTTCTTTCTTTCTTTCTTTCTTTCTTTCTTTCTTTCTTTCTTTCTTTCTTTCTTTCTTTCTTTCTTTCTTTCTTCTGTTGTTCTTTCTTTGTCTTTCTTTCTTCTGTCGCTCTTTCTGTCGTTCTTTCTGTCTTTCTGTCGTTCTTTCTGTCTTTCTGTCGTTCTTTCTTTCTTTCTTTCTTTTTCTTTCTTTCTTTCTTTCTGTCGTTCTTTCTTTGTCTTTCTGTCTTTCTGTCGTTCTTTCTTTCTCTTTCTTTCTTTGTTTTTGTTTGTTTCTTTCTTTGTCTTTCTTTCTTTCTTTCTTTCTTTCTTCTGTTGCTCTTTCTTTCTTTCTGTCGTTCTTTCTTTCTTTCTTTCTTTCTTTCTTTCTTTCTTTCTTTCTTTCTTTCTTTCTTTCTTTCTTTCTTTCTTCTGTTGTTCTTTCTTTGTCTTTCTTTCTTTCTTTCTTCTGTCGCTCTTTCTTTCTTTCTTTCTTTCTTTCTTTCTTTCTTTCTTTCTTTCTTCTGTTGTTCTTTCTTTGTCTTTCTTTCTTCTGTCGCTCTTTCTGTCGTTCTTTCTGTCTTTCTGTCGTTCTTTCTGTCTTTCTGTCGTTCTTTCTTTCTTTCTTTTTCTTTCTTTCTTTCTGTCGTTCTTTCTTTGTCTTTCTGTCTTTCTGTCGTTCTTTCTTTCTCTTTCTTTCTTTGTTTTTGTTTGTTTCTTTCTTTGTCTTTCTTTCTTTCTGTCTTTCTTTCTTTCATTTTGTCTTTCTTTCGTTTGTTCATCCATTTTTTCTTTCTGTCTTTCTTTCTTTTGTTTGTCCTTTCTTTCTTTCTGTCGTTATTTCTGTTGTTCTGTCTTTCTTTCTTTCTTTCTTTCTTTTGTTCGTTTTTTCTTTTTCTCTTTGGTTCTTTCTGTCATTATTTCTGTTGTTCTGTCTCTTTCTCTCTTTCTTTTGTTTGTTCATCCATTCGTTCGTTCTGTCTTTCTTTCTTTCTTTCTTTCTTTCATTTGTTCATTTGTTCATCCTTTTTCTTTCTTTCTTTCTGTCTTTCTTTCTTTCTTTCTGTCTTCCTTTTTCTTTCTTTCTGTCTTTCTTTCTTTTTTACTGTAAGTATTTGAGGAAGGTAGCTCTTTGGACGTTGTTTAAAGACAGCCAGTAATTCCGCTGTTCAGACATGTAGAGAAAGTTTATCCTCCTAGTGTAGCTGCAGGACGGAGACGAGTCATGATTGGAGGCACATGTCAAGAGCATGAAGTGCATTGATCTTAAAGACCGTTATTCGAAACTCTAATATTCCAGATTATAGCAGAACCAAGATTTTAACAAGCAAATTTCTGTTCCTCACCGAGTTACTCCGTCTGTTAACAGTGGTGTCTTGCGCCCCCTTCAGGATGTAATATGAACAGCATTGTTGGAATTTCAATGCCTCGCTTGTGCAGCAGCTCATAACTCATCTAGTGTGTGTGTGTGTGTGTGTGTGCGCGTGTGTGTGTGCGTGTGTGTGTGCGTGTGTGTGTCGTGTGTGTGTGCGTGTGTGTGTGTGTGTGTGTGTGTGTGTGTTTGATGCAGACCCTAAATGGTTGTCCACTAACCTGGGCATCCTGACCTGTATCGAGTGTTCAGGGATCCACAGAGAGATGGGCGTCCATATCTCACGCATACAGTCCATGGAGCTGGACAAGCTAGGCACCTCTGAACTCTTGGTGAGTCGTGTGTCTGATGTCTCTGTGATAACTGACACAGTCACATTGCATTATGTCTCCAGTCTGATTAGCTGAAGGTAACCAGCTAGACAACTGCTCATTTAGAGTGAAATTATATTTCTATGAAAATCTTAGACGTGGAGCGTCTTTTATGATCACAGTCACGAGGCTGCTTGTTTCTTCCAAAACAATGCAAATCTATCTTATCTTATCTTACTTTATCTTATCTTTTTATTTCTAATCTTTTGGCAGCTGGCCAAGAATATAGGAAACAGTAGTTTTAATGAAATCCTGGAAGGGAATCTGCCGAGCCCTTCACCAAAGCCTACACCGTCCAGTGACATGTGAGTACACTCTCAGCTTCAAATTAGGATAATGTGACATTTCATACTATTACTGGTGATAACTGACGAGACACGACTCCTGCTTGTTTCCTGCAGGACTGAGAGGAAGGAGTACATCAATGCCAAGTATGTGGAGCATCGGTTTGCACGGCACACAGCCACCACAGCCACGGCGAGGCAGGGTGACCTGTATGAGGCGGTCAGGACTCAAGACCTACTGGGCCTCGTGCAGCTCTATGCTGACGGAGTGGAGCTACTGGAACCATTCCTCGAGGCAGGACAGGTACACATACAACACACTGCACTTTATAGTTTATAGTCCTGCAATCTGGTACTCGATTTATTTGGGATTATTCATGGATCTACACAAAATATCCCATAACATTAAAATAGGGGGGAGATCTATAAAGTTTGCAGAATCATTTGTAGATTAAAAACAAATGATATGTAGTAGAAAAAAGAAGTAAAAATTTGTGATTGCATAAGTATTCACCCCCCTGTTGCTGTAAATTAGCTCTAAGGAAGGAAAGGTAGGAAAAGAGGTCTTTCCTACCAGTGGCCATCAAACTCTATCACTCCTCCCCTTTCAGTATGGAGCAGAGCTGACCAAATGGACACTGACTGTATCAAACTTCCACAATAATTACAATGTATGTTAATATAATACCATGTGCAATATCATACCATCATACCATGTGCAATATCATATTTTGTGAAATATGCTCTAGTTCCTTAGCACCGTTTATTTATTTATTTTTTTTTGAATACATTTTGTATGTATAAAATATTTCATTTACATTTCATTTATATTTATTTCTCTTGTAAATCTGAAGCAGGCTCTGGCAAAAGAATTTCCTTCAGGATTAATAAAGTTTTATCCTATCTTATCTTATCTTAAATCACAACATTTTTACATCCCAGATTTTTAAGCCTCGTTTATTTCTTTAGGATAACCAGAGAATTGATATAAAGGCAAATCTGTATTCCAAAATTGTTTTAGTAACCAATAAAATTCATCTTATTTCACATCGTAACCCTACAAAAATATGGAAAAGTCCAACAGGGGATAATTATGCAGGAAACTGTATATGTTATGAGCGTCAATTTTTAATCTAGGACCAGTTTGATATTTAAAAAAACAACAACATTATAACTTGTATCATTATATCCCATTGACTTTCATTGACCACGGTCAGGAGAAATCACACAATTACAAGTTGTATTAAAAATAAATAAATAAAGTGCCTGTAAAAAGACTCTCTGGTGCTCACAGAACCTTTTCTTTCTTTTTTTTTTCTTTTCTTTTCTTTTTAATTTAATTTAATTTTATTTCATTTCTTTTTATTTTATTTTAGTTTAGTTTAGTTTTACTGCAAAATGAAGCATGTCCTAAATGTGTTATTTGTTGTTGTTGAGTAGAGAGAGTGCCGTCTTTACAGTCACACAAGATTCACTTCCTTTTCTCTGCTTTCCTTCACTGATAGGGAATTTTGTGCTGTGTCAGATGCCACATTAACAGTTAGGCTTATAGACGGAATAATCTCTGATCGGCTGCACACTCTCAACATCTCTCCCTGTACAGATGTAGTGGCGGTCAGCTCAATCCATCATCCTTATTTAATTTGCTGCAAGAAAACAATATTTGAAACCCTCTCCCCTTCCCAAAAAGGACGAGTCTTCCCTGACCGCTGAACTGATTCTATCAGGACTTTATCATGCAACCTGAAACCGTCATGCTTTTTGGTCTTTGTGAAACGTTTGATGGTCTGTGTCCCTTCCTCCAAAACTAAATGTCAGACCACATATATAGCTGAAGTATTCGATCGAATTTTCACTACCTGTAATTTGTAGAGGATCTGAGAACCCCTCGGTCACCCGCAACCTGCTTTCCAGCCTGTTCGGACAAAATCACACAAGTAGGCTAATTACTTATTTACACCCAAATATAGAGCAGCTCCTAAAACCAACATAGCATTTTATTTACCTTCATATTGTTCATTTGGCAGAAGCTTTTATCTAATATACGGTGTTCATTTCCTGCTACAAATTAAGACGGATTAAAATCTACACATGGCTGGGTTAAATGTTAATGAGAAGTAAATTCATTTAAAATTACATTTAAAACAATCTTTTCAGTTTACTCTCTTTTTATGGACACCTTGAACTATGAGTCGAAATTCTACGGCATTATTTTTGACTTAATATCTCATTAGTTTTAGAGGTTTGTATGATATTTTCAAACCTGTAACACCCCACAATCATCATCTTCTTCTTCTTCTTCTTCTTCTTCTTTTGGCTTTTCCCTTCAGGGGTCACCACAGCGAATCATCTCTCTCCACCTATCCCTATCTTTTAAATCCTCAACACTTGCACCCACTAGCTTCATATCCTCATTTATTCCATCCATATACCTCCTCTTTGGCCTTCCTCTTTGCCTCCTGCCTGGCAGCTCCATGTCCAACATTCTCCTACCAATATACTCACTCTCCCTCCTCTGAACATGTCCAAACCATCTTAATCTGGCCTCCCTAACTTTGTCCCCCAAACGTCCAACATGAGCTGTCCCTCTGATGTACTCGTTCCTAATCCTGTCCAATCTTGTCACTCCCAAAGAGAACCTCAACATCTTCAGCTCTGCTACCTCTAGCTCTGACTCCTGTCTCTTCCTCAGTGACACTGTCTCTAAACCATACAGCATGGCCGGTCTCACCACTGTCCTGTACACCTTCCCCTTGATTCCCGCTGATATTTTCCTATCACACAGAACTCCCGACACCTTTCTCCACCCATTCCAACCTGCCTGTACTCGCTTCTTTACCCCTTTAACACCCCACAATCTGTCAAGTTTTTTTTTTTCCCCAATTTTTTCAAGTTTAGAGTTTCCGCACATTTTGGTGCATTTTTTACTTTGCAAAATTTCCCCTTTTCTGATTTTTTTCTCATTGATTTTTAATTTTGGCACTGGCCACAGCTATAAATAAGGTTCCTGTGAACTGTTGTTTTTCTGAAGTATTACAAATTCTGGACAGGATGCAGTGAGTCAGACTAAAAATGGCGCAGAATGATTATAAATAATGCATGATGACATGAAGTTGAAAACTTTTTTTAAAATATAAAATCAAATTATTTATTTAAATACGTTTGACAGGATCCTGGGGAAACAGCTTTGCACTTCGCAGTACGGATTTCAGACCAGACCTCGCTGCCCTTGGTCGATTTCCTCGTCCAAAACAGGTACTCTCCCTCCCTGTACGGTCCCATGTACTCAAACGATGTAGATGAATGTCTCTTGATGTTAGTTTGAATTTGTGTGTGTGTGTGTGTGTGTGTGTGTGTCCACAGTGGCTCTCTGGACAGGCAGACGGAGAGTGGGAACACTGCTCTCCATTACTGCTGTACCTACGAGAAGCCGGAGTGTGTTAAACTGTTACTCAGGGGCAAGCCACTGATCGATATAGGTTAGTGAGAATACTGCATATTTAATGATGCATGCATTTGGTCAGTGTGTTCTAGAGAAACGGGTGCTCTAATACACCCCTTTAAATGTGATTTCAGTCAATCAGAACGGGGAGACGGCCTTGGACATCACAAGGAGGTTAAAAAACTCACAGTGCGAGGAACCAGTAAGTGTCCAGATCCAAATATATTTAAACACCTTGAACAGCAGTAGCTCGGGAAATTTTGAGTGTGTGTGTGTGTGTGTGTGTGTGTGTGTGTGTGTGTGTGTGTGTGTGTGTGTGTGTGTGTGTAGCTAGTGGAGGCAGCAGCTGGCAAGTTCAACCCTCACGTCCATGTGGAGTACGACTGGAACCTGCGACTCGAGGAGATTGATGAGAGTGATGACGATCTGGATGATAAGGTTAGAGCCAGTGCCCTTGCATCACTGACCTGCTTTTAACTGCAGAAATCCTAAACATACAGCACTATTTGAGCACAGTGTGGCAAGGGCTGCTGTACAGGTGGGTTTCGAACTATGATTCTAGTGAGCAACACTTCACCTGGGCAGTGCTGCTGTTCCCTACAGTGCCTTGCATAAGTTTTCACACCTCTCAAACTTTATTAGGCTTTTATGACACAAAGTACATAATATTGAGGTGTGTGTGTGGGGCAGCAATCAATATACATAAAGGGGAGTGAATACTTATACAACACACTGTATATTTTTGCAGCAGGACAATAGAGAAGCAAATTTCCTTCAGTTGTTCAGAATATTCCACACTACAAACTTTAAATGTTTGACTTTTACCAGCTTTTTATGTTAATTAAAACTAACACAAACCCATTTTTTGATGTGTTACTACTGCACTGAAAAATGACACAATCTTCTTTAAGTGCTGCTGATGGAATAAACAGTTGTGCTTGTGGACTGTACGTGAGTTCTGTCTGTATGCTGATTGGATGTCCTTAACCTCTGGATAACAGCAGCCGAGTCCGGTGAAGAAGGAGCGATCTCCGCGACCTCAGAGCTTCTGCCACTCGTCCAGCGTATCTCCTCAGGAGAAGCTCTCACTGCCTGGATACCTGAGCCACAGGGACAAGCAGCGGCTCTCGTACGGTGCCTTCGCCACCCCAGTCTACAGCACGTCCACGGAAACACCCGCATCACCCGGGGCAGACACGGCCACTCATGCAACCAAGAGCAGTGCCAAAGGTACGGGTAAGATAAAACTATGTAAAAAAGAACAAGATCAACGGAGGTTAACTGGCATTAATGCTGTATAATAATAGTTTTAACTAAAAAGAGATGATACATATCCAATTTGTGAGGGTTACTCAGCTCAAAAATGAGTAGGAAGTCTAGCTCACTAGTTTCTGGCACTGCTCTGGTGTGATCTTGGTCCACTCTTCTTCCAGTCTCCTCCACAGTTCAGTAACTCTAGTGCAGAAAACATCCCCCGAACCATGACGGTTCCTCTTCCACCTTTTACTGACTTCTTTACACACTTTGGGTTCAGTCTTTCTCCAAACTTGCTCTCATCACTAAAGTGAATTTTGGACCACACAACATGCTGAAACGTTTTCTGCAGCAGGAGTTTTATACAGCTACATGGCAGGGTGAATTAAAATGTTTATCAAAACCTGGTTCCTTCCTTGTGAGCATCTCCCAATCAACCTGTAATTTTCATCAAGACAAAGCCGCCTGCAAGTAAAGCAGTTCCCTGAAGCTAAGAATATTGAAATAATGAAACGTCCTGATCTGAACCCCGCCTGAAAACCTCTGGAAAATCCTTGGCAACAAAGTTGTTGCTAATAAACCCACTACAGTAACTGAACTGCGGAACAGACTGGAAGAAGATTGGACCAAGATCACAGCAGAGCAGTGTGAGAAACTGGTGTCCTGTGGCCACAGATGTGCTGAAGTCATTCAAAGCAAAAGCCTCTAGACTTCCTATTAATTTTTGACAGCTGTAATCCTCAAACATTTCAGTTGTAATCTTTTTTTGTGCTATAGTGGTTACAGTTCTCTAATTTAGATCTGTCTTTTCCACAACAAGTGTTGAAGTGCCTTGGTTATTTTGTAAAACATGCTAGCAGAACAGTGGTATAACCTACAGCTAATATTTTCTTCAAATACATACACACACACTGAACAGAGTGTCATACAGACATATGTGATAGTGCAGCAGAGTGTATCTGTGCACTTTGGGTGACAGCTCTTCTTCAGACGTCTCTCTTTTTGTGCTAGCAACCGTTTATAGCCTTAGGGAGGAAGTGACACGGTTGCAACACAATATCACACAGCCACAACTTTTTTCTTCAAAAAGGAAGCTACATTTGCACAGACGGACTTCTGGCAGATGTTTTGTGCTGTTTGTTTGTTTCTCGATATTTGTGATAGATGTTAAGAGATAAAAATAAAAGTTTTGGTTTAAGTCAGCAGAGCAGGTCTACACAGCCATCATCAGGTGTTATAAACACACCCATTTCCTGCTCTGTCGTTAATAGTCTGTTTGTGTAACAAAGGAACTGGAATGTTTTGCTCCAGGCTATGATTTACACATAAGAGCTGTCTCTCATATAGCTAGGTCTGAATGCTGCTATACCTTAAAAGCTAGAAGAAGAAGAAAAAAACATAAAAACAACTCCGTAATGTTTTTCCTTAAACCCTCTGTGCTGTTAGGGCTGCAGAGGCTGTGAGCTAAGTAGTTTTGTCTCTGAACAGCTGCCACATTTTAATGCCTCATACTTAATGTGTATTGTATGATGTTAATTAGTTTAAAATTGTACATTTTTAGTAGTTCAAAACTAAAGCAATGTGTAGGGTGCACATTTGGAGGGTTCATTTTTTTTTTTTTTCCTCACCCATTTTCCTACCAAAAACACACACACACACACACACAGAAAGAGAGAGAGAGAGAGAGATGTGGGCGGTAGTAGTGGTTGATAATAGACTCTGATAAGAGACAGAGAAGTAGCAGACAGGTTTTCACTGAAACACGTCTGTGCTGCTGGTACAACTGACCCGGAAATCAAACTGCCGCTTTGTTCAGCGACACAGCAACCACGTGATGTTTAAACCAATTACAGCCAAAGGGAGGTCTCAGGATGAATGCACTGCAGCCAGGGCTTTATAGGGCTTGTTAGTCAGAGAACAGACAGAATTTATTACAGAAGACAATAATGGATTTAATGTCAGACAGAAATCTGGAGGTTTAAACATTTTGAGTAAATTGTCCTTCTAGAGGGGCACGGTGGCTTAGGGGGCTTTGCACATTTGCCTCACACCTCCAGGGTTGGGGGTTCGATTCCCGCCTCCGCCGTGTGTGTGGAGTTTGCATGCTCTTCTCGTGCCTCGGGGGTTTCCTTGATGCCCAATGACGCCTGAGATAGGCACAGGCTCCCCGTGACCCGAGAATAGATCGGATAAGCGGTAGACAATGAATGAATGTCCTTCTAGAATAGACATACAAAATATATTTATATTTCTTTCTCTATACAGACGTTCCTCTTAGATGTCTAGTTGGGTTGAGATTTGGTGACTTATGGTTAATCATAACATACGGCTTATTTGAAAACTATAACTTAGAACTGTATGTTACGGTTTACATCATTTTCATTCTCATCAAACCATTCAGTGAGCCCTCATGCAATAACAAGAATTTTAATGCATTGTGTTTATCTTTTTTTTGGCTTTATCTAAACGGTACAAAATCAGTAGCCTACACCGGTTACACAAGAAACACCATTAGCATACATCAAGCCTCTACATTATAACATTATGATATAAAGCTAATGACATTAGTAATTATTCCCTATGTAGGATCTTTCATTTTAAATATTTAATCATCTGTATGCTGCTATGAAAGGCCATAGCACTGCATTATGCTTGTACGTTTTTGTTATTTATTTTACTTTATTTATATGCAGTTAAAGACTCTAAAGAGAAGGGTTTCCATTTCACCGCAAGCGATATACTGTATATTACTGTGTACGTGACAAAATCTTGAATCTCTTGAAATCTCTTGCATCTTGAAAGATTGTAGAGCAATGAGAAAGAGCAGACAGTTGATGTGACCACTTTTAACAATAACATTTGATCAATTTGCTATTTATTTTTCTAGAAAGAAGAGAGTATGGGTTTTCATACTTTCATGCAGTTCGTCTCTAATGATATTTTTAGTCAGATTACCGTGGCTTCTTTTCATCTATCTGGTGTAGTCTATGTGAGTCTTTTATAAAGAAAGAAAAGGACTGATTGCAAATTGTCCCACGTTATATGGTGCATGCAAGTATAGACGTTCAACAGATATAGCCCCTCTGCTGAATTCAGTAGCGCATTATATTCAGCACATTAATATAGGATTGATGAATTTTGTTAATGTAGTTAACTAATTGTTACTTCTACCTCTAAAGGGAGTGAGACCCAAACCATTTTAGGAAAATGCCCTCATAACAGACCCATTATTTTTTCCTTTAATTTGTCACCTCTCTGGCCACACAGCAGTAGTTGCTTGCAGGCACTGTTTGGTATCTCCAAGATCTGGATATCTTTGCACCTATCCATGGCTTGAAGACGCATCTTATTTGCACAAACACATACCATATAAATCATGCTGCCAATGCTATGGTACAGTGTTTGCTGCACCTAGGGGTTAAATGCATAGAGCATTCATGTACTCTCCTTTTACCTCCCCAGCTCCCTCCACCGGCCCTCCCACCTCTCTCCCACTGGGTTCTCAGCCATGTACAAGTGGCAGCTCCACTCTGTCTAAAAAGAGGGCTCCTCCACCTCCTCCTGGAGGCCATAAACGCACTCTCTCAGACCCCCCCAGCCCCGTTCTCCAAGGACCCCAGAGCAAAGGTGGGTGAACATCGTTCTGTGCTGTTTACCTTTTATAATGCAGTTTAATTTCCCTCATGAGAAAGTCAACAATGAGCATCAGGGAGCATCTTTAACAGCTGTGATTTAATGACTTTCATTATTACTGTATGTTTTGTGAAGGGCACACTCCAGTTCCTCTATTATATGTTTCTGACATAATGGAGCTTCCTGACAGGAAGTGCAGTGTTAACTGTTGTCTGTTGTCCAATGCCTGGCATTTCACTGACTACAAAAGAAATCACCTGTTTGCCCCTGATTGCATTTCCTCTTTTCTTAGCTTTTAAGAGAATCGATATATCCACTTTTTTTTAACTACAGGGAGTGATTTAACACCTCCACCTGCAAACAGGACCTCGCCAGCTAACAAGTTTGAAGGAATTCAGCAGCAGCAAAGGTGTGTAACAGCTGCACATGTAGTTGGTGCCATAATTAAACAACTAAAGAATATTTTCCACTCTAATGCTTTACCTTGCTCTTACAGCACTACTTCTAGTAATACAAAATCAACACTTGGTCCAAGAGTTTTACCCAAACTACCTCAAAAAGGTGAGTGTTTAGTGCTTTATCACTATGAGAATTATCTAAACAATGTCTACAATGGAATGTGAAATGCCTTGTTTCATCAGTGGGGGCAAATTTCGGATTAGTGGTGAAACATTGAGATTATAAGATTATATCACAAGGTCAGTCACGTTGACATCCTGACAACGTGTGGAACCTTTAGGTTAAGGATGTGCTGTCCTTCTTTTTCAGTGGCATTAAGAAAGACTCCAGGTATTGTCCCCTCAGTGGACAAACCCAATCAGGGCCCAGAGGTCCTGCAGAAACCTACTTCGGTGATGGAAATTCCAACCAGAGAAACCATCACCAGACCCACAGAGCCTCCGCCCAAAATCCCACAGGCAGCTGAGAGGCCCCAGCCAGCCGATATTCCTCCTAAACCACATGTCCTGGAGCTTCCCCCTAAACCCCAGCTCTCGGATCTTCCCCCAAAACCGCAGCTATCAGAATTACCCCCCAAACCCCAGCTATCTGATCTGCCCCCTAAACCCCAACTGAAGGATCTGCCACCTAAGCCACAGTTATCAGATTTTGCCCCAAAAGTCCCAGCATCCACAGCTACAGAGACACCCCAGAAACAGCCAACACTAGAAGAGACAGCTCCAAAGGTGCAGCTAGCAGAGGTACAAACTCCAAGCCAGCACGGAGAGCGTTCACCCAGGCAGGCAAGTGAGGATACCAACGGTGCGCCAGCAGGAGTCGTGGAGATGCCAGTCCCTCTGCCACGCAAAATAAACACGGTGAGTTATGTGGAAACAAGACAAAGGTGATGCAGTGGTAGAACCTTGCCCATATTTTAGCTAATTTGATGGCTTGTTGAGTTGACTTGTGGAGCTGAATTGGCGTGAACTTGTGCAGTTGAGCTGACTTGTTCAGTTGACTAATGGATTTCAGTTGACTTGTTCAGTTGACTTGTTAAATTAATGTTGAGCTGACATGTGTTTACATCTGGAGTTGACTTGTAGAGTTGGTCAGAAAAGTTGACTTGTTGAATAGACCTATGGATCTAAATTGACTTGTGGAGTTGGATTGAGTTGACTTGTGGAGATGAAATGACTTGTTGATTTGTGGAGTTGACTTATGGAGCTGAGTTAACATGTGGATTTGTGGACTTGAGTTGACTTGAGGATTTCAGTTGACTAGTTGAGTTGACTTGTTGAGTTTACTCTTTTAATTAATGTTGAGCTGACTTGTTGTGTTTTCCTCTGGAGTTGACTTGTTGAGTTGATGTCTTCAGTTGACTTGCTGACAATAAAATATATTTTCTTTGTATTAGGGGAAGAGCAAAATCAAGAGGGTGAAGACTATTTACGATTGCCAAGCAGACAATGATGATGAGCTGACCTTTACTGAAGGAGAAGTGATCATTGTTACAGGAGAAGAGGACCAGGAGTGGTGGGTGAGTGTGACTTTCCTGAATCTCTGGATGCAGATTTGAAAGCAAAATAAATTCCACACTATTTTTGTAACATTTTCTATTAACTTGGTCTTTTCCAGATTGGACACATAGAGGGTCACCCGGACAGGAAAGGGGTCTTCCCTATGTCCTTTGTGCAGATTCTGTCTGACTGACAGTTTGTGGCAGGTGTGAGGCTGCCCCTGTAGCACAAGCTTTGCCCCATTAGCCTCTCACCAGACTCTGGACTCCGCCTTTCTGAATAGCTGCTGTAACCCAAACAAATCTCAAGAATCCAAAAGGAAAAAAAAAACATCATATCAAAACCAGACTATTGGAAGCATGAAGGGTGAACTGAGTAAAGTGTGTGTTGTTAACAAACTACGTTATCTTGCCTACCAGTATTACCGTAGCCATGGCGGCCCAGCATGCTCACCTGGGTATGCAGTAGCTATCCTCGGAATTTAGCACTTAACATTTCTCAGTGTATGCTGTAACTTTGTGTATGTGTGCACATATGGAATTATATGTATGTCCATATTAAGTGTCTCTGTACATATATATGCACAAATGTAAGTGTATATTTATGTACTTATGTAGGATGTAAGTGTGCAAATGTTAACCCCTGCTTGCTTCAGGAGCCGGACAGACTCCTAGACATTTTAGCTCAGTGTTTTCATTCATCTCTCGTATTCCTGGAAGGACTAATGGACAAAAGCGAGAGAATTAAATGAAGGTTTCACTGAATATTATAACAGTGTTATCCTCAAGTATAGTGGCATGATAACCAGGGATAAAAACTTTTAATAGTTCCAAGCCTCTAAGCATCTCATCTTCTATGCATATAAGGTTAATCGAGTTAGGCTGGATTGCTTGCTTGTCATTATATGTCGTACTGAAAAGAAGAAGAAGAAAAAAAACCCAGTAACCACATTTGTCTTCTATCTATACAGTTACCATGTTAAAGACTCCTGCTCTGGAGGTGGTTTACTGGTTAGTTTAGTCCATGCCACTTGGTGACTATCCATGTGTCTCCTCGCAGTTACTTAATACCAGATCAGATATCACAAAGTCCCTGGAACACGTCCTTTCCCACAGGGTCATGATTTTAAGGCAGGTGGATCCATGTAAATCCGACCTATCCTACCATTTCCCTTAGAACATGTTGCCATCAGAACGCACAACGACCAGCATTGGTATAACAGGTTCAGGGTGCTCATTTATTTGGTCTAAATAGAAATAACTCTGGAACTGTGGAGTTTTGTTTGTAGGTTATTTGTATGTTTGGTTTTATTTGAATATGAATTCAGGGGAAGAGAGCAATGAGTGACGGGCAGCAACCCAGCTCCGAATGAACTTAATGCTGCCTCTGACTTTTCCTCAAACCAGGGAGACTTGAGCTTTTTAGCTTTTTTGCGTTAACAGAAGAACATGTATTAGCAAATGCCTCCTAATTTGTTGATAGTATTAGCCATTTATAGGGCTACAGTGTGTCAGTATAAAGAGGAATTTAAATCCGTTTTGAGTGTATAGAAAATAAATGAATATTCATTTATTTTAGGATGTGTTACAAATGCATTAGCTGTAACTGTAACTGGGGTAAACCACGATGCAAGATTTCAGCACAAGCAAAAACAGCAGCGCTCCATGAAGTAACAAACCTATGTGCAGCCTGTGGAACTGAGGTCCTGATGCACCATTCCTGTATTGTGTACATTTAAACTCTTCATGAGTCGCCTGTTGGACCAAATGTGTGAAATTCATGTATAAATACACTTCATCTAAAGATGCCATCTTTACTTGTCAGGAACTGGTATTAGACTCATGTCTGCTAATATTTGGAAGCAGTCATGGCTAATTTCATGAAGAACTGGATCTGATCCTAATGTAAAAAAAAAAAAAAAAAAAAATTATTTAGGATAGATTTTACCACTCATTTCTCATTTGTTTTCATCTGTGTTTTGCTGCACTGTATGTTTAGTCTTAAGACACTCTCTGATATCAAGTTTCATTTAGAAATAAATATTTTACGTTGGAGGTGTTTGTGTCGTCACTGACTGTAATCACTACTTTTTTTAGTTAACGATAACGACTTTGTTCACGACTTTGAGAAGTACCTGAGATTTTTATATGGCTCTCTATATAAGTGGCTGATTTGTAGTTTATGTTCAGTTTAAATTACATTAACAAATCACAAAATTCACATTTGTTTATCAATTAAAATGGAGACTTTCTGAATATTTCGGTAAAAAAATGTTTTGGGAGGCTGATTATCTCAGTTTTTGTCACAAAATTGACTCGGTGGCTTTTTATCTGCTATTCAAATTACTGAAGGATGACCATACATTTCTGAGAATTTACTGACTTTGGTAATGAAATGCGGGGTGCACGGTGGCTTGGTGGTTAGCACGTTTCCCTCACACCTCCAGGGTTGTGGGTTCGATTCCCACCTCCGCCATGTGTGTTTGGAGTTTGCATGTTCTCCCTGTGCCTTGGGGGTTTCCTCTGGGTACTCTGGTTTCCTCCCCAATTTAGGTTGATTGGCCTCTCTAAATTGTCCATAGAGTGTGTGTGTGTGTGTGTGTGCGCGCCCTGTGATGGCGTTGGCACTCCGTCCAGGGTGTATCCTGCCTTGATGCCCAATGACGCCTGAGGTAGGCACAGGCTCCCTGTGACCTGAGAATAGATCAGATAAGCGGTAGACAATGAATGAATGGTAATGAAATGCCACAATTGTAAGGCAAATTAAATGTAGGTTTACTTACAATTAGCTACAACAAAGTCAGTTTAAGCTGAGGACTTCTAATACACTTTCCACACGTCAGGCATTTTCACACAGTACAGCATTATTGCATTCTCAATTCTGATTGATCAGTGATAGGTAATCATTTTTCTGTAACAGCAGCACAGATAACAGTGTCAGCTAGAAGGCAAATCACAGGTTTATATGAACACGCTTATTCTAATACCTCACTGAATTGCTCAACATAATCTAAGTCTAATAATACACAGCAGACACACAGGAAGATGGGCTGCCAACTGAATTAAAAACTTTTTTTGCACATTATAGGCTGCCCTCTACATCTCCTTCCTATGATAAACAGATAGAAAATGCCTTCTTTAACAAAGGCAGCATGTAATTGGTTATATGGTTAGAGCTTCTCTATAGAGACGCATGCTTAATGTTTATGGAAGCAGTCTCAGGTGTTTCCACCAGGGGAAATAAATTCAATAACATGACGAATTGCATTTTTGCTCTTTTTTAACTTGAAGACACGGTTGAAAAGGAGAGGCTGGTGAAGGAACGACTGTTTGTAGCTGTTATAATGTACACGTTACTCAGTGCTCAGGTGAAATACTACTATTCTCTGTGCTTGCATTTGCTTTTCTGGTGAAAGCTGAGCTTCACTGGTGAGTGTATGTGTGATAATTGTCTAATAAAGTGTCCGTGAATCTTGTGATTCTTGAACCATTTGGATTCTAGGTGTATGGATTCTAAACGTGTCTCGACTCAGGAATCGTATGATTTAGCGATTCAGTTGTGATTCTTTCGTTCATCAGAGCAGGTTCAGGTATGTTCAAATAAAGGACTTCACACACTGAAACTTGTATGAACCGTTATCTAATTTCCTGGTTGTCTTTTCCGGTGTTTTATTTGCAGAGCGCTGTTTAATCCACCATTTTAGCTTTAATCGCATGTTTACTGGATTGGGAATTGCGTGTTGCTTTAATTGCTTTTCAGCGCAACTCCTTTAGTCATCGTCTGAAAATGGGCGTTGTTGTAGTGCCCCAAAACCTGCAATATAGCGTGAAATGTTGTCATGAGTGAACAATTAAAACGCTTGAGGTTTGACTCGTTCGGAATCGGTTCGCTGGAGTGACTCGTGTAAAGATTCATCATTTAGAGTTTATTCAAAAAAAAAAAAAAAAAAAAATCCTGCGTTCATTGAGGCGGGTTGTTTTGCAGCGTTGAACAGTGAGCGATGTATATGCTAATTTCCCACACTTCCCCTCTCTGAATCAATGCCTTTTATAGGCAGGACTGCCTTTTAGAATTGCGCCTGCCCTCTGTCACTCAAACAACCTGTGCTGCTTACATAAAGTATAGCCTACAGCGCCGATCATCCAGCAACCCGGAAAATGGAGACGCAGCTCCTCTTCACCATGAGCAGCTGAGTCTCGGTCTGAGATCGCCTCCGGTAACTTTTTTGAAGACGTTTGCTCAAAGTTGAAGGTAAGAATCATTAAAGGTTCGGTTAGAAGATGCTGTTTTATTGTATTAGTTTGTAAAGTGGACCTGAGGTGATGAGACTGTTTGGTTTTGTGTGTATGTGTGTTCAGGTATTAAGGCAGTGGCGTAGCCTACTATTTTTCACACACACACACACGAGAGAGAGAGAGAGAGAGAGAGAGAGAGAGAGAGAGAGAGAGAGAGAGAGAGAGAGATTGGACACAGTTTGTG
The DNA here is from genome assembly GCA_033459395.1 of Hemibagrus guttatus. Lineage (NCBI taxonomy): Eukaryota > Metazoa > Chordata > Actinopteri > Siluriformes > Bagridae > Hemibagrus > Hemibagrus guttatus. Next base: position 24,146,959 of record JAUCMX010000005.1, on the reverse strand, counting down.
TTTGGATTGGATTTTATTTACGTTACTTAGTAGTTTGTTTATTTAACTTCGAGGCAGGTTTATCTTCATTGGAAACGAGATGAATTTTTATGAAGCCAGCAGTAAAGGTGTATTCTCTGCCTTTGCGTAATCGCGTTGCATGAGCGATAAAGGTGTGTGTGTGTGTGTGTGTGTGTGTGTGTGTGTGTTTTCTGTTCTCTGTTCTTGTGTTTTTTTATCGCATTTTGCCTGATTTATGCAACGCAATCATTGTTGTGATTATGCAGTATAATCCTTAAATCTAAACCAGAGTCCCATATTTCAATGTTTAGGTAAATTAGAAACAACTTTAATGAATTAAAAAGGCGACAATTAGCAATTACACGAGTATATTGACTTTCCATTAAGACATGATGAAAGAGAAAGAACAGAAGTGATGATAGAAAATGGTTCTGGACTTCCTCTGTGTGAAGGCACATTGTGCCACTTCCTGATTTTGTTTGATACTAAACAAGTGTGTGTGTGTGTGTGTGTGTGTGTGTGTGTGTGTGTGTGGGGCAAGTTCCTTCACACTCAAAAGTTCATGCTGTACTGATCTGTGTGTTTAATAACACACCCTTCAACCCATGTCTGCACGAAAAGCATTGTAGCACCCTAATTATCCCTTACATTGTATAATCAGCTCCGTGTAATTAGGATTTGTTGACCTTCTTATCATTACGCTATATACTGACCCATCATCTCCATTACATCAGACACCTGAGCTCCAAATAACTGAAAGTCATCTGCTCTAAAACTACAATCTGGTCTCACCATTCAGAATAGCTTCCAAAGGATCCAAAGATCTATCTGCTTGTTAGAAAAGGCTATATTAAACATATTGCATTATTCAGTCAGGGAAATTTCTAGAAGATTACTTGGACTGTACTTGGTGGTGGTGGTGGTGGTGGTGGTGGTGGTGGTGGTCCAGGAGATGGCTTTCTCTACAGGGGTTCTCACTGTGTCTGTGTGGGGTTCTTCTTGCTTCTCTGGTTTCCCCCACCTGCCAAAAAACATGCTGGTAGGTGGATCAGTTAAGAGAAGTGTGATCTTTGTGTGTTCATGGTATCCTACATTGCACATGTCTCATCCAGGGTGTATTCCTGCCTCATGCGCTGTTCCCAAGATCCACTTCGAGCCCAATCAAGTGTTTCCTGTAGCTGAATGAATGTAAACGTGCCTTGTTTAGCCTCTAGTACTTTATGTGCAGAAATACAGATTTTTTTTAAAAATTCCTAACTGCTATATTTGCACCTAACCTGCCAAATCAAACAATTAAAAAAAATCACATCCCCTAAATAATTGCGCCAGTGCTACATCACTTTCTCGGTTTGTATTATTTCTGTGTGCCAGCTTGTTCTTGGTCTGTAAGATGTAGGAACACTGATAAGACCTCATAGCTTCATGCATATTTGCACAATGCAGATCTCCATGCATGACTCAGGTGCAGGTTAATCTGTGCAAACCTGCATTCAGGCTGACATTTACATATTAATGTACAGAAGTGAAATGTGTGTGTGTGTGTGTGTGTTTATTAAGCTGCTCGGGTAATTAGTGACCCATCACTTGCATGCAGTATAATATATATTGCTATGGGGGAAATTTTTTTTCTTTCACATTTTCATTTCCGTACATCAGCACCGATTCTTTAAAGTATTGCAAAATGAGGCACATGTTTGTTAGTTATGTATTTAAAGGGATTTTTTTTTAAAGGGATAATTGTCGATCATAATTATTGATGGTGAAGTCAAAATCTTGCTGTGTGATATGAAGAGGTGTGGAGGCTTAGGAATTGACTTGGAAAGCCTTTAAATCATTCATCAGCTGCTGTGTTATTATGAGAACTCCCGACAGCTCCGGCTCTCGCTATTCCAGTAGATGGGTTATCAGGAACTGTGCTGAACTATAAATAATATAAATATAAATCTGTTTAGGGCCGTCTGAAACAGGATGGGTGATTAAAGGATATGAGAGTGTTGCGTGAAGGCAGAATCTAAATGTATCTGGTCTGTGTGTGTGTTTATGGTGATTTGTTTCTGCTGGAGTTGTTCATTTCAGCAGTGTGACAGCTGTTCAGCTGAGCAGTGTGGCAAACTGATGAACTGTACTGACAGAGTTTCTGTTCAAATACAGTGAAGTCAGATGAAACAGGTGGACGCAACAACAGGAAATTAATTATTTAAAAAACTGTGCTCTTTGCTGCACTGAAACCTGATGACTGGATAGTTGATGTTCTGTGCAAAGTGCAAAAGTTGTATTTTTTTCACAGCCGTGCATGCAGGGCTTCCTCTGTGCAGCACGGCTCGAAAGTCATAAGCAATTAAAGAGATCATTAAGCAATTGTCTTGTGCCGTCATGGTTTCAGTTTTCCACCACAGCTTGGTTTTTAAGGGACGGAAAGAAGACGCTGCATCTTATTTTTATCTGTGATTATGTATATTTACTATACATTGCTCTGTTGTGAAAATGACATGTTTTGCATGTACTCTTTTTTTTTTTTCACAGCACAGCCTAAATTTAATCTGAACTCTTAGCAGCTATAAAACTGTGAAGTGAGCTTTCACTTTGTGTCACTTGTCTGGCCCGAAAGGAGGAAGTTATTACTTTGAAGCCCAGTGTTTAAACAGTGAAGTTTTCCATGTATCTGTAATTATCGTGCACACAATTTCAGCCTCGCACACACAACGCCTTAAGCGTGATTAAACTGCGTCTCGTATACAAGTCTCTCGAGACACCTTGTTTCAAACAAAGTTCCACATGCAGTTTGCATTTTATCATGTGTGCTTTATAAGTGAGACAGAATCCAGCCCAAGCCTTTATCGGAGGTGTTGAGGGTTCAGCGGCAGGGCAGCCTTACGCGCAGGTGCACCGAGTCTCCCTTTTATATATCAGGATACATCAGTCCCTCAGTCACAACTTGTGACCAAAGATTTAATCATTTGAGCTGATGTTTTATGAAAATGCAGGTCTCTCTAATATGGGGCAGTGTGCACGCATCAGCTTACGTCTCCATAGAGATGTTATTGCACCAAAAATGGGAACTGCAACAAGCCCATTGCGCAGGACTTGCACTGTTCTATACTCGGGAAGACGAGCCGACAGGACGGTGATTGACAGGGATGCCAGATTGGGCTAAAACAGTTGGGCTAAAACAGCAGCCAACAAGATCTTGTTTTCTATCAAATAATATGAATTAAACGTAATCAGCTTCCACATGTGCCACTTGTACAAGGTAAAGTGTGAGTGCAGACAATGTGTGTCTGTGATGTCCGGAAACATTTCTATTGTTAGATATATCGCAAAGTTTTGGAGGTGGAGAGGAGGATTACACCCGTACATTAGCAACGCGTGTGCACTATGGTGACCTTGCAAGGGCAAGGCTAAAAGTCCTTAAATGTCTCTTCATTTTCCATTGGCCATTTTTTTTTTGACCTCGTTTCAGGTGTTTTGTTTTAGTTTTTGAGATGTTATTGTGACGGAAAGTGTTTGAACCTGGCAACCATGGTTAATGGTATTAGTTGAATTGGAGCATATGTAAAACAAGCTACTAGACTGTATCCTGGAAAGCTGCTTTCAACTGTCTGTTACGGGGTTACTCTAAAAGATCACTAGACAGCCGCCTATAGAGTACGTCAGCTGTGATGGAGCCCCAGTTCAAGTTCTGTTGAAGCTATGTAGATTTAACCTTTTGCCTAGGGTACCACTGCAGTTTTTAAAAAAAATCATGCTAATAATTTAGGTAGTACCAGCACTAATAGGAGAGGTTATGTGAAAAAAAAAAAAAAGAGAATAAGTTGTTATGCAAGTGTCCTAATCATAGGTTTATTAGGACAAGTGTCTTTAATTAGCTTTTAGTCGGTTCTCGGTGAAGTCCCGGAAATTCACTTGTGTGTAGTAATTACTGATATTGACAGGCAGAGAAAAGTATGAGCTCAGGCAGCAGTGTGTATGCACTCACACTGTGGAGATCATGTTCTCACAAGTCTGGCAGCCATCATGTTGCTGCTTGTGATTTATTTTTTTCCTGCTGTTATGCGGCAGCTCAGTGATCTGACCGTTTCGCTATTGGAGAGTTTTACTCTGTTTGTAAAATAGTCCATAATGGTAGAGTCTCCTGACACGACTACACATGTTGGACTGTCAGACTAGCCGAGTGGAATAGAGTAAAGTGTACTTTATCAATCCCCAAGGGGAAATTTGGTGTCGTAACTAGCACAACATGAGCAACAGGGAGGATTTGGACTTAACACAAGTGCAGCACAAGATTTAATGTGTGCAATAAACTCACAAAACAACAAATAAGAGTGAGTACACGTATACACAACTCCAAGTTATTTACAGACTGAGATTTTTGTAAGGATTAACTGTATGGAAAAAAATGTAGGCAAATCGTCTTAGCATAATAATAGCAAATATTGTGACCCGAGTGTAGATCAGATAAGCGGTAGACGATGAATGAATGAATTTTGGAGCCATTCATCAATCTCGTATTCGAGCAAGTGGACCCTAATCCCCCTAGAAATATCCACTCGTGTGTGAGCTATCTGCCCTCTTCCGCATACTTCAGCTCACATGCCCATGATTGGCTTCATGTTGCAGTGATTGACACGGCAGAGAGACATCTGCCCTCCTTCCCTCCCTCCTTCCAAGCATGGGCAGGATTGCTCTCGATATTGTTGGCCATTCGGCAAATTCCCGGACGATAGGACGAACTCTTTCCTGTTCTTTTTGGGAGTTCATTTACTGATCTTTTTCTGACGTTGTTAGAAATATAAATGTGAAAAAACTTAAGATTTTCTTCACACCCCTGAGTGTATGCTCAAATACAAATCACCCAACATGTAGCAAAGCCCACCAAGGACCATAAAAGGCAAAAATCTTAGCCTGTACAGAGAGCAATCGGAGATTAATGAGTGAAAGAGCACCTCCTTAGCACTGCATGTGCTAAATCTTTCACTAATGCACCACAACCATGGCATGAATGACTAGTCCTGACCACATGAATGACTCGTCTTGTTTGCCTTAATTTATTGGTTTGTTCTTGATGGCTTTCCTTCAGGTCATTAACATGAAAATGAGTTCAAGAAAATTTTCATTACGTTTACACTAGTCTCCTTAGGACTCTCGTAAGACAACAACGTTTTTCACGAACAAACAGGATTTTCATGCATTTCTTGTGTGAATGTCCCTGTTATCAATTTATAAAATTTTGCAGCTGAATAAATGAAGCCCAGCATCTGTAGGTGTGTAATACTCTTATAACACAGCGAGCCGTCCACAAGCTGGAGGAACATCCACTGAAACGCTGCAAGTGATTGCCCTGGTTAATTATTATTATTATTTTTTTAAACATTATCTTGTATAGAAGTTGCTTTCGGCTGCTCCCTGTTCGGGGTCGCCACAGCGTACCAACTGGTCCGCACAACAACTTGGCAAATGTTTTACACCGGATGCCCTTCCTGACGCAACCCTCCCATTTTTCCGGGCTTGGGACCGGCACTGCATCCAGTGGCTGGGGTTTGGGCATTGGCTGGGAATCGAACCCGGGCCTTCCGCATGATAGGCGAGAAACCTACCACTGAGCCACGAATGCCCATGAACATTATCTTGTATAATATAATACAATATATTTTATGTAATGCTTATGAGAGCTGGAAGGTCCTGAACCAATGAAGAGTGTTGCATCACAGTGTATAAATTAAAGTCCATTACACCTCCATTAGTTATGTAATAAGAGACATGTTTACAGGTTCTCTGTTTCATGAGGTGTATACCTGACCTATCAAATTATATCATTCTTATCAGGCAGGGTTTCTAGCTATTGCTGTTTGTCATCAATGAGCACGTACAGGTCACTTGTGTGTTACTAGCTCCCTCTGGTGGTGAAGGAAAAACAGCCCTTTCAATATCAGAACAGAATGCGTTTTATTGCCAGTTACTCTCACACATACTAGGCTATTTTTTTTGGGTGCTGGAGAAATAGTGTACCCAACATTACAGTGAGGAATACGAAATAGTAACAAGGTAAAAACATAAATAGGTGTAGAAGTAGACATACATGAAACACAGAAGGCACACGTGTACCGCGAAATAAGAGGAGTTTAATGAATGCACATTGAGATTTTATACAACATTGCACTGGGAGTTATTAGGCTTTTAGTACAGTTAGCTAACTAACAAATGAAACCTGGGGTTTAGGTACAGGTTCACACCCTGGACAATAAAACTTTACCAGCACCATCACTACTTTACCACATCATAACAGCAGTTGACACAGATGTAAATGTAACACCAATACAATGAAACTGTGAGTATGTGAGACGTTCTAGATGGTAGATTAGTGTGTCTCTCTCTCTCTCTCTCTCTCTCTCTCTCTCTCGAGTCTGTCAACCTTCCTTGCTCACGGCCAGTTCATATCCAGCGCGTTAGAGCATATTATTTCTTGAAACCCGAGAGATAATTATGTAGTTATAATTTTCTTATTTCTGTACATTAGCATCTCATAACTATGGAAATTGATTGATGTGTTTAATAAGATAAAGCTCACGGGCGTGAGGGTGGGGGGGAGTGTGATACTCAGCTGATGTAATACTTCGTAATGCATTTATGGCGTTTGGCAGATGTCCTTATCCAGCGAGATTTACAGAGGTGCTTGAAGTCTTTGTCAATGAATACATTAATGATTCACTAAGTGACTGGGACTAAGAAGAGCATTAGCCTCAAAACTGTATTGGGAGGAAATATAGCAAGAAAAGCACAAAAACAAGTAGTAGTTTAACTAGTTGAGGTCTTTCTACACCACTTGAAGACAGCCAGCAAGTCAGATGTTCGGATATCTAGGGGAACTTCATTCCGCCTCCGACTGTAGATGCCAGAACGGAGAAGAGACCTGGTGGGATCATTCAAGCAGTGCTGGAGGATCAGAGAGAGAGAGTGTGGTGCAATGAGAGGTGTGATTAGTGCTAAGAGGTAAAAGGGTGCTGGTCTGTTTTCAGCTTTGTAGGTGAGCATCAGTGTTTGAAATCTGATGCAGGAAGCTAGTAGAGGGAACATAGCAGGGGGTGGGTGGTGGTGTTGGAGAACTTAAGAAGATATGGGTGATGAAATCAAATCAGCCAGTTGTAGTTCAGTCTCAAAATGACAAGGGACTGAAGAAGCACCTGAGAGGCCTCGGTGGATAGAAATGTAATACTTATGATTTCTCATGATGATAGTTTGAGGGTGTGTGGCACATTTGTATTTTGCGCGTTGCACACACACAAGTTGATGAAGATGAATTGATGAGTGAATGAACAGTGTGCAGTTTAGTATACCTCAGTTTGTGTCTCTGTAAGAAACTGTGTGTGTGTGTGTGTGTGTGTGTGTGTGTGAGACTCTGAACGTGTTTCTCACGCAATATGTTCATTACATTTGCACAAATCCAAAACAATAGAAAGCCGGTTCTAGGATATTTGTAAAGCTGTCACTATTAAGATGAAAGCCGGACAGATTTGAGGAGTAAATGGTGGCAGATGGCTGTGTGTGCATCCACTCTCCGTAACTGCGCGTATTTGCAATAAATACAAAATTAGGTTTTAGGATCTCAGCACATTTTACTTCAGGAGAGTCTTCGAGGCTTATTGAAAGTGTATCTGCCCGAGAGAGCACTTCATATATATCGAGACGGTTTAACGTTTTCTATTCTTTATAGCTTTGAAAACTACATTTTATTCTAGGTGTAAAGGTAGAAAATTACACTCGGTGATCATCTAAAAGCATTTGTTAAAGACTCCTTGTCTACCTGATTTTTGTCTGTATATTTTCTCATATATAGCCTGATTTGATTACTACTATTTGTCATTATGCAGAGGAATTTATTTGCGGTAAGTAACACAGTGCAGTAAAGGCAAGAGTTAGATGAGCATCCACCCTCCTGATAGCTTTGTTCAATAAAAGCTTAGAGATGAGGTGCTGTGCTACACGTGAATGAATTTGTGACATGACTCTGAATTTCCCCCCCACATACTGCACTCTGTAAAGACTCTTATGATGAGCTGTTATGTTTAGATCCCACCTGCAGCAATCTCATGCTGCGAGCATCACAGTGCCACAGGAGTGTGTATGGGAACATGTACTAGGATAGAATAAATTAAAGAAGGCAGCATTGACTCGTATTATAGCAGAAAGGACTAAAGCTCAGCAGTGTGTTACAGAGAGGAATAACACACAGAGTTACTGTTATCAGCCCAAAGATGATTATTTTCCAATATCTGTACATCTCATCGAGTTGTGTTCATCTTACTTCTTATCAATCTGCAATTGTTTTATTAAAGAAGAACGTTGTACATTTGAGCCGTAATTCTGAACGGTTATTGTGATTTCCTGCAGCTCATCATCAATAAACCAGCACATTTCTCTGTCCTGAAGTCGTCTTGTTGTTGTGAGAAACGTAAAGGAACAGCTACAAAGCGCCGAAACTTGAGACTCACTCCAAACGTTAAATACAGAAACATCACCACATTGGCTGTGATACCTCCCACCTCCCTCTGTTACAAAACATGTTTTTAATGGGTTTTGGAAAACGAATCGATACCATCTGACCAATCAGATTCAAGAGTTCAACAGCACTGTAGTGTGAGAGTATGTACTGTGCACGCAGAGCAGAAAATGATTACAGGAGACGGATGAAGGACAATTCGGAGTCCGTTCTGGTGATGGATATCTGCAGAGAAGCAGTGCAGCCACAAACCACACAGAAACGTTTACATGTTTGTATTTCTGTTAAACAGCTAACCAGACACCAGATGTAGAGACTTTGCTGAAAGGAAGACGAAACACGCCCCAAAGATATTGAGATATTAAGCCAGACTTTTAAGATCCACAGATGGATTTATGCACTCGAGTGTGAGACCTGACCACGGACCAAAGAAACACGAAATCCTCCTTTCACCTGAACACTGAGTAAAGAGGTCTCTGAGCTGCAGACACGAGCAGTGCGTCCGAGGAAACGGCAGCCGAGTGACTCCTGACACTGTGCCCTCTCACTTCACTGCAGACTTCATGTCTAAAAACTAAGCAGCAGAAGCGTTTAATTAGCGCAAATCAAACCTTTAATGGAAGTAAGATAAATGTGAAGAAACCTGAGACGACAACCCGGTACAGAATCTCAGCGATATCACAGGGTCCTGGATCTTCTCCCATCAACTCTCTCGGCTAGTTTCGTACATTTGGACACCAGATTTCTAATCACAGTGCAGAGGAAGCTAGGTTTATTAATTTTTTTTTTTTTTTTTAATTTCATGTCTCCATGATGCCATGTGTCCTAGCAAGGTTTGCAAGAACCTGTAACACCACACGTCCTTCACCACACTTAACAGCAGGGATTATGTTCTTTTCAGCCGAACCATCTTTTTTTTTTTTTTCTTAATGCCAAACCCACCGTGAGCATGTGTTCCCAGAAAGCATTATTTTTATCTCATAAATGAAGCAGTTTTCATGATCCTTGATCTAACCATCCTGGTGCCAATACTTTAGGTGCTGATCGTATTTACAGTCTATTAAACGATGCAGCTTGAGGCGTCTTTCCTCCTACAGAACTCGCCTGTGTTCATGATCAGGTTTGTTTTGCGTTTATGGATATAATTTTTCTTCTATATGGCTCGTTTTTATTTGAAAAACCAAGCCTAGATTATCAGTTAAATAATTAACTTAGAAAATTAGATAAATAAAAAAGCTTTATTAGATTATTAATGTACATCTTTCTGCATGTTGGATTGTTATTGGTGCGCAAATTTTTTTTTGAAAATAATGTTAAGGGGAAAAGTTATTTTATTTTGTTGGTCATCTGTTTGTGTTGAGTTTTGAATATTTATATAGTTTTATTTAAAGGGTTATATTAAAAAAATAATAATAAACCAAGTATCATGACTACTCGCAACACTGCATTGTTACACTTTGTCCAGCAGGTGGCAGTAAAACCCCACCACATCCTGCTCTGAAGTAGCAAGAACATCCCTTAAGGCAGAGGGGTCAGGTTTCCATCCTAGGTTTAGATATTTAGTCACGATGTAAAGGTCAGCAGGTAACACGAAACGCCCTCACATCTGATTATTTGTCTTGAACGTCCGACCGTGTGTTCTAGTCAGTACGATAGATCAGATCACAGCGCCGCCACATGCTAAGGTCGCCAAGACCAAGGCTGTCGTATTTACCATGATTAATAACACAGCCCTGAGGAACAGGATACGGGGTAAGATTAATCAGGATCTACATAATGACTTGAAGCACAACCGTTAATCAAATGGCAAATAAACCATGGATCAACAGTCTCACAGATCAACAGCGCCGACAGCTGGATATGATGATGAGGTGGCACACTTTACCTCTCATGCCTTTCTGGTTCATCACTTTGTTTTGGGTGGAGTCTCTCTCCCTCTCTGTGGGTGTGAGTCACTGCTCAGGCGGTGAGGCTCTCCGCCTGGTCACTACAGCTGGCCGGAAGTGCATGCCTGTCTTTCCCACTTTAAAGCAACACAGTGTTTGTGGGATGTAATGCTGCTGTGTGTGGATACACACAGTGCCTCATTAGTGTGTCACGCCACCACTGAGGTCTACAGGGGCAAGGGGTGAGTTATGGGAAGTGATGCTGAGGGAGAAGAGACGCACAGGGCATCGGAGTGTGTGCGTCAGGAGGGACGAGCGATGACACCAAGACAGATCACAGAACAATGTGATGAGCATATTGTTCAATAAAGCGAGCTGTTCTGAGATACGTTCTTCATAATTATGTGTGTATAAATAACCATTAACTCCACATTTTGCTGAATCCGTCTGTTGAAATGGCTTCCTGGCTTTTTTTTAAAACATTTTTTAGGCCCCCCTTCAGGCACACAGATGAGCATGTGGCACTCTGAACCGAATCCGGGTCAGAAGGGACGCAGTTCATCTCTCTCTTTCTCTCTCACTGTGTAACTCACTGCAGCACCCCAGCACTGCAGCACCCCAGCACTGCAGAGCCCCACCCCGCTGTGCCTCAGCCCATGTGACTTCGCTCCCCTCCCTCTAGCTTTCACTGCGCAGTGTGTGAGAGAAACAGACCGAGAGAGAGGAAGGCGGGTCTCTGTGCTCCACTGGCTGAGCTGTAGTAGTTGTAGTAGTAGTAGTAATAGTAGAGGGCACGTGGACACACACGCTGCTCTCCATGCTGACACACGCTGTTCCACACACACACACACACACACCCTGCACTGACAGATTTACACACACGCTCCCATGCGCATTGCGCTAATGGGATTTGGGGATTTTAATCAAGACACTCTCGGTCGGATCTCATCCTGTGAGTGTTGAGCAGGAAATGCTTTGGTCATTTTTCCCTGAGACATAAATACATGAGCATGGCTTACAGCAACATCATATACAAATTTAGCAAAATGTACATTTTTAATAGGATCTCAATATTTTTTTTTTTTTTTTTTTTAACTCCATGCCAAAGATAGAAAGGAAAAAATCTGACTATAAAAAAAAATAATAAATCTCTCTGGTTAATATTCCCTTTTTGAAACGGCATGGAGCACTCCAGTTTTTCTCCTCCTGAAGCTCGCATCTGTTCCACTTACTCGAGTCATTATATGGATGTTCTTTTAAGTCTGCTGAGTATCATCTTCCATTCTCTCGCCTCGCCCCACCCCAGAGAGCTGCTCCTATTGGCTGCTGCAGTATTTTTAGTGTAGAGATCCGTTTTTTGGCTCCATGGAAACAGCAGAATGTCACGAGCCAATAGGAGGACAGAGGGGATAAGTGATAGTCAAATGAACACGCCGGATTCGATCATCCTCCTTCCACCCCACATCCCCCCATCTGAGGCACATCAAGGTGGATTTGGGGCTTCAGGACAGAGCTGCTGCTGCACTAGTGCTTGCTTGCTGGCTTACTTCCTCTGCAGGGCTGTAGATGGAGTACTGAAGTAACACACACGCACAAACACACACACACACACACACTGTGGAGTAGGTCAGTGGCTGACCTATTTACCTCCTTTAATGCCGCTGGCTCCATTTGTTCTGTAAAGCAGTCCTAGTTTTGCAGTCAAGTTGCTTTTAAAGAGTTAATTCTGCAAAAGGTGGAGCCTGGAGCAGACTGTTGCAGTGTTTTAATTTGAGGTCAGTCTCTTTCCACAGACGATCCCTCCCTTTTCGTGGGTGGTTTGAAATCATGCGTAGCGTGCGCAGCTATGAACACCTCCCTGCTTTCAGGAGAGACGACTCCTGTATAGTGACACAACCGATTCACAGGAGAGAAAACCTGGATTTTCAGGGAAGGGATTCCTGGAAATGAACCAGTTCAGTTTGAGTTGTGTAGCGCTTTTTGAGAATGGATATTGTCACAAAGATTCGGATTTAGATTTCAGTCCTGAATGAGAGAGCCTCATCCCTTATCCCGCTTGGGATAAGGTCCAGAAACACAGCAGTGGAAGAAGCCAGTGATGTATTTAAGGGTTAAGGGAGAAACTCAATTCTCTGGAAAGAAAACGTTAACGTTGTATAATGAGGTATTAGATTTATTTGCCATAAAATACAGCTTACAGTATGGAAGCTGAAATTAAAATATTTTTTATCCTCTTTATCTTGAATCAAACAAGGCCTAAATCGTACCGGCAAGATTTATTTTTGCTGCACTGAAAATGTATTTTATAGCGACACTGGTGTGTTTTACTGTGTAAAATTTGAATATTGTGCATTGATGCACATGTGGAAGGTTTATAAGACTGTCATATAAACTTTTATATCTGTTTTATCCTAGTGTGACTCTGACAGTGTGTGTGTGTGTGTGTGTGGAGTATTGGGTTGGTCTTCCTCTGTAATCTGCACCGTCTTGAACAGCTGTTCTGTCACACTTGTGTGTGTTTCCAGATGTTAAAGGAGTACAGGTGGGACAAACAGGGATCGGTGTGATTCTAGCCAGGGGGAAAATAATAACGATTATACAAGTGCTCGACATTGCTGATTTATTGGACACACACAGATGCACAGCACGACACAGTAACATGATGTTAATATTCTCAGCGTGACGCGTCACTAATCCCCATCCTCTTCCTCTCGACAGGTTTCCGATCGGACGGCATGGGGAATCTCATCAAGGTTCTGACGAGGGACATCGACAACAATGCAGGGAACTTTTTCCTGGACTTTGAAAGTAAGTTCATATGGAATGTGTGTGTGTGTGTGTGTGTGTGTGTTTTTATTATAATAAATGTGGCCAAAACTGTGTTCCAGAGCATTCCTCTGTCTGTTTCATATCAAAACATCTGCTGTAACATTTTTGTATACATGATAAACAGTTGTCGCCAGTGGAGTCAGACTTTTTTGAACCTGACTACATTTAGTGTGAGAGAGAGAGAGAGAGAGAGAGAGAGGGTGTAACCAATTCTGCTGTTTTCACAGATGCTCAGCCCACTGAGGCAGAGAGAGAGTTATGGGAACAGGTGAACAAGGTTCTGCAGGAGGCCATGAGCGTTTTAGAGGATCTGCAGTCCTACAGTGGAGCTGGAGAAGCCATTAGACAGGTGAGTGTATGATGTGTATGTGTATATGTAGACAGGACGTAAAGAACGGCGTCAGGCTGCTGGAGCTGGTTGCACAGCTGCTGTTTAATCTCCACCACAAAAGAGCTGCTTCACAGCCGGTGAACTGGTTCGGTTCCAGTCCCAAAATGCTGTAGGTCTAGGAACAAGAGAAATATTTCACTGTCATGACCACTCATGTTTTTATTCTTTCTAATTTCTGTATTTCTGTAAAGCTGCTTTGCAACAATGTCCACCCAAAAGCGCTCTAGGTTATAGTGTGTAGTATACAGTTGTGTTCAGTTAGTGTAACTGCCATCTTTTTCATTACATTTCCATGTAGTACCATTCACTTCATTCTGTGGAACTTGATTCAGTTCCTTGTGTCAGTGTTTCTCGTTCCGTTTATGTCCGGCTGTGACAATAATTTGCAGTCCCCACCCTCTGGACTGGCCCTGAATCGTACATCGCCCTGGAGATGCAGACTGAAAACTATTTGCAGCAGATTACACAGTCAAACACGTTACACTGCTACATCACACAGTAAAACACGGTGTTGCTGACCAAAAATAAACCAAACCGCTCTTCTTGGCTAAGCAGCGACAAGGTATATACTGACAATTTATGGAAAAGTGATTCTTGTTAATATCTCTTTAAGAAACCCCAATTAGGGGATCCTTGTTTTTGCGATACACATGTATACAAGGATGCTGATAAACATTATGACTGTGATGCAGTGAAGCTGCATTTTTTTTTAGTTAAGATGTACAAAACACAACAAAACATAGCTGAATAAATGCGCTGAGGAAGAATGAACCTCGGTTCTATTTCTAATGCTAATAGCTGCAAAAACAGCTAAAAGCTATAACGGTGTATCTTGAGTCTATTATGCGTGTGCGCTGTGAATTCTCTATGGTTGGATGATTAAAACGTATTCTCAGTCAGAGGTAGAACTTGTAAAAAGCCTTCTCGGTTATTAGTTCTGTGCTGCTCATAAAGTGGCACTAGATTATTTAATGGTTTGGCTCTTAAACTAGTGGAAACAATGGGCTGTTATTTAAGATGCTGGTTGCCTGAACCAACACGAGCCCAGCACCGTGTCAGTGAGGAAAGATGAAGCAGATACATAAATCAACCTGCGTTCCTGGAATACTGTGTCACTGACGTGTTTAGCTGCTTCATCACACCTGAATCAACTCGTCAGCGACTCGCACACATTACAGTATGGGAGGAGGAGTTGCACTTTAACACCACAGTGCTGAGAGAAGAAAGCTTAAGAGGAGCTGTGCTTGGGAAATGCTGCCAGGTCCAGTTCATGTGAAAGTTCCTCGGGTCAGCCGGCACACGTTGATGGATTGTGTTTTGTGTTTCCAGGCCATCCAGCAGCCGACTAATGAAAGCGTGCAAGAGAAAGCCTGGGCTGCTGTGGTGCCGCTGGTGGGCAAACTAAAGAAGTTTTACGAGTTCTCTCTAAAACTGGGTATGAGACTTCACTGTGGCTTTCTGTTACACACACACACACACTTAATCTTGTGCAGAAAAAGGGGAGTGTATTATGTGTCTAAACTAGGCTTGTGCAACAGAACAATTTAATCATCCCTATAATATCCAGTGACGTTTACTCTGTTTATTGTAATGCATTCTAAAACCTGCCAAGCTGTATGCATTTTGAGTTCAGCAGTGTAACACACAAGTTACACAACAAAATACACTAGAACAGGAGATTAGCATTCGGCGTATTTACTTGGAACTATTTGAGCTGCCTGGGAGCCCCTCCCCATTCCCACATCTCACCACTGACCAAACCTTGTGTCAAGATGGACCCGAGAGCCAAGATTTTTTTTTTTTGAGCTAATTAATGTGAAATATCAGCATGTTTTCAATGTAGCAAGCATTTTACAAGTCCAACAGTTAACTGTATTTACTTAAGATGATGCCAAATAGTATTGGCCAAAAATGAAAACAACAAAAAAAATTGTTGCTCTCCTGCTCCAATTAGGGCTCAGATGTGTAAAAAACTCAGCAGCAGTAAAGCAAATGAAATAAACATCGCCTTTATAAATTGCAGCGCAGTTTTTCTGCACGCGTTGCAGTCTCACCCTCCTGTACCTTCTTTAAACAGTAAAAGCTCTGCATGATCAAATCATTACGCATCATGAGCAGGGATATAATAATATCAACAATAAAGACTGAACTTCAGCTGAATTTGTGTAGTGTTTCTGAACACACACTGCACATTTGTTGCTCAGCTCAGTCAGTGCCACTCAGTGTTTAGTGACTCATCTGTTTTTGACTCAGCAAAGCTTGCATCAGGACCCAGATAAAGGAGTTGTATAACCTTCATCAGCCTCTTCCTGACTCCTCTTCTCTATCTATAGCTCTCACCATCACTCTTGGGTCTTTTCCATAGGCACCATGTCCTCAGGGTCCTTCTCTTTATGTATTTTATTTGTATTGACATGTACATGGATTCACTTTTGCAAATGGATGTCACTGATGCTACAGTGAATAGAGCCAGCCGTAATGTAATCTAATGTCCTATTGGCAAGGCTTTTCCGCAGTGGAGTGTTGTGGTGAGGTTAATGCTATTAGGATTACGACGTTCATACTCGGTGCATGGCTGCACTTCTTGCTCACTGGCGGCAGTTAGCCTCGAGCCAGGCAACAACGCAGTGTAATTGGATTAAGATAATCTTCTGGGTGAGGCAAACCTCCGAGGCCTCATCTTGCGGAATATTGCTCTGTTCACTCTTTACAACGTGAAATTTAATTGTGTTTAATGTTGGGCCTAATTTCCGATATTTATTAGAACTGCATAAAAGTCACAGAAGGTACAATAAGTGTCTATCTACGCAGTGCCACACAGTATTATATCTAATGAGTAATTAATAAAAGCAAGAGTGATCATTAAATAAAACTGATTTTTTTTTTAACACGTAATAGGAGAAAAGGCACTGCAGGTCTAGGGTTCGTCATTATGAGCAATTCATATGGAATAGTAGGCCATGTCCCAATTAACTATGACACATCCCCTAATCTCACATAATCACCAACCAACTGCAGCCGTCTCTAAAGATGCAGTTCCAGTGACCTACGCTAACTAAATGTCTTTCTACTCACAACCAAGATTTATGCGTCTGTGCCAGATATTTGACTAGCCATTTAAAAATGCATGTGGATATAAATAAGTCTACGCAGCTCACTGCACTAGAGTTCTTGCTGGGTGAGGAGTGTGTGCTGTCTGCATGTCTACGTGAACCTAAATTAAAATAGAAATTATGAACACTTTTTGCCCTAGGCAGGTCTCTGGAAAACACCCTTCAGCTGGATTTTTGCCACAAGGCTTCATCCTGTTCCTTTTACATTTGCTAAACCCATTGAGTTAGTCTTTCACTAATTCTCTTTACGATATCGATCCAGCGCATTCATCCCTCTCTAGCTGTAACTGTCCACCATCCATCAAACTATTTATCCATCCATCAGGTCAGTTGTAATGTAATATCACCTCTTCTTCTTGTCGTGTAGAAGGAGCCCTGCACGGTCTGCTGGGATTCCTAACGAGTGCACGCTGCAGCCCCACACAGCACTTGGAGCAGGAGCAGGCTCTGGCACGCCAGTTTGCCGAGATCCTCCACTTCACTCTGCGCTTTGATGAACTCAAGGTATGTGTGAGCAGATTGATAGAAAGGTCTCACTTCTCCTTCCATCTTAATCGGTCATCTAACAGAAGCAGAGTGTCCCTTTATCAGTATCCCCA
The DNA here is from genome assembly GCA_033459395.1 of Hemibagrus guttatus. Classification (NCBI taxonomy): domain Eukaryota; kingdom Metazoa; phylum Chordata; class Actinopteri; order Siluriformes; family Bagridae; genus Hemibagrus; species Hemibagrus guttatus. Next base: position 24,129,647 of record JAUCMX010000005.1, on the reverse strand, counting down.
TCCCTGTCGAAACAGCTTCATCAGGAGGAGACCAGGCTGAGAAAGACACACAAAGATAGACAATAGTTGATGAAGGAACAGAAAGATGAGTATGAACATGGATCTTGGAATACTTTGCGGTCAGGGACATGCTCATGAACAAAACGTTGGGCAGAGGTTTCACTTACTGAGCGAGACCGAGAAGGCAGAGAAGTCTTCCTAGCTGACAATGAGTTTAGAAACTCGACCTGGTTTTTAATCACCAATAATAGTAACAGTTCATGCACAGGGACTCGTATGGGGGACGCTCCACATAATCCCAGTCTACCATAAAACAGATGGGAGAAGGTGTTAAGAAATAAAAATAAAAAATCGCTGCCATGATGCTGTTTATTTAACACGTATGTAGTGCCAGTGTGTTAGCGGGGTAACAAAGTTTTCTTTCATGAGAAAAGATTTTAGAATGATTTTTGGGGTCTCTGTAAAACGACAAGCTTGTATTTGAAGTGAGACTGGTGAAGGAACGACCGTTCGTAGCTAATACATAAGCGATAACAGGAAGTCATTTGTTTCTAGTCAATTTGTTTCAAGACATTCTAGTACATTTAATGCAGCTATAAACAGACAAAACTGAACAGATTTAAGAATAAAAAACATGGTTAGAAACTGTGGTATAAGAGGAATACAACTCTTTGGGTCATGCTAGGAAACTTCAATCACATCACCCTGTTCTTGAAGTGTATGACCTGTCTCATTTTACTACTTACATCAGAAATCTACAACTGATAGAGCTTACCATGACCTATTACAGCATGCAGAGTGAAAGTGTGAATGACAAACCCTGTATCTTCTCTTCTCCAGATGACTAATCCAGCCATTCAGAACGACTTCAGCTATTACCGCCGGACCCTGAGCCGCATGCGAATCAACAACTTGGCAGTAAGTGCACGTGTGTTTTATGTGCGCTCTTGTGGAAACGCGTCTCATTATCAGCGAGCTTATGTTTTAGTAATGCGCCAATTCACTAGGGTCCGGGGTTAACGAGCGGCGTTCTGATCTGCGCCGCTCAGATCATTAAGTAAGCGAGGTCCCTGAGTCAGGAAAACTCATTTCAGACATACATCCATTCCCTTTTATCCAGCTACTTCTAGCTGATGCAGCGTTGCTCGTGTGCAGTGAGGGGGTGGATTCTGCACGCGAGTGTATGCTAATGGACTCTGCCTCATAACCATACGAAAACTGAAGAGGAGACAAAGGTTACATGACCTTGCCTCCCCAATTAAAAGCTTTCACAGTCAGGAATAATTATTACCGCCTCCTCACTTAATGAATCGTGAGCTACGGTGTTGTACAGACTGCTCAGGGCTCGCAGGACTTCCTGCGTCTGCATGCTGAATGTGTAGTAAAGGATATTCAATTTGTAGTAGAGGAAAATGAATGAACAGCTTCTGGTCAGGGGAATATGCCATGGGAAGAGCGCTGACCTGTCTTCTTGGGTTCATTTACATGATTAGATACATGAAGCATTTTTTGAGCAGTTTTTCGATACGATTAGAATATCCTTCCAAATATTCCCTCACAAACACCACATTCTCTCTGAAGCTAGCTCTGCACTTACTTGCATGAGAAAAAACTAACTATATGAATTCTATAACATTTTTGTGATAATTATAGTCAGAGTACACGAGGAAGATATCGATAAACCTGTGATTATTTACAACGTCACAATCCGGGCTCGTGCTCATAAACTGTGGTATAAGAGCAGCTGAGCTGTAATTCATCCTCTATTTCTTTCCATGCTGCATCACTTTTTGCCCTGACATGAATGAAATATGATGAGATGTCAAGGACACACGCTCTCTGCTGCCACACACACTTCTCTCTGCTTTAAAATCTTTCATTGTTTACATTACTTTATTTGTAGCAGTTGTAGAAGACACTACTGTCATCTTACTGCTGGTGTTAGACTAATGTAATCTTGAGCTTTTATGTATTCTAAAGCAAATGACGTGTTACACACTATCTTCTAGTGTATGAATTTCACACATGGTAGCATTGTCTGAAGCGGAACACTAACCGGAGGTGCGAGCTGTCTCCCAGTCTATGAAGTCAAATGCACACAATGTGACGCAGCTAACTTGTGCAGAATACAGTGAATCTTTAAAATGTTGAGAAATAAATCATGCATCGTGGGCTCATTGAAAAGACAATTTGTAAGACGTCTTGTCCCCAGGAGTGTCGTTGGCCAGCTTGAAAACTTTTCTCTCATCCAGTTTGAGCACCTGGTAGCCCCGCCCCTCTTCCACTATTGTTTGTGCCAGTTGAATAAACGCCGCCCCCCTGGTACCTGAAGGGCACTCCTTGCTGAAATTTTGTGTGTGAACAGACTACTCTCACTATTTATATTACAGAATGCGCCAGTAAACTTGTGTGATCTGGGACACACCTTAAGCTCTCACCTCATGAACAAAGCATTCTTTCAAGATTTTTGACGGCTAAAAAAATAGTAACACACACACAGCAACTGATGCATATATAGCTGTCCATTGTATTACACTACAAGCTTCGAAATCACAAAACCCTCATCATACATCTCTCTCACTTTTTAACACTGTATGGCCAAAGGTATGCGGATACCTCACCATTACACCCACATGTGGGCCTTCGCCAAAGAGAGTGGCCCATAATCGTGGCCCACACTTGGTCCTTTTTTACACAAACTGAGCTCCGTTAAGACACGACTTGACAATCATATTAATGCCCCTGGTTTGGAAAGGGCGGTTTAACAAGCACCTCTGTTTGTGATGATCAGGTGTCCACCCAGTACACCTCTAAACAGTATTACTGATTAAAGGGCCAGATGTGCTCATGCTATATATGATATGATCATGCTGAGAGATTATGATTGTCAGGTTTTATAGCCTTGACTACAGAACTATGTTGGGGTGTTTTTACATCTTGACCATCACAGATCAACTAACTTCACAATGTTTTGTCCCTAGACAGAGGAAGAGAACGAAGTAAACAACGAACTGGCCAATCGCATGTCTCTGTTCTACGCCAATGCTACACCAATGCTGAAAACGTTAAGTGATGCCACAACGAAGTTTGTATCTGAGGTCAGTCTTCATACATTATGTTCATTAACACTTTACAAACATGGATCCTTTTAGAAATTTCTAAACGTACATCTTTTTCCCCCCATTTTGACAGAATTCAGATTTACCCATAGAAAATACGACAGACAGCCTAAGTACGATGGCGAGTGTGTGTAAAGTCATGTTAGACACACCGTAAGTTCATTTACATCAGTCATCTTCTGCTTGCTGTTTAGCTCTTTTACTCATTTCTTGTGTGTGTGTGTGCGTACACACTCAGGGAGTACCGTAGCCGTTTTGCGAGCGAAGACACAGTGTTATTCTGCCTGCGCGTGATGGTGGGAGTCATCATCCTCTACGACTACGTTCATCCTGCCGGAGCTTTCGTCAAGTCCTCGAAAATCGATGTGTGTGCAGAAATATAATTCTCTTTACACAGGTGTCTTCATGTACAAGTCACATATGTTCATCTAATTACTGCCTGTGAATCTCGCTGTGTTTTACAGATGAAAGGATGCATTAAAGTCCTGCGGGATCAGCCCTCTAACAGAGTAGAAGGTCTCCTTAACGCTCTCAGGTCCGTGACCTCACACACTCTTCGGCAATACACTATTTTATATCTTATTCCTTTTTGAAAACGTGTACATTGGATATATTTTCAAAATTGTTTTCTGGTTGTTTTCTGAAGGTACACGACAAAACATTTGAACGATGAGACTACCTCCAAGCAAATCAAAAACATGTTACAAGTCTGACAGCATCCACAAAACGGTACTTCTCGAAGGTATTGAGGATTTGGACCCTCTTCTGACGAGACTGCTTTAGTGGGAGTTTGTAACTGCAGAGAGAATGGCCATGTGTCAGGTGGCAGCTATTGGGATACACTGCTGTATGATGGTCCTAATGCAACTCTGGAGAGGAGCTCTGCTGTGTGTTTTTTAAAAAAAATCTTTTTATTACCCTGTGAATTTTTTTTGCTAAGGCAGAAACATTTGTTTTGACATTTGATAACTCTTTTTAACAAAATAAAGAATCTGTTTAAATCAGTTTTGCTGCCTGTGCTTTCACTTCACAATCATTAAAAAGGCGGTGTATTGATGTTTCATAAATCCACCGCCTCAAAACCTAGTTCTAAAAGTGTTTGTAGTTTAACACACATCGATTCACGCATCTGGAAGCCATCACTGGTGGATATAAAGTCGGAACATTTTTTAAGACGCTTTTGGAAAAGGTTTCTAGTTCCGTATAGGACTGTACGTGTTTTAGGCCAAAAAAGCTTGGTTCCAAACCCACATCCGTGTTACTAACATAGCATCTGGACTTCTCATCACATATCCTCTTTTTGATTTCCTATCCCTGAGTCAACAAATGAGCAACGGTACCATCATCTCCCTTCACTCTGACTGCCGTCGTTTTTATCTCTGCCAAGTAGGCTGAGACTCCACAACTATGTGAGAGAAAACAAAGCTGGAAAATTCCCTGCCCTGCATTCTCAGTCTCAGCTGGCTGGAGTAGGAACCAACTTTCCTTCTCAGCCAGATGGAATGCAGTATGCGTAACCGGCTGCTGATTGGTCAGCGGGGGTCAGCTGACTGTAGTGGAAAAAAATCACACTGAAGGCAGTGAGGATCGCATCAGAGGGTGAGGGTTTTACCGTCATAGTGAGTAATACACTGATAAATCTGATCTCTATGGGAGAACTGGGGCTCATACTGAGTGTGTATTTAATTTCATCTGCAGAGCAGCACCTCAGTGTCGCACTGTGCTGCCTGACACTTCCTCCGAGCTGAACACACACGGCTTGCTTAATGGCTTTCCTGACCGATCAAGATACTTTCACCAAGGGTTCCTGGTGCAGGGCCAAATGCCTGTCTGTTTACACACCCTGGCTGTACACTCAGACAGTAAGAAGCACAGGCCATGACTTCCTGCCTGTGTGTGTGTGTGTGTGTGTGTGTGTGTGTGTGTCTAGCCCACTATGTATGTGTGTGACCTGTAATTCCAAAGCGCCATCTCCCAGGGTGGCCACTACAAAGCAGACCAAACACCATATGGCAGTAAGATTACTTACGCTCCTCTTCAGCGCTGGTGTCAGCACAAACAAACAAACAAAGTCACCTCAGAAGTGCTTGGAGAACAAGTGAGAGTGCCATCATGGGAGGGGGAAAAGAGGCCTCAGAGGAAAAGAGCTCAAACAGGCTGTGATTAAATCCTTTCCTGTGTATTAGACTGCGGACAGAGCAACAGACTCTTCTAGGACGTAAGGGCATAGTTTCAGCAGGTCATTGCCAACCTCCAAACTTGTCATGGCCCATATGAGAGCCATGTTTTATGAGTGAAGGTAGAAGCTATTGCTCACAGGGGAAAGTGTGGCGCCAGTATTTCACTTATAAATCAAAAATCCTCAACCCTAAAAATGGTCCTTGTTCGCACTGTTCGTTCGTTTCAGAATAAAATTGGGTTTTTTGTTTTGTTTTTTCCCCCTCAGCCGTCATGTCATCCTCCTTTACCATCATCCTCGTCTATTTTTAAAAGCACACAGTGATCCATTATGCGGTCAGAGTAATATTTAAGCTACACTCTTCTTGCTACTCAGTAATTGCTGATACACGTCTGGGTCATTCATTAATTTCTGCCTCAAAATGAATCTGAAATTATGAAAAACAAGGAGAGGAGAAATACAAGAGCTTTTCTTTTGGGCAATATTGTTAGACTATTGTTTTAGAGACAAAAGCTGAACACCTCATTTACATGAAACACGAATAAGCGGAACCTACAGTACATGGACCAAACATCAGCAGTCAAGAGACTATTTCCATATGGAGAAAGATGAAGCCTAATCAATTTGATTTGATCTGTAAAGTGGTTTTAACAAGAGGAAGTATCTTCAGGATGAGCACATTTTTGTTAGTAAGTCCTGGGATTCAGGACAGTGTTCATGATTACAGTAGCGGGTCTTGGTCCAATAACTCTACAGAATCTGGGTTATACTAGCCACTGAAACTATTTCTTGCTATTTGGAAGCGATAACTTCCTCACTTCCTGTCCAATATGACTCTCTGTTATTTAGGACAGTCATTTCCTGTATGTGCAGGTCAACTTCAGATCATCAGTCTGACCGACCTCTGATCACTGAAATTCAAGAAGTAGTTCCACCAAGATTATGAGTAAAACTTATAGCAGTTAAAACTTAGAGCATCAAGACATTAAAGCCAGGAGTAACTGTAGCCCCTGATGACTAATGTCACTGCAATGTAGTGCACTGGATGACTCAGGCGGATTTGAAGCCAGCACCTGCTCCGGTTGGTGGGAGATATGGAAGGATTCTCATGTAGCCGGATGACTGTGTTGGAAGCAATCCAGAACCCACACAGAAACAGGGCCCGGTCTTTTGTTTGTCTTTGTGTGCGAGGAGACGCCAAACAGCCGAGACATGTCAAGTGCAAACGGAGCTGCAGATGGCAGCAGCGCAACAGACAGGGTCATGTCATGAACGTGTAGCAGAGGAACTGCATGGCGCTAATCTCAAATCCAGACAATGAGGTAGTTGACGGTAACACAGGTAACAATGAACATCCTTGTGAGCACTACTTTTACTGGACATGGTGCAAAAAATAGTACAGATGACATGAGTAAAAAGGCGTCAGGTTGCGGCGAAATCATATGAAAGGGAAAAAACAAAACAAAAAATGGCATTTCTTAATTAATGTGAGGACATCCTGTGGGCTTGCAGTTGGCAGAAACACCACTTCCTGATGGAGGCCTGCTGCATCTGTGTATTCCTGAAAACGTGTTCGAATAGAAAGCACAAAATTTCGATACTACTTTTTCTAACAATGTTATGTTGAAGGGAATATACAGCGAATAAAGCAAGCTGGTTGTTGTGGTCTTCTCGCTGCAGTCCGGTGGCAGTGGCCCAGCTGTCTCTGTGAAAACGCATTACTGTAATTAGGAAGCGTACGGCTAATCCGCTACAGTCAAAACACTCGGCAGCCTCAGTCTGTGCTCGGCAATTAGACAGTCATGCAGACAGAAGTGCAGGGTGTAGATATAACTGCATCAACACTTCTCTGTGCTCTGGGGACCAGAAGTTTCAACTCTGTCCAAACACTTTGGACAGCTGGTGGTGATATTAGACAGGACTTTAAATATAATATCACTCAATAGCCTGACAGTGATGAGCACTCTATCATGAGGGCTCCTGATTCCCTAAGAAGAAGGATGGGTGTAAAAAATATTACACTTCTACACATTGGAAGGCAGACAGACCACTACATTTGTGATTAAAACTTATTTGATGCTCTATGTTTACACTGCAGAGCAGAAACGATAAACAGGAAAGTTAGAACACAAGGTTTCTTCCTCATTTCCTCTCAGGGAGTTTTTCCTTGCCACCGCTGCTGTGATGCGCTGTGGAAACACACAGTTACAGAAGGGAAATTATTTCTAATCACACTCTCTAGTGTCATCCAGATGAGGATGGCTTTTCCTCCGAGTCTGGTTCTTCTAAAGATTTCCTCCTTATATAATATCATGGGGTTTTTCCTGGTCACTGTCACCTCTGGCTTGCTCATTAGGGATACATTTAAAATGAGATATTTCTCTAAAGCTGCTTTGTGATGATGTCCATTGTTAAAAGCTCTATACAAATCAAACCTAATATTTAGGTCTTATTTAATCCTTGACAGGGCGTGGCCTAGCATTTATACCACCGGCTGTAGATTATTACTCACTGCGAATGATAATGGCTAAAATATTCTTCTGTTGTTAAATCAAACTGAGCTCTCATTGCACATACTGAGTTACAGGTTAAAGAGTTTTTTGCTGCTTTACACTGTACATTTATGACCTAAATGTGCTGGCTGGTTGTGATTCTGAGACAAGGCTCCAGCTTGATCGCTGGAGAGCTGCTTGTCTCTCTTAAGACCTGTATTTCTGAACCAGTGTATAATGCTCACTTTTCAGAAGCACATCTCTGTGCTCCCAGATGTATTCTTTTCAGCTTGCAGATGCAGAAAGGTAATCCACGCTTTGACTGTCTATTCAGGCTTTTTATCCTACACGGACAGGGGCGGCAACACTGCAGCAATAATACTGATACTCTGAGAGAAAACCCACTAAAATATTAATGGGCGGGTTTTATGAGTGGCTATAAACGCGAATCTGAATGTGCTGCACTTTCACAAGTGTTTTTCTCGAATCTATCAAGAACTGCTTCACCCAGCTAAACCTTTACATCTATTCATCCATCTGTTTCACCTCTACCATTAATAAACACACGGTTACTTTTAAATAAATACCCAATCCACGGATTTCATTTACTTCCCTTTTCATGTGGTTAAATCTACGGAGTTAATTGTGCGCCATAAGGAAAATGATTGTTTATTCATTCATCTTCAGTGACCACCGATGATCCTGATAACCGTGGGCATGAGGTGGAAACACATTCCAGCACCACTCACACACATTCACACTCAGGGGGTAACACCGCGCACACAATCCACCTACCAGAATGCTTTGGGGGGAAATTTAGAGAAGTGGGAAGAAACCAACGTATAACCATGAGAACGTAACCTCACCTCAGGATCCTGCGCTCAAATCTACTTAGAGATGTTGCAATAAGAATTCCTGTGCTTGTGACTTCTGGCATTGTTCATGTGTGGGTGGATTTCAGAGGAAGCTGTACTTAACGTTCAAGTCTTCTTAGCCCCACCCACTTAATAAACTGCAGTGTTTCACACGTGCTCACATATCTAGAACTGGAACAGTTCACACAATAGTTAACAGTTACACAAGCACTGGGAACACAAATGATTCATAATTTTATTATATATACAGCTTGTGCCTTGGTTGTGGATGCACAGCAGTTAAGAAGCAGAACGTTAACCAGTTAACGCCTATTTAGCTACAATTAATGCTTCCTCACTTTCTTGCTTCAAAGAATACACCATAATTATCTATAATCATCATGAGTTTGGTAGATCACTGCCGAAAATGACACCATGTTCATTTGTTGTTGTTTTTGCAAGTCTCCTGCAGTATTTTTGGTTTTTTAAAGCCTAGCTGTCGTATGGCTTGATTAATCAATCAACTTAGAAAGCAGCAGCTAATTGTATGGCAAAACTAATCAGATTATACTTAACTTCTTATCTAATTAACTACACAGTCAGCAAGCTGCAATTGTGGACGCATTCAGTGGGCGTGGTTAAGCATCAGCCACGCACTCAAAATTTCAGTAAAAGGAGAAAAGAAAAAAAAACAACAACAACACAGCAACTTACATTTTCAGACTCTGTGTGGGGAAGTGGGGGGAAAATGGATGCTGAATGAACTGACAAACCAGCCAGCTAACTGAAGAATGATGTCCATCTACCTCAAAAACTGTACAGTCAGTGATATGGATTTAACAAGTCTGTATGCTGATTGATCTAACTCAAATATTTGTTGAGAAAGCAGAAGCTCATTTCAAAGTAAAAGGACATTGTTAACTGCTGATGATGTGAGCGGTCATGTTGATTTTTGACAAGTAGGAATTCCAAGGTCAAGGGGCATTTTCTTAGGTTTTTGAGGTCAGAAATTACGAGTCTGTCCATTATAAACATCAGAGGGGAAAAGTGAGAACTCTAGAGGGAAGGAGTTAAAAAAAAAAAAGTCAAATAAAAAAAAAGTTAAAACATTGTTTATCAAATTATTGCTCGCAAATCTCGTAATTTAGTTTAGTTCGTGTTTTTTGTCTACAGAAAAGCCTTGTATTGAGTGAACTTTTAAAGGCAGGAAGCACCACTTCCTTTTAAATGCTCAACAAATGGCTGCTGTGAATGATTTCAGAGTGAATCACTGGGAAAACAGTAGCAGCCCTCATAACAACACTCAGCCATGTGGCCAGTTCTTATACCAACAAACGTCCTAGAAGCTTGCGAGATATTTCCCCCTCTCTCTTTCCTCTCTCGCTCTCTCTCTCACACACACCGACCTCTCAGGCACACACCAGAGCAAAAGGGAAAAAAAAAAAAAAAAACGTAATAGTGCTATTCTTCAGAGTAAGAGCACGTGTCAATATTAAATATTTATATCACAATAAGTGCCTAAGCTTTTATCATGATTTATGATTTAAGTGTCCATGACAATTTTGTGCTTCCTAAATATTGCACAGCTATTGGCACGGCTTCCTGAGGGAATGATGTCTGAGGATGGCTCTGATCCAGATGCGATTGATCTCGCCGTTTAAATGCAGGAGCCTGTAAAAAAAAAAAGCCTTTCTCTTTTGCTTTCCATTCACAAAAGACTCCTCTTCCTCAAGACTAAAACGTAATATCTTATGGCAGCTTGGAAAGACGTTTTGCTCTCTCAGCACAAACAAAACTTTAAATGACACGTCAGAAAGTTCTGGAGCAGTGGTTGCACAGAGAAGGAAAATTCAACATAGACCTCAGCCCAGTATAAAGCTGAGAGCTAATTTTACCCCTAATTGTTCACAGACAGAGCTGAAGTCTAAAGTCATGCCGTTTAGAGTCGCTGGCCTTCTGTAGATGCTGGTGCTGGTTGTTCACACTGAATAATCCTGCAGTGAAGCTGACAGCCGAATGTGAATAAAGGCTACGAGTCTGGGTCTCCATGCTCAACACCTCATGTTGTTTTCATAACAAAGTGACTCACGTTCACACGTGCTGATGAACCAGTGTTGTTGGTGTCCTGCTGAAGTTTAGTGTCTCCCACTCAAGCAATAAATGGCTCGCTTCATAAACAAAGAGGACTGGCAAATATTTACAGTCGTAAATTATCCTTGTGCTTTAAATCAAATCTCTAGATTTGTTTTGAAACTGACTGCTTTGTAAAATCGATCTTTTGATACCGGAAATCAAATGATGAAGTCCTTCAAACGATCTAAATCCGGTCTTGCGCTTAAGCGTATCTCTGCCTTCTTTACTCAAAGACATCTCAAAGAGTGTTCCTGCAAAATCTCCTGTCTCCAAACACTTTACAAAACACACACGACACATGCTGCAGCTGTGAAGACTGATTTACACGGGTCTCTGCTCGCATGTCTGTTAACACGTCAAGGGATCATTCTTGGACACTTGCAAAGGTTTTAGCCTTCATCATCACAGCAAGTCTGTATACATTAAGAGGTCACACAAAGCTAACTGGAATTTATAGGAAAAAAAAAAGGAAAAAAAAAAGAGCCGTTTCTAAGCCAAAACAAAGATGTTCCATGTTTCACTGCAGGACTAATAAATAGGAATTATTAAAAAAAAAAATAATATATTATTAAAATAATATAACGCATGGGTCTAACTATATTTGAAAGGTTCTGTAGGGAAAACAAAACTCATTTTCACTCATCCGTACCAGACACTGAAGGAGCAAGTGTTGAAATCGACAATTCAAGCAATTTCAAAACATTTTTAAATCAAGTAGTGATGCTGCATGCTAAATCTTTACTATGAGTATGGGTTCAGTGGTAGGTTTCTCGCCTATCATGCGGAAGGCCCGGGTTTGATTCCCAGCCAATGCCCCAACCCCAGCCACTGGATGCAATGCTGGTCCCAAGCCCGGAAAAATGGGAGGGTTGCGTCAGGAAGGGCATCCGGCGTAAAACATTTGCCAAGCTGTTGTGCGGACCAATTGGTCCGCTGTGGCGACCCCGAACAGGGAGCAGCCGAAAGCAACTACTATGGTAGAAGAGAAAAAAAAAAAAAAAAAAAAAAAAAAAAGAGTGAGCAATCTTGCAGGTGAATCAATAATGACGGCTAAATTTGGCCTAAAGCCTCATGTTTTCAATCAGAAAATGCTACTAGATCATGATCAAGTAAATCCAGAGTACATTTACTCGACAGAAACTTTGTGTTTCAGGAGGAAAAAACTGATCAATTTGCTTGTGATGTACGTTTCCATTTGTAGATTGAGCTCATATATAGACATTTTATTTAAGACACCAGCCTGAGCATGAGCAAGAAAAGCATTTTAAAAAAATGCAATCAACAGGAATCACACACAAGTTTTTAACTCTCAAAAATAGACTGCAGAGCATGAGCACACAGCTTAAAATGTTACAGTCTATGCCTAATATCTAACTTGGAAGAATATCACTCTAAAGGGCCACAGTACATTACTTCTAGGCTTGCAAACGAACACACCTCTCTGCCAACCAATCAGCACTTGCATGAACACTGGCTGATGGGCAGCACCATAAATGCAGCAAGTTTCTTGCACACAGCATGAGTGTGTCATTGCTTAACCACAAATTTGGTCTCGACCTCGCAATGCAGACATGCAAATGTGCTTCGCCACAGAAGTATACTCTGATCAGATATAACAGTAAAACTACTCAGAGGTGAAGTGAATAACACAGATTATCTCGTTACAATGGCACACGTCAAGAAGTGAGATATATCATGCAGTAAGTGAACAGTCGGTTCATGAAGCTGATGTGTTGGAAGCAGGAAAAATGGCCAAGTGAGAGGATCTGAGCAATCTGAGGGCCAAATTGTGACAATTAGATGCCTCTCCAAAACAGCAGGTCTTGTGGGGTGTTCCCAGTATGCAGTGGTTAATACCTAGTATAAGTGGTCCAAGAAAGGGCAACCAGTGAACCAGCAACAAGGTCATGGTGCGTGCGTGTCTAGCCCATCTGGTTGGATCCTACAGAAGAGCTACAGTAGCACAAATTGCTGTAAAAGTTAATGCAGACAGAAAGGTGTCAGGACACACAGTGCATCACAGCTTGCTGCATATGGAGCTGCATAGAAACATGAGCATCAGAACTGGACAATGGAGCTATGGAAGACGGTGGCCTGGTCTAATGAATCTTAAACGCCAAGTGGACTTTCGGGTATGCGTGCATGTTGCTTACACAGAGAAGAGATAACACCAGGATGCATTATGGAAAGAATGAAAACCCTGAGTAATGTTCTGCTAGGTATCCTTGGGTCCTGACATTCATATGGATGTTTTGTACACACACACGACCATCCTTTGACATAATAAATAAATGTAGCTAATTACTGCCATGCCTACACCAAAACTTAACCTTAATCTTTTGGTCGCCAGCAAAGATATAAAAACATGGCCACACACACACACACACACACACACACACACACACAACACACACACACACACACACACAAGCAGTCTGGCATCACTCCTGCACAAAGCCTTGCTCATGCTGTTCCTTTCAACAAAGGCAGCACTGATGCTGTGTAGAGCTGAGAAAACAGAAGGTCAGAAACTGATAGAAAGTCTTTTACCTGACACAGAGGGGGGAGCAGGATATGCACCAAATGCTCAACCTCAAATGCTTGTGTTATACAGATGATTGCAAATGAAAACAGTCATTTAGGCATGTGTGCCATGTTTCATCTCTCGAGGGCCACACTGTGTTTAGAGTGTGTGTGGGGGGAGTAAAAGAACAGGGTCAGGAAAGTTCCAATACAACAGAAGCCTCTTGTGCTAGACCCTTTGCACCTCTGTATCTCCCTCTGATTTCCCATAACACCTCAGTCTCCAGCTGTCAGTAGTATAGATGTGAACAATACCGGGCCTGTGCCCGAGCTCTCCGGAGACTCACGATGACCCAAGGGCACGGTCAATCTGGAATTAGTGCAGTTGAGGCAATTCTCGGAGATAAAAGTATTTCACTGCCATCTTATTTACGATCACTGAGGACCATTTAATAGAGGTTTGCGTACCAATAGACTTAACCTTAAAGGACACCACTAAGCCATTGATTTGTATTATGCATAGAAGGCTATTTTAACTAGACCAGTTTACAACCTTTTAAAGAATCCAGTCCAGCCCATACCAATTTGTATGGATCGGTGTGTGTGTGTGTTTTGTGTGAGATGAAAGGAATGATGGTGCAAAGTCAGAATGGAGGTTTACATGACTGTAGACTGTCATGTTCTATTAACCTTTAAGGCTCTGTTTGGATTTTACACTTGATGTTACTCGCCTTTAAGAACTAGTATTACCGTCTGCATGACCACAGATTGTTACCACCTTCAATCTAGTTTCATTCAGCGCACAGATTGTGAACGTCCATAAAAAAGACAATAGAGATGTCGGTCAATATCATATTCATCTGTGGCTAAACTCACAGTGCTCTGTAAGTGGGAGGGATTAGAGAGACACTAGCCAATCACGGTGTCTGTCTGCTTGTGTATGCGGAAGAGGGCAGTTTGCAGCTTAATTGTCCGTCCATGAGCGGCAGTTTGAGAAATTTTAGTGGCTTCGCGTGTCTCAGAGGAAGCACTGATTAGCCTGTAATCTTCATGGATGGTTTGTTGATCATCTAGATAGAAGGTGAGAATTGGTCGATGACAAATTAGAGGGGAAAATGAGAGTTAAAAAAAACACTGGAGATAACATGATCTGCACAGTATTAATGAATATAGTGCAGTGTGAAGTGACGATGCTTCTTATCAACTTTTTCCTTTGTTTATGATAAAGAAAACTGACTTTCCACCACCTTCACCATGTTGTGCATATTTAGAGAAGCAAAGCATTGTGGTGCTGGTGCAGTATGTATAGCTCTGACCTTCCTTTAGTGAACAGGGGTTTTCCATATAATTTTATTAAACAGTGTTTTGTAAGCTAAAAGTGTGTGTGTGTGTGTGTGTGTGTGTGTGTGTGTGTGAAGGAACAGTGAAGATCATTTTTGGAGATATTACACAGGCTGTTGTGTGTTGTTTTTCCATAAAGCTGGTTTCTCAACCTCTCTGCCATAGTGTTGAGCTCCATTGGTTGTGAATTGTTCGACCATGTTTATGTATCCTCAAACGGCAGGATGTACGTGGGGAAAGAAAAGAGAGATCAGTTAGTCTGGTTGTTGTGGCATTATCATGAAACATAAAGGGAGTGTTCTGAATGAAGCAGATATGGTACTGAAAGAGTTTTGGTAATCAAACATGGGCAGGGTTCAAAACATACAAGCACAAGCCAGAATACACAGCAAACACTGGCTTAATGTGACAAGAGCTTCGTCATTTTTAGATCAAACTCACACTACCACTTCTGTATGTGTATGTGTCTATACTGCAAATGAGAAAGAAAAAAGCAAGAGTGAGAAAGAGAGAGAGGGAGAGCAAACATTCTGCTCCGATTCAGAGAAATTAGTCATGCCCAGCTTCTCTGTAACTCAATAGCACACTCGTCTACCATTACATCTTAATGCTTGAATACCATTAGATAAATTACCGATTCTGACTAAATAATTACGAGCTAGCTGCGTTCACAGCTTACTTATAGAGGATTCGATTTCGCGTCTGCATTTGAAATATAAGCTGCCCTTTGATGAGATAGAATAGATGAATTCGACCCAATAACACTGGTTTATGCCGGTGCAATGTGAGTAACTTCCTCTGCCCAATGCATCAAACGTGAGGAGCACAATAGGTTCATAAGTGCCTATGGAAATCGGCATTAACTTTTATTCTCTGTGTGTTTTAAAAAAGAAAGAAAAAAAGAAAAGAAAATGCCATTACAGAGACTGGATATATTTGTTAAAAATAAATAAATAAATAAATAAATAAATAATCTTTCCTAAGCAAATGACGAAACTAATTGCTTTGGATAAACTGAAGTGAGGTCAAATGTCAAATAAAATGAGCTTCATAATTAAATAGCCTGGACAAGGGATGTTACGAGTATTTAAAATGTACTATATTTCATTACTGCCTGTTGATTCATACAAAGTAGTACATGTAATCCTATGCTGCATGAGCATCCATACATTTCTTTGGAAGTACAGACTGGTGATGAATTACAGGAGAAAGCTCTCTCAGGCTGATGGAGACTGCCATGGTTTCATGCCACTTATTGAAGCATCACTTCAAATCAATACAAAGTTTCTCTCTTTAATCATTTTTATCTCGTGATGGAGCATTTCTATCCTAATGTGAGTGGATTCTTCCAGGATGACGACGTCCGTATTATATGCGAGTTAGATGTTATGGCATGATTGCAGTCACCAGATCTTAACTCAGTTGAATACATGTGGGAGATTTTAGACTGATATGTTAGACCACATTTTCCACTTCCAGCAACAAAACACTAACTGATGATGAATCAGAAGGACTAATTGATCTTTATTGTGTTCATCCCTCCAGTACTGCCTCAGAAAATCTATTTCAAGGAGCAATGAAGCCGTTTTGGTGGCTTGTGGTGTTCCAACACCTTACTAAGATGCTTCCTGGTATGTCTAATTCGTCTATACATACGCCGATTATGCTTTGGCCTAGTTTACAGCCTTGTGTGTCATTTTCCACACACAGACCGGATGTAAGGATGTAAGAGAGTCGTTTCTGGTGAGCAATAAAAATGTTGCTTTGCAAAAACCAGCACTAAGTTTACTTTGTAGTGTAAGTCATGAGGAAGCAAGATTGGTGTGATGGCCTTGCGAAATCGCATACAGCACTAT
>JAUCMX010000005.1:24090650-24108150 GCA_033459395.1 Hemibagrus guttatus | reverse complement strand
TGTTAAAAATAAATAAATAAAAAAATGCGGCATATTGGTCCGCTTTGCTTACATAGCGGATGAGGGGCGGAGCTACCAGGCACTGACGTCCGGATGACAGCATTGTTTACAAGATGTCTGACGTCAAGGCCTCTGACAGTGTTTTAAAATTCACCATATTCTGCTGAAGCTAGCGGAGTCACATTACGTGCCTTTGACGTCACATAAAGGATTTTACTTCTGGTTAGCAAAATATTGTTAGTGCTCCATTTGAGATAATAGCACCCTTCTAAATTCATACACTTGACGCTAGAGCGCATAGGGCACAGTGGAAGTGCACGGTGAAGAGTCATTCGGGACGCAGCTATATACAATTTGAAAAATACACAAACATCGCCATCTTCACCACAATCCACTATGGATGAATTCCAGACTGCAGCCTATTCACTGGTGCACAGCAATGTGGACACAATCTTGTGGAATTTCAGGAATGCACTAGATATTAGGCTATAAATGAGAACATGACAACAGAATGGCACAATTTCAAAATATACGCACTTTTTGGACATTTAGACATTGTTTAGACGTCGAAATCTGAAGGACTGTACAGAGTACAGAGCCAAGAAATGTTATCTGTGGAACAATGAGAGTTTTGCCACAGTGAGCGAGGCAGATTTAGCTGTATTACAGTAAACAGCTGAGCAAATCTCCTCAATGTGTCTCATGTTCCGAGAAAAAGACAGCAACGACGTCATCTTGGGGTTCTTTCACAGCCCAGAGTGACCAAACAGGCCAAACTTCGGTTGACTAATCGTAGGGTTTAACAGAAAAAATATGAAAGATTCCCCCTTCAGCATTTGTAGATGAAGAAAGGATTCTGTCAGTATAATTGCATGAACGTATTTAGATATCCTCACATGGGTATTATGAGTAAAACTAAATATTTCTTCATATGGACCATAAAAGGTAAAATTGGCATGTTTTATGAATGACTAAGGATGGATTGCATTTATTCCAGATGATGATGATATTCTAGGTTGCTGCCTCAATAACTGCAGGGTCCTGGATTTGATTCTGAGCTCAGGTTTCAGTCAGTGTAGAGATCTCCCTGTGTCTGTGTGGCGTTCCTCCTGATACTCCTCCTGTTCTGCTATGTGGACTGAATACACTACATTGCCCTCTAGGTGTGTGTGTGTACGTACATGTGTGGGCTGCCATGTAATTAACTTCATCTCATTCAGGTTGTACGCCTCGGGGTCCTGCTATATGCTCCGAATGCACCAAAACCAGAATAGCGTGTTTATTGATTTCTCGTAAAGGGTGCCAATAATTCTGGAGTCATGGAAGCTTCAAACGTGTTCAACTTAATACACTGCAACTTTAAAAATGAGGGACCAGTTACAATAATAATGCTTAATTATAGTTTTTTTTATAATTGTATATTAACACTATGTTCCATAACTTTGTCATGTCAATCAGAGAGAGAGACAGAGAGAGACAGAGAGACAGAGAGAGACCGAAAGAAAGAGAGAGAGAGGGGGACAGAGAGAGAGAGAGAGAGAGAGAGAGAGAGAGAGGCGGGGGGGACAGAGAGAGAGAGAGAGACAGAGAGAGAGAGAGAGAGAGAGAGAGAGAGAGAGAGAGAGAGAGAGAGAGAGAGAGAGAGAAAGAGAGAGAGACAGAGAGAGGGGGGGAGAGAGACAGAGAGAGACAGAAAGAGAGAGGGGAGAGAGAGACAGAGAGAGACAAAAGAGAGGGGGGGGAGGGGGAGAGACAGAGAGAGGGGGGGAGGGGGAGAGAAAGAGGGGGGGGAGAGAAAGAGGGTGGGCGGGGAGGGGGGGGCAGAGAGAGGGGGGAGGGGGGCAGAGAGAGAGAGACAGAGAGGGGGACAGAGAGAGAGAGAGAGAGAGAGAAAGAGAGAGAGGAGAGGGACAGAGAGAGAGAGAGAGAGAGAGAGAGAGAGAGAGACAGAGAGAGAGAGAGAAAGAGAGAGAGGGACAGAGAGAGAGAGAGACAGAGAGAGAGCGAGAAAGAGAGAGAGGGACAGAGAGAGAGAGAGACAGAGAGAGAGCGAGAGAGAGGGGAGAGAGAGAGAGGGGAGAGGAGAAAGAAAGGAGAAAATGAGAAAGCAAGCGAGAGAGAAAAGTAAATCCTGAATGACCTGTGCTGTGTTCATAGAGACAGAGAGGAACAAAGGAAATAGAGAGAAAGAGAGAGAGAGAGAGAGAAAGGAGAAAACGAGAGAGCGAGAAGTAATCCTGTAGGACCTGTGCTGTCTTCATAGCGACAGAAAGGAACAGAAGAACAGACAACAATTTTTAATAGGAAGACAGAAATTTCTGTTTTTTTTTTTTTTTTTTACAGCTCTTTACAGTGTCCTGAAAAAAAGTCCAGTGTTTGCGATTGCAGCTGCTGACCACCAGTTCCTGCACAGCTGCTGTTATTATTATTACATAGAAATTGAAATGGTGGAAATGCTTATTTTCCTGTCTTTATTAAGCTCTGGATGATTCAATTATTTATCATGACATTTTAAAATAGAAAACAGTGTGTGAGGGAAATATCAATATCGTACACGCCTATTGTTTGCTTAACAGATATACAACAAAATATAGTGCAAAAGATATTCAATTGCCTTTGGGTGGAGAATACCGTTGCTCAGACCTCCCGTTAGATCAGACACGGGTACGAGGCTTCGGGATCAGACTTCGGTATCGTCAAGAGATGATCTGTTTATAAAGCAGAGTGACAACAATCTGATGCGCAATCTGAGGAGATTTTATAATAAGTATGCGGCACGGGCTCGGTGTAGCAGTATGCAGCAGACGTGTTTAAGAAGAAGGTTCCCGTGTGAGATCGGTGCTGTGTGTTGCAGGGGGTGTGTGGAGGCATGCCCTCCGGCTGTAGCTCCAGATGCCTGACGAGTTTCTTTGATCCAGTCTCAAGTTGCTAGCCTGGGTCCTACTTCTAGGAAAGACGAATGTGGGGAAGGGATGCCACTACAGAGAGATACTCCCTGTTTGCCACGCTTCAGCAAGACCCACTTTCTAAAGTGTAGAAACTGCATTTTCACAGGTTTAAAGACAAACAAAAAACATCAGTACTCGTGATGACAGACAGTGAGTATCAGGTTCGGTCGAGTCAGACAGGTCAGGCCAAGTAAACAATAAGGGAAGGATGGGGAAGAGTTCAAACTCGAGCCATTAAACACAGCTGACCTCATGGCTCATGTTCAAAGAGCTTTCAATAGAAAAGATTTCTCTCTGCAGCTGGGGCTGTTAAAAAAGGATATTCGGTATAAAACCTGAGCCAAGAAAGCTAAATATCCGTCAAGGATTTTTTAGCAGGGGTAGAATGCACTAGCTTCTGTGGGCAGCTTTGTCACATATAGTTGAAATACAACACTGGTCATGTGGGTGGTCAAGGCTTGGAAATAAGGTTTTTTTGTTTTGTTTTTTTGGAAGGTACTGCTTGCTGGAAATCATGAAACTTTTCCTCCCTCTTCCAGACTCATGCATTATGGAATGAATTTGTTGCTCACTGGATTCATTACACTTTACTCCATGGATCCAGTAAGATAGTGTAGCGTTCAACCGATTTGTCTTTGTTTTTTTTCTTTCTGGAGTAGAGGTCGTTTTCTCATCTGGCACACTGTTTCAATGAGCAACGGATACTGGCACAAATCCAACAGCCTTATAAGGTTGTTCCTTCCTCCGCAAGTGTTGTATTAATGCCAGGCACATTTCAAACACTTAACCGGTGCCAAGGGAAAGCAGGAAATCTGCCGTATATCTTGGAGATAAGGAATGGTCGGCATCTTGGGTACACAGACTACAAAGCGTGGCTGTCACGGCTGTTTCCTGTGTATGCTCTCTAATAGCCTTATCTCCTATTGTCAACTTACCATATTATCAGCAAAGCATGTCCAAGCTGGCTGTATTTGTGTCCATGTCACACATCCCAGTGATTCAACTACCTGAGTTCATGAGGACCTGCGTTTATGTGATTGTGCTTGGGATTTAGTAACTCATTTCCTACTATGATGAAGGTCAGGAAACTTAGGAGAAGTAATATTAATAGACTCTCTCTTTTGTTTTGAACATGATGTGCTTATACTCCTACAAACAAGTGACCAAGAAAAAGAACACAAGCATTTAGGAAGTTTTACACATCAGTAATGACATCAAAATGAAATAACTGGCTGTACATTTTGAGCACTCTCAACCCGAACTGTGGAGACAGGAGTAGACACATGAACCCGGTTTAGTTTATGGCAAGACAAGGAGGCCTTTCTTTTGAGACAAAGACAAAGTTGAGCTTTTGTGAAATCTATTTGCCTTTCTAACCCCAACCCTGACAATTGTGTACCACATGGGCAGGCCCACCAGGGAGCCCACCCTCCAGCCACACGACTGATAATTGCTTACACATTCTGCTCTCAAAGCCACATTCATCACTGTCCTCACTGCAGATCATGGATGCTTAAGACATCTATCAATTTGTGTTTGCCTGTCCTGTATATACTCTGTAGCTTAAAAAGTTTCTAATGTAATCCCTAGGATCCCTATATTGTGTTTTGTGGACAAGAGCAATGGCTGTTATCTTGTGCACTAGTCTGCTCTTCCTTTTTATTGAGCATCCCCAGTTCATTAAGGCTCTTGAATTTGTGTTTCTGCAATAAGCCAAGCACACACACACACACATTTGTCTTCCTATCCTTGTGAGGACCTCACATTATTATTATTGTAGCAACTTGCATACATATAAAGTTCTCTCTCTTCTGTCTCTACATATGATAAATTTTTGTTTTAAAAATGTAAGGAAAAGAGGCAGTTTAACGTAACCAAATATCCACACAAATCCCTTCCTATCTTTCTAGGGATATTTTGTATGGACACTTGGTACCCATTAAGATATAAAAACATAGCCAGACACGCTCACAGGTCAATGAGAGCCTCTTAAAATGGTAAAGGAGCAGTAGGCGTAATTGACTCTAAGCATACTGCATTGGGTGTAATGTGCTCTGACGCTGTCATAAACACAGCGTGACCCCTGTCACAGCAGGATAGCCTGGCAGCTCACTGTGCTCAGGATTATTTTAGGACTCCTCAACCTCACTGTGGCTCTCGTACGCCATTACTGCATCGTTACAGCTTATCTGCGACAGGAAACATCTGAGCAGAGCGTCACGGTAAAACGCCTGTCAGCGTGTAAATTCAGCACAATACACACTAGTCCATCGGTCATTACAAATGATTGTATTGTTTCTCTTGTCTCAGTGGGCCAGTCCTGTACTAACAGCGTGAAGACTATATTACGGCTGCCTTTTATTGCTGGTGCTAAATCTATGCTGGAGTTAGACAGATGTTCATTGCCATGATGAGGGTAAAGCTAAAGCTGTAGTCCCCTCGCGTCAGCGATCTACTGGGTGCCATGTAAAGGCATGAAAGTCATGTTCGTGTGCGGCTGTGAGTTTTAGGAAAAGGAGTCTTTCTTGCCGCTCCTGTACAGTAGAGAGATTTATAATGCAGTAGATTTGTGAACTTGTTAAACAAAGGGTCTACAAACTATCACGATCATCATATCGTTATCAGTCTAACCGCTAATTAGATTTAATTATAAGGACCGTAATCCATCTAATGGACTTATGTAACAGACATGAGCTACAATCGTAATACTAATTCTACAGTAAACAAACCTGTTCCACTACAGACAGAGAGGTTTTCTCTATATCAGATTATGGCTCTATAAAATAAAATGTGGCTTTCCAGGTCATCGCTCACACTTTCGGCTGCTTCCGAAACGCCACGGTTGGAATTAGCTGTGAACTTCTTGGCTGGAGCTTTAATCTAGATTTTAAAAAACGGCCATAAACCGAACGTGAAAAGCCTATTACACCGCATGTCCTAAAGTTTCACAAGCTGGTGAGTATGTAACAGATGTGTTTTATGAGTTTGCCCATTGAGCCCAAGGCAACAGTGGCACTGAGCCATAATGCCCTCTCTGGCCTGCCACATATACATCACTCAATTTGATTAAGGAGGATGCGATCAGATATCCTACACTGCAGTGTCATCACTACTTAAAACTGGATAGGCAATCCCATGTAGTGCCAAAATCTGGATTTTTGCCAGCAACCTCATAGCTGTTTAATAACCCTGTTTGTACCGAGCTGCTGGTCACCTAAAAACAGATACACTCTGAAGGTTCTGTGAAGCGTTCTCTGATTCGCCCCAATGGGAAATCCTAAAACAGTATGTAGAGCCCTTTAGAAACACTTTCAAGTAGAAGCATTTTTTAAAGAAACAACGTCTTGTAAATTGCTAGAAATGGCCTGTTTTTTGTTCTATTGTTCTTTAATATGTTTCCAAAAAGGGCCGACTCTTATAGAAACCTTCAAAAAGGTTTTAAGCAGTACCTTTTCTTATTACTGCGGTGGTGTTCTCAAGGGTACATCTTTAGTATCTTATGTTTTTATCTTTCACATGGTCAAGTGAACAGTACTGACTGTATGATAGACAGACTGCGATTTTGAATACTGATCACGTCACCATCATCGATGGCTGGGAAGTAAGAGAGCCAACTTGGTCATGCTTTCTCAATGGGATGGATGACATGCTCTCTCTTCCGAGTCAATGGGAGCCTCCACGTGCATCTGTGAGATCAAGTATGTGGAAGGAGAGTTAGCATCGTTTCCTCCAATTGAGTGCTCAGCTGCTCTGTTAAAAGACGCATGTCAGCGGAAACAAATGGCCATATTAGAAGAAAATAGCATAAGTTGAAAAAAAAAATGCTTTGTACACTTCCATTCTGAGAGTGTCTACTGGTATTTTTGTCTCAATTGTTTTAGAGGGGAAAAAAAAACACAGGCACAGAAACTGTTATTTCCCTTTATTCAACCATATAAAAAAGGGAATTATGTCTGTCTTCCATTCCCTCCCAAGCCATGCATGAATCTCTGTGGCTGACCACAAACAGAAACAATGTCTACGAATGACTGACCTCCTCGCCACGTAATAGTGGGTCAAAGAAAATGGTGGGTGGCTTGACTGTGACCCAAGTCTCTATCTCCTAGAAGAAGTCTTTAATACTGCCTTCCCAAAGCAAAATCACTTTCATCTGGTGTAATAAGGTCTTGGACCGAGCTCGTACTCAGTTTATCAAACGCATAAGTAGCAGTGTCTTGGCCAGGTGGTATACAAGCCTCTCAGGATAACAGCTTAAATGCTGTACAGGGACATTTCAGTCTGTCTCTTCTTTCAGACATGGTTGTTGGAAAGTACTGGAAGAATAGAAGTTGTTGCTTTTGGCTGCTCCCTGTTCGAGGTCGCCACAGCGGACCGACTGGTCCACACAACAACTTGCCCTTTCTGACGCAACCCTCCTATTTTTTTTTTCCTGGCTTGGGACGGGCACTGCATCCAGTGGCTGGGATTTGGGCATTGGCTGGGAATTGAACCCGAACCTTCCACATGGTAGGCGAGAAACCTACCACTGAGCCACCAATGCCCTTAAAAATGCCCTTGTTACCAGTAAAGAGTCTCCAGCACCAGAGCTCTGTAGCAGTCATTAAGTTTTCTGCCACGAGAAAAGCGTCAGAAGACTTTGTTTCTTGGCAACATGACCAGCTTTAATTGTTTCTTTAACTTGTCTTGTGGTTAACTATAAACCTTTAAAAAGCATTACCTCATTCATTAATAAAGTAGAATACACAAGAGGAATAAAACAATTCACGGCATGCTGATACTGGAAAATAATCAACTTCAGTGTGTGGAAACAGTAACATTGGCCACATCACACCATGCCTGAACTGATTACTTTTCGATAACTGCATGTGCCATCACTTTTTAATCCTGACTAATACACACACATCCATCGTCTCACCTGTAGCGTGCTGAAAGCGAGAGAAATTGACAAGTGACACATAGCATTAACAATTTCACAACAAGCCTAGTATAAAGAGGAAATAAGATCTGTGCAATATGCATCAGCAGGCCATTCTATTCACTTCATAACTACTCAGAATTATTTACTGCCATGTTTTAACATGCATACTGTGCATACAGAGCACGTATTGTTCACACTGGGAACTTTCACAATTATGCAGTGTACTGTTTATGTTCTATAACAACTGTAAAGAAAAAAAAAAAAACTGGAAAAACTGGGCTGAAACCAAATTTATAATCTGGCTGATCTGCTTGGAAGGAATGGAGACATCAGAGGTCATGAAATAATTTTTTTATTTCCCAAATGTACTGCATCGCTTATAAAAAAGGAGAACAATTTTACAGGGAACATTGTTTAATCTGTTAAAAAAAAAAAAAAGATTCTGGATAAACAAGCACTATTTGCACCATGTGCAAAAAAAACCCCCTTCCTTTAGCGATTTGCTTTCAGAGAAAAACAATGCGATATTCACTAAATAATCAACAACAAACATTTTACCGTGTTAAAAGTAACAAGATACTGATAGGTTTTTCCTAGTTAAGTGTGTCTTCCACAAATGCTCATCAAGCGGAAATGTGTGGAGCCCGGTCAATTCATATGCGGTCAGGATTCGTATAGTATATATCCATGGAGAATGTAGCAGCTGCACATATTATGGTTTGTAACACTAGATTCAGAAACATGCAAAGAGATACATGTTCATGTGTGGGATATGTGATACGGGATCTGTTCATCTCGCCTCTCTTCCAGGAATTTCACAGCACCTGCATGACCACCACTGAGTCTATTCTCGACTTGGCCTATTCCAGTTCAAATTCCAAGTATGTACAGTGCATTTGAATCCCATGCAGAAAATAAGCTTTACCTTCCTTTCTAATTGACAACGTGATGTATTAGGAGAAGCAAAAGGAAAAAACATGTCTGAAAGGTGCTGAATGGGCACTCATCAGCTGAAAGGCTGCAAAAACTCGCCTCGGTTTATCCGCCATTCTTTAGACAAAAGTGAAAGGAGCCATGAAATGGAAATGGCCGCATGCATGCCTGGTCGCCTCAGTGAATTGCTGATAGCATGAGACAAGGTTTAGTCAGGATCTTTACAGAGGATTTCACAGACAAAAGAACAACGATTTTAGAGTGGGAATGGCCATGTTTCACACAGTTTCAGCTCTTTTGCATTTTTAGGACACTTTTAGAACTGGACACATTAGAAAGAGGGAAAACATATCTTCAATCTGAAGTTAAACCTTTCACACTGCGAGTCAGACACAGAAGCGGTGACCTTGTTTAAACACCTATAGACAATTGGCAACCCTGCTACCCATAATTACTGTTAATCACTTCACCTCTGACCCCTGTAACTGCTTCCTATCAGTCTCTGTTGCTGACACAGTGAAGCAGTAAGAGATGAAGCGTTCTATTGACCCACTGCTCCAAACTAAACAGCACTAACACTATTACTCTCACAGAGACTGACCCCATTGATTTCAGCTCTTGTGAACGGTGTAGGCAATACTGACTGTTCTTTTGTTACACAGCTGAAAAGCGCTGTATTGATAATATAGCCCACATGTAGAAGGAGCCTAAAAGGGGAGATCATGCAATCCAATATCACACTTTTTTCTGTCATGCTGGAGCCTTACACCAACCTTGGCCAAAAAAAACAGTAACTGATTACCTTCCCTCTTCTCTCAAATAACCAATGACATCTTGGCAGATATATAAATAGCTCACGGTCAAAGCATGACAGCTTTTCCCACCAATAAACTTCAGGTAAACTTCGCAAGCCAGCTATCATTTGCTATGTATTAGGTATGTCTAATGTTAATTAACTTCTGTCTGGAAATTTACTATGACTTGTGCTCTATCTGCTTTAAAGGAACAGGAATATCTGGCAGGTACCAGTAACTCCTTACATGTGACAATGAACTCTAGTGTTCTTGACACTTTTTAATCGAACATCCATTCGTCCATGACGTGAAAGATTCATATTTGAACTATACGAATATTAACGTGCCGCTTAACTGCATGAGACAGCTTTTAATTTTGTTGTTTAGCATCTGATCAGCAGTGGGCAGCCTAAAAGTTTTGAATGCCCTCTTGACCCATCAGTAAATTAAGCTACTGATGCGAAAATGGAAGATAACAGCAAGCAGCGGAGTTATGACAATTATGACCCAAAATCATCTAAAAATGGTATGTGGAAATATTTTGGGTTCTACACCATAGATGGTAAAGTTAAGTTCAAAGATGAATCTGTTTTAGTTATTATAGAGGCAGAATCATGGATAATCCCAAATACCCATTAAAATTTTACTTCATCTTGAGTAGAATGACTCAGCAGTTGCTTTCGGTTGCTCCCTGTTCGGGGTCGCCACAGCGGACCAACTGGTCTGCACAACAACTTGGCACAGGTTTTACGCCGGACACCCTTCCTGACGCAACCCTCCCATTTTTCTGGGCTTGGGACCAGCACTGCATCCAGTGGTTGGGGTTTGGGCATTGGGTGGGAATTGAACCGGGCCTTCCGCATGATAGGCGAGAAACCTACCACTGAGCCACCAATGCCCTAGTGGAATGACTCAAGATGAAGAAAAATTCCACCTTCCAGCACAAATCAACATGAACAACGGAATAACTTCAGAAGATGATGAAAAGCTGTCAGAGCCCAGATGTAAATTCTAACAAAAACCCATGGAAAGACTTGAAAAGGGCTGTGCACAGGAGATCTCCCAGCAATTTGATAGAGCTGGAACATTCTTGCAAGGAAGTTTAGAATTAAATTTCCAAATCATGATGTGATAAGTTGCTAGATTCTTTCCCTAAAAGACTGAATGACTGAAAAAGTGCTTTAACCGAGTACAAGTTAATACACTAAAACATTCCTTTTGTCGATCACTTGAATTACGTTGGTTGCTATATCATATTAAGAGGTGGAAAAAGATCTGACATTATTTATTCTGGTTTAATTTTCACATTACAACAACCTGCAATGTTAACAGGGGAGTGTAGACTTTTTTTTTTTTTTAAAAATAACCATTGTATATCCTGTGCAAACTGAAATGTTAGTAATGATTCAATCATACCTTGCGGGAAAGGTTTTTGTGCGTTTTATAAAGGATGGAAACATTCCACAGAGGGCTCCTTTGTATGATCTCCCACTCAAAACGTCCAAAACGCAGGGATGGTCATAGCTGCAAGCAATAAAAACAGATAATGTTCAGACTTGTTATTCATAGCTCAGGTATGTCCTATATACATCTTTTAGGTATGTTTCATACGAAGACATAACTGTTTATCTCGAACAATCTGCCACCTGCCTCTGCCAAGAGGTTAAAATGTGGGAATAGACCGAGATAATAATTAAAAAACCAACATCCAAATCAACACAGAAACGGCTACAAAGAGACAAAATAAATGCAGTGTCCATCCCACCCTCTGGATATTGACCTCTGGCTTTCCACCGACGCAAACAAGTTTTGAACGGTTCCCGGACGTACGCGCAACTTAGCCGGCGTTCAGTTCGGTTCGTTCGTATGCCAGAAACTCTGTGTATGCTTACGCAGATTTCTTGCAAAACTTTAATGCTTAAGGTGAAAATTCGTAAGGGAGGGCATTCATATGCCGAGGTTCCACTGTAGTGGAGTCTTCGTTCTGATCATCATCAATGCCTTTATCACTCTATACTGTGGCAGCAGTAAACTGTTGGGCCTCTCAGCTGGAACATATAACCATTCAGAAAATGGATAACTACATTGCGCTTGCTTCCCTGATGCTCGTGCTTATTCTCTTGCATTAAAATGCAGTTAAAATGCATGGTTAGCTTTAGTATTGTACAGGCAAATCATTACCTTTTAGTGTAATCAAAATACAGCTGATGTAATAGCAGCAAAGTGCTCTGGTTAAATTAGACAATACAATGAGGCATTAACCAATGTGAAGTCAAGGAGAGACACGCCACCGTTACTTAAAAACTGCCTTCTTCTGGAGGTGTTTAATCATGCGTGAATAATGCTGCAAAGTGAGAAATAACGAAATAAAGAGGAATAAAACACATGGTAAAATGTATGCAATTTTCTTTCACTGCATCCCTCAAAAGTTCCTCAGTAAGTGTCTTATCGAGTCTTCACCATCTAGGAATTCTTTTGCTATTCTAAATGTGGTAAATACGGCTTGTAAGGGTTTACACAGCTTTCCTTTATCAAAGAGCAGCTTACAGAATCATTAGACAGGACTAAAGTGCTGCTCATTACATATTAACACCGCTCAATGCAGTTAGGCTAGAGACGGAGTTAAAATGTCTCATGGTCCCCATGGAGATCTGGTACAGTAAAGCACATGCTCCAGACATTTACAGGTCAAACAGGACACAGAAAGAGCACACTGTCTTACTCTAGCAGAGGTTTTGATAAGAGAAAACCCACAACGATCAATCCCAGACTGTGCTATAGTATGTAAACCATACACCTGTCCTGACATGTGTCCTGTTGTCTCCAGAAAAAAAAAAGACTAAAGGAAAAGAAAGTCTAAGATGATATTTTGGCGGGCCCTTGCACTCGTTTTCATTGTCAACGTTCTGTTATTTATCACAGTTGAATGCGAGTCCCCTCCACATCCTGCTCTCTTTGGCACAGTGTGAAGGAATCCTGACGTCGTGCTAATTAAATAGGGAGCCTTGCAATATTTTTAGCTGGAGCGGCCTTGATACAGCTGCACGCCTTTTTCGGGGTGCAGGAACAGAGTTAGAAACCCTCGTTAGGTGCCCTTGCTGCAGTGCGCTCACACAATGCCGTGCCTGTCTCTGGCCTCCTGAGTGGCGGCTTTGTAGATGAGGCGCTGTGCAATGAAACCAGCAGCTCCGGGCACGCTGCCTGAGGCACTGATGCGGTTTTCGATCCCAGCCAAGCATCTCCTAAAAATATCTTTCAGTCTTTCCCACTGTCTTATTCTTTCTTCCTTTTTTAACCCCCCATACCACTTCTTCCTTTATATCTTCCTTCTCTTTTTCTCCTCATCCTTCCCTTTTTCACTTACATAATACGGTGAAGCATGAACTGGTCATAAATGAAACAGACAGGGGGTAACCATTGTGTACGTGGGGACTGGTACAGATTTAGACACTAGAAGAAAGACACATTATCTTTCTGCCACTCACGCGCTTCAGAGAAGTGAAAAAGTGCCTGCTTGTGCTATGTCAGGAAAGCGTGACAAGGGAATAATCCAGCTTTTACAAAAAAGCCCACATGTGGTGGTTTATGAACACTCCTCATAAGTTCAGACAGCTCTTATGAGATTCTTCTGCACTCTGAAAACACACACATGTAGATTTAGATTAGGTTAAGCCTTAGATTAATGTTTTATTTAAGCTAACGTTAACGGTTATAAATCAAAATACACTGATGTGCATGTTTGTTTGAGCCAGAAACACTCCGGACGCTGTAAAAACTCACATTGTGTCTGCATTTCCTTTGTTATTTTAGTGTCTGGAGGCTCTCTGGAGTGGCTGACAGACTGATCTAGAGTGAGAGTCTAAGCCTGAGCAGGAGCTGTATAGGCAGGCAGGAGCACATACAATAAAACGTCTTTACACACACATTAGCAGGGCTGAGAAGCTCAACAATTTTAAGTCACAAACAAGTTCCTAAAAAAAAAAAGATAACTCTTTGTGAAAATGGGTTCTAGTCAAAAAATGGCATAACTAGATAACTAAAGTAAAAAGCGTTTATTTGTTTATAAACTGTCTGTATTTGTACCATTAAAGGGCACAGGATGGATCTCAGTACAAGTCAATCAAAAACTCACTGCCTGGACAGACCTCTGTATGAACTCGACCATGATTGAGAGAAAACCTACCAATTAAATCATTAACAGAGCTGTGATATAACTCCATTGCTCCCATCTGTCAAAAACGCTCCTCCTCTGTGGCTTTAACTGGCTGAAGCACAGGCATCTGAAACCAATGAAAGCAGCCTGCAGCGCGCCGTGCTATTAAGAGCCGACCACATCACTTACAGTGCATAGAACAATGGGTGAGAGGGTGGTCCAAATAAATACAGAGCACTGGTTCAGGTTAAGCTGGTCTGAAAAATGCAGAGGAGGGGTTGGTTCCACTGTTCCACTGAGTGCATGTTACCACTAACCCACTAGCGCTGCTGAAAGATGAAAGGCTGGGGTAGCGACTATTTTGGAGATTCAAAATGCACCCCTAAATTTGGAACCGTTTGGACAACTGAGCCAAGCCGGCATTAGCTAGTGCTTATGGTGCACTTTCAGTTTTATTCTTTTCCAAGACTCCTTTTTTTTCTCCCCACTGTTTCTGGGTTTTTCCCACATTTTATCTTTGCTTGGAGTGCAGATTGGAAAACCGGACCAAAGCAAAAACTCTCTACATGGATGAGGTGCCAGTGACTCACATTGGCATATTTAATACAAGAGAAAAAAAAAAAAGGGTTCTAACATGTCATAATGATGCAAGTGTATTAAAACAAATTAAATAAATAAATAAATAAATAAAAGACGTTAAAACTGGGCTAGAAAATGCAGACTTTAGATAGAAACAGCACTTTTGTATGTTTCAACATGTAAAAACAATTTAAAAAAAATTAATAAAGACATCTAATAAGATGAAATATTAAAGAGACATTGGCAGACATTGAAACAAACATCTACTATTTCTTCTAGCAAATTGCTTATATCCTGCTGCATGAATATTCCTGTAACTGTCAACTCATCACAATCACCGGGCATCTGGTTTAACGCCCTCATTATTCATTAGCTTGTACAACGATCCAGCAAACATATTATTATGCTTTATATATAAATAAAAAAAAGCAAACTTTTTGAACACACACTTTATTAAATCCTCAATGAGTGCACTTAACTCAAATGTGAATATGACCCTTTTTAACACAAATCCAAACAGCTTGACAGCTTATTTAAAAGAATATGATGTCCTCAGCCTAACAGTCACATGCAGGAAGTAAGGGAGTACTACGGCACAGAGTTAAAGAGCTTCCACTTTCATGTAGGTCTCCTCCCTTCAAGAACAATCAAGAACTGCGCTGTGTCTGAGCAGATGATCTCTCCGTAGGGGTGAGAGGTCATGAACAGCTTTATGGTTTACATTTCCCATAATCTCCATTATGTCCTTCCACCACAAGTGTGATTGAAAATGCCTTCCCACTCTGCTATATTACAAGAGCTGCCAGAAAAAATGGCTGATTAGCATAGCTATCGTGACCTCTTTACTGTACCACTGATGGTGAGCATGCTTGCCCAGTCCAGATGGATCAGCGTGAAGGTCTCCTCCTTGTCACCAGGATAGATATATCCTGCAGCTCTGCATCGAGCTCAAGAGTCGTGACAAAGAAAGCAAGGCTCCGAGTGATTGAACCTCAAAAAGCATCCCCACTCATCTCTTGCAAAGAAGCGGGAATGCTATTAAGAATTCAGAAAAACTGTTTCCCCCAAAATCCCAAGGTTAAAAAGACAAGCTTTAAGAATTTTTTGGGTGGAGACAGAGTAAGTGGTATCTTAAGTGAGTCAGTGCTGGGAAATCTCTGTATACACTGGTAAACTTTTTATCAGGAAGGCCATCATAATCCATGTGTAATCCTCGCCCCAGGTGTTTTCAGCCTAGCCCTTTAGAGACTCTAGTATCAGGGCACTCTGGGAACCATGCCCAGACCTCCCAGCTGACACGACAGGAAACAACCCTGGGGCCGTCTGTCAAAAGGATAACCCTGAACTCCAAGCAGGAAAAGCAAAGATGGAAGTAACGGGAGCTTTCCGGCCACAACTCGCTTTTCCGGCTTTAGATTGTCCGGTCAAGATCAGTTCCGGATATGCAGGGAGCGCAGAAAAAAAAAGAAACGGAACACACTCGCTGTGGGTTTGAGGCTTACATAAGAGGTGGAGCAGCACACAGTTGAAGGACGACCGTTACACCGGGCCAGGAGCTGCTCATGCTGAAGCAACGATAAAGCCCGCAAGCTGTCAAACAGTCATTCATTCAGGCTCCTGTACTCTTGCATTACGCAATGCCGAACAAGGCACGCCCTTAGTCAATTTGTACTTTGTTGGATTGTGAGAAAAAAAAAAAGATTGCTATTCCCATGTGAACACACTGACGGTAACTTTTTTTTTTGCTTTAGGACAAAATGTTTCACTTCTCTGAAATGCTGAGTCATGTTGATACGTGCACAAATGTAGAAATGCTGAGGTGTCTACTGTGGAGACACATACCAAGAGGCTGCATTCTTTCACCAAAGCTTTAATCACCTGAGACGACCAGGAGTATTGCAACACAGAGACAGAGAGAAACCATGAAAATGCTCAGGGAAAGGTTTATATAATACGTAAATGAGTGCAAAATTGTTAGGACTGACAGACCGGATAGAGAACGCTATACAGAAATTAATTTCCAACAAAAACCACTGACTTCACTGAGATTCTCATAAAATGTGCTTAAAGTCTCCTGCTAGACAATTGCACATGACTATATAGTGTACAGTTACAGAAGGGAAATGATTATGGTTTCTTCCACATATCATCTCAGGGAGTTTTTCTTCACCATCATCACATCTGACTTGCACATTAGGAATAAATATAAGTGTTAGATTCCTGTGCTATACAAATAAAATTGAATTGACTTGTCAAGGTGAGAGATAGAGATAAGCACTGGAATAAACTCTTTTCTCTCTGTAATAAATATAATACGCTTGTTGAAGAAGATATGTCACCTGCCTGGTGGACAAGTAGATTCAAGAACCATATTTACATTGTTAAACTTAAAGCCCCACATAATAATAATAATAATAATAATAATAATAATAATGACACACCTCGATACTGTCACTATAAAGCGAGCCACTCGTGCTGAGGCATGATCGGACTGTTGATAGAACGATTTTTACTAGGCGGATTCATAAGCGTGCATGGATGTGCAGTAGTGGAGACTTCGTAATCAGGAGCAAGCGAGGTATGTTGATACACTGACGAACCTGAGTAAAAGAAAGTGCAGCACAAAGCAAGTTATATCACTCTCCTGCGGTTAAAAGTCTCAAGATGAAACGACCAGCTAGCCAGAGGTGAGGACTGAACACCTCACGCGTCTCGGAGCCGAAACTCTCCTACAGCTCATAGCTGAAAAAGTTTATTTGTTGAGCATGCAAACATGATGCGCTACATATAGAGTTTGTTAGAGTAGAAAATAATAATTTTACATTCATTCGTTTTCCTTACGCAATATTGATGCACTTAGCCAGCTAGCTCACTATACACTACTACATTACATTAGCTACTTTTTTAGCCTGGATAATCAGGTTTCCCCCATGGTCAAAACATTGGAACAGGGGCTTTTAGTTGCCTGGTGGGATAACTCACAAATGTATGATTTGATCAATAATAGATAAAAGGGGAGTTTTATCTAATAACCTTTTAACAAGAGATCACTTGTGTGTAGCAGCAGATCACGTGCATCCATATGATGCACATCTTTTTTCTTCTTTTTAAATTATCGTTGTTCTTTCGCAACCTAAGCTAGGTTATAAATCTGCATTTGCACTAGATGTATGTC
>JAUCMX010000005.1:24080650-24085650 GCA_033459395.1 Hemibagrus guttatus | reverse complement strand
CACTTCTGCAGAGCAATCTGCTTAAGCATAGCAGCAACGTCAGTGTCCTTGTCTATAATTCAATTTAGATTTCATTTATTCATTCATTCTTCAGTAACCACTTTATCCTGGTCAGGGCTGCGGTGGACCCGGAATCTATCCCTGGAACAGTCAGGAGCTGGGAAGGAATACACCCTTGTTTGGCTGCCAGGCCATAAAAGGACACCACACACATTCATTTCTACCAGCATGATTTTAAGATTGTGGGAGGAAATCCACACAGATACTGGAAGGAATCTTTTGAAATTCCTCCCAGACGATAACTCGAGCACAGGATCAAACTGGAGACTGTGGAGTGGAAATGCCACCTCCCACTGTGCCACCCTACAATTTGGATTTCTGTACCATAAAGAATTCTGCAATAGAGCCAAGAACAAACCCAGGACTATGGGCCTGTTTTGTGAACTGATTCTTGTTCTTGGTATCTGCCTCGTTCTGGTATCGACCTTCCTCACAGCAGCTGGTTAGATTTTCCAAAACGGTTTGCTGAGATTTGCCTCAAAATACTAAAATTGTATGCCTTAAAATAGTTAAAATGTCTAAAAATCTGCTTTACAGGGTGCAACTGGGTGTGGAAGCAGGCACAGCTGCTTTTTTCCTTGAAGTAAGCATTTTCTACTCTGAAAGTTAATCCTCTAACCCACAGGCCTGCAAGTGACAAATTCAAGCTGATTGAGGAGCGACTCAAAGAGCTGTCTCAGAGAAGGAGGCAATTGATGAGTGTGCCCTTTAATCCTCCGGGGTGCTCTTTCCAGTGTGCTACGACAGCAGCAGCATTTTCACTGCTTGTAAAACGCTAAAGCTTGAACGCTGGCGTTTAAGCATGTTTCATTGCGGGGACTGGATGGAACGTTCACTACACGCTCCGTTAAAGAGGCTGTTGTATGCCGGGGCTGTCTGGACGCCGTGATCGAATTCATAAAATAACGTGATGAGCTGCAGGCATGAACCCGGTGACTCTTACGTTGTCTGCCGCATTTATGTCACAGCACAATCACTGGACAGCACACACACGGAGAACTGCCTGCCAACTAAGTGATAAATCTCCAAGATTACAGATTGTGTGGCAGCCCAAAGTCCGGCCCTCGCTGCAGTTGAAAAGGATGCTATAAATTACAAATTATTATTAAAACTGGCTAGCACATATCCAGATGGTTTTTCACCATTCCTACAAGCAGTATGCTTGGAGCATTTCTACAATGTGGGACGCTAGTCTTCCACAGTTGCTGTGTGGAGATGCTGAACCTTGTCTCAGCAGCTATTCATCACTCAGAATAACAGCTCACTCTTATGGTGATGAATACGGAGATGACATTTTTATTGAAAGCCTGATCTTCCTCAGCAGTCGGGGAGAAAGCCGAGCGCTGTATTAGCACTTCTGTAAAGAGACTGCTCTTTGACACAGTTAAGAGGCTCACGACAGCAGCAGCAGGAAAGATGCTATCAGTCACTGTAAGCAGCTGTTAGATGGGCGTCTGACAGATTGCTAATATTGCAAATGTGCAACTCTGAGACAGTCACTATGACAAAGTGACTATGCAAAATACAGTACATGGACAAAATTTTGTGGACACTCATACGTGAGCCTTCCTCAAACTGTGTCCCAAGGGGGAAAAAAAGGAAAAAAAAGTATTTATTATTTTAAAGCTGTAAAGATTTCCCTACTGTAACTAAGGGGGAGAAAGACAATCCATCATAATAATGTCCCTGTGCATAATTGCAAGGTCATAGTTTGAAAGAAAACAGTTTGCCAAGGTTGGAATGGAAGAACTCGTGGTCTCGACCCTATGGAAAATCTTTGGAATGAACCGGAACGCTGACTGCACCCCAGACCCGATATCAGTACCTGACCCATGGCCAAAATCCCAACATCCAAGTTCTAAAATCTAGAGGAAAGCCTTCCCAAAAGAGTGTTAGTTGTTAGAACAGTGAAGTTTATTAAATCTGGACTGGGATTTTCAAAACGCACAGAAAATTATCAAACGGTTAACCATATAGTGTAAATATGTTTCATTTATATATTGCCTGACTCATAGCCAAGGCTGTGTTACAATTTAGTTAAAGACTGGTTAACAAAGTTCGTTCAACAGCTGTTGGCATGACTGAATTTGAATGGTGTTGCTGATCACATTCCCTCTGATGGTTGGTGCGGACACATGGCCCTCACTCTGAACCTTCTGAATTGTTCAGAAAGCCGCACAATTGGATCCACTGAACTGTAGAGCTGAACAATCACCAGTGATCATGGGCATATTGAGACCACCAAGAATCTTGGCACCAATCCAAACGACACACTTGATCCACCACCACTAGACATGCTTCATGACTGGAAGATCATTACCAGGTAAAATCTGCCACTCAAGCAGCAAATTCAAAGAAGATGAGAACATAGAAACTGTGAAAAAGTGTGAAAAGTGAAAAAAAAAAAAAAAAAAAAAAGACAGACAGCATGTTCTCAAGTGGAAACTAAACCACGACAACAGAAGAAAAAGTGTCAGCAAACAACCACAGGTTGTGGTTGGGGGTGCTGCGTTGTGTCGGGGTGAACGGGTAGAAACGTGGGACGAGTTAGGGTCGGGAGAAACCAGACCCACGTGCAACAACCTGAAAACAGCATGGTTTTGCTGCAGCCTAACAAGCCAGACATCAATAATGTTTGGTGTCTGTGCTCAGACTAGGATATTTTGAATCTTCAAAAATTTGTGAATGATTTACAGGTTATATTAGATTTATCTGTTAAAATGGACAATTGACCACAATAAATTAAGGAAATCTGATGACAGTTCATTAACACTTGTGAACGTGGCTCATGTGAGGGATGGGTGATTTGAGTTATTCTAAAGTTTAATCTATGATCCAGTGCCTTGACATTTGTTTTGGGAGCATGACCACAGGGTATCTGAGTGACTATATCATGTAATCTGGTGTCTGATTCCAAGGATATTTATGTCCAGACTCTTGTTATTAATTTATCAAGAGTGCATCTTGTCTCCACTACTGTTTGTGGCTTTAATGGACAGGAAATCGAGGCACAGGCCAAGAATGAATAGATGGTCAGTATGGTGTTAGGAAGTAACATTCCTGTTACTCGCTCATGATGATGTTTCTTTTGTCATCATTCAAACTGGACCTCCAACATTTAGCCGTGAATTGGCTAGGGGAAGAAAAAAAATCATCTTCAACTGAGATGCTTCGGGCACCTTACAAGGATGTCCTGTGGTTGTCTCCTTGAGGAGGTGCATCAGGCACATTACACTGAATGAAGACACTGGGACGGATTCAGGACACAGTGGAAAGATTAGTTCTCACAGTTGGGTTGGGAATATCTGAGGATGAGCCAACAGGGTATGGCAAAATAAAATGTTCCAGTAATCAGTGGTCCTGCTGGTAATCGAGTCAATTGGTACAGATATGAATTATTCTTTCTCGAACTGTATCGATTTGATCTGTTAGGGGCTACAGAGCTATTAAATAAACAACTAGTCAGAATTTGTGAAACTCTGAAGCAACATCACCTTTCATGTGACTGAACACGGTTTCCAATGGAGCCTGATCCCATAGGAGCCAACCTTGGGAGTTTTTCCATACGAGAGAAACTGGGTGGTAGAACAGGCCTGGGCAAGCCCTTACTTGTGTAACTGATGAGAGCAACATTCTAACAGAGAGAATGATGGGAGAGGCGGGAGATAATCCAGCTACCATCAATCTACAGATGGAAATCCACAGATCGAGCCACAATCAAGTGACCGATGGCAATCTACAGATACAGCTATCATCAATCCACAGATGGCATAATATTGATCTGTTTGTTTACACTTCAACCTCTCATAGTCCAAAGGACAATTATAAAACAATAAAGAAAGTATCTGACTCCATTCCATGTAAAGTATATTGCAGAGTGTTCATTTAAATTTGGATGTGAATGATGCTTGTTTTGCTCCAAAGTCACACTAACATTTACATCTGCATGTAATAACTCTTAGGACACATTGTCCAGTTGGTCTATCAAGGATGCAAAAATTCAACCTTGGCTGCAACTTCCATGTTTTCAAGTTCTGCCTCAAGGCCAGTCAGGCCATCTCTCAAGGTTACAGTCATCAAAGGAGGCCTAGAGATGGTCTGAAATATTGTATTTAAACACAATACTAACAAATATATTCTGTCTGAATGCATTTTGCCTGCTGTGCCACAAGAACCAATAGCCAAGGAAAGTTTTCCATCCACAGAACGATCTGTTTAATTAATCTCACCCCTCCATTACAGAATGCTACACGCATGAACATGAATATGTAAAATATTTATTGTAGTATTCCGTTTCTAAGATGATGCAGCGCCATTTTCCACGTCCTTGTTTTAGATTTCTCTTTAGATGAAAGCAGTCCTTCTCACCAGAACCTCCCTTTAAATTGGCTGTTCATAATTCGTAGCATACTTGCTCTTGCTCGTATACCACTGATGTTTGCTTTCCACTGCAGGGTTATATAATGCATGTGAGAGCCCTTGGTTTGGCCATTCTCCAGCACAACACAGGCCTCTCTATACACTGCCTTTCTCTGTCTGCTCTCTTTCCACAGCTGCCTCCCTCATTTGCCCCCCCTACCAACAGCAGCTGACTCTCTGTGTGCCTCCTCGGCGTTCCTAATGAGCGGCTTTTGGGAAAGATTTGCTGCTCGCCCTGGCTTTCAGTGGATTTCCTCACAAGCCATTTGTTTCTGTTTTCTTGGCGGCAGGAAAGTGTGAGTCCAGCTGACGCACACCTGCTTGGTGGCCGTGAACAGGACAGCTTTAGAATCGGAAACATTACTTTTTTCCCCCCCCCTTCACCGAGCCCAGGCCATAAGGGATAGAGCTCTTTTCAATCAATACAAGGAATTTCTGGGTTTAGGTTCATAAGAGCCACCTGTTGTTCAATTCAGTAACGAATGTGCCTATTGGAGGCTGAAAGCATGACCAAAAAAAAA
>JAUCMX010000005.1:23965650-24075650 GCA_033459395.1 Hemibagrus guttatus | reverse complement strand
ATGTTAGCATCTATTATTGTATTTTCTCTCTACCTTTTGTACACTATTAGGCCAAAAGATTGAGGTTTTTTTGTCCATCACACCTGTACATGCATTTTGAACATCCCGTTTTAGATCTAGTCCCCCCTCTCTGTCATAATAAGCCACACTCTTCAGGGAAGGCTTGCCACTAGAGTATGGAGTGTGACTGTGGGGGATTTGTGTTCATTCAGCCAAAAGAGCATTAGTGAGGTCAGACTCTGATGTCGGGTTGAAGAGGCCTGGGGCACAGTCAGTGTTCCAGTTCATCCCAAAGATCACCCAAGTTCTTCACTCTTTTAATACTTTGGCAAATAATGTCATCCCGGAGCTCGGTTTGTGCACGGGGGCTTTGTCATGCTGGAACAGGTTTGTGATTCCTAGTTGCGGTGAAGACAAATTGCAATGCTACAGCATACAAAGTCATCCTATACAACTGTGTGCAGGTTTTGTGGGTAGACCATATGGATGTGAAAGTTTCCACAAATGTTTGGCCATAGTGTGTACTTGTAATTCCTTTCAGTTTAAACAAATTAGTGTATGTCACAATTATGGCACCACTACGGGCATGTCTAAGGACTTTTGGCCTGAGCATTAGAAACTTTATTCATTCGGCACATCTAACATTTCTCAATTTGATGATTGAATCACTTATTAATCACAGGATGCTACTGAAAATTTTTCAACTGTAGAAAGCTATGGTAAATTTGGATCTTTAACAGTATGTCAATCCCTTACAGCAACCAATGACATTCAGCCTGGTTCAGGATGTT
This sequence comes from Hemibagrus guttatus, assembly GCA_033459395.1. Taxonomy (NCBI): domain Eukaryota; kingdom Metazoa; phylum Chordata; class Actinopteri; order Siluriformes; family Bagridae; genus Hemibagrus; species Hemibagrus guttatus. The sequence goes on along the minus strand of JAUCMX010000005.1, from coordinate 24,074,859 downwards.
CCTATATCCAGAATCTGGGAATAATTTATCCAACAGTTTAAACATAGCATCACCAGAAAAAAGCCTTTCTCCCCTCACCAGTATGAGTCCCAGTGCAGCTTAAAATCTCATTACAAATTCAATATGAACTAATATTACATTCAGAGAAGAAAAAAAAAACAATATGACAGCATGCTCTAGATTATTCACTGAAAAGCACTGCTGAAACGACCTGACTGAGGTAAAGAAGCTGTCCCTGAGCTTCTAGGAAATCGTTTTGTTAAATGCGTTAGGTAGTCGGTAAGCATTCTCTGCTTGCGGGGGGTTAGGTGCTGATTCAGCAGGAGCTGTCTAGCCAACCGGCAGAGGCTCTGCTAGGCCGAGTATCAGCACGTCAGCACATTCTGCTGTGGGAAGGGTTGGTGTGGGGATCGGTGAACAGAACTCACCACCGGTTGGCTATTCATACCCCTGTTCACGGCGTTTAAGATACGAGAATATAAATGACATGCCATGATGTGCTAAGGTTAGCTAGCTGCCATTATCCTATGCAGTGCAGCAGGAGTGTTTTAAACATCAGCAAATTACCCTTCAGTAACTAAAAGATAATAACAAGCAAATAATATATGTAAATTGCAAATGAGTTTGTGATTGGTTCAAAGCTGGAGTTCATTATGCAATGCAAAATACAGCTTGACCCAATATAGAGACATCCATCACCCAGTGACATTCAATGCTCAGCCAGTGACAGCTGTGTGTAGCCATGACCAAAATAATAAAACTGAAATTAGCACAGCACTAAAGCAGCTGAGTCAGCTTACTGCCCCTCCACACATGATCAATGTGAATAAGCATTTATCACAGTCTTCAGAGGACTCTCAGGAGGCTGTGCTCCTCCAGGGGCAACTGCCATTGCTGTAAAGAGTGATGTACTGATCCAGAGGGAACACCCCTGGATTTAAAAAAAACAACTCAAGACAAGGAGAGAATGTCAGAAAGGTGCGGCTTAGTGGAGGAATGATGGAGTGGCTCTTTTCTGTCATCCTTCAGTAACCTTTGCTGTCACCAGTCCCTATTAATCAATATCAGAGTCTGGGTCAGTCCAGCTGAAGACTCGCAGCGATTTCTGGAACACTTGTCCAATATGTGTGAGTACTGTAATGACAATGTTCCAGGAGGTGTATAAACAAGCTCCAGTCAGATAAGTGCCAAGATATGACTATATCACCCCTGCTTTATACACACTGCATTGACTCCCAATCAAAATACTATTGACCTATAAAGCACTGAACCGTCTCGTTCCAGTGTAATAGAGAATTTTTGGACTTCTGCCATGCCTACTTTGATCAAAAGTTGCAGGTTATTTGTTGGTACATTGAACAGCCTTCCAATTCACGGTTCAGACACAGTCTCAGTGTTTAAGTTAGGCTGAAAACATTTAGTGTTTAGTAAAGTCAACATAGCTTTTTCATAAGATGAGCAGCTCAAGAGGATTTACGGACATACTGTATTTTGGTGAACTAGGATGTTTGGATGCTGTCGCTGTTGTTCACTCAGGTTTGTTGATATTAGAGTCAACTTTATGTCTCAGGGCATCCTCATCCTCTGTGTCACCTTCTGGCTCTCCCGTTTGGTTACTCTACACCAACGTAGATTGTCCTTAACCATTACGTGACAATAAGCATACCTAATCTAGGTTTATTTCTCTCTGTTAAGAACTCCAGCCTAAAGATTCATAAAACTACTTCGAATGGTTCCACTTAGAAACCAAGAAGATAGCTTTGGACTGCAATTGATATACAGTTTTGCTATGATGGACTGCAATTGGAGAATTATTTAAATTGGCACTATCACCCAGATAAGCATGGGTTCCATTTTTAGTTTGTTTCCTCTCAAGGTTGCTTCCTCATACCATCTCTGAGTTTTTCCTTGCCACCATCGTCTCTGGCTTGCTCAGTAGAGATAAATTAAAAAATGTATATGTAAACCCACTTTGTGACGTATTTTACAAATAAAACTGAATTGAATTGCCCAGTAATGTGCTGTGTTTTGGGTTGCTTTTGGGTCAGTCTTGCTTTTTTGTAAAATATCATGGATGGGAAGGCAGGTCTGTTACTAGGTTTTTACAGAAAAGATGACTACTTAAAGCTGTGGTTGGTGGATTCATGCTTCATTTTCAGATTTAACACACTGTTCCAATTCCCCCATCAATGGTCCATAGCCTGACTGGAAAATTTACAACCAACTTTATGCACTCTTACCAAATTCAAGATATAGCCATTTTGTAAAGGTCATTACTGACTCCCAAGAGGTGCAGCTGTTTACTCCTACTAAGGATTACTGCTATTTTTTAGAAGATTACATCCTACCAATGCTACATATATCTACAGTCAGGAGACCCCAATACACTGGCATAAATTTAGTGCTAAACCATCTAAAGCTTAAGCCTGAAAATAATTTCCTGACTTGAGAGGAATGAAATGAAAACTGTGGTTTTATTTTACCATCTGGGATGTATTGACTTTTCTGTATCCCTTTTATACGCTGTAAGTCGTTTACAAGGCTGCTGTACAAGGATAGGAGTAAGGGGGGAAAACGTGGGGTTGAAATGTCTTGTTTAATCTCATAATGGCTACTGAAGGCTACTTGAACCTCAGGAACTCCAGTTTCAGGCCAAGTTGCTTTGCACCCATCTGCCAGTCAAAGCAGGAACCTTTTGGCTTCATAATGTCCCAGTTTCTGTGACATTATGGTCTACTGAGTGTCTGCTCCTAAACACAACGCTATTCATCACTTTCACGTCGGAAACTAGAGCTTTCTCAGCTAATAATTGCCAACTACATGGCAGCCATTAGTGTGCAAGTCATTAGTCTTGGTCTAGAAAAATGGCATTAAAGATTCATCAGTGACATCACCGTATCTGGAGAATTCCCAATAAAGAATTTGGGCATAAAAGCCAAGCTAAACGGAAGAGGAGAATATACTTTAATACTGAGGTCGGAGGTGCAATCATCTGAACTAATGAATAATTAACCAAGGTCATCTTTAATGGCAATGTGGCATATATTATTCATACACGGTGCATCTTCTATCAGGATTAAGAGAAAGACTGGGGGAGGGTTTAGGATGATGGATGGAGGATGGATGATGGGAAGCCCAGACACAGGACCTAACCTTACTATGCATCTACTATTTCTGCAGATAATATGCCAAATTGGCATATAAAGATATCAAGATCCAAACTGGTTATGATTTGGTTAAGGCATAAAGATCACAGGAAAATACAGAGTTCAATTATCACTTAGTGTTTCAGCACTTCGTTCAGAGAACACAGTTACATAAGGACAGTAGAATGCTGAGGATGAGTGCCAGCAAGCCAGCACAGAGGGAGTGTGAGACAGAGTGAACTCAGAAGTTTATTCATGAGCCAGAGCAGGCGCTCAGCTCCCACGTGGCAGAAGGGGGATTTCCTAGTTTCCACACACACGTGTGAGGTAAGTGATGCAACTGCAAGCAATCCAGAAGGATCAAGGCTGCCCATGCCGACGCATATGGAGGAAAAGGACAAAGTCCTGGCTCTGTCAACACGCTGAACTCAGTGACACCCTAATCCAAGCAGATCACATTCTTCTGTCTTCTTCTCTGCTGTTTACTGCATACCCACCATATAAAGCGTAGCATTACATCCATGTGATGCAACACCACACTCCTGGTCCCATAGAAAACATCATGCATATACATGTACTTCCACAAACTTTTCAACAGTTCTGTTAGCCAAACGTTTTTTTGTTTTGTTTTAAATGCATGGTGCTATCTAGGAACTGAACTTCGGTTTCATATCAAGAGCTTATCTGAAGCTATCAAGGCTAAACGAAAAACCAATTACAGGAATACATTCGGTGATTTTTTTAACAGGAGGGTCATATTAATAACAACTGTTATAAGTGACAGTAGTTAGATCACACTTCAGTTAAATCAGGAAAAAAAAATTCAGTTTTATGAAATATAGCCAGTCTTAAGCAGCTGCTCTACTGAACATCTGCATCATGGTTAGCCTTGGTGACCATTTGTGGAACTGGGCAGGGGTACTCTGACATGCCGCCTTATCTACTTGCTATCACACGTAATGCATTCCACCTGCGTCCAAATTTGGACAGTCCATCAACTTCAAACGGCTGAATATTTTTGAACTCGCAGCCAAATATTTGCAGACATTGAGGTGCCTGTGTCCTTTGTGGAGTGTTTGCATGCCAGTTTTCCAGAACTGCTTTTCTCAGAGCCCTGGGACACGTGCACTTGGCCTGGGGCCTTTAGATAACGACCGGAGAGTGACAGAGAAACAGAATGAATGTGTGCGTGTGTGTGTGTGTGTGTGTGTGTGTGTAAGAAAGAGCACGAAAGAGAGTAACGGAAAATGAGTGCAAAGGCCAAACTGAAAATCTACAGTGGCCCTGTGGGTATGGCAAATTTCCACACACCATAAACACACTCAGTACTGAATACTGCCTGCACGTGTCAACATACACAAAATGACCCACAGCAAACACACATGCTTGAGTGCAAACACATACGTAAACTTTAGTGTGTATGTGTGTGTCTATAGCCATTCATCAAAGAGCAGCAAATCTCTTGACAGCAGCCCCCTGAGATAAAGCGTGGCTTATGATATTCTTCCAGATATTGATTTGCAAAAATGCATGCTGTGGCAAAAAGAGTAGCTGATAGAGTATCACTGCAAGAAGCGTTCAACAAGGCTAAAATACAAGGAGAGGGAGAGAGAGAGAGAGAGAGAGAGAGAGAGAGAGAGAGAGAGAGAGAGAGAGAGAGAGAGAGAGAGAGAGAGAGAGAGGTGACTATTCACCCTGTTATGTTGAGGATGACCCTCCTATGCGCTCTTAAAAATCAGTTTTTTGCTCATAGAAAAGCCTTTCATTCAGAGACAACAGTGGCACAGCTTCCAAATATATTTGAACGTTTATTTAATATTTTATAATCCCGTAAGCCAGTCAGATGACTGTTTTACTATATTAATGAAACAAATCTTCTGTGTAACACAAAGACGCCATCTGTATCAATTCAGGACTCTAAATATGTTTTTAATAAACAATAAACCCTACCAATCTGCTTGTGTAACTTTGCTGTAGCATCCCTGTTGCTCACCTCTGGTCTCAGACAGACGCACTGTGAACCTTTTCTGGCAAGCTTACTTCCAAAAAACCTATTCACATTGATCAATCACAAGTTGATCAGTTCAGTACTGTTCATGCTGTATACGATTACATCTGTAGTGAGTAATACTGAACCTTGGTTTGTTTGCAAATCATAAAAGCACCACGCCTCCTTCGTATTGTCATGTTATAATGTGTTACATTACCAGGACTAAAAGACAACGCTGTGTAGACACACTGACTGTGCTCTCAGATGAACCACATTTTTATTAGAGGAAGAGTAGGGACAGTCCTAATATCCCACCATTCTCTAGACCTCACATTAATCTCAGCAGCATCACTGCAATCCCAGGTGCCTGTTCCAGAGCAATTCAATTAACCTGGGCCTTCCTGAGCTGCCCTTCCAAAAGCCCTAATCCCTAACATCATTTATAAATAGCTTCACTAATACAGAGTCCAGTTTTAGTCACCTAAATAAAATGGTATAATATTCTGACTGGAAAAATATTATCTGAGAAAAACAAACACCAAATCAGCCATAACATTAAAGTCTAATATTGTGTAGGTCTCCCTTATGCCACAAACACAGCTCTGACCCATCTAGGCAAAGACTTCACAAGACAGCCTACTGTGGTATCTGGCACCAAGATGTTAAGTCCTGCAAGGTGGAGCCTCCATGGATCAGACTTGCTTGTCCAGCACATCCCACAGATGCGTGACTGGATTGAGATCTGAGGAATTTGAGTCCAAGTCAACACCTTGATCACCTTGATGGCCAGCATATACTTTTTCAGCTGTTTGTGCTACAGTAGCTCTTATGTTATATCGGACCAGACGGGCTTGCCTTCACTCCGAACACACACAGCCTTGGGCAGCCATGATCCTGTCACTGTGTCACAGACTTTTGGACTATTCTACTAATTTTAGGAAAAACTGTAGAAGTGTATACAGTACAAAGTGTACTCTTCACGTGAGTGTTTAATAACCCCATTCCCATTCTGTATAAAAATCAATTTAGGGACATTGTCAAACCCCTTTGTCCATTTACTCAGAGTGCTCAGTTTACGTCATACCAACTAGTGTGACTGGAACACAGTTTTCAGGTCATGGACTCGGTTGGCTTTGCCCGTCCTGGTAATAAAGTACAATGTGACCAATAAACTTGGAACATTATTGAGCAACAACTTGACCTAACCCTATCAGATCAATAAGCAATAACAGCCAAGCAGTTTCAATTATTAACATTACTCACAAAATTACCCGATGACAAATACTAAGAAGACTTGATAAGAATGTAGGTTTCTGTGTAAAAAGATGATCGTTTGGGGTGACAGACACTAGACTCTTGAACATGAATGCAAATACCAGTGAAGTGTCTTAGAGTGAAACTGTGTTTAATTGATTCATTTAGCTGACGACACGCGCGGTGCAAGCACAGACTTACGGCTCTTCGACGACGTCTGCTCAAGTCTCAGCACTTTCCTTCTACTTTAATGCGCTACCTTTGCCAAACATCTAGATAGGACTGATTCAGCTGAATTTAAAACATGCAGATTAGTGCTCCATCGTTGAGCTGTATTCAGCTGGGATTTGTTTGACATTGCTTCCTAAGTGTTTTCCTATCCGCTAATGACACACGCTTAAAGGGATGAACTAGGCAATTAACACAATAGCATACCATCATATGACACGTGTAACCGCTGGGAATATATGCTTTATAAAAACCAATAAGCACTTCTGTACTGACCTACATTATGACAGTTGTTCATGCCCATGGTAAACTAGAAACTTCCAGAGCCCTGAAAAAAATCTGTTGTATCTGTTTAGTGCTCCAAATTTCAATATCTCTATCTGTATTGAGGTTTGAACCTGAAGTGGGTGTGGTCTAGACAAATAGGCTATTATGATGGTCTTTGAGTTTCTTAACCTCATCTACATCACTTCTGCACAGAGCTAATCTCAACTGTACGGTAATACTAATCCCATACTTGCACTTTTAATTTTTGTAATGTTCTATTAAATTTTGCTGGTTCAACCCTGACCTGAAGCTTACTCAGGATATTACAAACACATTCTGATGGTTCTGGACTTTGTTGACCTTACCAGCATATCTGACCACTAACTTTCGTGTTGCGCCCATTCATTCATTCATTCATTCATTGTCTTCCGCTTATCTGGAGCCAGGTCACAGGGGCAGCAGTCTAAGCAGGGATGCCCAGACCTCCCTCTCCCCAGTCACTTCCTCCAGCTCTTCCGGAGGGACCCCGAGGTGTTCCCAGGCCAGCCGAGAGACATAGTCTCTCCAGCGTGTCCTGGGTCTTCCCCGGGGCCTCTTCCAGGTGGGGCATGCCCGGAACACCTCCCCAGGGAGACGTCCCGGAGGCATCCGAAACAGATGCCCAAGCCACCTCAACTGTCCCCTTTCGATGTGGAGGAGCAGTGGCTCTACTCCGAGCTTTTTCCGGTCGAGAACCATGGCCTCAGATTTGGAGGTGCTGACCCTCATCCCAGCCACTTCACACTCAGCTGCAAAACGCCCCAGTGCATGCTGTAAGTCCAGGCTTGAAGGAGCCAACAGGACAACATCATCTGCAAAAATCAGCGATGAAATCCTGTGGTCCCCAAACCGGACTCCCTCCAGCCCCTGGCTGCACCTAGAAATTCTGTCCATAAAAACAATGAACAGAACCGGTGACAAAGGACAGCCCTGTCGGAGTCCAACATGCACTGGGAACAGATCTGACTTACAACTGGCAATGCGAACCAAGCTCCTGCTCCGGTTATACAGAGACCAAACAGCCCTTAACAGAGGGCCACGGACCCCGTACTCCCAGAGCACCTCCCACAGAATGCCACGAGGGACACGGTCGAATGCCTTCTCCAAGTCCACAAAACACATGTGGACTGGTTGGGCAAACTCCCACTAACCCTCGAGCACCCTGTGAAGGGTTTAGAGCTGGTCCAGTGTTCCACGACCAGGACGAAAACCGCATTGCTCCTCCTGTATCCGAGGTTCGACTAACAGTCGGACTCTCCTCTCCAGTACTCTGGAATAGACTTTCCCTGGGAGGCTGAGGAGTGTGATCCCCCTATAGTTGGAACACAACCTCTGGTCCCCCTTCTTAAAAAGAGGGACCACCACCCCGGTCGCGCAGTCCAGTGTCCACCACTGTGTTCAGGGATTGCCACCGCGACTGGCACCAGAGACCTTATGGCCACAGCTCCGGATGGCTGCGTCAACAATGGAGGAGGAGAACATGGTCCACTCAGACTCAATTTCCCCAACCTCCCTCGGGATCTGGTTGAAACTCTCCCGGAGGTGGGAGTTGAAGACCACCCTAACAGAAGGATCAGCAAGACATTCCCAACAGACCCTCACAATACGTTTGGGTCTGCCAAGTCTGTAAGCGGTGATCGGTTAACAGCTCCGCCCCTCTCTTCACCCGAGTGTCCAAGACATGCGGCCGAAGCCGGACCCTTATGCTACTTCCAGCGGGTGATGGGCCTCGGGAAGGTGGGCCTACGTTTTTCCTTTGGGCTGTGCCCAGCCGAGTCCCGCAGGCAAAGACTCGGCCACCAGGCACTCGCCTGCGTGCCCCAACCCGAGGCCTGGCTCCAGGGTGGGGCCCCGGTGGGGCCAGTCCAGGCGACGTAACGGTCCTTGATTTTACTTCCATAAAAGGTTTTGAACCGCCCTTAGTCTGACCCGTCACCTAGAACCCGTTTGCGTTGGGAGACCCTACCAGGAGCACTAGGCCCCTGACAACATGGCTCCTAGGTTCATTCGGGTACTCAAACCCCTCCACCACAATAAGGTGGCGGTTCAAGGAGGGGTGTTGCGCCCAATGAAATCCCAGGCCTGAAGCACGCCAGTCTGAACCAGATGCTGCTTGAACCTTTCAAAAAGAAATAAACAAAAAAAAACAAACTAATGAACAGCATGTCTCCTGTTTGTATTTGCATTTGTATCCATTTAGGACACATTCATTGTTTATTCTCAATAACGTATTTGTGTTCGGTTACATCAGTAGTTAACACGGATGCGTGTGTGTATGTGTGTGCTGTTAGAGATCTGCAAATGGAGTGGAACAAACAAAAGCAGCTTTAACATGAGTAATGACAAAACTTAGCCCTGAAGGAAACTCGGCTACTTTGAAGTGTGTGAGCATGCCTGTCTGAGCCAAGTTACACACCACTTCCATGCTAAACACTTTAAATGTTGTGCAAGGAAGTAAAACCGCACATAGCTAATGCCTTTAAAAATTAGAATCTGTGTAACCATGGCTGTGTGGCATTAGCAATTCAGATCTTATCGAACAGGCTATTTTAAATAAAATGTCTAAAGGCTCAGTTAAATGTCTAGATCATCAACTAACATAACTAAATTGTCTTATTTACAGTCATTAGCTGTTACTGCTATTCAAAATGGTTATGCTTTGCTTCACTGTGGTGTTTCAGGTAACCCCTTTTTTAAATAAGCAATGTTATCAGTTTGCTAATCAGACAAGAAATTAATAAATTAAGAAACAAAATCTGTGAAAGCCAGTGAAAACTTTCCACTTTTCTGACCTAATGTCTCTGGCAATGTAGCTAGTCTCTGAACCGGTGAACTTCCTTACTTAAGCTAAATCTTTTAATTATAAGCATGTGATTGGCTTCAACAGAGGATCTGCTTCAAAGTACTGATGTTTTGAAAACTAGAGTCACTAAACCATATTTTTATCATCTTAATTACAGTTTTTTTCCCCTCGTATACTCAGTTTTTTCTGCTGAAATTCATAGCTAGATCTAATCTACTGACTTCCCCGATTTCCATTTGTGAATATCCAGTAAGAAGAATCAGTTACTGATCCCAGCTTCCTGGCAAAGAAAACTACCCACACATCTCCAGAGAGAATCCAGGAGCAGGCATTGTGCTGTAACTGATGCTCTTAGTCTATTTGCACGTGTCTAAAATCGCAATCCTCTTCTGTGTGCCTGCGCTGACCCAAAAATGCTCCAATGGCCCAGAATATTTCATCAGTGTGACATGCTGCACCACAGCAGAGCTCTCCAGCTGTGCTGCACGAGTTTCACACAAATGTAGGTGGAGAACAGGATTACAAGAATCAAGATGGATTCGAGGACGATTCGAGGACGCTTACAATATGTCTATATAATAGCAATAGCATCACTGTTATAAAAGATTGTGATAACAAGCTACATATTTATACTACTCATGCATGGAGTTGAGGCTGTTGCTATGACGACGTCATGCGACATAGTAAAACTGTGAGAGCGAGTAGCTGAAGGAGTGTGTCCGAGTGGAAGAGAGCCAAGTTGGACAACTTGTGTATGCGCTCTCTTTCTCTCGCACTCTGTCTATTTTTAAATAAAAGTGTCCAAAGCATTTGAGGCGTCCTCGTTTCTGAAGAGTCACCGTACGGTAGAATGCGAATTACAAAGCTCATTTACTGAAAGCAATTTACTGATTCAAACAACTTAAAGAGAGCTCCTTAACAGCCTGAAAAGCAAATGAGGGTTTTTCGAGTGCGTCTGAATGGCCGGCTTTGCTTTGTGGATCTAAGATATGGTGTGTTCTTACAATGTTGTGGAAACCAAGATATGGACATGGCAACCATGTCAGAGAGCTCTACTCTCCCACGAAGGAATAAAGTAAGAGTTCAGCATTGAGCGTAGAACTGCTTCATCAACCTGTACGTAATACTAAATCTTTTTCAGCTGATGAACAAGCTCAGAGAGCGAGAGAGAGAGAGAGAGAGAGAGAGAGGCACTCATGTATCTGCAATTTGTGATAGAAACAGTGCGGTAAAGAACTTTGGACTTTGAAAAGGCCAGTCATCAAATTTGCTGACCCAAAACATCACCCGAGTGATGGTTCCTCAGACTTTTAAGCAAGCCCACATTGAGCTCTTCTTGACAGACAACACAATTTTAATGAGCTGTGACCATACTGAGGACAATCCAGAAATTGTAGTCAGTGTCCACTGCAATAACAAACAGAGAGGCTTAACACAAAGCAGTCCATGAATCAGAAATTAAGGAGGAACAAGCAAAGATCAAAACCAGGAAGTCTAAAGATGTACAGAAGTTGGAAGACCCTAGGATTTGATTTAATGATTCGAAAAAAAATGACGAGTGTGTGCTAAAAGACACAGAAACACCAGGGTTTAAGAAAACAAACAAATCAGTGAGTAACACAGGACAGGTGATCCCAATAAGATAACGTCAAAAGACAAGATAAGGGCAGAGACGGGATTAGAACCTAGCGAAATAATCTGCGACACAGCACGCTGTGAACTGGTAATTTGATATTCATTGGGGAAAATAAATAAATAAAAAGAGGTATGAAGTTCCTTGTTATTGCATGCCACTAAGTAAGGCTGGATTGTCAGCCTGTCTTCTATTGTGGATGTAGTGTAGTAAACAGAGTGTAGAGTCTTATACCTTATACACAATGAACAGCAATGCATTTGGGATAAGGCCTAACTTCCACAGCAGGTTTTAAAGAAAAAACAAATAAAAATATTGGGATGAAAATTAATCTGTATGATCAAATGATTCACAGTTAAATTGTGACATACAGGGATTTGTAAAGAGAAAAACACACTAGCAGTCACTACACTGCAGTCCTGCAGCAGAAAAGTGATTCTTGGCAGAAAAATGAAAGAGACCATTTTGTGACCATTGCATTTGCTTAATTAAGGATTTGGACTACATCCAGCTTCACCTATGTCTTGGGTAAGAAAGGCAGACAAATTTAGCATGGGTGTTTGTTTAGGTATTCGCCTCTTCTTCAATTATGCTTTACATAATAATAATAATAATAATAATAATGTGATTGACACTGAACAGATGAACACAATCAGGTAACAAAACAATGACAGTGTAAGGACTAGAAGAAAAAAAAAACACAAAACATGAGCACATGGTGCTTGTTTTATTGGATATCTGAATCCCTGGCGGATTTAGATTTTGTTTTAACTGAAATTCTTCAGCTTTTTCTCCTTATACTTTAATATTCTTCAGTATCCAGACGTTAAAGGTTGATGCAGCTGTTGTAGTTACATCTGGTCAGACTTCTTGTCATGTCTCCTGTGTGGTGTTTAGGTTTGGGAGAGAGGAATGTGACCTTGCGTTTTAACCTTGATATTCCGGAGGTCTATGGAGCCGAGTTTGGCATGAGGTGTGTATCCAAAACAAATGGTGCGTTCAAGCATGACGAAAAAACAACCCTGCTGGACTCAACAGGAACATGGTAAAGGCAGCCAGAAGCCAAAATAAGGTCATTTTCTTCAACTGCTGTAACAAAGGAACAAGTTAAACACTATTAAAGAGCTTTAAAAAATGCCTGATGTTTATTGAGTCATCATATTATCGCCGAATGTCGTGCAGACTAGTGTGTGGAGACGTTCACTGGTCAGGAATACAAAGAGAAGAGTTTGTCTCCTAAAGCTGGACGTTATTTAACAGATTGCTGGCTGGCTGGAGTGATAATAGAGAGATCAGCGTTTGTGGTATCCCAAGCTGGTCTGTGCAGGAGGAGCCACCGAGATTCTGTTCTCTGTAAACAGCATGAACCGTTGCTCAAGCTTCAGCTGAGTCAGAACCCCCTGTGCTGGAGATTACAGCACATCCTGGGAGCGCTATCTCACCACAGCAGCTCAGTGCTGGGCAGAGATACTAGATCTGCTCTCAAACCTTTCCTGTAATCACGTTCTGCTGCAGCTCACCTGCAGCCATGTTGTGTGAGTAATTAGTGAAGGCGGGGGTGAACAAATTTCACATTTATCAGCAAGTAAAAGCTCCAAAGTTTTGGTTGCGTAGGAAAATAACCATCTATGATTAAAAAAATGCAGCCAACATTTCACATGATCTTAAAACTAGCCATGTACATAAATAAAGATAAAGTGAAATAAAGGAGTATATGATTATTATCCTCTTCTAATAAAGTTTCGAATGTAATACCTGGACACAAAATCTTGATTTGTCCCTGCTACTGATTTGTGCACCCTGGGATGCACGGGTTGACTCACGCCCATGAGTCAGACACGCTTGCTTTAAAATGAGAAGAATTCTGGTAACTTTTAATCAGAATCATGAAAACAATACTATTACCAGGAATGGAGTTTCTGCTTCTATATACGACAGCAAAAACACACAATTAATAACCAACTGGATAATGAGTCACTGTTAATGAACTCTCGTGTCTAACACTCCAGAAATTTGCTAACCATGAACTTAGCAGGCTAGCATTCTCCTTATCTGATGCATAAATACTTAATATCGACCATAACATTATGAGCAGTGACAGGTGAAGTGAATAACACTGATTACCTCCTCATCATGGCACCTGTTAGTGGGTGGGATATATTAGGCAGCAAGTGAACATTTTGTCCTCATAGTTGATGTGTTAGAAGCAGGAAAAATGGGCAAGGCGTAAGGATTTGAGTGAGTTTGACAAAGGGCCAAATTGTGATGGCTAGACGACTGGATCAGAGCATCTCCAAAACTGCAGCTCTTGTGTGGTGTTCCCGGTCTGCAGTGGTCAGTATCTATCAAACAGAAGAGCTACTGTTGCTCAAATTGGTGAAGAAATTAATGCTGGTTCTGATAGAAAGGTGTCAGAATACACAGTGCATCACAGTCTGTTGCGTGTGGGGCTGCATAGCTGCAGACCAGTCAGGGTGTCCATGTTGACCCCTGTGCACCGCTGAAAGCAGCAACAATGGGCACGTGAGCATCAGAACTGGACCACTGAGCAAGGTGGCCTGATCTGATGAATCATGTTTTCTTTTACATCATGTAGATGGCCGAGTGCGTGTGCGTCGCTTACCTGGGGACCACATGGCACCAGGATGCACTATAGGAACACGGCCATGCTTTGGGCAAAGTTCCTCTGGGAAACCTTGGGTTCTGCCATCAATGTGGACGTTACTTTGACAAAAGTAACATCCACAAAAAGTAAACAAAAATAGTTCATGAATGGTTTGATGAGCGCTACAATGAGTTCGAGGTGTTGACTTGGTCTCCAAATTCCCCAGATCTCAATCCAATCGAGCATTTGTGGGATGTGCTGAACAAACCAGTCTTATCCATGGAGGCCCCACCTCGCAACTTACAGGAGTTAAAGGATCTGCTGATAACATCTTGGTGCCAGATACCACAGAATACCTTCAGGGATCTAGTGGAGTCCATGCCTCGACAGGTCAGGGCTGTTTTTGGCAGCAAAAGAGGGACCAACACAATATTAGGCAGGTGGTCATAATGTTATGGCTGATCGGTGTAGATACTTCAACTGATTATATTGAACAAAATATAGACAAATTATGTATGCTGTGTCACGTGTACATCTTGGGTACATATATTTTTTAATTGAAATTAAGTGGAAGTCAAATATCTGCATGCCTAAATGTTTCTTACATCTTTATACTGAAAAAAGTTGACCAAATCCCATCAAATTTTTTTTTTTTTTTTGAAATTCAAGATATTTTTATAATAGGAATTGAACAGGAAGTTTTGATGATAAATAAAATACACATTACTTTCTCTGACATTTCTAACTGAATTAAAAAGCAAGGAGTATAAAGTGGTCCTCTGCAATGTGCTGTATGTAATAAACAACAACAAAATGGCTCAAGAGCGTGCAGTAGCAGCAGCTTCACTTCACTTTACACTTTTGCTTTAATGCGGCCTGACCTGTCCCGATATGCATTTGTGGCGAGTCAAATGTCCTAAAGTACCCCACACCACAAAACTTTTCTGCATCTACCTGATGCATCTTCTTCTTCTTCTTTCGGCTTTTCCCTTCAGGGGTCGCCACAGCGAATCATCTCTCTCCACCTATCCCTATCTTCTGCATCCTCAACCCTTGCACCCACTAGCTTCATATCCTCATTTATTACATCCATATACCTCCTCTTTGGCCTTCCTCTTTGCCTCCTGCCTGGCAGCCCCATGTCCAACATTCTCCTACCAATATACTCACTGTCCCTCCTCTGAACATGTCCAAACCATCTTAATCTGGCCTCCCTAACTTTGTCCCCCAAACGTTCAACATGAGCTGTCCCTCTGATGTACTCATTCCTAATCCTGTCCAATCTTGTCACTCCCAAAGAGAACCTCAACATCTTCAGCTCTGCTACCTCGAGCTCTGACTCCTGTCTCTTCCTCAGTGACACTGTCTCTAAACCATACAGCATGGCCGGTCTCACCACTGTCCTGTACACCTTCCCCTTGATTCTCGCTGATATTTTCTGATCACACAGAACTCCCGACACCTTTCTCCACCCATTCCAACCTGCCTGCACTCGCTTCTTTACCTCTTTCCCACACTCTCCATTACTCTGGACTGTTGACCCCAAGTACTTAAACTCCTGTACCTTCTTCACCTCTTCACCCTGTAACCTTACTGTTCCACTTCCCTCCCTTTCATTCACACACATGTACTCAGTTTTACTACGACTGACTTTCATTCCTCTTCTCTCCAGTGCAAACCTCCACCTCTCCAGGTTTTCCTCCACCTGCTCCCTGCTCTCACTACAGATCACAATGTCATCTGCAAACATCATTGTCCAAGGAGACTCCTGTCTGACCTCCTCTGACAACTGGTCCATCACTATAGCAAACAGGAAGGGGCTCAGAGCCGATCCCTGATGCAGTCCCACCTCCACATTGAACTCCTCTGTCTGACCTACAGCACACCTCACCACTGTCCTGCTCCTCTCATACATGTCCTGCACCACTCTGACATACTTCTCTGCTACTCCTGACTTCCTCATACAGTACCACAGCTCTTCTCTTGGCACCCTGTCATATGCTTTCTCCAAGTCTACAAACACACAGTGCAACTCCCTCTGACCATCCCTATACTTCTCCATCAAAATCCTTAGAGCAAAAATTGCATCCGTTGTGCTCTTTCTGGGCATGAAGCCATACTGCTGCTCACAAATGTCCACTACCTTCCTTAACCTAGCTTCCACTACTCTTTCCCATACCTTCATTGTATGGCTCATCAACTTTATCCCCCTATAGTTACTGCAACTCTGCACGTCACCCTTATTCTTAAAGATTGGCACTAACACACTTCTTCTCCATTCCTCAGGCATCCTCTCACTCTCTAAAACCCTGTTGAACAAATTAGCTAAAAATTCCACTGCTGCCTCTCCCAGACACTTCCAGACCTCCACCGGAATGTCATCAGGACCAACTGCCTTCCCACTTTTCATCCTCTTCAAAGCCTTCCTGACTTCATCCTTTCTAATCTTATCTACTTTCTGTTCCACAGAGTTCACCCCTTCTACTCTTTTTTCCCTCTCATTTTCCTCATTCATCAGCTCCTCAAAGTATTCCTTCCATCTCCTCTGTACACACTCCTCACTTGTGAGCACCCTTCCATCTCTATCCTTAATAACTCTAACTTGCTGCACATCCTTCCCATCTCGATCCCTCTGCCTAGCTAACCTGTACAAGTCCTTCTCTCCTTCTCTAGAGTCTAACCTAGTGTACAACTCTTCATATGCCTTCTGCTTGGCCTTAGACACCTCCCTCTTCACTCTGCGCTGTAACTCCTTGTATTCCTGTCTATTCTCTTCAGTCCTGTCCATGTCCCACTTCTTCTTGGCTAACCTCTTCCTCTGGATACTATCCTGAACTTCCTCATTCCACCACCAAGTCTCCTTATCTTCTTTCCTCCTTCCAGATGACACACCCAGCACCTTTCTCCCTGTCTCCCTGATCACTTCTGCTGTAGTTTCCCAGTCATCTGGCAGCACTACCTGACCACCCAGAGCCTGCCTCAACTTGTGTCTAAATTCCTCACAACATTCCTCCTTTTTCAGCTTCCACCACTTGGTTTTCTTCTCTATCTTTGACCTCTTCGTCTTACAGACCATCAAAGTCATCCTACACACCACCATCCTATGCTGTCTGGCTACACTCTCTCCCACTACCACTTTACAGTCACTAATCTCTTTCAGATTGCCTCTTCTACATAGAATGTAGTCTACCTGTGTTCTCCTACCTCCACTCTTGTAAGTCACTCTATGCTCCTCCCTCTTCTGAAAATAAGTGTTAACCACACCCATATCCATCCTCTTAGCAAAGTCCACTACCATCTGTCCTTCCAGGTTCCTTTCCTTAACTCCAAACTTGCCCATCACCTCCTCATCACCTGTGTTCCCCTCGCCAACATGTCCATTAAAATCCGCTCCTATCACCACTCTCTCACCCGTGGGAATACTCTCCATCACCTCATCTAATTCACTCCAGAATCTCTCTTTCTCCTCTAACTCACAACCTACCTGTGGGGCATAACCACTAACAACATTCAACATCACCCCTTCAATCTCTAACTTCAGACTCATCACCCTGTCTGACACTCTCTTCACCTCTAGAACATTCCTCACAAACTCCTCCTTCAGGACCACACCTACCCCATTTCTCTTACTATCCACACCATAATAAAACAGCTTGAATCCTGCTCCTATACTACGAGCCTTGCTACCCTTCCACCTGGTCTCCTGTACACACAGTATATCCACCTTCCTTCTCTCCATCACATCAGCCAGCTCTCTACCTTTCCCTGTCATAGTACCAACATTCAGAGTTCCTATTCTCAGTCCTACACTCTTACCTTTCCTCTTCTCTCTCTGTCTGCGCACTCTCCTCCCTCCTCTACTTCTTCGACCAACAGTAGCCCAATTTCCACCGGCGCCCTGTAGGTCAACGGCGCCGATGGCGGTCGTTGTTAACCCGGGCCTCGACCGATCCGGTATGAAATTCGTACTGACGATTCGCATGGTTAAATTTGGCAATGTTTTACGCCGGATGCCCTTCCTGACGCAACCCTCTCTATTTATCCGGGCTTGGGACCGGCACAGAAGTCACTGGACTGTGACCCCCATGGCTAGATTATCTACCTGATGCATCTGCTTCTAGGAAAAGCGAGGGTTTTTTTTTTGTTTTGTTTTTTTTTTTTTTTTTTTTTTTTTTTTTTTTTTTTTTTTTTTTTTTTTTTTTAGCGGCTTTCTTTGCAGAGGTGTAAGCTAGCAGTAAGCACAGGAAACAGCCCCCTAAGATCACCTCTTGTTCGTTTCTCTCATAAGCTAAAAAGAGTCGAGATTTCTCGTAAAAGGGGAGGGGGCAGCAAAGACGAAAGAGGATCTGAACGTTTCGTTGCTTTCGCTTAGATCATGAGACTATCCCACTGGGTCAGATCTGATGACAAAACGGTTAGAACTGACATTAAAAACACTCCAGTGTATTGAAAGTAATAATCAAATGATGAGAGATGGGAAGGAGTAGGAGTTTAACTTTCACTACAAATGAAACTCTTCATATCGTAGAGCTGTATTAATCTGTTCGAGTAGGAAAAACATCTGATGAGATATTTCAGACCGATGTGATTCCTCTTTTTATGAATGGACGGTACAAGAATCGCTTCTATATGTTACATATGAACTCAGTGACCATGCTGCTAGCAGTTGTTGCATGGGGAAGTTGGCTTTCACACAGGAAATTTTAACTCTATTTCTGTTTTGTTAAGAGTGCCTCGGTCTGAATTAAAATCATTCTCCTTTCAGTTCATGTAATTGTCCACGGGTCTATTTCTTCTCAGCAAACATGCATTTACAAGCCATGGGTCGTGTCTGAATGAATCATCCTCCTGATATTTTGTCGTTATAAAATATCCACAAAAAAATAGATAAAAAAGGTCAGCTCACGTAAGTGCTAAAGTAGACACCTTCTGAAAATTGCCCGATATTTACATATGCAGATATATAATAATATATTATATATCTTTGCAGCAATATTTAAAAAATCAGAAAATAAATGATGATTAAAAAAATTATTTTGTTCATCTAATTTATCTAGTTTTATTTATTGAATTTTATTTATTTAATTATTTTTATTTCTCTCTAAATGGCCAAGCCAGAGGTGATGGTGGGAAGGAAAAGCTCAGAGTGGATATGAGGACGAAATCTTGAGAGGAACACACTCATCTAGGTGACACTGGCTGTATCTGAAGCTGACAGATGTATTTCTGAAAAAACAGTTTCAGGTAACAATCCTACAGCCAACAATAATTGCTTGACTGAACGTTGACGTTCATGCAAAACGCTGTTTGAGTACTGTTCAAATTAGACATGTTTCCATCCAAAATTTCTTGCAAATTTTTTTTTTTTAACACATTTCTGAATGAAATTATTATAATCAAAATCTTTAACACGCAAATGATTACACTAATACAAAAAAAAAACTATATTAAAGGGAAAAAAAGGAAAACTGTCTGGATCTTCTCGAACCTCCATTCAGGTTTTTTTATGCGCAAATCATTTTTAATTAGAGCTTATTATTTTGAAAGTCAACTAATCTAACCATTGCTCCATAACTCATCGACTATTTATTAGTCATTTGTTATATACATCAATTAACACTACTACAGAACTCAGTAATTAATTAAGCTTAAAGGAATCAAGACTGTCACTTAGTGATCTCTTAATTATGATGCCCCTTAATTATCTGTCACATTTATTACTGTTTCTGTTCACTACTAACTACTACATACACTATATTGCCTAAAGTTTTGGGACGTCTGCCTTTACATGCACATGAATGTAATATGGAGTTGTCTCCCCCTTTGCAGCTATAACAGCTTCAACTCTTCTGGGAAGGCTTTCCACAAGGTTTATGAGTGTGTTTATGGGAATTTTTGACCATTCCTCTAGAAGAGCATTTGTAAGGTCAGGCACTGATGTTGGATGAGAAGGGCTGGCCTTCAATGATTTGGAGGGGTGTCCCAAATTTCCCAATATTGCCATATTGTTTTGGCAATATAGTGTATCTATACTATATGCCTTACCTGCATTTGTTCAATTCAGACACACAAATTCAATAAAATATCCACTGCCTGTCTCACAACACAAAATAACCCTAACGCTGAATTTCTTTTGCTTGCCCTGTGTGTACATGAGGCAAATCACGTCTGGTGTGTGGAATCGACCTCTAAAGCTTCAGATGCGATTATTGTGGGTGTGGGTGAATGGAATCAGTGAATCGATTCTCTTCGGTGATCGACTTTGATGAAAACGAATCGTTCGAGATCACGATCGTTTTAAACGCATCATTTTTCCGTAAAAATTATTCCATCTAAAGTAGTGCTAAATAAAATTTTCTGATAAAGCAGGAAAGACAGATAAACGGAACCGCAAATGTGTAATAATACTGGAAAACCGACCGGATAAGACGACTCAAAAGAATATGTAGCGGTTCAAAGATGTACATCGTGCTATCACTGTTTCTCACATTGGCCACAAACAAATGATTACAAATCAACATATTACTCACACGAAAGCACGAGTCATTTCGTGAGGCCGACCGAGTATAGTGCAATGTAAAAAGCCTTGCAGGCGTTACAGCAATTTGCTTTCTATCTCTTTTCTCTGTTACATGCTCTGCCATTTCCTTCGTGCTCAAATCTTTTAGTGCAAATGAAGTGACGCAGCACATCCCAGTGCGCTTCATAACACGGTCCGGCTGGGAAAATTGATGCGGGCTATTTTTATTATGGATTTTTTAGAAATTCTGTAGCTGTTGCAGCTATTTTTTTGGTTTGTTTGTTTAATAAGCAAATCGGATGTAACCTGATGGATCACTGAGACGATACAATTGCTGATGGATCGAGATAAATGAATAAATAAAATAAAACACCACAGATTTTAGGGTGCTTTTCCAGTTAAGAATCACATTTATCTCTAAATACAAGGATGAAACAGTTTCCTTCAGCAATCTTTTTAACGCTCAAGTTTGTGAAAATATTTACATGAATCAGATTTTGGGAAATGATTAGCTGACAATCTGAACTGGGGTTCATTAATATGTCTGACTCAAAGCACGTCCACTAATTCAAGAACCGAAACAAATCCTACACTCAGATTCAAATCACTGAGAGCATGTACAAAAGCGATTAAAAAAAAAATAAATAAATAAAAAATCAGCTTCTGGATTTGCTATGAGTCAGTCTGTTTAGCAGAATAACTGCATGTGCTGTGTTTTTGCCCTAAACCTGGTCAGTGATGGGTTTTTACTGCGAGTTGATCATCTACAGAGTCTGGATCACAAAACAAGCTGTAATCTTGTCAATACCTCATTAACACAACAGCGCTTGATCTTCACGTGATCGCTGAACACCACAACAAGCAGCCAAACTGCCCTTGTTTACAGGTAGAACATTTCTATTAATTCGTTTAAGCAGAAATCTTTGACCTAGCATTAAGCACATATGATAGCTTAGTGTTAAGGATGTTAGCGACCTTCCTCAAGAGTCCAAATTAATTTAATAAAATAATAAAAACATCTTGATAAAAGTAACTGGGAAGTGAAACGAGTTTTACACAGCGTGTTTATGACACTAAAGTTTTATATGATCATACAAGATACTGAAATCTTAAAACTGGGTTAATGTTTCACAAACGTCTCAGACGTCTTGTTGTTTCTGAGTATCTCTCTTCTCAGAGAAAAGCCGAAAATCCTACAAGTACAGCTTCTTCTATATTGGAGCACTCCCTTTAATTGTTTTTTTATCAAGGATTAGTTTACAACTTTGTGCAACAGGAAAGATTGCACTCACCATATTAAAAAATAAATAAAAAACCTTGTCAATTAATTAACTAATGGACTACATACAGACAATTCCACGTGTTCATTTTGGCACAAAAAAAGGCCAGGAGTTTAGACACATGCAACACAAAAACTCCAGTATGTTTGTACAAAGTTAATTTACATTTACATTTCTGGCATTTAGCAGACACCCTTATCCAGAGCGACTTACATTTTCATCTCATTTTTTATACAACTGAGCATTTTTTGGGGTTAAGGGCCTTGCTCAGAGGCCCAGTAGTTGCAGCTTGGTGGACCTGAGATTCAAACACACAACCTTCCGATCAGTAGTCCAATGCCTTAACCACTAAGCTACCACATCCCCATTAACCAATTAAACAGTTTCCAACAGTGTGTGTCAATGGGAAAACAGACACTGAGTCCATGCTGACACTCATTCATGCAGTTATCTAATCAGCTAATCATGTGGCAGCAGTGGTGCATTGCATAAAATCATGCTGATACGCACAAGCGGTTTAACGAAACGTTCGCATCAGCCATCATAATGAGAAGAAATCTTAGTGATCTTTTGTTTTTAATTGTTGCATGGTTGTTTGAACCACACAGGCTGGTTTGTCTATTTCTATAACTGATGATCTCCTGGGATTTTTTTTTTTTTTTTTTTTAACTGTCTCGAGTTTACACAGAATGGTGCAATAAAGAAAAAACACACAGTGAGCAGTGGTTCTGTGGACACAAACAGAGAGAGAGAGAGAGAGAGAGAGAGAGAGAGAGAGAGAGAGAGAGAGAGAGAGAGAGAGAGAGATCACTGACAGAAAGGCTACAGTAACTCATATATCCACTCTGTACCACTGTGTTAAGAAAAGCATCTCAGAATGCACATGTCGCACCTTGAGGTGGCGCTACACCAGGTTCCACTTCTGTCTGCAGGCTGCAGTGGACTCAGACTCACCAAAAGTGGACTAGACTGAAAAAATGTAGGCTGGTCTGATGAATCTGGATTTCTTCTGAGACATACAGATGATTCAGAATTCGGTGTCAACAGCATGAATCCATGAACCCAATCTGCCTTGTGTCAACAGTCCAGGCTGGTGGAGGTGGTGTAATGGTGTGAGGGATGTATTTTTGGCACACTTTCAGTCTGTTAATATCAATCAAGTGGCTCAGTGTATTTAAGTATTGTTGCTGATCATGTTCATCCCTTAATGACCGCAACTTACCATTTTCTACCGGCTACTTCCAGCACGACAATGCAACATCACCAAGCAAAATTCATTTCAGACTGGTTTTAGGAACATGTTCATGAAGTTCCATGTTCTTCACTGGTTTTCCCAGTCACCTGACCTGTGGGATTTGGAGATTCACAGCATGAAAGCGCACCTGAAAAATCTGCAGGAATTGCTGATACAATCGTGTCAACATGGATCAGAATCTCAAAGGAAATGCTTCCAACATCTTGTGGAGTCCAGGACATGAAGAAACATTAGTGTAAACATAAAAAGAAGAAAACCAAAGCATCAATGAAAAGCATCATAATGATTATTGGGGGAAAAAAGTAATGTCTCGCAGCGACTCCACAAACAATTTATGAATCATCACCCAGTCCATACCCCACTACATCCTCTCTATTAGTGTTACTCTATTAGTGTAGGCTGTGAGGTTCCATAAGCCTAAGGCAGTGCCAGTGTGTCTGTTTTGCTGTGGTCAACAGAGCGCAAATTGCACGGCAAACTGTTCTGAGAAGGAGGAGCGACCGATTCGGAGCATTTCTCTTCAAATACACTCTGCAACGTTAGGGACCATCACTAAATTGCAGAAAAAGTGTAAAAACTTTAACATTCCCAGCTGCCTGAGTTCACTAAAGTCTTGCTGTACAGGGGACATGGAAAAGGCTGTATTTTATGTAATCAAATGCTTCACACACAGACAAACTGATTAGCTGAATGGTTCATTGGGAGAGGATTACACCTTATTAATCACAACAGCAGCCTCCAAATTAAATGTACATCTGTGAGCAGCATAGTTGGGCATATTTCTATTATTTATATTTATGAACACCTAATAAAATTTTAAACAATCAGAATTATCATTGATAATGATGGAGCGAGAGAATAAATAGCAATCACAGCACAAAGTACGATAGTGGCTAAGTAGAGTTGTTCCATCATACAGTGTCTTCTAATCCCGGTTCGTCGTGATATATACAGTAGTTTTACTGCCGTTACTGCGGTTTTGTGCTTGAACTGTTTTCTGGTTGGGGTGGATTCATGTTATGGTGTGTGAAAAAGTTCTCCACAGTGGTTCAAGCTCACGGGTTTCCACCGAGGCTTTCCCTTGCCCATGACACTGTGTCAGCGGGTTAAACTGTCACAGTTTAGACTCCTGTGCATGCAATGGGCCACAAGATGAGAGCCTTTCCACAAGCCAGCCAGTCAGCCAGCCACACTTACACACACACACACACACACACACACACACACACACACACACACAGACAGAAGAAAACCAGTGGGCTGTCATTCATAAACAGAAAACCCTCCATGTGAGGGGGAGAGTTGATGTATGTAGCTTTAAGCTGAACACACACTTATACATGGCAGGAAATCACAAAGACCTCCCACTCTGCTTTCTCTTCACAGCCAAAAAGTCCGCCGGCATATGAGTCAGTGAGAGAAGTGTACCGTCATTTCTCCACAAGGCTTCTGTTTAGGTGGGAGTGCTTGCGAACCGTTTCAAGCTCTGAGCAACAATCAACGTGGATTCCCCTCCTCATTAAGCCGTAACCGATTCTTTTAGCTTTAAACTTTCACTTTAGCTCAGTGGAAATTTAAGTGTGGCACAGCATCGAGATTTCACTTGAAAATCTCCCAAAGACATTTGAATAAACCTATAAAGGTTTTATATGAGCGTATGCTGGAAAATGGGTTTAGGCAACATCTCCTGATAATGACAACACCACTGCGCTGAAGTGTAGAGAGCCGGTGCTTTAAGGAGTTCACATGAAATAAAATGTGTTGAATTTGGAAACAAAAGTTGTATAAGTGTTCGAGAAGTGTTGTCATGACAAATTCAGTCCACAGTGTTGAGTGTTCTCAAACGCTTATTTACATCAGCATTAATGGGTTTAGAACCTGAATCATCACGAACCCGGATCTTTGCTCAAGGAAGCATGATTTCAACCTTGGACGTCAGCCAAAAGCCAGAAATTCCAGAAACATCAATGTTGGCATTTTGCTAGAAGAGAAAAGTAAAACATTTACTATAAACAGAAATAATACAAAAGATTCAGTTTGGCTGAAGAGAAAAAAATAGAACTTTTGCTGTTATGTATGTAAATCTGCTAAAATCTACAGCCTGAATTGAACGAGGTCTTGGACACGGCCCAAATCGGCGTGCTTCAGAATAACTAGACAACAGCGCCCTATGTAAAGCTGAGAGTCGAAGCGGGCTCAGAAATCGTGTTTAATCTTCCAAAACTTTCGGCTGCAAATACGTCTGTGAGCATTAATCATAATCAACACTGAAAACCTTTTTTCAGTAAAGTGCAAGCGTGACTATGTGCAAACGTGTTAGTGTCACACTGAGACGTGGTTTAAAACTGTTTAAGACCCCTAGAAATAGACATGCATGTTTGCCACATAGCTGAGCATCAAGAGAAATCAAACACTCGTTTATTCATTCACTAGTTGATCCACTTCAGGCTGATGTTAGATAAGTCCTGTAGCATGTTCCAATAATACAGACCGGAGTTTATCGCAATACATCATCACATCTACTCACTTGTTTACCAGCACAATCAATACACCTACCGGTATTTTTTTGAGAAGTGAGAGGAAACCAGAGAACATGAAGAAAAAACCCACATACACATGGAGGGGGAAGATGTACAAAAACTCCATGCAAACCCACTGTATTACTGGGCCACCATAATAAATAAAGAAAATAAATACTACAAAATAAATAAAAAAACAATAAAGACTAAGTAATAAGAACAGCCGCTGGTATTTGTCCTTCAGTTGAGCCTGGCACGTATGTATGTGTGTGCACCTCTGCTGTGTGTGCTATAGTTAAAAGCTCACGTTATGCTGAATTACGAGCAAGCTTCTATCCTTTAACCAGACTATCGACATGGTTCACAAGCTATTCAGTTAATATCGTGTTGGCATGAATACTAGCACACATTGCCAAATAAATAAATAAATAAATAAATAACACTAATATGTAACAAAATGTTCCTCTGCTTAAATAACAACTCAAACAACTTACTAATTATCTGCGATTTCTGCATTATGCGTGCTGTATATACACAGATATCGCTGACTTTATACTATCGTTTTTAGCCAATAAACAGTAGGAGTTAGTACCTTCTCATACCAAACCTGAAAGCGAGGGTTTTTCAAGTGGTCACTAAAGAAAGTTACTGTCTGACATCAGAGATTCAAGTGACTTCAGGTCTGATGTAGATGATTCACAGTGAGCTGGAATCGACCCACCAGTGGTGGGAAATGTCAAAGCTGTGCCACGCAGCCCAAAATCAAGTGACAACAACAACAACCAAAAAACGTCTACCCGGATTTGCGCATGTTCTTGTGGGCATCGCAAAAAGAGGTCATTCAAATGGGTTGAGTGATCTGGATTATGATAGTCGAACGTGACACAATAAAACAAAAGCACCAAAGACGAAAAGCACAAAGAAATAAAGCTTGTTAAATCGTAGAATTTAGTCAGAGGTATGTAATGAACATGTGGACAATTCAGTAGCCCGGGTGCGTGGGATAAGAAGGATGAGTCTGGCCTATTAGTTGTGTTGTCTTTTTTCTTTAGATAGATAGATAGATAGATAGATAGATAGATAGATAGATAGATACATGGATGGATAGATGGATGGATAGATGGATGGATAGATGGATAGATAGATAGATAGATTGATACATGGATAGATGGATAGATAAAAAGTTTAAAAAAACGTGTCAAACTCACCATTAGCCTCAACAGGAATGCCTTCACCACCACCTAATATTTCTTGTTACTAATTTGCATACCTGGAATCCCTTTAAAATATACATTAAACAGGAATAACACTATTGAAGAAAAGCAGTTTTGGACATCTGACCTCACTGTGTGCTTAACCTTTTTTGGTTCAATTCCAAAATGTGACCTAAATTAAGCATCTAGTGATTATAATGCTAATCCTGTATAAATCCTACAACCACTGGTTTTTGAGAAATCACGCTAACAAGAGATGCAGAAATCATGGATCCTTCAGTTTCTAAACATGACCATGTAAGTAAAATCTTAGGATCTCAAACAGGAAGAAAGCAATTGACCAAAAACTATTTCAGACATCGCTGTGACCTTAACACTCGAGTGGCTCAATTTGTATTTTTTTCCCGAAAGTCTTATCAGTTCATCTGCCGGTTAGAATATTAATGGTGTTTAAATCCTACAACAACTAGTCCATGAGATACTCATACTAACAAGATTCACTTTCGCATGCTGCGGTGCTGACTTCATGTGTTTCCATTAAAAGCTTTGTTACAAGACGACGTAAATCATATACTCATTCAGTTCACTTAGTCCGTATTAATGCACTTAACCACCTTACACGATCACATTACGTCAGCAACCTAGATATTTAGGCTTCTTGGCAACCAAATCATGAGACTCAGCAACACACTAGAGCTTTGACTTTGTGTAATGGTCTGAGCTTATGTGCTCATGGTGTAATGTCTGCTTATTTCTCATTTGTCAATGCCAGCACTTGTGAGCGGGTATCCGGACAACACGCACAAACTCTTCAGTCAACACGCTACCTACGGTTACCATGAGCCTTCACACTCGCACTCAAGCGGTAAAGGATCAGGCCAACATTCCACAAGCCTCTCACAAGTGTGAGATCTGGGAGCGTTGCCTTGCACTCGGTGCCAAAGAGCAAGAGGCAGGCCGAGACAGTACCACGCTTTTGGAACAGAATGTGTTCATTAACCCTTCGTCATACAGGATAACGTTCTGATTGAACTGAAGCAATACGTCATTAAGGAA
Organism: Hemibagrus guttatus; assembly: GCA_033459395.1. Taxonomy (NCBI): domain Eukaryota; kingdom Metazoa; phylum Chordata; class Actinopteri; order Siluriformes; family Bagridae; genus Hemibagrus; species Hemibagrus guttatus. The sequence continues at coordinate 24,047,050 of JAUCMX010000005.1, read as the reverse complement.
CAACAAAAAAAAAATCCTTGACAGGCAAATCTCTCAACCGCAAGACCGGAGCAGCTAGAGGAACGCGGCGAGATTCGCCAGCAGCGTTGTCTGTCGTTAAAAAAACATTCATAATGCTTACGCAAAACTATCACTATTCACAAAGAAGCTGTTTTTTTTGGTCTGTGGCTGAGGCTTTCGTCAGATATGTGTGCCTTAACTTACAACATCACAGTAATGATTCTACTTCTCACTTTTCTCTCGTTTCAAGCGGACACGTGTCACTCCAGTGTCTGAAGACAAAGGAAGTGTCTCGTGGGTGTCTGGCAAGTGCAATGCCACATTTGTCATTGCTGCAAAACCAACATGACAGGATTGCCCACGAGCACGGAGACTCACAGACAAATTAGTGAGTTTTAATTCAGCAGAGGTGCTTGAGCATTAGCAGGTACCATGACCGTATCCTGTGGCATGAAACTTTCCTAAAACCCTCAGAAATGTCTGTGTTTTAAAATGTTCTGCATTTTAAACTTTCAGTTTCCTCAGGACACAAGAGTGAGCGCTTCCTGTAGTGCGTTTTCCTTGACGTGTGAAAGCTCTTTTCCTGCAGGAGATACACCAACGTGTCAGACTAGTAGTGAGCATTTTTATACGTTAAAACATGCAGAAATCTTTCCAAACACACACACAGTCTGTTTCCACACCTAACTGCACCACGCTTCCTCTGATCTTTCAGCACTGCTTGAATGATCCCACCATCTAACAAGGAAGGGTACAAGGAAGCAAGCAGCGTGACTCTTCTCTGTTCTGGCATCTACAGTAGGAGGTGGAATGTACTTTCCTCAGATGTCTGAACAGCTGCCTTCAAATAACATCTAAAATAATGCTGTTTGTTTGCTTTTCATTGAATATTACTTTCCCAACAGAGTTTTTAGACTGATGGTATTTTGAGTCTGTGACCTACTGAACCAGCGTGGATGTGTTCACTGATAAAGAAGGTCCAGTCACTTCTGTAAATCCCTCTGGATAACAGCGTCAGCCAAACACCATAAATGTAAATGTAAGTGTAAAAATGACTAACGCAACATTCACGAGTCGGGTTGCACAATCACGAAATTCAACATCTTTAATCGCAGAGAAATGAATGAAATCACTTGTCCTAGTATTCAGATTTAAAGCCAAGATCTAATTCTGTCTAAAAATGACTGCTTTACTGAATCCAAAACCACACATGAGCAGAAACATCTGAATGATAAACATAGAAGTCCAGACTAGCTGCCCAGGCGAGCACGATGTTGGAGCTACGCCAATGCTGCGAGAGCCAGAACTAGATAAAAATAGGTGAAAGCGCCAGCTCAAATGACCGTGCGAATGCACTCATCGCGAGGAAGTCACATGGGTCACTGATGGAGATGCAGCTCTGCAAACACTGATCACTATCATCTGCTAGAGTTTAGAGCTTTAGCCAAGGTTCCCCCTCTCTCTCTCACTCTCACACACACACACACACAGAGCAAGTGGATTATATTAGGACCACGTTCGTCTCTCCAGCATTCCACACTTTAAACTGGGACGAGTGTAAAAATAGATCTTTAAAAGTAAAGACATCTGGACTAGAAAATTCTGACAATTGTGTAGTAAAAAGCTGAAAAAATAGGTGAAGGGAAGGTGAAGTCTTTTGGGAAATTGTTGTACAGTAGATGGATGGCTGTGTGTGTGTGTGTGTGTGTAAATAAAAAGAAGCTTGTTAGTGGCCTGTGGCCATCTTGAAGGGCCAGGATTCTGGTGCTGCTCCCAATACAAGCAGAGCACTTTAAATAGATCCACTATTGAAAGTTGCGGGTATTTTATTAGAAAAAGAAAAAAGAAAAAAGGAGAAAAAACTGCACATTTATCACCACTTAATCTGCTAGTAGAGTAAAATGAAGAAGGAAGTGGGCAGAGTGAGAGAGAGAGAGAGAGAGAGACAGAGAGAGAGAGAGAGAGAGAGAGAGAGAGAGAGAGAGAGAGAGAGAGAGAGAGAGATGGCTTAGCAGTACAGCTTTAAATTTCTCGACTGTGTTCAAGTCAAATATTACAAAATGAATGCTTGTAAAAAATAATAAATAAATAAACAAACTGCATTTGTTCCCAATGTTTGTGTACTGACTCTCACTACTGACCAAACACAATGCTCTACAACTCCACTCTGCACAATCATGATTTTATAAGATCGAAGGCATGTTTAAAAAATAAATAACTAGCTATTTAGCTAGCTGGCTAGATCGATAGACAGATATTTCAGCAATTATATAAATGTACATGAACCAATGTGGGAAGAAAACACATCTAAATTTCACTTATTAGATTTGGGTATGATCAGTGTGAAATGAACTCAGTAGTATTTAAATAAAATGACTGATCTTTATAAACAAGTAGGAGAAAAAAATAAGTTATTTCACTCCATGACTCATTTCTTCCATCTGTAGCATCAGAGTTTACCCTGATTTCAAGAGCATGTTTGGGGTTTGCCGTTTTCTCCTCAGTCTTATTGTATTTTGTTCATCAAAATAACAGCATAGGCATTTCTAAATGATGTTTAACAATTTTATAATCAAGCTCTCAATTAGATGGATAGTGTTGGCTCAGTGGTCAAGGGTGGGGGCTCTGAGGCTGCTGATATGATGCGATTTCCACGCACAAGATAATGATTAGCTAGGCCTGCTGTGTGTGCATGATGAATAAAATCACACACTGACCTCACACCTGAACTAAGAATCAACGCAACGATGCTGATTATGCAAGCGACTCTGTGCTATTCCACCATGTGTGGTTTAATCCCCTAAAGTGAACTCTTCAGTCATACTGTTTTCCCCTTTAGCGTCAGCATCCTCGTGAGATTTCATAACGTAACCATATATACACCGATCAGGCATAACATTATGAGCACTGAGAGGTGAAGTGAATAAGACTGATCATCTCCTAATCATGGCACCTGTTAGTGGGTGGGATATATTAGGCAGCAAGTGAACATTTTGTCCTCAAAGTTGATGTGTTAGAAGCAGGAAAAGTGGGCAAGCGTAAGTATTTGAGCGAGTTTGACAAGGGCCAAATTGTGATGGCTAGACGACTGGATCAGAGCATCTCCAAAACTGCAGCTCTTGTGACGTGTTCCCGGTCTGCAGTGGTCAGTATCTATCAAAAGTGTTCTTGAAGTCCTTTAAGTGTCCTTTAAGTCCTGTAAGTTGGGACTTAAAGGATCTGTTGCTAACATCTTGGTGCCAGATACCTCAGCACCTTCAGGGATCTAGTGGATTCAGACTCCAAACACAAGCAGAGAGTCTATACACACAGAGACGTTCCCATTAAACCCTAGTGAAAGTGGCAGAGAGGGAAAGTCAATAAAAGGCTTAGCAGCGACACATGAGAACTAGTTCAGCTGGACTTGAGACTCGGACACTCCCTTTCTCCAGGACTGATTACGCAGGTACATATTAATGCTGCAGCTGATTATAGCCACTATCACCGGCAACACAAACTGAGTGATAGTGAAGGGACATGGTGTCCCTGTACAATAAACACCTGAGGAGCTTTAAATGCTATTCCACACGCTGATGCTTTAGATACTTGAATGAGTGGTCAGAGTGCTACTGGAGCTTGTTTTTTTGTTTTTTTCCCTTTCAGCCACCTGCTCGGTCATGTCGCTCAGTCATGGTGAGCACATCCTCTACTCTAATTCCAGTTTCAGGCCTGGCAGAGATACGGTTACTTACGCATGCTTTTTTCCACACACAGTTCACATGAGAGGTCCTTCTCAGTCAGCTGGATTCATTTTGAACTCGGAAGAATGCAACAAAAGGGTAAACGACCGTGTCGAGCGACGGCCATGTGATTGATCACAAGCCTGGAAAACGTTGCCAAGTTTACACTGTGCTTAGTCACTTGCGCTCTTACTTAATGCCATGAAGTCATTGAGATAAAAAAAAAAAAAAAAAAAGTTATCTAGCGTTGTGTTAAAAATAAATAAATAAATAAATAAATAAATAAATAAAGGACATATAATGAGCCATGATGTTCTAAGGAAATAATCAGTTACTGCAAAGAAGAGATGATTATTTTCCAATAAAAAAAAAAATTTTTTATCTTTTACTGTCCTCTTATTACCACATCAATTGGACAATGATTACAAAAAGTCTAACAAAGACCGCTAATGAGATATTATTTCACAATAACCCTTTATTAAGTAATCATATAAATATATTATTATAATAAGTATTTAAAAATAATTGTCTAACTTTTTTTAACAAAATTTTTAAGATTTTAAAAAATAAATTTGTGTTAATTTCTTTTTGTGGACATGAAATAAAAGTATCATAATAATCAGTTCTTTTAAAACGCAACATTATTGGGGTTTTGGTGGGGTGGGGGGACTTTTTTGGCTGGCAGTTTTGTGGTGTATTCTAGATTTCAAGCCCCCTCACCAGCTTCTCCACTTCTCTCGTGATATGAATAAGACAGAAATGCTGCCTGTCATGCAATCAAGAAACTGCAAAGACTTCGATCTTGAAGCCATTTCTCTGTCAGAACGACGCTGACTGTTACAAAGTGCACACACTGGAGACTCCTTAAAAAAATGCAAAACGAACATTTCCTTACAGAACTCTTCACCAGATCAACAATTACGTTCCCGTAGAGCGTCTATCCCGTACGTGTGTGTGTTTTACTAGAGAATCAATTTGAACGTATTTGAGTGTATTCATGTAAAATTAGCAGTTGTGGTGTGAATCATAACCTATCAACCAATCAGAAATCATTTGCTTCTTTGCATTTTTTTCCCAAAAAAAAATAAGACTGGGGGAAAAAAAAAAAAAAGTTGATCAGTGCACGAACACTAGTTTCTAAACCATAGCCTACAGATGATTATAGCGGCTTATGACTGGTTGCTGCACACTTTATACAACACTTGATCCAAGCTTTAAGGCTAAATTGAAGATGAAGACGAAGATAAGACCTCAGCCATAAGATACGGTTTCAACCCGTCAGAGCAATGAACGCTAACGTGATCTCGTAAAGCAGCATCTTAATTTGAATTTCGGCTGTCGTAACACAGCGACACTACGAATGGCACTATTCTTCTGCAGCCAGAAGGAATGTTTAAAACATGAATGAACGGCTGAGCTCGGGCTATTTTTAAGTCCGTAGTAAGACTGGGTTTTCGCTTTCCAGACAAGAGCGCGTGGCTCAGGTGTCTCCACGCTGCTGGAAACTCCTACACTCTATTCAAATGATGCAGGGTGTGCCTTACACATTTGGATGTGTCCCAGAGCAAGGGGAGGTTGGTTCTGGGTTGGGGTGATGGGGGGGTCCCCCTCAATGAAGGAAAGAGTGAGTAAGAGTCAGCAACTGTCAAGAGCAAAATCCCCAACACAAATATGTGCTGCTCACTCAGGTGCAGAGAAACAGAGCCAGGCAGAGCATTAAAGCATGAAAAGACCTGCGGTTGAGGACAGAGGAACTTTCCCTGACATATACGTGTGTGTCCCCGCTATTTAAATGACAATAATGATGAGGGTGAAACAAGACAACAGTAGATGATGTGCTTTGAAAGGTGCGTGATTCTTGCTGTTGGCTTGTGAGTCATCAGTCTGCTTTCTCACCTTTGACTGCACATCTAAAAGAGATAGTAAACATTTCCTGGGTGGAGAGATCTCTCTTTTATCTTCTACTATGAGCACTTCCTGTTGTCGGTGTACAGCTTCAGAGCTTTTTCAGTCTCTTAAGAACAGGGCTAGGCGTATTACAATACATCAATACCGGACAAAATCAGGTCATTTTGTGATTTGGTAAAATATTATGATGTTTCTCAAATTCTAACATTACCAAATGTCCTAAATGAACCCCTCTATCTAGTCACCTGGATATTGCCCCCCACCAGTCAGTTCTCCCCGGTCACACGACCGCTCCCAAATGAGGAAGGTGAAGATTAACACGTGATTCCTCCGAAACGTGTGAGACTTTTTCAAAACAGCACAAGGAGGCGCAACACGATTTGCTAGTGATGCTATAACTGGAGAGAGAGATAGCTGTCGACATCAGATTGAGTAGGACATCACACCCACACAGGAAGCACGGGGATGTGGATGACTGTGGCATGATTGGGTTTCGAACTTTGTTTTTGTTTTGTTTTTTTATTTCTTTAAGAAGCATCTCTGAAAGTGTTGATATGAGACTCGTGTCTCTAGAACACGTAAAGCCGAGCAGATGCTCTGACAACTAGAAAGATGAACATGCCCAACTCACTCATGTAATTAGGCTAATATGTAAGTTCAGACCACTTTGGCGAATGAAGTTTATCCACTGAGAGTTCCAGTGGTCTCAGAGAACTCATTTACCTCCATCAAAATGCAGCCTAGTTCCAGTTGCAGCTTGTGCGGAGTAATAGGATCTGGTAATGGTGGCTCTCAGGAGGTACAGCTGAAGAAACGTGTGTGCGATGTGTGTATTAGATATGCATGCATGACCTGCACTTTGTGTACTTCTTATGACACTGATGTTCCAGGACATGCAGCTTAAAAGCAAGAGTCTCAGATGACTGAACAGAAAGTGGTGAACAAAACCCCAAGTCAAAATCCCCTTTGATCAAAGGATACAAGGTTCTCTACTCATCTGCTGATTGATTACCGATCGCTAAAAAAAGAAAAAAAAAAACATTTTGTGGGCAAAAGCTAAAAAAAAGTTATACAACTTCTGTAGAATAACACTAAAGAGTAATTTCCTTTAGGTGGATAAGCTGATTAGTTTTCTGATTAGTTTTAAATGAGCCAAAAAACCCCAAAATGTGCTAATGAAGTGCAGCTTTTGACACCAGGGATGAGTTACTACATTACGTCTTTTTAAACATATTTAAATTGTGATTAAATCTGATTGGTTGCACATTTCTTCCCTCTTTTTAATGTTTTATTAAAGAATGCAAAAGTTCGGTTTAGTGACTAAATGATGGGTCACAGTCTGGCATTCAATTATTTCACAATGATTCACATAGAAGATTTAAAAACATAATGACGCTTAAGCAAAAAAAAAAAAGAAAAAAAAGAAAAAAAAAGGAAGCCGGAGTTACCACCCAGACATCCATATATAATATATATATATATATATATATATATATATATATATATACACAGTGGGGCAAAAAAGTATTTAGTCAGCCACCAATTGTGCAAGTTCTCCCACTTAAAAAGATGAGAGAGGCCTGTAATTTTCATCATAGGTACACTTCAACTATGAGAGACAGAATGAGAAAAAAAAAATCCAGAAAATCACATTGTCTGATTTTTAAAGAATTTATTTGCAAGTTATGGTGGAAAATAAGTATTTGGTCAATAACAAAAGTTCATCTCAATACTTTGTTATATACCCTTTGTTGGCAATGACAGAGGTCAAACGTTTTCTGTAAGTCGCCACAAGGTTTTTACACACTGTTGCTGGTAGTTTGGCCCATTCCTCCATGCAGATCTCCTCTAGAGCAGTGATGTTTTGGGGCTGTCGCTGGGCAACACGGATTTTCAACTCCCTCCAAAGATTTTCTATGGGGTTGAGATCTGGAGACTGGCTAGGCCACTCCAGGACCTTGAAATGCTTCTTACGAAGCCACTCCTTCGTTGCCTGGGCGGTGTGTTTGGGATCATTGTCATGCTGAAAGACCCAGCCACATTTCATCTTCAATGCCCTTGCTGATGGAAGGAGGTTTTTACTCAAAATCTCATGATACATGGCCCCATTCATTCTTTTCTTTACACGGATCAGTCGTCCTGGTCCCTTTGCAGAAAAACAGCCCCAAAGCATGATGTTTCCACCTCCATGCTTCACAGCAGTTATGGTGTTCTTTGGATGCAACTCAGCATTCTTTCTCCTCCAAACACGACAAGTTGAGCTTTTACCAAAAAGTTCTATTTTGGTTTCATCTGACCATATGACATTCTCCCAATCCTCTTCTGGATCATCCAAATGCTCTCTAGCAAACTTCAGACGGGCCCGGACATGTACTGGCTTAAGCAGGGGGACACGTCTGGCACTGCAGGATTTGAGTCCCTGGCGGCGTAGTGTGTTACTGATGGTAGCCTTTGTTACTTTGGTCCCAGCTCTCTGCAGGTCATTCACTAGGTCCCCCCGTGTGGTTCTGGGATTTTTGCTCACCGTTCTTGTGATCATTTTGACCCCACGGGGTGAGATCTTGCGTGGAGCCCCAGATTGAGGGAGATTATCAGTGGTCTTGTATGTCTTCCATTTTCTAATAATTGCTCCCACAGTTGATTTCTTCACACCAAGCTGCTTACCTATTGCAGATTCAGTCTTCCCAGCCTGGTGCAGGTCTACAATTTTGTTTCTGGTGTCCTTTGACAGCTCTTTGGTCTTGGCCATAGTGGAGTTTGGAGTCTGACTGTTTGAGGTTGTGGACAGGTGTCTTTTATACTGATAACCAGTTCAAACCGGTGCCATTAATACAGGTAACGAGTGGAGGACAGAGGAGCCTCTTAAAGAAGAAGTTACAGGTCTGTGAGAGCCAGAAATCTTGCTTTTTTGTAGGTGACCAAATACTTATTTTCCACCATAACTTGCAAATAAATTCTTTAAAAATCATCAGAAAATGTGATTTTCTGGATTTTTTTTTTCTCATTCTGTCTCTCATAGTTGAAGTGTACCTATGATGAAAATTACAGGCCTCTCTCATCTTTTTAAGTGGGAGAACTTGCACAATTGGTGGCTGACTAAATACTTTTTTGCCCCACTGTATATATATATACACATATATATATAAAAATATATATATATATATATATATATATATATATATATACACACACACACACACACACACATACACACACATACACATACACACTTCCTTCTCTGTGACATTAATCACTGTTGCTCTGTTGAGACATGCTGATGTCTGCTGTTCTGTTTGTGGAGACTGCGCAGATACTTAAAGGATCAATTTGAGTAAAAACGGTAATCGATTAGAATTCCCGCCTCATCATCACTATCTTTGGGAGAATAAAGGAGATACTGCAGTGAGCTATTGATCGCCACATTGCCTGTTAAATCAGCCGTATCAGCGCCGCTGACGCATCAAACCAGTTATGATAAACAGCTGAGCTTTTGTGCTCTTTGTGTCTTAACAAGCCAGAGACAAGCGAGAGTGTTGGATTGGCATTTCCTTCACCGATTCCTGTTCCGCTTGAAAGTCTGGAAAAGAGCTGTAACAACTTGTTCAAGGTGGCACTGTTTCAGATCTGACTGAAAAAAAAGAAAATTTAAGTCAGCAATTTTTTTTTTTGAAAATGTGTTAGATTAGAGAAGAGAATTTGACCGTATTATAAATGGAGATATTAAATATGTGTCAGGAGGAAAAACCCCTGAAGATCCGTATCTACAAGACCGCTTTCACACCTGTTTGTCTGTTTGCCGAATCTGAAACACAGCAAAATTCATACTTTTCGTTCGTTTGCTAAAGAAAACTCTGGTTGAAGGGCATGTAGAACTAAAAACGTGAACATTTTTATTCATTGATCAGAATTACAGAGATGGAAAAAAGGTACACAAACATTTGGCCACGCAAAAAAAAAAAAAAAAAAAATCACAGCACAGAGACTCTTGAAACAAATGATTAGATAGCTAAATAAATCAGCATTGTAAAATATATCGTGTATCACAGTCGCCAATTACTTTCTCTGTTTTGAACAATTCTGTAGTCTACAGCTCTGTTCTATGGATCGGTTTGTTCAGTTTAGCAGTGTTTATCTATAGAGGAAAAAAAACCAAAAAACAACATGATGTTTGCTTCAATTCCTGCATCTGGGTCAGTTACTATAGTTTGCTTTGGACCGAGCACACCCCCAGTCTCGGACACGTTGTTTAGATTTGCGCTCGCGTGTGTTGCTATTCTCACCTTCCCAAACCAAAGAGGAACCACACCAAAAAGAGTTGGTGTTGGAATGGACTAAACAGTGCATGAGAAAGAAATTTAAACTACATCCCTGTGGAATGCCATGCTGCTGTGATTAGAGCGATTTCAGCTCACCATTATGGCAAAAGACTGAGAGAGTTCTGCGGTTTCCAGCTCCATCCTCCGCGCAGGCTTTCCTCCAGAACAGTAGCAGGGCCTTGGTGACAGAACTGGAGAACAGGAATAAGTGAGAGAGGAATTAGAGAGGAAGTAGTCAAGGGAGGAAATGAATGTGACCCGCCTGATGTGAGTCACGTCTATAGTCTCGACCATTGGCTTTCGTCAAACGGTAAAATATTTACGAAAACAGAACGCAACATTGTTGTTCGCATTCCCACCACAACAATACACCCATTCTCTTTATGTGGCTGGTGGTGAAGCAGATGTGTGGAACTCTGCCAGTTTTACTCATTTATAAACCTCTGGAGGACATGTAATCGCATCTAGTTAACGTTATCTGGATCTAAGAACATTTATTTAACCAACGAGCTCTGTGGGACAAATTTCACATGCAAAAAAACCCATGAAAATCCTCCACCACTGCAGGCTTCCCACTGGAAACAAGCTGATGTTCTGAACTAGTTTTCTTTACATAAATTTGAAAAAAAACGTCTTTTCCTAGCAGTCCTCTAGGCGTTCTGCAGCTGTGGAAGCCCATAAATCAGCTCTGAACAGCTTCATGGACTTCTAGGTAAAACAGCGGAAACTCCCCCCCCCAAAGCGTTCTCTTGTCCTGGAAGGTGTCCGTTTTCTCAGATAACTGTGCCTTCCTTTAACGGAATGAGGGATGGCTGTGTTGTGAAACCAGAGCACGATCCACCCCAATCTACTTCACACAAACACAGACAAAACCACAACCGTTAAAGATAAGTGAGCAAACTTTAGACTGTTGGCAGGAAAATCAGATCTAATCATTCAGATAAATTCCAGAAAGACAGCTCTTGTGAATTTGCAATGCAAATTCTAACGGCAACGAGGATCTAGTCTCTGCGTAAAACAGGACGGGCACGCCGAGACTTGATCCAGCCAGGAAATCAGAACTGATACGCAAGAAAGCAGTAGGTCATAAAATGCTGCTTTAGGTAAAAAAAGGACACCGTTTATGCTAGTTTAGTTTACTACAGCAATTTATTACACTGGGCCATAATAAAGCAACATAAAATAAACATATTTCTGCAAGTAAATTCCTGAAGAACTTTTTGCATTGTAATCTCTGCTGCTTGCCTGTGTGACCTAATCAGCTTGTTGTGGGGAGCAAATCAATACACATTCAAATAGTATCTGTATAAATATTTTACAAGTTGAACAAATTGCCTTTTTTTTTTATTTACAAATATGACTGTGTCGCAGTTGCGGTTCAATATTTACTCTGACATCTAACAGTACATTTAACAATCCAGTTAATTTCCTAAAATCACCGTATCACAGAGATCGCAGTTAAATGGAGTGATTTTGTTTCAGCATTGCAGCAAGATGGAAAAACCAACAAAGATAAAGTAGCACTGAAGTGTGAGAATAATAGATACCTAAATTTGCGATCAAGCACTAATAAAATATCGTGTTTATGTAGCACCTTTGTTATCTTCAAATCAAGTCTAGTTACTAATCTGTATGTCCGAAATACCTTTCAAATATATTGAAGGAAGCTGCTGATGAAAATCTAATTCAGACATTTGAACTCGCTGACCCTGTCTGGATCAATTCTCCAAATTGTAATCAGTTAATTTGCTAATTCTCTGAAGAAGCTGAAAACATAATGAGGGGACAAAAAGACAAAACACACAAAAAAGAAAAAGAATTTGTTCTCCAATACAGGTTTTAATCCATCATATACAGTTGCACTACACACAGTCTTTTCGAAGGCTGTTAGCTAGCCCTAGCTAGCATTAACACTGCTGTTAGCTAGCAAACTCGAATATCTATCTTCTGCTTCACCTTAAATCTCTTCAAATTGAGATTTCTCAATTTTTCAAATTCTGAAAAGCCTAGCCTTTCATCCTTAATTAATCATTGTGGGGGTTTTTTTGTGTGTTATAAGTAAAATGATGTTTTGTAATATTGTCTTATTTGAATTACTATTTATTTCAATTGATAAGAATTTTGAACTAAACATTTTGCATACTGCAGCTTTAAAGCTTTAATGATATACCTACTGTAGTCCTGTGTGACTGTTTAAACCCATTTCAACCTCCAGCTTCTGTTTTGTTTTGTTTTTTTAACTCAAAATCATTCTTAAATGATGGCTCTTGTGTGTTTCCGTTTATTTAAAGAAATTCAATTAGATTAACTGAAAACATTTTACTATATGGCCTAAGGTGCAGTATGCTTTGCCTATGATTAGACTCAAGTCTTTAGTAACAGAAACCTCTCTGTTACTCATCTCTCACTCATCCCCAACACTGACACTGTGTACAGCAGAAGTGCAGAATGAAGTGCAGGCGCTCCGAGGTGACGCTCAGGCAATGGCGCTGTGTTAAATGTAAACACAAGCTTACACTGTGTCAGACCCATCCATGTTCTCACACTCGCTAAGAAAAACAAATCGGGCTCATTTACAGTCGGTGATTTCCCCCCCCCAAGAAGCCTGCACTGAGCGCTGAGGAGTAGCAACACGACTGTATGAAACGCTTCCTCTCGGGATTAACAGAGGGCCTGCTGTTCTGCACACAATGATCTATAGCGTGATGAACTCGGTGAACTCACAAGCTTCCATGTGTGAAGTCCCTCCCCTACTGCACCGCCTCCCAGCTCAGGCCCTGCCTCCTGCAAGGGGGCTCAGCTGACTCTGGCATATGTTGCCAGCGCAAGTGTTTGACAGCTTCCGTCAGCTGAGCTGCTCCACTCGCTAACAGATACAAGTGTCTGAGTGCACAAATTACCGATGTGATGTTCGGTGCATCACAAAGCAGCAAAACCAGTAGAATAAAAAATAAACACACACGTTCAATAAAAAAAAAATCATGATAAATCCGTCTAATCGGGTTTTCTCGCATTTGCACGGTGCTACTACAGAATCACAGCGTCAGTCTGCACAGAAGCGCAAACCGCACTGGTGTTGGAGCGATACGATGAGCTTCCTCTAGACTAATCAGGCCAAGTGACGAGCGCTCAGGAGCTTGTTACTCTGAACCACGACAAAGCCACAAACTTCGAAGCACGAGCAAGAAGGCAGCCCGTGCAACATGGAGGATTCTTTCAATTTAGATGCAACCGAATAGTTTAAATTCGACTGGTCTTATAATTGACAGATTAAGCCTGCTAATGGCGGACAATGGGGCACTTTTGTTTCCCATGGGCAAAGCTTTAAAAGATTAGACAGCGCCTCTCATTTATGCAAACTGCTCTACAATAAAGCCCTTATTCATGTCCTAAAAGGAGCACCTTAAAATAATTATATATATATATATATATATATATATATATATATATATATATATATATATATATATATATATATATACACACACACACACACACACACACACACACACACACACACACACACATACACACAAGGCAGCCCATTCACAATAGGGCTATGTGCCTGTGATATTATATAGCCAATACTCATAGTTTGTCTCAAATGAGCAGCTTCACGATGGAAGGATGGGGGAGAAGCCTGACTGGCGCCTGAGGGGAAAGTCAGGGGGAGAAGACAGGAGAGAAGAGGGGGAGAGGGGCAGCTCTGCTCTGACAGAAAGGCCTTATCGTGACATATCGTTGCAGCTGAGCTAAAGGCTCGGGAAAGGCGATCCGTTCACACACACTCACCTCTGCGCCTTTCCTGAGGCAGCAGTCCAAGCGGTGGTCACAGTTGTGCAAATGTGCGCAAGTCTTTAAACTTAGCTCCTATATGCGGAGGCACATGGCAGATTGGATTGCATGAATGGACCATGTGTGTGCGCACGTGACCAGTGTGGAAAGAATAAATCTCATCTTCTTATAAGAGAGGACCTCAAGCCTGCCACTAGTGGAACTATAACCATGTATGGAAAATATTACAAAGGCATTTTAGTAGTTAATAGAAAAAAGCCAGAAATCACAATGTGCAACTGAGTGTGCGCACATTTACACACATACATCTGTGAAACATTTTGATGTTCCTAGTCATCATTACCTGAACTGCAGCACAAAATCTGGTAAGAAAATAAAAGCACAAGGCTCTTTTCAGCTCTGCAGTGCATACAGTACAACAAATTAGTTGTAAATCTGATCTGTAGGATTGGTGGTGATGAAGTAGGTCATGGCGATTTGTGCTATTACACTGAAGATACTTTGCTTCTGCAAAGGGGCCTGCAAGAAAACAAAACAAAGTCTATCCCATTGACTTACCACTCACCTACTCTGATAGAAAAGTGCTAACATCTACACATCTGCACTGGGGCTGCATGATAATGGCTAAAACGATAATCCAAGTGGTTCTGCTTTTTAAGGAATTGGCAAAAATAATCATGAATAATGTGTACTGCACTTTATTTTATATTGACAGTAAACAGGGCTTTCTTTACTTAATATTGTATATTAGATTACATCCTTTAAACCATAGCTATCACTATCTATGAGGACACAGTAGTCCAGACCTCAATATTTCGGTAGGTTTTGCTTTTCTTTTTTTTTTAATGGTTACCTCTCCAGCTGTAAAATTTAAATAGGAAACACTAAAACATCAAGGCAGAATCTAGTCCACTGTGAGGAAACTTGCACTGCACTCCATGACCCAATCAGTCGTGATGAACTGACCTCAGAACAGCTGGAAATATATATTTTTTAATCCTTTCCCTATGACTTAATCACCCATCATGTTTATAAAATACAATTTATTTTTAACCTGCTTGCTAGTTGCAGTAACGTTAGCTGAGAGGATTAAGCTACAAGCTCCGTAGCTGCCTATAAATAAACACTTAATATTGGATAATTAATGAGAATTAAATTAAAGCATTGTGGAATGATATGCTTTAATAACATACTTCATGCATTATTAACTATTGTACAGACGGCACAGGCTTGTGTAATTTAATTGAGAAATGAACAGCTAACTTGTTTTGTGGAACAAAATACTTAAAGCAGTAAAATTAAATGGTCTAACTTGAGTCTGGGTTTATGAGCAAATTAAAATGCAGACAAAAATCTGATTAAAATTTCGATGTCAGCCATGTTTCAAATTCATTTTAAAATACATTTTCTACATAATGTAGTCTTGGCCAATTCCAACCGACCAGACAGCTCTGTTATACAATGGCTACCAACCAAGCGGAAACGTTTTAAACTGCTGCTCATATTGCATCCCAGGGCAGCGTAACACACCTACATCAAACTACTATTCGCAGTCTTCTGCATACGGCCTCACAAATTCCATTGACTGGCTGGCGCACAAATGAGTGTGGCAGCGTCAGGGTTCGTACCCGTTCTACCTTTTAAAATAAAAGTACTTTTAAAAGTACACTAGATAAAAGGTGGCCACAGAGCATAACCAAATAGTTACTACATGCACTATACAGCCAAAGGTTTGCAGGCAACAGTCACCAGAACTTTGGCAGCACAGAGCTGTCTATAATGTCTTTGTGAAGATGTTCTGTAGCATTCTGATTTCCCTTTATGGGAACTAGCTTAATCCCACAAGGTCTAACCTAGACCTGTTCCAGCATGACAAATCCCCCATTAGACAAAGCTAAGGTCCATAAAGAGGAGATTTGCTGATGATGGTGTGGAAGAACTTGTGACCTGCAGAGCCCAACCCCACTGAGCATCTTTAGGATGAAGTGGAACACCATCTTCTCGCTAACGCTCTCATACAGGGCCATGTTCCAAAATGTCTTCCCAGAAGAGTTTATTATAGTAGCAAAGGGTTACTAAGTCCATATTACTGCCTATGGTTTAAGCATGATATGCATCACATCCACTGACTGGTGGATTAATTTGATGACACAACGTAAGCCAAAGCTACGAAAAAGCAACACTGGTAACCTGTCACCCAGTGCAGCTGTTCCAGATAACTACAAAGGGTGGGATGTTCCTAGAACACACTCCTCTCAGCTCCAAGCATGGGCATCACACACTTACCAGAACGGTGGGCAAGAAAAATACTTCTTCCTATCAGCTATCATCCTATATAACAAAAATAGACTCAGAGAAAACCTCAGCACACCCATGTGTACATTTAGGTCTTGCTCTGACCCCCAGAGACAAAAAGCCAATAGGAGCCGTTCACAGATCCCACGTTACAGCTGCGCTTCATAAATTAATCTTTGACTAGAGAGCCGTAGCAACAGGTGTCTGCTCGGGCTCACTGCTTGAGCATTACTCACATGCTGAGCTAGAAAGATCAAAAACCACACAAGCATTCCAGCTACTTTGCTATTGGCAGGATTGAATGGTATGTTCCTCCCATGATCCCTTACACCCCCACCAAGCACCCCTGAAGCACCCCACAAATGCTAAGTTGATAACAGTGTGCTCTTTACACCATTTAGACCTTAGTGACCCCTGCACTAGACAGCTCTCCAGCTGCAGCTACATTTCCACTGCTATTAATTCCTAGAGGTAAGCATTTTATATAGATATTCATAGCAA
This sequence comes from Hemibagrus guttatus, assembly GCA_033459395.1. NCBI lineage: Eukaryota > Metazoa > Chordata > Actinopteri > Siluriformes > Bagridae > Hemibagrus > Hemibagrus guttatus. The sequence goes on along the minus strand of JAUCMX010000005.1, from coordinate 24,030,516 downwards.
TAATGAGGGGACACCATGGGTGTTCCTGTGAGCTGCAAATGAAAAAAAATCTGCTCCCCAATACAGAATCTTTTCAGCTCTTCCGGGATCCTGGATCCCTCTCATGTGGACTCTCCTGTCAGCTCACCGCACAGGATTTCAACTGGGTTTAGTTCAGGGGACTTGCATGACCATGTCAAAACCTTGCTGCAAGATGACCACAGACATACACAGACACTATTCATGGCTCTTGAGAAATAGCCTGACATGTGAAATGGGTCGGTTTTTAGGAAGCAGTTCAGCGCTCTCAAAAATCTAGAATCAGATGGAAACCACAGTCTTTCCTTTGACTAGGAAGCAAGTTGAGTAGAAACCTTTCTTCTTACCAGCAGAAAATTTGGGGAAGTTTGGAATAGTAAACCTTCAGCCCCAAAAAGCTTGAGAGCTGATGGCGGAAATGAAGTAGCGCTGAAGTTTGTACCCATCACCCCATCATCATGACACACTGATGTGATGTGTACTCTTTGCCTGTTGGCTGCCACTGGTGCCGTTTTCGCAGCCAAGTGCAAGGTTTCAATCTGCTCCAGCACAGGAACATCAATAGCTGCAGACTTGAGTGATTGTTTTAAGTTAATGGCTATTGCCTACATGTGTCATATGCGAGGTAAAGCCATAAGAGTACATCTTGTGGACACCAGACCATCACCTGCCTATTCAGTCACGAGTGCATTAGTGATGTCAGTAACATTTAGGTGAGGGTTTTGTGCAGGCCACTCGTGGAAAAGTTCATTTATTTCAGTAATTCAACTCAAATTGTGAAACTCGTGTATTAAATAAATTCAGTGCACACAGACTGAAGTTTAAGTCTGTGGTTCTTTTAATTGTGATGATTTTGGCTCACATTTAACAAAAAAAAAACAATTCATTCTCTCAACAAATTAGAATATGGTGACATGCCAATCAGCTAATCAACTCAAAACACCCGCAAAGGTTTCCTGAGCCTTCAAAATGGTCTCTCAGTTTGGTTCACTAGGCTACACAATCATGGGGAAGACTGCTGATCTGACAGTTGTCCAGAAGACAATCATTGACACCCTTCACAAGGAGGGTAAGCCACAAACATTCATTGCCAAAGAAGCTGGCTGTTCACAGAGTGCTGTATCCAAGCATGTTAACAGAAAGTTGAGTGGAAGGAAAAAGTGCGGAAGAAAAAGATGCACAACCAACCGAGAGAACCGCAGCCTTATGAGGATTGTCAAGCAAAATCCATTCAAGAATTTGAGTGAACTTCACAAGGAATGGACTGAGGCTGGGGTCAAGGCATCAAGAGCCACCACACACAGACGTGTCAAGGAATTTGGTTACAGTTGTCGTATTCCTCTTGTTAAGCCACTCCTGAACCACAGACAACGTCAGAGGCGTCTTACCTGGGCTAAGGAGAAGAAGAACTGGACTGTTGCCCAGTGGTCCAAAGTCCTCTTTTCAGATGAGAGCAAGTTTTTGTATTTTATTTGGAAACCAAGGTCCTAGAGTCTGGAGGACGGGTGGAGAAGCTTGAAGTCCAGTGTTAAGTTTCCACAGTCTGTGATGATTTGGGGTGCAATGTCATCTGCTGGTGTTGGTCCATTGTGTTTTTTGAAAACCAAAGTCACTGTACCCGTTTACCAAGAAATTTTGGAGCACTTCATGCTTCCTTCTGTTTTTTGAAGATGCTGATTTCATTTTCCAGCAGGATTTGGCACTGCCCACACTGCCAAAACCACCAAAAGTTGGTTAAATGACCATGGTGTTGGTGTGCTTGACTGGCCAGCAAACTCACCAGACCTGAACCCCATAGAGAATCTATGGGGTATTGTAAAGAGGAAAATGAGAAACAAGAGACCAAAAAATGCAGATGAGCTGAAGGCCACTGTCAAAGAAACCTGGGCTTCCATACCACCTCAGCAGTGCCACAAACTGATCACCTCCATGCCATGCCCAATTGAGGCAGTAATTAAAGCAAAAGGAGCCCCTACCAAGTATTGAGTACATGTACAGTAAATGAACATACTTTCCAGAAGGCCAACAATTCACTAAGAATGAAAAAAAAAAATTTTTTTATTGGTCTTATGAAGTATTCTAATTTGTTGAGAGAGTGAATTGGTGGGTTTTTGTTAAATGTAAGCAAAAATAATCACAATTAAAAGAACCAAAAGACTTAAACTACTTCAGTCTGTGTGCATTGAATTTATTTAATACACGATTTGACAATTTGAGTTGAATTACTGAAATAAATTAACTTTTCCACAACATTCTAATTTATTGAGATGCACCTGTACACCACGTCTTCATGGACCTTGCTTAGCGCACACTGAACACTCATGCTCATGATCATCAGGCCTCTTACTTCCAGTGAAAGTACAGACTATAATTTGTCATCAGTGAAGATCATTTAAAAATGACTCAATGTTTCATAGCAATATCTAATTATACATGCTTGAGGAAAAACACACAGAAAAAGAGCGGCAATGAGGAGCGAAAGCAGAGCGCCCAATTAGCCTGAAGTGCAGCCTACAGCAGATATAGTAAAAATCATGTTTTTCTTTTTTCATTAAGTAAGTAATAAGCGAATAACGCATTAAATGATCATTTTCTGCTGGAACACCCCATTAATATTCATCTAGTTCACCTGGTATTGATATTTATGCAATTAATGTTCAATATAGAGTGCTGATTTTTCCCACTAACCAGTATGTTTCACTAAATACCTAATTATTCATCTCATCTCTCCGCAACTCCATTGGCTAAAACAGAATTCCAAGTGTTGCGATATTATGGACATTTTAAAAAAGGGAGCTGGCAATTACATTCATCATCCAGTCAGTAATACTCCCCTTCTTAAAAAGATTACCTTTCTGTTGTCAAGGAAAAATCTACACTTTCGAGAATTTTCTCAACAGTACAGCCAGTCATGCTGTTACTCAGCAATGAAAAGGCTTTAGTCTTGAACGCAGTGTACCGCAGCCAGATCAGCACATTGTTCGAGCCGACGGCAAAATTGGAGGCTGCTTACGGTAAATGTGTGTTAAAACACACATTTGTGTGTGTTGGGGGGCGGTTAAAGTCTGTCTAGCAGTGAACTCCGGTGACTTACAGCACTCCGTTTGTGTAGGGAGTCTGATTTAAGGGAGGCAGATGACATTTAGTCAAAACTTACAAGGTTTCTACTTTTCTCGCTAACCGCATAGCTTCTCACTCACACTCCTTGGCATTCACGGCACGTTCCAGGATGCTCGCCAAGAGCAAAAAGTAAAGCATTTAAAGAGACGACTGGAGGGGGGGAAAAAAGACCAATTTAAAAAAAAAGGGATCGCTTTGCAAAGAAAAAAGACCTAGAGTGAACCAAATAAGATGACTCACATGGCAATGACCAAAATCAGGAGGAGACCTCATTGCCCTGTCTGCTGAGCACATGGAGTATTGGAGAAGTAGAGTGAGGGTTTGAGAAGTATTTTAAGACATCTGGCAGCAGCATCACTGTGTACATTACAGACTGCAGATCCAGAATAGCCACAGCGGCTCTCAACTCTGTCCTAGTTTGGACTCTTTGTTGGAATGCTGTATGCTAATGAGACACAAGTTCTCCACCTCATAAAATGTCATGGCGGGCCACATGAGACGCGAGCGGCACAGAACCAGCTGTACTGCTGTGGTCATAGATTCCATGAGTGAAAATACACACTGACTCAGCACACAGAAAGCGAGGGGGGAGGGGGGGGGGTCTTAGAGAGAGAGAGAGAGAGAGAGAGAGAGAGAGAGAGACAGAGAGAGACAGAGAGAGCACAAATGTGGGCCAGACAGCAGGCAGGAAAAGGATAAAGTGAGATAAAAGTGAATCACAGCGTCATGCTTTAAGGAGGGAAAGAGAGCGAGAGAGAGAGACGGAGAGCGAGCGAGCGATGACTATAATAAGGCATGAGGAGAACGAGAATTCCAGGGAATATGAGGCTGTTGCTATTTCACACCAAGTCCTACAAGAGAAATACTAAGCTCGTGCAGCAATAAATAAATACATTTTTAAAAAAGATCAATAAAAGGCAGAGAACTTACCAAAAAACAAGAAGCGTGATTTCTCTCTCGTCTCCTGTAGGGCATTTCTGTGCTCTGCGGCTACTTTCACCCACAGGCTGTTTTCTGTTAGATTAGAAAGCATGGAGAAAATGAGGTGCAACAGCCTGACTGGAAGAAGACACTACAGGCGTCACTTTCTCTCCATCACTTTCTGAAACATGACAATAACGGTGATCTCAACGGTAACACTCTCACACTACAACCATTAACACTTTCTCTAGACTCTTAAGGTACATATTTATTATATACCGCCAGTTTGCACATGAATACTGTGATGTAAATACTGATGGAAATGTGGTTTCATATCAACTGTTTCATATCTGCACTGCTACCTTTAATTTAACTCATTGTACTCTATATTTAACGCTTTTCTTCTTAGTCTTATTTTTGTATGTATATATAAAAATAAATCAATATTTTTCATTTTTCTTTTGTGTGTTGTATCTTATCTTGTAACTGACTAAGCTGCTTTAACACAAGAATTCCCCTGATGGGATCAATAAGATATCTATCCATCCATCTATCTATCCATCTATCCACCAATTTATCTATCCATCTACATATCTATCCATCCATCTACCTATCCATCTATCCATTTATTTATCCACCCATCCATCCATCCATCCATCCATCCATCCATTTATCTATCCATCTATCCACCCATTTATCTATCCATCCATCCATCTATCTATATATCTACCCATCCATCCATCTATCTATCCATTTATCTATCCATCTATATATCTATCCATCTATCCATTTATTTATCCACCCATCCTTCCATCCATCCATTTATCTATCCATCTATCCACCCATTTATCTATCCATCCATCCATCCATCCATCCATCTATCCACCCATTTATCTATCCATCTATATATCTATCCATCCATCTACCTATCCATCTATCCATTTATTTATCCACCCATCCATCCATCCATCCATTTATCTATCCATCTATCCACCCATCCATCCATCCATCCATCCATCCATCTATCTATATATCTACCCATCCATCCATCTATCCACCCATTTATCTATCCATCTATATATCTATCCATCCATCTACCTATCCATCTATCCATTTATTTATCCACCCATCCATCCATCCATCCATTTATCTATCCATCTATATATCTATCCTTCCATCTACCTATCCATCTATCCATTTATTTATCCACCCATCCATCCATCTATCCACCCATTTATCTATCCATCTATATATCTATCCATCCATCTACCTATCCATCTATCCATTTATTTATCCACCCATCCATCCATTTATCTATCCATCTATCCACCCATCCATCCATCTATCTATATATCTACCCATCCATCCATCTATCCATCTATCCATTATTTATCCACCCATCTATCTATCCATCCATCCATCCATCCATCCATCTACTTATCCATCTATCCATTTATTTATCCACCCATCCATCCATTTATCTATCCATCTATCCACCCATTTATCTATCCATCCATCTACCTACCCGTCCATCCACCCATCTACCTATCCGTCCATCCATTATTTATCCACCCATCTATCTATCCATCCATCCATCTACTTATCCATCCATCCATCTATCCACCAATCTATCTATCCATCTATCTACTTATCCCTCCATCCATCTACCTATCCATCTATCCACCCATCCATCTATCCATCTACCTATCCATCCACCGATAAAACAAATTATGGACCTAAAAACACCAACTTTCGGAATACTACAGTGAAAAAATGTATTTTCTGTAGTTACTGAATTCCGATGTCAACATCGGATGTGAACAAATGTTATAGTTTCCGCTCATCCAACATGAATGTTTTAATCAATTTAATTAATCAACTTTTTTTTGTACTGTATTTCCCAACAGCTTGTGACGCAGCATGAAAAGAAAAAAGACGTTGTAGCTGGCTGAATTCAGGTGTTTTGGAGGAAACGTGTTAGTCTTGGTAGCTATTTTATGAATGGTGGGTGGGAACTGGCCCCGACCAAATTAGGGAGAAAATTGTCAAGAAATATATGTGAAGAACTTCCAAAATAGTAGAATTTTGTTACACCCCAGAACATTTTCAGATTTCTTTATGAGGCTACAGAATGATTCCCTAAATTGGACTGGTTTTGCTGGAGTAAGGCTCTCTAGTGGATTGGGGGAATCCTGAAGTAATCATGAAAAATAAAAGCATCCCTGCCAACACTTTTTATACTGTCCACAGCAGTGGAGGTCTGTTAACAAGTTATCGGGCTTCCTGCCGCAGAACACTGAAAGGTCATGGTGGGATATTTCCAGCTCATCTCTTATAAAACACAAAACTGTGGCTGATTAATCACAAGCTCAGTTTTCATCATAACACTTATTTATGTCCATATATAAGCACAAATATCAGTCAGTGCACTGCTCCCTAAAGAAAACAGAACAAAATCTTTTAGGACTCTGACACGTTTAAAAAATGATGTGATCTGAATCAAAATCAGGAAAGGGGTAACCTCCTGTTCCACATCACTGTCTGTGGGTCTGTTTGTCTTCCTGTGTGCGTGTCTGTGACTGTCTGTGTGTCTCTGTGTGTGTGTGTCTGTCTGTCTGTGCATGTCTGTGTGTGTGTGTGTCTGTCTGTCTGTCTGTCTGTCTGTTTGTCTGTGTGTGTGTGTATGAGTGTGTTTCTCTATCTATGTGTATGTGTGCCTGTCTATATCTCTCTCTCAGACACAGGTAAAAGAAAGCCCTGACTTGACCCAACTTTCCAGTGAAAAAGTGCACCATCATGCTATGCACATTCTTAGCATTCTTATCATCACAGATCACACACTTCTGTAGCAGCCATATTTTGTGTAGTCAGTGTTAATACATGTTTAGCCTGCATGCTGCTCGCTGCTCGTGTCGATGGTGACTCCGGTCTGAAAATCCACTAACACAGGAGCACAGTGGAAGAGTTTCTGCTACAACTTGTTTGTAGTGAAGCACGCAATCACCTCATATTTAAAAACACAACACAACGATTCAGCTGACACTAAAAGTGCACGTCATGACTCTTTGTAATGTTAATTAAGAGATGTTTAAAGCTAAAGAAATCCATCCAAGTGACCAGCTAGCAGCTGCTAAAAGATGAGCTGGGCTGGTCAAGGAGCTCATGTATTTATTTATTATAAATATTTGTTTAATGAAGGCAGGGTGACATTGCCAAAAAAAAGAAATAACTGTAGATTAATAAATATAAATACATATTTGTTTGACTATACAGTTTGCTGTTTGAGAAAATAAATAAATAAACACAACACTCATCAGCTCCCTTAATAGTTGCTAACATAACACGAGGTCGATGAGTACGGTGAATATTGGTTTGTGATGCAACACGGCGTTATATTTCGCATAAACATTTTCAAACCCATACCAATTCAATATCTCTGATGTGCTCAGTTATCTGCAAAGTGCTGCTTGTTTATCTTTTTTTTCCCCTGCGTGCAGTGTGGTGCGGGTTGTAGCAGGCGATTTTAAACAGCATTTACGGTTGTTTTAATTAAGCGTTTCAATATGCATTATGCTTCTAAAAAAATTTCTCAATTAGAACGTTTTGAAATTCTTGCTCATTCGATTAAACCGAATTAATCTTGAAAATCACCCTGCATCATTGATTTTTATTTTAGCCATTTAAATATTATGTCTATCAGGTAATGAAGAAGCTGGAAATTACAACCTGGACATGTCACCTGCTTGAGCCTGTGCTTTATCAGCTATGTCCACCATCACTGCCCTGGCAAATATTTTCATAGAAATTATTTAAATTTAAAAAAAAAAAAAAAAAAGCTAAAAAAAAAAATCTAGACTTGAGTATTCTCAAGAGAAAGTAAGCAAGTACATGTTGCACTAATTTTAATACACACTTATCATAACATTGAACCTGAGAAAGAGTGCCGCCTCCCTGGACTTTTAAAGACATCGACTTCCATAAACATCTCCGGTGGCTCTGGTTCAGAGTTACGACACTTGGGGAATTCAGAAGGATTGCAGCTTCCATTGTAAGGCCTTAAAGCTGGAATAAGAGCTACTGAAAGCAAAAACAGCAGGCTTTGATTCCAGGCAGCTGCCTGTGCAAGAGTTCGAGAATTACAGTAGTTAATCCCAAGAGTTTGGGTATAAGTGACGCTGAATGCATCACCCCCGTGCAGGATAAAGCCAGCGTATGCCTCGGCAAGCCAAAGTCATGTGCCATCTGGCACCGAGAATCCTGTGTAACACCACGCTTCAGGAAAAGTCCAAGTACTCTGGCAGGAGCTACCAGAGCCTGTCTCTCCCCAGAGGTAAATCAGCTGCTACAGAAACACTCAGCTCTCTGGGTAGAAGACAATGACCATCTGCTGGCTCTAAAACAGAAATAGAAGGCCGCTCCACCCAAGGGCAAATTTGATGGAACTTTGGCACATAAGGAGGGTAATGCAAGGGGTTCCTGTTCAGTGCGGAAGGAAAAAGACTGAAGGAGAGGAATTAGGAAAAAATGAAACTGTGTGTGTACGTGTGTGTGCGCGTGTGTGTGTGTGCGTATCTAACTGGGTCAGGAAAGATTGTTTTCACATCCTGTCCAGAAATACTGTGGTAATTTGACACTAGTCTCTTAAAGGGAATTTTCACACGTTCAAAATAAATTCAGTTAAGCGAAATATTAAGGCATAGTGTCATCTTTCTCTCCGTACGCAATCGTTCTGTCTCTCTCCAGGCTGCAGAGGAGCAGACAAAATGGCTCCCAACACAGGATGTCCTCACTTTATCAGTTTAGATCCATTAGTGACGTGATCTGTCATAATTGATCCGGCCCACTCCGTCTCTTTTGAAGCATCCGGCCTCAACTCTCCAGAGTGCCTAATTGAGAGAGGAGCTCTGTATTTAGGAGGCTGTTACAAGCTCAAGCCCAGTTCAAGTTCCTCTGGGCACTAATAAAGAGTGCAGTCTCCTGGTTCCTCCTGCTACATTTGAAATGGAATAATGGCATTAGATGAAGACAACTTTCGCCTAAAGCGGGATTTAGTCGAAAACATATCCTGGTTCATGGAGGACATGGAATGTCATTTGTTTCATTAGAAGTCTAAACGACTTCATGAATAATATGGAGTACTGTAGCTACACAAATCAAGCTCTTAGAATGAAGTGTAAATATTTTAGGACGATACCAAGAAAGAGACATAGAGACATATATTGAATAATGGAAATATATTTTTAGGCATTTGCAATTCAGTAATAATTCACACATTCACTAGCTGGCTTATCCTGATGTGGCATAACGTGTGAGGGGTTCTCACCTGTTACTTCTGTAAATAGATAAATAAATAAACAAAAACAAATATCTACTTATACACCGATCAGGCATAACATTATGACCACCTGCCTAATATTGTGTTGGTTCCCCTTTTGCTGCCAAAACAGCCCTGACCCGTCATGCACTGTGTATTCTGACACCTTTCTATCAGAATCAGCATTAACTTCTTCAGCAATCTGAGCAACAGTAGCTCGTCTGTTGGATCGGATCACACGGGCCAGCCTTCGCTCACCACCTGTATCAATGAGCCTTGGCCGCCCATGACCCTGTCTCCGGTTCACCACTGTTCCACCACTTTTGATAGATACTGACCACTGCAGACTGGGAACACCCCACAAGCGCTTAGTGTGAATCAGCTATTCAATTGGAGAATGCTAGTGAACACTCAAACAAATAAATCACTCAAAAATACAGGATAAGAGAAGTATTAGTTGGCCAATTAATACAGGAGATGACCTGATCTGCCCCAAAGCCCCGACCCCTACCTCACATTTCCCTCAGGCTTCTCAAGTCTTGTCAAAGTTGATAGAGAATGTTTTGAGTTCCTCAAAAATCTACTAAAGTATGCTTGAATTTAGCTAATATTAGATAAGCATACAAGTACCTATATTTAACTGCAGTTATAGTATATAGTCAGGTAACTATCTAGATTAGTAAAAAACCACTGGCAGTAGAATTAGTAGAAAACCACAAGTCATGATTTGATCGTTTTACCCCAAAAGATTAAAAAGCAGCTTACAACAAATTGTCAAATGTAACACTGACAACATTTTATATACATGTTACTGTTTTTTATTTTGCTGTCCTGCGCAAGTTAGAGGCCAGACGTGTTCAGTCATCTGAGTAGTGGCTGAAACAGTGATAACTTCAGCCATGTGGACATCAGCCAACTGATTTGCTAAAGGATTATCCAGGAAATTATTACCATTTACTGTGCATTAAAACTAAATTTATTTTAAAATAACAAAACAAAACAAAAAAATCCTACCATTAAGCTGAGTTTTACTAATTGCCACTGTCACCCAGCAGTTCCTGACCACACAGCTGAAAACAGTATTAAGCCCTGCCCTACGCTACTTAAGCCTCAAATAGTGGATCGGTTCTGGACAATTAAATCATGTTTTACTTATATATATATATATAATTATAAATATAAATATATACATAATTAGCTCCACAAAAACCAATTAGCATGCACAGATGATTAGCATAGCCATGAACCTGTAAAATCCGCATAAATCAAAGAAAATGCATAACGTCGATGTATTCCTTGGCCCTGGGTCTATTTTTTCCAGTCTACACCTCTCACCCTTGGCTCACTGATCCACCTTGGTATGAGGATCTGCCCTGGCATCTGTTCTGTAATGCTACAATGATGCCAGAGCAAATGGAAATTAAGACCAGGGGTAACAGGGCAGTTCTTCTCCCTTTATAGCCCCATCTGTTCCAAGAATGTTCATTCAGCTGAACAGACATCTCACCTATCGGGATCACACCCCCACCCCGAGTGAGGGCAAAAATCAGCAGGAGGCCATTTGGTACGCTTTACCATAACTCTAGTGCCCAAACTGTGAGAACTTTCATTTCCTTTATGGGTTGTTTGCTGGTCAACCACAACGTTGCTAAGGCATCAATAACAGGCCTTTAGAGTAATTACTGGGGTATTTTTGTCACCACAAGCGAGTTTTGTCTATTCAGCACGGAGTTATCTTCGACAGAGTAACTGATGTTCGAAGGTCAAACGGTAAACATAGCTTACGAGGAAATGTAATTAAAAGCGAACTTCTATATTGGGTTCAGATGAACTTTAGGACTTGCTGCAGGATTAAATGTCACATCAGCGACATGACCGACATGTTAAATAATTCAGGCATGGCTGTGTTGTGTCTATACGTGCATGCGAGTCTTGAAGAACATGAAGCACCGTTGGCTAGCACTCACTCACTCACCCACACACACACACAGGTAAAAAGAGGACATTAGGTCTAAGGAATAGCAGCGTATAAAATTACATTTGATGAAAAGCGCAACCTCCTGGCTTGCTCGTTCAAAAGACAGACGAGCAGAAGAGACAGGGCACTTTAAATGACAGGAACCCGTGGTGATAGTATCACTTTCTCCAAATGGCGACCTCTCTCTTATGTACAGGGAGGGCTGGAGCAATTCAGCCTTCTCTGGGGAGCCGAGTGGTTTCTACAAAGAGGGCCGCCGTCAACTCATCGTGAGCACAGCGATGAAAAGAAACAGCGATTTCAAACATTTCTCCTTAACTCAAGGCTGTTAGTGTTCAGCGTGATGAGTAGCGACTGTGTCATATCCAGACCAACAATACAATCAGAGTGATTCATGAGGCATAATGGATCTTTTCCTTTCTTCGATGATTAAAACTGAAGCATTACCTTTGAAACAGAATTCCTTTTTCTGGCTACAGCAGATGTTGGTAAACAGTGCTGTGTGCTTGAATGAATGACTTCATAAGCGTGTGACTCAGATGTTTGCCCAAAAGCGAGTCGGATATTGGAGATTGCACGGGATTAAATAACAGTGATGCATGCTGTGACACAGCACTGCTGTATCACAGAGAGGATGATAATAGGTGATAGGTGAACTCAATCCAGCAGACGGTGTTCAAGGCTTAATCCTGTTTATTAACGGATTCTTTTCTTGTTTTACAGAGTCAGCTTACGAGCGCACAAAGGAAAAGTGAATCACACTTTTATACGTCAATTACTGGTTTTCAGGTGTTTAATTTTCTATGAACGCACGGCTCTGACCATACTGCCGTCACTGGTTTATATTAAATGCGTTCCTTCTAATACGATATCGTTTCTATAGTAACGCTCCATGTAATCAAAGGTCTTGTTTATTATGAATGCCTCTTCATTGACCGCTTGCGATCAGCTTCATGTTTTTACCACAGCAGTTTTCCGCTGCAATTATTTTCTAAAAGAAATCCTCTCATGCGCCTGTACACACGGTTTAAATGCGCCGACCATGTCTGAATTGTGTGTTCTGCTAAAGACATGGATAAATGAATGAGAGATGAGAGGACGATTGAAGCTGTGAGAAGCAGCTGCTTTCGATACTGCTGTTCCAGCATGGTCTTTATCTGTTACTCTCTACTGGTCAGAGCCATCTCCTAGCAGTCTTGCAATGATTTGATATTTTCCAGCTAGGGAAATGATGCAGTCGAATTGGTCTGTCGTTGTTCTCTGGGACGCATTGACGTGTTCACTTTCACGCTACTAATGTGATGTGACCATATGCATCCCAGACCACCCTCTAACATGGTTTGAGTGATGGGCTCACAGAACGTCCTCGAGACAAACTGTGTTTTTGTCTTATTCAAGAAAAAAAGCAAGAAAAAAAAAAGAGACATATGAAGGAACAATAGTGTTAGGTTGCTATAACTGCTAACAGGAACTAACTTGTTCCACTGTAAAAGCATGATTTGCAGCTCTTAAATAAGGAAAACATTTTAATCGACAAATCAGCGTGATAAGAGGAAATACTTCAGGAAGTGTTGCTTTTAGGAATTAATTAACTTTGTGGTCTTAACAGTAACACTGTGTTGAGTCAGTACCGCATTGCAAGATTTTACAAGAACAGCAACCTTCGTTGTGTTTTATTCCTTAATCCGAAACAGAGATCAGATCATAACGCGCTGACACAACTTATTTAGTCTGCTGTAAAGACAAGAGGCTGTGGTGTAAGATAAAGTCAGCAGATTCACTGAAGCACATTTTAAGTTTACACTTCAGCTTCTACTCCAGAATCTCTGAGAGCGAGTGAGTCAGGCTTTACATGCGCTAAGGACAAGCAAACACGCCTGTTTACTAAGCATGAGCTCACTACAGTATCCATTAACGAGAGCGAGAGAGAGTGCGAGAGAGAGAGAGAGAGAGTGAGAGTGTGTTTGAGTACCTGACCAGACAGGCCACAAAAAGTTCTTTCAGAACGTAAAAGAAAACAACAAAATAAAATAAATACGACTTCATTTTAACAACGTTTATTGTGCCTTTATATAACTAAGTACGCATGTACCATGTGTTACATTCTATTAAAGTGAACTGGACTGAACTGGAGATGGGGGGTGGGGGGTGGAGAGTGGGAGAGAGAGAGAGAGAGAGATGGTTGGAGAGTGGGAGAGAAAAAGGGGGGGTTGGAGAGTGGGAGAGAAAAAGAGAGGGGGGGAGAGAGAGAGAGAGGGTTGGAGAGTGGGAGAGAAAAAGAGAGGGGGGAAGAGAGAGGGTTGGAGAGTGGGAGAGAAAAAGAGAGGGGAAGAGAGGGGGGGAAGAGAGGGGGGGGAGAGAGGGGGGGAGGGAGGGAGAGAGAGAGAGAGAGAGAGAGAGAGAGAGAGAGAGAGAGAGAGAGAGAGAGAGAGAGAGGGTTGGAGAGTGGAAGAGAAAAGAGAGGGGGAGGGGGGGGGGGGGGGGGTTACCCCAGGTCATTCACACTACAGGAGCACAGGTTCATATATCTCCAGGCCTCGTTTCTGTGAACAGTCCACAGCTTTCTCAGAACACAGAATGACCATCATTGTTCAAGACCGAATGGCCATGTTATAAGATTTCACATCACAGCACTACAGATTTCTCGACTATGATTAGTCTGAAGCTGTCCGTTCTGTTTCTGCTGTTATTTCTTAAGTAATAGGGACTTTTCTGGCTTTTCTTAAACAAAGATCTATGGAAGGAGACTCCAGTGTCAGCGTTTCATAAGGGTCAGAAGTACAGCAGTTCATTTAAGTTCTCTGCAGAGCTGAATATTGATGGGGGATTGAGTGCAGCTGCTATAACGTAAGCGATATCCAGGACTAGTTAATATTTAAAATGTTGAATTATAGCCAGGACAGTTTATAACAGCATGTTGTTCTTTAACAAAGAAAAAGGAGGTGGTGGTTTTGTCGGCAAGCTGTGAAGATAAATAAAGCCGTAGCAAGACAATAAAGTGAAGGAAAATAATCCTATAACTACAAATCGAGACCAAATTCCCAGCATCCATTTGTTTATTATTTTTCTACTAGTTATTACATGATTATCTACACATAATTTTAATGCACAAAATCAGATGCTGTATTCAGGGCAGTCATCAACTTCTTTTTAATATTTGAAAACACTATTTTTTTTAATAATTATACTTTCACACCCAGTGTGAGCGAGGACAAGTCAGTAGGAAAGATTTCACAGGCTGCAGAGTGCAAATACAGAGGCCTTCTTGCATAGCAGACAGAATGTTTTCATCTATAGTACAGATTACTAGATATAACTCGCCACATCCTACTGAGAGCATAAAACAAAAACAAAACAGAAAGCAGGTCTCAGGTGCTGGCAGTTTAAAAGACAAAACAGAAATGCTCAACTCAACTCTATAGCGTTCGGTGCTGCTGCTGCATTTATCCCTTATAAGTAAGCCTGAGGCGACAGTGGCAAGGAAAAACTCCCCGAGATGACATGAAGGAACCTTGAGAGGAACCAGACTCAGAAGGAAACCTCTTGCTCATTTGGGTGACACTGGACAGTAAATAATAAATGTTGATCAGGTCCTTATTTCAACAGTTTATAGTCATGAAGAATTGTTCAACCAAGAGTTCCTGAGGAACTAACAGGTCAATGTAGTTCAAAGAAGCTAGAGAAGTTAGCATACTGGAGCAATGAAATCTTTTAAAGATGGCTCTCAGCACGAAGCCTAGCATGGAAGAGTTTAGAGAAATCGCTGACAGAAAGCATGTTTAAGAATATCAGATTTGAACATATTACAAGTTTAAATAGCGACGATGAAGTTGTTCTTTCGGCCACTCCCTACTGCCCCATGCGGATCATTTGGTCCCCATGTTTCCATTTGGCACAGGTTTTATGCCGGATGCCCTTCCTGACGCAACCCTCCCATTTAATCTGGGCTTGGGACCGGCACTGAGAGTTAACTCTTCAGTGGCTCGGTTAGCTTCCTGCCTGGTAATCAAACCCAGGTCGCGGCAATGAAAGCGCAGGATCCTGCCGCTGGACCATCAGAAGGCTAAGTTTAAATCGCGATGATGCCACAGCAAAATTCTCTGGATATTACCGCTCCCCTTTCAAGCAGCAACACTAACCAATCCTGGGCATCTGTGTGGTCAGGTATGCAGAAGAGGGCTTTCCTTTCAGAGTGTTACTCTGCACTGAGCAATAATTTGAGACGTTACATTTGGCTTCAAAAGTTTCAGAAGAAGCACAAATTAGCCATATGTAGTGGAAAGTTGGCTGATGGGTGAGAATTGGGGAGAAAACTAAAATAAACTGACAACATAAAAGCTTTCATCATCATTTTCATTACAGGAATCACTTTAGGGATTTTCTTAATGAAACAGAGTGCAGCGAATGTATGAAAGTTGTTAACGCGAAAGCTGTCGTGTTGGGCGGGAAGCACAGTGTGGTACTAAACCCAAGACTACCTGTAGGAGGTGGTGTGAATTTTGTTGCACTTGAACAATTCCCATGAACATGAACACAACTCGTTCTCAGGTCTGCACTTGTTCAGAAAGTGAAGTAACCTCTGGGTGTGTTTTAGCCGATGGCAACAACATTAGATTCCACAACACACATGTAGCATAAGTGACAGGGGAATGTTATGGGTCAAAGAAGAGGTCAGATGCCTTACATAACGGTACCAAATTACTTAAATATATATAATATATTTAATATATATAATATATTTAAGGTGGGAGGTGGGACCTTAAAGGACCTGCTGCTAACATCTTGGTGCCAGATACCACAGCACACCTTCAGGGATCTAGTGGAGTCCATGCCTCGATGGGTCAAGCCTGTTTTGGCAGCAAAAGGGGGACCAACACAATATTAGGCAGGTGGTCATAACGTTATGCCTGATCGGTGTATATGTATCTATATATACAGTATATATGGTTGTGTTCTCCATGTGTGTTTGTGACGATGTAAGATGAACACAAATACACCAGAGCTTGATAGAATCAAGTGAGTCTGAAAGCAGACCAACACTTCGGCAGCAACAAAAACAATCGCACTGAGATTCGGACCACGACAAACGTGCGCAGTGTGAAAAACCCAGCTTGTGGGAGAACATTATGGATGGAACACCAGTCCATGGCAGGACACCATGTACTATAAATGGTGTAGTGAAATGTCACCATCAATAACTGTGCACCAAATATATGCATCTGTATTTGATATGATTACATTTTGATTGTACCAAGTTAATGCAAACTGAATGAACAAACACTGTACGTTTATGTTACGAAACATAAAGTCTTTCTTTGTCCTGTGGGTGTTGAACAGAAGTGAGAAAAGTAAAACCTGTTCTGTAAAGTCTGCATAATGAATTCCTATTCTGTTAGCTCGCTAATGCATGCGTACATCCACACTGTCACCTACACCTAGGGGCAATATAGCACAGCCAAACCACCCAAGTGTAGGTGTTCAGACAGTTGGAGTTAAACACAGACACAAGGAGAACATGTGACACTCCACAGAGATTAAACGAAGCCCAAGGCTAAACCAGGGACATCAGGCTGCGAGTGAGGTCCAATCAGAAGCATTTATGAGAATGATTTACCTTGAGGGCAATTCACTGGAAGTTCTCAGACTTTCACTGATTTTTATTTTAATTCCCCTCTTTGATTTGACTTACAACAGGACTTGCAACAAGGACAATGTTTAATACTGAATAGACAAAAGTATGCCTTTATTCTCCCAGTCACGCTCAAAGCAGAGGTCTCCTCTCTTCCCAGTTAGTGGTCTTGGTCAAAAAAATTAGTGCACACCAGTATGAAAGTAAACCGTCTTATTTACAGCTATTAAATATTCACTGAAGGTTAAGCATCAAAAGGTAATTGTTGTCCCATTCAATCATGGTAGCTGACACGAATAACCCTGCTCCAGCCGATATTCAAAACAAAAATTGAAAATAAAAATGACAAATTTGGAGCCCTGTAAAAGCCGAGAGAAAAAGACTGAGCAGCTAAAAGACAGGTATAACACCCCCACCTCCAACCTCAATAAAAACTGTCAGAATCATTAAGTTTGACACAAACATCGTCCTGCACGCTCAATTCAACACCCACGCACTTCTAATCAAAGCTACAGCACTCATGCCGCTTCCCCAATCACCTCCCTCAGCACCATCAGCTGCCAAAGACATCCCTCAGCAAGTGAATGATGACGTCTGCGCTCGCTACACACAGCATTATCCAGTCTCGACACATTCAGACGCTCCATCCTCCCTGTTGACCTCAGATGACCTTTTCTTCCGCTTGACTCGCTGAAGACCTTGACCTCGGCTGGAGATCCTAATCAAAAAAACGCAGTCCTTGACTCCACAAGAGCCACAATGGATTCTAAACACAACCAACATTAGAGTATATGACAAAATGACAACATTAGAAATGAGATTTTATCCATTCTGTGTGTAAATTAAGTACCACCTGGCAATGAGATGACTGACTCAAATATCTCCTTGGACCAGTGCTATGGCATGTGTAGTCCGACGTTTTTCCAGTTCCCCACTCTAACCTGCAATGACTGCTTGACATGCAAAAGTGGAAGAAAAAAACGTATATCCTGTGCATTAAATATTACAAAGATAAATAAAGCTTTGAAGGACGTAACTGTAGGAAGGTGCTAGATTGCTTTGATAGTTAAGCTAGCACATAACATGTTAAGCAACCAATCTACATCTCTTGTGGCGTTTATTCCTGAGCTTTTGAACCTGTGCCATTTTTCACTGACCCACAAGCGACAAGAGGCACGAGCGACTCGCACCCGGCTAGTGTGAACATATGTTTAGGTCCGAGATGTATGGCATTGAGCGAAGAAGGGTGATGAGCCTTCAGTTATTAGGGGCCTCGTTTTATCAAGGTTCATCAATGGGACTTCACGGTGGTGGTGACATCACGCGTCGTGTCATCAGAAGGAAGCAGGCCGCAGGTCATGACCTGTGCAGAAGGACTCAGCTTTGTAAAGCTCTCAGCAGTGGTATGGTTAATTATAGCCTAACCTCTAGGGATAATTTATAAGGTCAATACTCACACAGACCCATGTCATAAAGGGCTGAGGGTGACAGTCATAACTGAAGCATTATCATCACTTCGAGGCATGCCTATAGCTCACTTTATGACTTATATATTTATAGTTTTGTGAATATTTCTCTGGGTTTGTGGTTAAAATGGCTGTATAAAAAGGCACACACCTTTGCCACTGCACTTTTTCCACAGGCAACATTTTAAACACGAAATATTTGAGCATGTACCTATTAAACTGGCAATGCCATAAACAAACAGAACAGTAGAATCAAATAAGAGATCTGCAACAAGATGCAAAGAGATGACAACATGAAAAAATAAGCATTTTATAAGGAGGCTACATGCTAACTGTGCAAAACATTACCTCAACTCCGTTCAAAAGGATCTTTTCACTCATTACTCACACTAAACTATACTGGAAGACAAGCCCACACACACCAAACACGTGTACAGAGACCATTTGTTTATGTGTGTGTGTTTAGCTTTAAAAAACAACAACAACAACAACAACAAAAGCCAAAGATATCGCTTAACAAACAAACTACAATTTAAACTCACCATTTTTACTCGTCTGACAAAAGAAACACAGCCGTGTGTCCGCATTTCTGCTATTAAAATGTGTCCTGCGTTGCTCATTTTCCCCTGGCGATGGGCTGCGTTAATTAGCAGCGCTGCTAAATCTCGTCTTCTTGTCGTCCATGTGCTCCTCAACGCGCACACACACACACACACACACTCTCTCAGACGCACCCCGTACGCGCACACACACACACACACACGCACACACACACACACGCACACACGCACACACACAGCCGCAGAGCCCCGGTGGCGTCATAACTTCAAAATGGAAAGAGGACTAGATGTGCGCTGGAGCGAAGCCGCTGTACTCTCATATGCACAGGCGCATTTTCTGTAGTTTTCTGCAATGGAGAGCTCCATCACAGTTGGTGTGATGATATAAGTGTGTTACTTTTGTGTTTGCAGTGGGCAGAGGGCCAGTGTGAAGCATGGTCACTCTCCTGTACGTCATAATAAAGCAAAAACGAGTGACGTAATAAAGCCAAGGGAGAGGACTAGTTCAAATAACAACAGCGCACCCATTACATTATCTCTGGGAAATTGTATTTCCTGTTTGTGGAGAGCCTTAGAACTTTCCTCACATCCAAAAACACACAACTGAATGATTGCCCATATATATGTGTGTGTGTGTGTGTGTGTGTGTGTGTGTGTGTGTGTGGGTGTGGGTATGTGTGTGTGAATGGTGTGATGCACCACCTATCATGCACTACTGAAGGTGGCTCTGAAATCACTCCAATCCAGACCAGGATAAAGTGATTACTGAGGATAAAGATGAAGATTTCTTCCTTGTCCAATGGCGAGGATTGTCAATGTGTATAATAATAAGAAGCAATAAGTTTAGCTAGCTAAACTAAAAGCAAACTAATCCATCCCAACACTGACCACAACAAACCAACACTGGTGACTGTTTTACTTTAACAGTATTCATTATTTGGAGGTATAAACCTGGATTTCTTCAGATCTCGCTGAATGTGCTGCTAGGTATGATTTTGCAGTTTGTTACATGAAGAAAAACATGTTGATTAGGTGTGTGTCTTTTAATTCCCAATGGGAATCCTACTGAGATACGGTTAGCCACATTCTATCATTTTATATGGATGCGGATTATTGTTTTGCTTTTTACCTCATGCGGATTATTGTTTTGAGACTGGGACCTTTCATTCATTCATTCATTATCTACCGCTTATCCGATCTATTCTCGGGTCATGGGGAGCCTGTGCCTATCTCAGGCGTCATTGGGCAACAAGGCAGGATACACCCTGGACGGAGTGCCAACCCATCACAGGGCACACACACACTCTCATTCACTCACGCAATCACACACTACGGACAATGCATGTTTTTGGACCGGGGGAGGAAACCGGAGTACCCGGAGGAAACCCCCGAGGCACGGGGAGAACATGCAAACTCCACACACACGGCGGAGGCGAGAATTGAACCCCCAACCCTGGAGGTGTGAGGCAAACGTGCTAACCACTAAGCCACCGTTCCTCCCAGACTGGAACCTTATTAATCTTTATTGGGTCTTACCTGGCAACCCCATTGAAAAAACACATTACACTATATTCTCCTAATTATATTTGATACTCTTTAAGGCATATAAAAAAGATAACACATAAGTACCACCCTGATACACTATAAGGTTCCTTGAAGGGATGTGGAGGCTCAGTCATTAAGGTGGTGGACTACTGATTGAAAGGTTGTGAGTTTGAATCCCAGGTCCACCAAGCTGCTACTGCTGGGCCCCTGAGCACTGACCTTAACTCTTCAATTGTATAAAATGAGATGAAAATGTAAGTTGCTTTGGATAAGGGTGTCGACCAAATGCTGTAAATGGACACAACAAAAGTTCCTGACCATTGCATCTATGTATTCATATTAAACAGATAAAATCCCCCTTTCTGTTATAATAACCTGCACTCCTCTGTGAAGGCTTTCCACTAGATTTGGGAGAGTGGCTGTGGAGATTTGTGTTCACTGATGTTTGGTGACCTGGTCTGGGGTGCAGTTGGTGTTCCACTTCATCAGTGGGGTTGATGTCAGGGATATGTGCAGGACACATGGATTCCTCCACCCAAATCTTGACAAACAATGTTTTCTTGGAGCTTTGTGCACAGGGGCATTGTCCTATCATATCTGAGCCTCAAATTACATCCTGCAGATCTCTGTTACTCCTATATAATTCATGCAAACTTATTGAATCATATTTAGGTCATGCTGTTTTATATCATTGTAGTATCTGACCAAATCTCTCATTTAGCTTATTGTCCATTTTTCAGAAAGGACGTTTCAACACTGATTAGTGTGCTTTTGTCACCGTCTCTTCATCACCATACTGCCAACATACACCGATCAGGCATAACATTATGACCACCTGCCTAATAAGGTCCCCCTTTTGCTGCTAAAACAGCCCTGACCTGTCATGCACTGTGTATTCTGACACCTTTCTATCAGAACCAGCATTAACTACACCAATTTGAGCAACAGTAGCTCGTCTGTTGGATCGGATAACATGGGCCAGCCTTCGCTTCCCATGTGCATCAGTGAGCCTTGGCCGCCCATGACCCTGTCGCCGGGTCACCACTGTTCCTTCCTTGGACCACTTTTGATAGATACTGACCACTGCAGACCGGGAACACCCCACAAGAGCTGCAGTTTTGGAGATGCTCTGATCCAGTGGTCTAGCCATCACAATTTTGCCCTTCGTCAAACTCGCTCAAATCCTTACGCTTGTCCATTTTTCCTGCTTCTAACACATCAACTTTGAGGACAAAATGTTCACTTGCTGCCTAATATATCCCACCCACTAACAGGTGCCATGATGAGGAGATAATCAGTCTTATTCACTTCACCTGTCACTTCACATAATGTTATGCCTGATTGATGTATATCTAGTTTAATGGATTAAAGTTCCTGATACTAATCTGTAAGGTTCAAGAAGAGCCTGCTTCTTCTCTTTCCCCTTAGTAAAGCATGTGAAAGAAACATGCATACACCTGACGTGTTTGATAGAGATTTGATGGGGGTTTTGCAAGTGGAGAATAAACAACATTTATAAAACCTGGATTGAAGTGAATGGTGGTGGTAGCAATGGTGGTGGTGGTGTTTAGCAGTGTATTTTACACTTATGTATAATGAAATTCCAAACATTTATTTGGGATAGGATTAAGTCTTTGCACTTTTTTCATTAAAGAAATAGTCTGTGTGAATTTTACTTCCTTGGCTAAGTGCTTTTAGTACTTCAATGCTTTTTTGCATATAGTTAAACAAATGACCAGGAAAGTGTTCTTTACTCTGGTGATAAATAGTTCAGAGCCTTTAAAAGGGTTCACTTCATGACAACCCAGCTTGAGCTATGCTCATGTCTAACAAATGGACAACCTTTTTAAGCAAAACCCTCTAGCTAAATGGACCTGCTTTGATTTTATAGCAAAAAACCCTGATGATTTCACATTCAGTATATGCAGACAGGGTAAAATCTCTTAAACTGAAAGATGAAGCACTAGATGTTTATTACAAGAAATAATCAATGGCCATAATTAAACAATTCTGCAGTGGCTTTTAAATTTACAGTGTACTTGGGAAATGGTGATTTTGCTGGTTAGGTGTACTCACTGTAAATGCATGCATCCTCTCTCAATGCATTATAGGTTCCTGAGGACTCTCAGAATTTTCACTGCTAAAGTTGAATAGTAAAGTGTGTTGTAGTATTTAAAACAGTTATGATGGTAGTATAAAAACAAATGTGGTTAAATCATACACTGGATTGTATATGAGGCCATTAAAGCTTTCCTTCTCATTAACCTAGTTAAAGTATATTTGAGCCAAAAACATTTGACTCAAGTATGATTTATGGAATAAGGCCAGGAGAAGGGTTACACCACAGATCAAAATCTGATAAGCAACTAAAAATGACTTTGTAACACAAAATCACACCATAGCACTGACACTGCTATGGATTATTATTCAGGGTGGTAATCAAATTGAAACTCACCACACCATAAAAGAAATGCAAGTTCTTAGTCTTAATTGTCAGAGACTGCAAAATGCATTTAATCAAGTTAAAAAGCAAGCCAGCCAAGCATTTCAGAGGACTCTGGAAATAGCTTAGCCTTGTCAAGTAAATCATTTTCTTAACCAGCAAATTTGTGGCTCAAATTGCTACTTCAGCCTTTATAAGCTAAAGTTAGTGGCTGGGTCAGTGATAAGTCTAGCACTTTGAGACTAAACAAATGTGGCATTATAAAAGGGTGTGGCACTGGTCAGGCCATGACCGGCTCCATTTCTTCTAAATCAGGGTGCAGACTAAAAATCCTTACAAGCCAAAAGCTAACATTCCCTGATCCAAGGCTGTCATGGGTCCAACAATGGGCCCAAAAATCATATCACCTTACTGCACCCCCCCCCCCCTTAGTCACACCCCAACCTTGCGCACAAAGCTTCAGTAATTTGAGCTGTTTCGATATTTCAACGAGCCCATCTACAATAGCTATGCATGATTGACAGCCTTGAATCAAGTGAACTTTGACTCACTGTCAGATTGTTTAGCAGTTAAAAGGTGACCTTCAGCTTAACACTGACAGCAAGCATGATTCATTCTTTTACCATCAAGAATTGATTGTAGAAAGAAAGACTATGCAAGTCATACTTAGTCAAATGCAATTTATAAAGAAACATTTATGATTGACAAATTAATACAGTATTTTAATAAGACATATGTACAAAATTTACAAAAAAACCAAAAGCATTAAGTTAAGACCAACAGTGAGTGGTACTGCTGTCCATTGCTAAATATAAAATTAAATACAAATCTGAAACCTCAAGTCAAACTGAGGCAGGGTAAATGTATTAGTCAAGTCTGCAACCATGATGGGGTGCAATCGAGTCCACAGTCATCTCAGAGCAGCGCCATCAAAAGTCAAACAACTTAAGGGCTTTAAAAGGTAAAGTCCCAGTCCAGATCAGCTCAGGAACTACTCAGCATTTCCAGCCTCTTTTTTAAGTGCGCACACTTTTTCCTGAGCTGCTCTTTAGAGTGCAGGAGCTTTCGCTCTTCAGTCTGCAGTCCCACAATGAACTCCGTGGCCTTTTTCAAGATGACCACCTTGGCCGCCTTCTCGTTGTTGGCTACAGCCGGGACCTCGTCACGGAGGGCGAAGAAGCTCAACTTGAGCTCGTTGCGCCGCTGCCGCTCCAGCACGTTGTGAGTCCGCCGTTTGTCGTTGTCCTCGGAGTCCGACGCTTTGGGACTCGAGCACTTGCGGTTTTGTCGGTGCGCGCGCGCGCCGCCGGTGTCGAAGCGGAGCCGCTTGACGGCGGGCTGATCGCTCCGTGTGCACGGCTGCGCCGCGTAGTTGTGCTGCTGGCTGGTCACATGACACCGCTTCAGCACCACGGGGCTGGAGTCGCACTTCTTGGCCGACTTTCTTTTTTCTACAGTCACGACATCGATCTCCTCCTCCTCTTCCTCATCCTCCTCCTCGTCCTCGTCATCTGTGGAGGGGGAGAAAGCTTCGTTAAAGCTCAAGAGAAGCACACTCAGCCGCAACCAAGCCACACCCACTCCGGTAAACGCCTGGAATTCCGCTTATTCACACAGACTAGCGAGAGTCTAACGGAAGGCCACGCCCCCTTTAGGCTAGCGCTTTAACGGTCTCAAACAGCCACCAACGGACTTATCAATATTAACATTTCTTTAAACAAGAAATAAAAAATTGCTCAAGCGACTGAAGTACAAGGATACTAAAATAAAAAAAAAAAAAGTGTAATCAGGACTTACCGGATTCACTGTCGCTACTGCTGCTGCTCCCGCTGTTGGGCGGAGTGTCCATCAGGGAGCTCTCACACTCCTTATTCAACTTCACACACTCGGCCAGTGGGTATGGAAACACCACTGAAGGATCTATGCAGTCCGAAACAGAGTTAACATTAACGTCCTGTAGGTAGCCGGCATTTGAGTCTGAGTCCTCCGAGCACTCGCTTTTGGAAATCGAGCCTTTCCGGGCCGCTCTGATGGACGCTAGCCGCTCCGACACCACTCTCTCCAGCTTAGCCGCCGCGGAGAAGCTGCTCCACATGCAGTCCTGAATGATGATCGACTTGAGTAAAGACTGCGACGAATCCGAGTCGCAAATAAAACTCTGATTCACCGCGTCGTCCCCGAGAAACTCCGTGACCATCTCCAGCTGGTCAGCCGTGGAGGGGAAGGAGCTGGAGAAGGACGAGCGCCGGCTCGGCGAGAGAGGAGGAGTGGGCAGGAGCTCGAACTTCTTCCAGATGTCCTCACTGGGAGCCGGCGGCTGGCCATGCTGTTGTGTGTAGAAGTCCTCCTCCTCGTTGTCGAAGTAGAAGTAGGGCTGGTACGAGTCGTAGTCATAGTCGTAGTTCTTGCTGGCCACGTTCAGCGGCATGATGACTCCCTTTGAGGGGGAGGAAAAAAAAGAGACTCTGTTAAATCCCACACCCCAACTCCAGGGCCATGTTTACCTCTGCACCACTGAGCTGATCTGCATGGAGAGGGTTAATCAGTCCACTGACAGCACTGCAACAACATGCTGTCTAACACCTCTGAAACTGTCAACTCAAAATTAACTCAAAGCCGTTTTCTGACAGCTAGCCTGCTAGCCCTCAAATAACCGCCACGACACAGTTCTTTAAACCTGAACTACGGAAATGACAGGAATCGTGAAATAAAGAACAGTAAACAAACACAGTCGTGAAGAGGAGTGAGGTACTCACCGTGGCAGAGGACAAACAAGAAAAAATGTTCACACAGGCTCCCTGTTTTAGTGAAAATAATCCCGAGTGAAGCAGAACCGCTTTCTGTCGAACTTCGTTGTTTTTAGTTTTAAGCAGCTACAGCCCGAGTGCGCCGTGATTTCCTCACGCCGGTCAACATTCACTACAAGACCTCTACCAGCTGCCGGCGCCTTTTAATCCTACGGAGATTTTTTTTTTCTTACAACCTATATCAATGCGCCAGGCATTGCCGTTTCCCGCCAAATAATCATTGCGTAGTAAAGCAAATTAAGAAACAAACAGTGCTTTCTGTCAATTGTATTGCTCAATACAAATCACCAAACGATATTAGACCAACCCTTTTGATTTGTCTAACCGTGTAGGTTTAGTAAAATCTCTTATAGATGGGACTATTTCATCGCGGAGGTCTAAGTGCGTGCTCAGTCTATGGGCGGAGCTGAGGAGAAATCCGCGGTAGTATCACAGAGCCAATGTCATCAAACGTGTTGACTTTATTCTGACATTTAACCAGATAAAGTGTGGACTTTTCTCAAACTAATATATCACTCACACAATAATAAATCTACTCATATCACGTCCTTTTCGCAAAAGAATAAAAATAAAAATTAGTAATAGAGTAATTCAGCTGGTATTAGATTATATGTTCCTAATGATCATAATCATGACTACGTCATACAAATATGGTCTGATATGAAATTAGTGAAAGGATGATAACATTACTGACACTTTACCTCACCAGAGCCTATGATTTAGGTTGAAGGAGAATTGAGAGATAGGTTAGCATCGCCCTCTACCGGATCAACATGTTAACATCATGGATGAATCTGATATTGGCTCACTGATGCCTGTGTAGTGCACTTATAAAAGAAATAAAGTCTTCTTACTGCTCTTAAGTTTTACATTAACATTGCTGATGCATTCATCATATCAGAGATTTGTTTATTGATGGCTAAACATTTATTTATGTAATGTATTAGAAGAAAACTGAACTTCCCAGTCATTCTTCTGTGACAATTTTATCTAATATTTTAAACCTATTAACAGATTCATTCATTCATTCATTCATTCATTCATTCATTCATTCATTCATTCATCTTCAGTAATGGCTTCAAGGCATTTAACTTGGTGTGAAGTTGAAATACACCATGGATGGGTTGCACATCACAGGGCACTATTCACCGCATCTAAATGCAATGTTAACATCAATCCACCTATATACATGTTGTTGTTTTTTTGGGAGGTAGGAGGAAACCAGAGAATCTGGAGGAAATCTATGTGGAAACCAAGAGGAACATACAAATAGACCCCAGGACTGTTGTGCCACTCTCATTATTTTCAAATAAGATTAATTTGACTTTGCCTATGTCCATTAGTATCGTCTTTGCACTGTTTTGACCTCCCATGTAGTGTTTCCAAGTGTTTCCATGAAACACTACAAATCCTTTTAAGGATAGTTCAAGCCTACTCCACTTACACTATATTGCCAAATGTTTTGGGACACCCCTCCAAATCAGTGAATTCAGGTCTTGTGTTTCAGGGCTTGGGCTTGGCCCTTTAGTTCCAGTGAAAGGAACTCTTAATGCTTCAGCATACAAAGATATTTTGGACAATTTCATGCTACTAATTTTGTGGGAACAGTTTGAGGATGACCCCTTCCTGTTCCAACATGACTGTGCACCAGTGCACAAAGCAAGGTCCATAAAGACATGGATGAGCGAGTTTGGTGTGGAGGATCTTGACTGTAGAGTCCTGACCTCAACCCGATAGAACACCTTTGGGATGAATTAGAGTGGAGATTGCGAGCCAGGCCTTCTCGTCCAACATCAGTGCCTGACCTCACAAATGCGCTTCCAGAGGAATGGTCAGAAATTCCCATAAACACACTCCTAAACCTTGTGGAAAGCCTTCCCAGCTGCAAAGGGCAGGCCAACTCCATATTAAATTCATGTGCATGTAAAGGCAGACGTCCCAAAACTTTTGGCAATATAAGTGTATTTTGATAGTGGCCAGTGGATAAATGGTAAAGCAGGAGATCGTTTGAGATTCAGGAGGTGGTGGTGATTTCGTTCATGAGTGTGAGTAATATACTACATTTTTTTAATCACACATTTATTCAGCTTTATTAACTGCTTTGTCACGGTAGTCTCCCTAATTTCCCCACAGCCATAAAGAAAACCCAGTAGATCAATACTGATGACTTCAGCTGACTTCACATGCCACTACTAGTTTCTACTTGACTGTATGCCATATTGCCTGCCAATTTAGAAAGCTCCCCATGTGTGTAATTGAATGTAACTGAATATCAATACATTCAATGGAATGAACACTTATTACACTCATGTTTAAATAAAAACTGTCACACAGATATGAATAGGAAATGCACTATTTGCTTTTTAAGGCATCAGGTTGAGACTAGAGATCTTGCAGGACACAATAAAACAACTGTGTACATTGGGAGCTTTCATTCATTTAACCTTAGTATCTGCCTGGTCAGGGTTATATGATGGTTTAAATAAGGTTGCTTTTATGGTAAACAGAACCAACTAAATTTGTAAGCATATATCACAGGCTGTTATTGAGGGGGATTAAAATTAGTCTTGCATGTATACTATATATAGTTGAGAGCAGCTAATGACTTGATTAAAGATGCAAACAGTAATAGCATTTCTACCACTGGGTGAAAATGGATAGAGTTAATATTCCATCAAAATATTTGATTAAAATTTTCAATAAAATTTTGTTTTACTCCAAACCTGCTTCAGGATTCAGAGCATATACAGCTACAGATACAAATAATTAGAGCACTAAACAGATATTGAGTGTATCAATGCTTTACACCTCTAACAAGCATGAAATTTGTGGAAGTTTTTGTGGCCTTTCTTCTTCTTCTTCTTCTTCTTCTTCATTCATCTTCATCTTCCTCCTTTATTTTTTTTTTAACTCTAAATTAACTAGCTTTATCCAAACCGCCTCCAAGATCATTCCTTTTACTTCTAACTGGAAATAGAAAAAAAAATCATTTGAACTGTGTAGGACCATTAGCCAAGTCTGTTTGAGATCATTAACTGTTATTACTTAAAATAAATTAGATTTAAAACTGGTAGCATTTGATGCTATTAGAAATGAGCTTTCTATATGTATTCTTACAGAGACAGATCAGAGGTGTTAGGAGTGGTGAAAACTTGAAACTGTGTACTACGTCACAGCGTCTGAAAACCACTGAAACCACAAGTATATTAAATAGTATGTCACAGTAGTATACCTGTTAAACACTGGACTTATAATGGATTTTACCTTCAATGAAAATGACATACTTTATATATTTAATGACTTCATTCGTTCATTGTCTACCGCTTATCCGAACTATTCTCGGGTCATGGGGAGCCTGTGCCTATCTCAGGCGTCATTGGGCATCAAGGCAGGATACACCCTGGACGGATTGCCAACCCATCGCAGGGCGCACACACACTCTCATTCACTCACACAATCACACACTACGGACAATTTAGAGATGCCAATCAACCTACAATGCATGTCTTTGGACCGGGGGAGGAAACCGGAGTACCCGGAGGGAACCCCCGAGGCACGGGGAGAACATGCAAATTCCACACACACATGGCGGAGGTGGGATATTTAATGACTTAAAACTTGTAAATTTGAAAGAATTTAAAACGCATGTCATAAACAAGTCAAGGGTTATATGGCAGCATTCCTGCTTCAGGTGAAACCTCTTTTAAGTGCAGCCCAGGTATTCTCAAGATGTCCACATGGCATGAACTAACCTGATTTATACTTGCAAATAGGCGACTAGCTCTCCTCCCCAAGCATTCTTCTGAGAAGCAGAAGTATCCCCTGGCTGTGCTATCAAGTGCTTAGGGTTCCCTGAAGCGTGTCTTGACATAGAGCCATGTTTAGGCATGAGAAGAGCCAGCTGGGCGAGGGAGCGCCTGAGGGAGGTAGGAGTGTGCTGCACTATGAGGGATCTATTAAAGGCTTTTGTCTAAGGGCCAAGTGGGCAGAAGGGGAAAAGCCTTGACCGTCATTGCAACTGGATTCTACCAAAGGCCATGTTTTCAGTTCATCTAGGAAGGATTTCAGAGGTATCTGTCTAGTATCAGCAAGCTGTAGCAACTGGACTAAACGTTTTCAAACTATTTCTTCACCATCTTCTGTAGAACTGAGATATAAAACTAAAGGAAAGGTGGCAGATTATTTGAAGGACCATTCCAGCATACTACAAAGGCCTGTAGGAGCTGAAGGTGGCCCATTGCCAGTTAATTAAGATGCAATACACAATACACACAAAGGCTGTAATGCGTCCCCTGAGTAAACCTGATTTAGAGTAGCTCAATCTGATTAGATATACACATAAATAACTGGCTAAATCTGAAACATTTACTGATACATGAAATAGTCAGATTCCATTGTAGCTGAAATCCGGAAAACAGCCAAAAATGAGCAAAACCGAGTTTCAGCCAGTAATGTAAAGGCTCCTCTGAAAGTATTGGAAGTTGTTTAACACAGCTAGATGTAAATATCAGGAAAGAAAAGCTGAAACTCTGATCTATAAGCTCATGTTTATGTATTGATCTCAAACACAAATGGTTTTACTTTAGAGATTTGATCTTGCTGTTCCAATACTTTTGAGAGTGTGCTTTGACATCTATTCATTAATAAAATAAAAGTATACTGTAAACAGATATTGGCTGTATATTGCTTATTAGGGTAGACAGTTTTCAAATATTTAAATGACTCAATAAAAAGACAAAATGTTTAACAAACAGATCTCACTGAATAAGTCAGCGATTATTTTTCCCACAGTGTAAACTTGAGTGATGATGATGATGATGATGAAGCTTGTATTTAAACCTTAAATTAAATTTTACCTCACATGAAGAAACATAGACATAGATGATGCTGATCATAAAAGTGACTCTTTACTGAAAAGTGTTTCTTCACTATAAACTTATAACTCCTTAAAATAATTTCAGTAATGTTTTTTTTTTCTGTAAGCAGATTAGGTTAGGGCTTCATTAGGTCTGGAAAGGAATCTTAAAATCTATTTTTCTTGCACTTTTAGGGTTTTAAAATGTTTTACTTGTGATTGAAAAGTTCACAGATAGAGTAGTTTTCAGAACTACATATATATATATATATATATATATATATTCATTCATTGTCTATCGCTTATCCGAACTATTCTCGGGTCACGGGGAGCCTGTACCTATCTCAGGTGTCATTGGGCATCAAGGCAGGATACACCCTGGATGGAGTGCCAACCCATCACAGGGCACACACACCGGACAATTTAGAGATGCCAGTCAACATACAATGCATGTCTTCGGACCGGGGGAGGAAACTGGAGTACCCAGAGGAAACCCCCGAGGCACGGGGAGAACATGCAAACTCCACACACACGGCGGAGGTGGGACTCGAACCCCCAACCCTGGAGGTGTGAGGCAAACGTGCTAACCACCAAGCCACCGTCTGTGTTAGTGGGTCTGCGTTAGTGGGTCTGTGTTAGCGGGTGAAGATTCACATCTAGTAGATTTTCTGCTCCTCTGCTTAACGTGACAAAAGCTCGATGTAAAAACCTCGGACAGCCACAAGAGGGCGATGCTTCACTACATTGAGGGGAAAAATGCTAAGAAATAAAGCAGTTGGATCACAAGTACTGTATACTTTATAGTTAGTTATCTTTGGGGGAAGATATATTGAAATAATATTTTGCTTATTACATATATAACATTTCATTAAAAAGTGATGTGTTTGTTGAGTCATATGCACTGAAATGATTCTTATTTCATATTTATCACTATCTAGTAGACAATTCTGCCTTGTTTTCTGCCAGGATGAAAAAAAACCAGACAGGATGAAACATCTTGAACCACATTGTCACCCTTTAATCACTGTGGAATAAAGCTGTCATTGTTCTGAACTGGACAACTGTAACAGGTCTGAATATCTACTGTGCATTTCCTCTGCTTAGGATCAAGCAGGAATGTTTAATAATAACAAAAGGATCATGGCCAGATATTGTTCGTCATCACAAACAAAATCAAACAAACGAATGCCTTAGACATCATAAATACTTGTGCAGAAACCTATAGTTACAGTAGAGTAGGACAGGAAAGGGATGATCAATCGGACTTCATAGTGCTTAATATACTGATCTTAATAAGGTACATCTTAAAATAGTAAATAAATGCCCGAATTAAATAAGTCTTTCTTTTTTAAAAATACTGCAACAGACATGAGCATGAAAATAAATCGCACGGCAATATCCTCTTTCCCTTTCTACATTCAGACTTCACATCACTCACACAAAAAGGTACCAGAGTTTATACACAGATGACGTTGCATATTATAAAATAGTGCCTGTAAAATGGCCCGCAAACTTCACTCACTCGTCAATCTGAAGCCATTCTGTTATTCGTCTAGTCGCATTATTAATCTAATATACACATTTTTAAAAAGAAATCTGTCTATATAGAGATGTATGTGTGTGTGTGTATTAACTCTATTTTAAACATTTCTGGGATAAAAGATCTCAGCTGTGCAGGTTTGGAAATCCTGGGAAGGTAATATCTTCTCACACGTTCAGGAGCGTATGCAAGATAAAAAATAACAACCAAGGATCTTGACATTTCCATGAAAATGAAGTGCGTGTGGTATTTGTGTGTATTGGTTCCAGGTCAGGGTTCATAAAGGTTTTAGGACGGCAGCACAGTAGAGTTTAGAGCGTAGAAGGAAAGCAGTTAGCATGCGACATTGCTTTGGTACAAATCGATATCTTCACCGTCCTCCACGCAGAGATTCCCGACGACAGCTGGAAAACTGAGATGTACTGAGATGTACGTGTGTGGCTGAATGATATTACAATAGAAATTTGTGTCCTTTTTGTCTTTCACGACTTCTAACTACAGCTCCCTTTTATTAAGCATCCTCCATGTACACATTGCAAAAGGGGGAAAGAGCAGCAACAGGGGGGCAGAGTAAGCGATTTAAACATTGCCCTGAAAAGCAAAAGATCCCTGGTTTCCCCCTCAACTCGTCCTCCGGGAACATATCCGGGAGGAATGCACACGAGGCTGACGTCTCCTAAAATCACCAGGTCACTCTTCTTCCTCGTCCTCCTCTCTCAGCTCCACGACTTCATCTAGCCGGCGGCTGGAGCGCACCTCGTTCATCTGAGCCGAGTCCTCCCCCTCGATGGCCACCTCTCCATCGCAACCATTCTTCTTTTTCTGGGAAGAGGAAAATAAAAGACACTTTTATATCCTGTTAAACCTCGCTAAAAAAATCTACCTGAAAAAATATAGAAATGGAAGAGGGAGGAAATGATCAAACTAATGACAAATATTGTAGTTTGCAATAATATACTGTGCCCTCTAGAGTAATTGGCACCCTGCCTGAAAATTCATATAATAAACACAAGCAATCATTTGAGCTCAAATAGTACAGGAAACAACTAAATTCAGAGGGCTTTCACTACTCCAGAGTGGATTATTATAGGAATATAAACATACTATTATGTTATTCCCTCTAACTTACAGCAATTTGCTAATTATTCAATTCTTTTTATTTATTAATAAACAATAAATCACACTTTTTACCCATTAGAGTTAAGCTACATTTAATGTTATGGAATGTCCACAACATCCGGTTATTGCTTACATTATAGCAGCTGCAGTGGGTACAAAATATCTACATAGCTTTGTTAAAAAAAAAAAAAAAAAAAAAATCAGGATTGCATGATGTGAAAAAAGAAATTAAAGAATCCAATATAAATCATGTCAGATCTTTTTTCCACTAATGGGGTCTAGCAACTAACAAAAAGCAAATTAACAAGTAAAAACTTTCAGGAAATAAAAGAAAAAGAAAAAAAAAGGTTGCACAATGTTATTATTATATATTTATATCTTGGTTTAATTTTTCCCATCACAAAAACCCGGGGTGTGTGTAGACTTTATATATCTATTGTATAAGCAGTTGATCCCTCACTCGCCTCTCTTCTTCTCTCTGCCTTAAAGTAAAAAATACCTGCATCTTGTCATAGTTAAGTCTTTATTTGTCACATATACATTCTTTACTTCGTATATCCCAGCTTGATAGGAAGGTAGAGTCAGCCATGATACAGTAGAGCAGAGAGGGTTAAGAGCGTTGCTGAAGGGCCCAACAAAGGTAGCTAGGCGGTGCTGGGGCTTGAAATCCCAACCTTCTAATCAGTAACCCAACACATTAACCACTGAGCCACACACACACACACACACTGCCTGTCATGTTATATAACCAGAATGTGCAAAGTCCTCTGTCCTGAAGAATTTCCTGTGTCTGGAAACACGTCTGAGACTAACTTCCATAAATGCTGAACTCCTTTCAGAAAGTCAGCAAAAATAAAACAAATTATATTTGTTATATATATATATAAATATATATATATATATATATATATATATATATATATATATATATATATATTATATATATATATATATATATTTATTATTTTTTAAATATTCTTCTTTGTTGAAAAAAAGCACATTTTTAATCAGTTCACAATAAGTATTATAATATGCAGTATAGCTGTCCTTGCATGAGTTACTATAGAAATGATAACATATTAGAACAAATGTAATTCATATAAACATTATTTACATTACAGCTGGAACTACTGTCAGAGCTGCTGCTATAGAAAACACATCAACAGCTTCTGACTTTCAACATTGATGTAAAATACAAGGATATATTATGTTTGATGTTAAATCTTTTCCCCAGCAGCCAAAATTGAATTTCTGTCTGTTTTGTTGTGTCCATTTTCAACACTGAATTTCTTTGTCATGTCACACTAAGCACAGTGAGAAGGCTTAATGTTCCACCATATTTTTCCTATCTTCTTCTCTCGGCTTTTCCCTTCAGGGGTCGCCACAGCGAATCATCTCTCTCCACCTATCCCTATCTTCTGCATCCTCAACACTTGCACCCACTAGCTTCATATCCTCATTTATTACATCCATATACCTCCTCTTTGGCCTTCCTCTTTGCCTCCTGCCTGGCAGCTCCATGTCCAACATTCTCCTACCAATATACTCACTCTCCCTCCTCTGAACATGTCCAAACCATCTTAATCTGACCTCCCTAACTTTGTCCCCCAAACGTCCAACATGAGCTGTCCCTGTGATGTACTCGTTCCTAATCCTGTCCAACCACGCAATCACACACTATGGACAATTTAGAGATGCCAATCAAACTACAATGCATGTCTTTGGACCGGGGGAGGAAACCGGAGTACCCAGAGAAAACCCCCGAGGCACAGGGAGAACATGCAAACTCCACACACACATGGCGGAGGCAGGAATTGAACCCCCAACCCTGGAAGTGTGAGGCAAACGTGTTAAAAGACCCCCCCCCCAGTATAAACAAACAAATGAATTACTTTATTGCCGCAAGTCTGATATAAAATGAGTCAGGACAATATCACCTCTGTTGGGATAGACTTACACAGAATTTTAGAAGTTGAAGATAACACCTTCAAATTTTGGGGGCTTATCAGAGAGCATAAGCAGATTCTGTACATTGGGCACAACAAAAACAGGCAGAAATCTTTGGCTTCTGATAAGAGTTAAGCTCAAATGCTCACGCAAATGGCTTTAAGTACAGTGGACCCTCGGCATTCATATGGCCTCCCTTAAGAATTTGCAAGAAATTTGCAACAGCATACAAGGCATTTTCGACATACGAACGAACCGAACCGAACGCCGGCTAAGTTGTGCGTACAACCGGAAGCCGTTCAAAACTTGTTTGTGTCAGTGGAAAGCCAAGCAAAGCCAACCGAAGTGAGTTTACGAATTTTACGCTTTTTTTTCAGTCAGTGAAAGCTGTTTCGAAAGATTCAATCCCACAATACCAACGTGGCGTGGGTGGCCTGTTCTAGTTTTAGCCCAAGCTTGGTGGCACGACTTCCTGTGAAGACACTTGACATGGAATGCCTGGCTTGGGTCAGTTCTTTGTAAGCAGCCATACGGTTTACACACGCTTCGTATTGGTAATAATGGTAATATTTTTGGGTGGCTGCAAGGGTGTAACTTTGTTTTGAGAAGTGGGGGGGGGGCACAAAATGGGGGAAAATGTTTTCGATATGAATCCCATTTCTTGCATTTACATACATTTAGGGACTATGGTGATAGGAAATAATTAAGTTGATTATAATGATAAATTCTGCCAAAAAGAATAGTGGGCTACTAAACTATGTATATAAAAAATATGCCTTACTTTCTTTATTGTTTAATAGGAGCCGATCACCAAGACTTGAGAGAATCATTTTATAAAGTCAAAAATGTTCACCATTAATGTTTTGTGTGTGAATAAAGTGAAAATAATGTGAGACTCAATTTCCACTGTTAATCAAACTTTTATTTCAAACTAACTGCTGTGTCTGAAAATGTAAAATAAATCACTTGTAGCACAGGACGCTTGTCAGAGACACATCCACCAAACCGCAGGTGTTTAGTTTTTAGCTTAGCTTTTATGGACTGTGTGTGTTGAATCACTATTTTGCAATATCAATTTCAGATAAACAGCAGGAAAATTAATATGTAATTACATGAAAATGTTGATCATTACTTTAATGCATAAACAACCACCCTTAGTTAATGAAAAAATGTAAATATCCTGGTGCTAATTTTCTGTGCAGCACAAATACCTAAAGTAGATCATTTTTATGCATCCAACACTGTATTAGAGCAGGGTATTCTGTAATCCAATATGATGGGAAAATTACCTGCTTGTCATACATTGCTGACAGAAAATGCACGGTTTAAAGTGAACTCGTTTTCAGGGTTTATACAGAATGTTCTAATCTACATGAAATATTTAGCTAACAGTCAGAAGTTACCTAGCAACAACAGTGTATGTTAACATTAGCTCAGTCAGTGTTAGGCTAACATCAATAGGTGCATCTCCTTTCTTTCTTTTCATCCATGATGACATTAAAGTCATCTGTTGCTGCTTCTGTCGTTTCATCGCTGACAGTGCCGCAACCGCGATCGGGGGGAGGACAAAGGGGTTTTCGAAAAGTGGGGGAGACATGTCCCCCCGTCCCCAGTGGAAATTACGCCCCTGGGTGGCTGGAACGGATTATCTGCATTTACATTATTTCTTATAGGAAAATTCATTTCGCAATACACATTTTCGCCTTAAGAGTTCGCCTCCAGAATGAATTAAATTCGTATGCCGAGGTTCCACTGTATAGTTAATGAAATGAAATGATGCCAAGGAATAGAAATGACAAAGTACAGAGCTGACTTATTGAAAGAAAAGTCACTATGATGAGTAGCATCAAGACTTGAGGCTGTACCTCACCTGTTTCCGGTAGACATAGCCGGCCGCGATCGCTACCATCGTAGACTCTCCGAGGAAGCCAGCTAAGAGAGATCCAACCCCTAGAGTAGCTCCATGTACCCTAAAGTGTAGACATCATGGAGTTACTGACAGCTACGACACAGAAAATCCTCAAAGGTCAAAGATTGAATTAAGAATTTTTAGAATAATCTATAGATTATAGATAAACCAACTATATTTGCTTTAAATGGAGGATAATATTCCTATCTATTTTTTAATACATTCCTCCTTGAAATGTATACCAGCTATGCTTAAATATTTGGTTAAAAACCTGATGGTTTGGTGGAGAATGTGTTTGGTGAGCAGTTCCATACATTGTTTGAAGTACACAGATTAATATAAGATGAAGAAGTATTGGCTCTGTGTTTAAACAGCAGAATGAATCTTGAGAAAAGATGACACTACGCTACAGGAAGAGCTATTCTGTATGAGGAATTAATTAAGCACAGAAAAATCAGTGCACTGCTACAGAAATTCAAAACGTTAAACGGTTAAATGTACTGACAGTGTTAACTCACACAGAGATGTGACTATTAAAGGAACACTAGCGTTCAAAAATATGAGGTGGAGGAGGTGTCATTTTAACACGTTTATTTAAGACTGATCCTGATTCACTCTATGCGTTGTTCGCTCATTTTTTTTCAGTAACTGCTTTATCCTGGTCAGGGTTGAGGTAGATAAGCTTTTCTGGGAACACTGGATGTGAGATGTGAATACACCCACCATGCACACACGACCATACACACTCATTCACACCTAGAGGCAATTTAGCATAACAAATTCCTCTATTAGCGTGGAAGGAAACCCACATGAACCCAAAGAGATCGTGAAAACATGATTGAATTGTAGATCCTACAGCGTGTGTGAGAAATATTTTCAGTGAGGATATAAAATGGTGCTTATAGGAAAAAAACAACAACCACAAGGTGGTGAAATGCGTAGAGAAGTCCATTACCACACTGAAGGCGATTATTTTCCACACACAATTCACTTTATACCACAGACATCTGCCAGCAATGACTGTCTTTAATGTGCTAATGAACAAACCATCATGCGTTTCAACTATCTACAGTTATATTTAATCTTGCAGAATATCTGAGGCAAAAATGGTTCCTTTATTGAACTCTCAAAGCAGCTTGTCATGTTAAAGAGAAACCTGTAAGTACATCTGTCTGCAAGTTGGCGGTTGCTTGTACATTAAACTCCCCAGTAGGTGTTGCTACTTTTGGCTGCGCGAGTAATAACATTTAGCAGTTTACACTCACCCCATGTAGGGCAGCACGATGAGGCTGGTGATGAGCACGATGATTCGCAGCACGGAGCTCGGTGCCAGGACAAAGGTTTTCTTCAGGGTCATGAGCCAGCCGGTTAGGTGAGCACGCACAGTCACTTTTAACGAGAAAAGCAGGTCACATTGAATTGTATTGGAATGAGTTAGAATAAGATATTGGATTGATGAAGCTCAGAATAAACACTGAGCAGGCTGAATGTTAATGAATGCTATCCATTCACTCACCACTTTACTAGAAACACCTGCGTATTCATTCAGTTATCCATTATTAGCTAATCATGTGCACAATACAGAAAATCATGCAGATACAGATCAAGAGCTTTTGTTAATGCTCATATCGAACAGAACAATGAGGGGAAAACGTGATCTCTGTGACTGAGGGATGTGGCAGCTTAGTGGTTAAGGTGTTGGGTTACTGATCAGAAGGTTGTGAGTTCCACTAAGCTGCCACTGCTGGGCTCCTGAGCAAGGCACTTAACCCTCAATTGCTCAGTTGTATAAAAAAAATGAGATAAAATGTAAGTCACTCTGGATTAAGGATGTCTGCCAAATGCCATAAATGTAAATGCATGGCTGCTGGTGCCAGATTTCAGAAACTGCTGTTCTTCTGGGTTTTTCATACAGTCTTCAGAGTTTAAGCAGAATGGTAAGTCCTCATGTAAGCATTCTTTACAAGCATGCTGAGCAGAAAAGCATCTCACAATACACAACACACTGACAGACGACAACACAAAAACTAGACAGTGAAAGATCAGGCTTGTGTTTACTGTCGCCTCGGATTCTTGTTTTTGGAGTGAAATCCTATGTTATCTTCTGCTGCTGTAGCTCATATGACTAAAAGCTTAATGTTTTGTGCATATAAGGATGCTTATCTGCTCACCACAGTTGTAAAGTTGTAAAATGTGAACTATAATGAATGAATCTATTTACATTCATTACATTTTAAATGGATGCGACACAGACGTTTCTGGCACACTTTTATAAACTCTATGCAGAGCTACCACAAATCTCCCAGTTGGGAAACACTGTTTGAGAAAACCAGACATGTTTTTCGTAGAGCATCATGTAAACAACACTGTGATGAAATGTCCAGTTCACGTGTCCATTTCCCACTGCATCGGGCCTCCTGAAAATGTGTAGTGTTTTCCAGAGGTTGTTAAACTCCTTAATATTTACATTACTCTGGTTTTGGTCTCTGTGCCATGGTTTTTGATTTAAAGGCAAATGTATTTTTCAGTATTTTCCAGAATGGCAGTAGCCTGACACTGATGATCATTTGGTTTTATCCTTATTTCTCCTACTACTCATACATCCCTGTGTGAGCAGGAGAAATAAGGACAACATGTCAGATCACGGATTTGTTCTCATACTGTCTGACCATACTGTCTAACCTTTGTCTGCTGTTAAATAACCCAGTACCCTTCTTATGATTGTTCTGTAAAAGTGTGACCATAATCATTGCTCCTTAAAGTACGGCTCCTCTGAGAGCAGCTTAAGTTTACTGCTGAACCTTCACCAGATTACATAAGCCTGTGACTCAACATGAACCATCATTTCAGCATGTGTCAAGTGACGTAAATGCTCAGAGGGCAACCGTAGCAGTGACTTTATCTGTGCACAGGTTATGAAAAGTGTGTGTCCGATGCTTTACCTGGTATAGGAAAGAAAGAGAAGATTCGTAATGGGGTAACACAGAGCTCGGCGAAGGCCTGGTCCACGCCTATGATGTCCACCAGGATCCGCTCAGAGATGTGCGGCGTCCAGAAAACCACAAAACAGAGCTGCGCAAAAACAGATGGCCAATAAAACACTTGAAGATTTTGCCATTATCATTATACTGAGGAAAAAAAAAAAATCATTAAAAGGTCAGACCTTCAGCAGCAGGGTATAAAAGCTGATGAGGATTTTATGTAGCTTTTATTGTTAACAGTTTCCTTTGACTAAGTGCCACATGACTTTCCAGTCACATGAACCTGCTGTTCCCATAATGATGCCATATACAGGAAAAAAAAGGTGAAATCCTACTGCACTTGAGTTACTTTGTCTGGGATTTGTTTTCCGTTCACTCATCACCAGTAACCTCTATCCTAGTCAGGGTTGTGGAGGATCCAGAGATACCGGGTAGCAGTGTAGCTGGGAGGGTTTTTAAGTTTAAAAATAATTTATTGCAGAGTTTTTATTTCATTGCATACTTGTGGGTGTTTACTAGAACACACATGCAGCACAGCTTATTATATCTGTGTCAAATAACATGTTTTGTACAATAATTGTGCCATAATGATGACAATAAAAGGTCAAATGAGTCATCATTACAAATTCATTTACAACTGCCAGAAACGTCAAATAAACACAGTGTACTTACAGGCTACGAGCTGCTGTGGTGAGATACAGGACTAACCAGTGTCATACATTTCCCTGTTACTTTTTGATGAACAGTTAACGAAGATTAATTGTGAAATTGCTCATTTTGACCATATAGTACATAGTTTTATCAGAGAATGATTTATAATCGCACTATCTGGCGTCACCTGGCTTCCCTTTTTGAGTCTGGTTCCTCTCGAGGTTCCTTACATCGTCTCAGTGAGTTTTTTTCGTGCCACTGTTGCCTCTGGCTTGCTCGTTAAGGATAAATGTACACTTAAAAATGATATCCTAGATATCCTAATAATGATATTCATTGTTAAAGCACTACAGAAATACACTTTAACTGAATTGAATAAATGAATAAAAAATCTTTCATATCCTGGACAAAGTAGCTCAAGTCTAGTATCTACAGTAACATTCCATCTCCTACTTTTCACCGCAGCATTTTTGCAAACATTTCTACAGCATTTGGTAGAGTGAATTACATTATCTCATTTTTCTTTATACAGATGATCAGTTGAGGGTTAAGAGCCTTGCACAAGAGCCCAGCAGCAGCAGCTTGGCCATGCTGAGATTTAACCTCACAACTTTCCAATCAGAAATCTAACGTCTTATCCGCAGAGCTACACTGCAAACACAATTCATTCATCTGCATACAATCTAAAACAAAGCAAATCTGACAAAGTAGACCTGGTTACACAACTGCACTTGTTGGCCATATAGTACACGGCTATAGAAGTTATACAGAAATCTATTATCTTATAATAATAGAGGAGTCTGGTTCCTCTCAAGGTTTCTTCCTCATATCATCTCAAAAAGTTTCTCCTTTACACCGTCAACTCTGACTTGATCATTAGGGATAAACTTCCATTTAAGTTTTGTATCCTGATTTTAGATTTTGCTGTGACAATGTCAACTGTTAAAAAGCTCTATAAATAAAATAAAACTAAATTGAAATCTTCATGTTTTTCCACCTAGTTTGTCCAACTATAGGTACATTTTATCGAAACACTCCTAATTCTAGCTCTCAGAACTCATCAGATCAGTGCGGTCCTCACTGTTACCTAATAACGACTTAAAGTGCAGAGTTAATTCATCAGAAGTGTCTAACACACGCACTACTTCTACTTCAGTTAACTATTTCAACATTGTACGTTCAGAACTAGTCGATTGTTGGACTGCTACAGAATATCTAACAATATTAAGTCAGATGTACCGGTAAAATCTCAAAGATTATTTCAGCACTTGCTCTGCTTCATCAATCCTACAATGACTCCAGTCACCTGGGATGGGTGACCTGGATAGTTGCAAATCTTTGTACACACTCTTTGTACACACACACTTGCTCTTTGTAGCTCTACAGTAGTATACTCTATGTGAAGAGGACATCTGGAACATCTGGAAACAAGTATCCAGGACACACAAGAAAAGCTACTTCCTTGTGCTTGCATGAAATACATGAAATTAGAAAACATGGGGTAGTTGACGGCTTCGGTTTTCTAAAAATTAACCAGTGTGGCTTCGGGATCAGATGCTCTGTTGCAGGCGGTCACATGCATTGATGTAAATTATTTACATCAGAGCAGTTACTAGAAAGTTTATGTTATTAAAAACATCACAGCAGTTCATATACGTGTATGGTGTATGAATTAAGATGTTGTACATTAAAGAGAACACAAAATATTAGAACTTCTTATAGGAACAAATATCAATACATTTTATTTCCATCATTTTCAAAAATCCCTTGACGAAAAGAACAGCCTGATGTCCGATAGAGCTAGTTTACACGCTCTCAGGTCTGACAGCTTGACATGTTTAAAGAAAAAGTAAACAGTTTAACCCTGTTTAGCAGTACTCTGGTGGTCTGTTCTGCCAGGGAAATGGAAAACGAATTTATTAGACATTTTCAATCAGTATAGAACGAGTTGCTTTCGGCTGCTCCCTGTTCGGGGTCGCCACAGCGGACCAACTGCTCCGCACAACAACTTGGCACAGGTTTTACGCCGGATGCCCTTCCTGACGCAACCCTCCCATTTTTCCGGGCTTGGGACCGGCACTGCATCCAGTGGCTGGGAATCGAACCCGGACCTTCCGCATGATAGGCGAGAAACCTACCACTGAGCCACCAATGCCCCCATTTTCAATCAGTATAAACAAATGAATTATGTTATCGCCACAAATCTGATATAAAATCAGTCAGGACACTGTTGGCTTTCAGAGGCTGAAGATAAGTTTTTCTAATTGTGGGACTTCTCAGAGAGCAGAAATGGTTTGATATCAACATTTATTCTGAAGGAAAAAAAAATGGTTTTGTGTTTTTAAGAAAGTTTCTACGAATATATTGCCCCTAGTATGTTAGGTAAAAGCAGTAATACTATAAATTCTTAAAGCCCTAGGTGTCTACTTTATCCTCCACTGTAGACTGGGACATGACAAAGAAATTCAATGCTGAACATTCTGTATTTATCCTAGCAGAGGTAAAAAACTCAAACTGACAGCCAACAGTGTCCTGACTAGTTTTGTATCAGACTTGCGATGATAATATAATTCATTTGTTTATACTGAAAATGTACGATAAATTGATTTCCATTCTGCAGTCAGACTGCAATGCCAGTGTGCTGGTATTGTTCTTGATAGAGCTGCTGTATAAAAGCAATATCTCAATCTCGGTCTTGCAGTTATACTGAATACAGGCATGGCTGTGATTAGATGCAGCCGCACTGGTATTCAATATAACTGCACTCGTGCTTGTGCGATATTACTTAAATGGTCATCCTTTTGGGCCTGTGACGTGCTGTGTTTCTGCTGAACAGAGTAAAACCTTCGGGAAGAAATGCATCACAAACAATAGCAGAAGATACCAATTAGAAACGTCAGGATGTCTTTCCCTAAATAGGTCTTTATCCTAATTCCAGTCTCCTCTTTTTTGTGTATGTGTAAATATTAGACATGCCGAAGCCTACAACAGCAGGAGAGGTGGAGAGTGGGGAAGTGATAGAACTGGACTGGTTACAAGTCTTCGAGTCATGTTTTTTAAGTGTAAGTGTAGAGTTTTCATTCAGTAGTTTGACTTTAACATCAGATTCGCACTAA
Organism: Hemibagrus guttatus; assembly: GCA_033459395.1. Taxonomy (NCBI): domain Eukaryota; kingdom Metazoa; phylum Chordata; class Actinopteri; order Siluriformes; family Bagridae; genus Hemibagrus; species Hemibagrus guttatus. The sequence continues at coordinate 23,986,597 of JAUCMX010000005.1, read as the reverse complement.
AGCCACAATACTGAGGGCAAGCAGGTGTAGGAGGAGGAAGAGGAGGAGGATGAGGAGAGGAGGGAGAAGGTGAAGCAGCACTTACTGTGATCGACAGAGCCATACAGACAAAGGTGAAACGCTTGATGTGCGACTTGGTGACCGTCGTGCCACAGTTTACCAACTTATTGCTTGGGTTGTTCTAGGAGAGGGAAGAACATTTATGGTCAAAATGGTTAAAAAAGGTCATTTATTACTATACAGGCTCAGGTTTTGGATATGAACTCAGCATGTCACTTTGCCTGTGACGTGTTGTGTGTCTGCTTTTCCACAGCTAGCATGACGCAGATGCAGTAAATCAGTCATAGCAGAAACGTAGCAGAAAGATCAATAGAAGATAACGATCATAAACATCAGGATATCGTTCCCGAAGTGTGCGTCTGTCCTAATTCCTCTGCCTTCTTCCTTGTAAATATTACACTCTGTCAAATGGCAGCTGTAGACATGCTGGTGCCTACAAAAGCAGTAGAGGTGGAGGCTGGGAAAATTACCCAGCACATAGACAGGTGCATTCAGATGTTGTCATTTGTGTGAATTTCTCCACCTACTCGAATGCTAAACTGGTGCTTTAGTGAAACCCTTACGCACGCAGATCATATTGACATACACAGTGTGATGTTTAATGAGTACTGTACATGGCCAGTAGCAACAATTTACATGAATATACATCGTCTGCATTATATTTTATTTGACTTCCTGGAAAGAGTTAAGAAGCCTTACCTTATCGAAGGCGGGGTAAATAACACGGAGTTCAGTCAGCCACCCATATGGCATGTGACCCACAGGATATGTAGCTGTCAAAACTGCAACTGCCTAGAAATAAATCCATATAAAAATGCTTTTAGTAAGATGGCTAATAATGCCATAGTACTGTAGATCATGCATTCATCCATTTTCTATATCTGCTTATCCTACTACTGGGTCACAGGGAACCTGGAGCCTATCCCAGGAGACTACGGGCACAAGGCAGGGTACACCCTGGACAGGATGCCAGTTTATCGCAGGGCCCATTCACTCACACGCACACATGCTACGGACAATTTATAGATGCGAATCAACCTACAATGCATGTATTTGGACTAGGGGAGGAAACCGGAGTACACAGAGAAAACCCCGAAGGCATGGGGAGAACATGCAAACTCCACACACACACACACATATCGTGGAGACAGGAATCGAACCCCCAACCCTGGAGGTGTGCGGCAAACATGCTAACCACCAAGCCACCGTGCCCCCCAATGTAGATCATAATCTAAGTATTCTGATCCAACAAACATCAGGGTTGCCAGTGTCAGCTTTTTCCCACCAGCTAGAGAACAAGGTTTACTGGTTTTTAAAACTAGGCCACATTTGCTGAGATCTTGTTTCACAGCAAATAATCAGAATTAAAAGTAGATTTCATCGTCAAACAATGTGAAAGTACTGTATCAGAATCAATACCTGATATCTGATTAGGAAAAGCAAAGGGGATTACGGCCTGCATAATAGCCATAGAATGAAAAGTCATCATAAAAGTCGTTATAAAAAAAATCCCTGAACTTTTAGTTAGTTTACAAATATAAGACCTGCAAATAAAAATGCTCATAGCATTTGACGCAGCAGCTGAGGTCACTGGGGCTATATGGTCATTACAGAGCTGTAACAGAGGCATAAAATGATTTGAAAGCATTAATTCGGCTGCCGTCAAGCATCCTAAACGCTACGGCACTCGAGAACGGCAGTCGTAGGAATAGCAGTAAAATAAGAAGTGTGATCAACGTCATGTGTGCCATTTAACTCACGTATTTAAAGCTGGAGTCTCCGTGTAATATGAAATTAATGTAAATCTCTAAAAATAAATAACTAAAAATAACAGCTTCTGTACACAACAACCCTTAACCTTTCAAACTGGATCATAAAAAGTCTCCGCTGGCGCTTTCAATATTCACGGCTTATCAGTGTTTTAGCAACCTGAAACAAAATGCTTGCTTTACGCTTCTATAATTAAACTTAATATCAATAGCAGGGATCAGACTTAATCAGCTTAAGATCAGCTTAAGTAAGTAGATCACTAAAAGTGATAGCTATTAAAATAGCAAATAGTCACAATTGCACACCTGAGACACCTTGTACTAAAATAAATGTAGTTTAATAGATTTACTGCACTTAAGCGCAATATGTAAATGTGCATTAGAGGCTCATGTGAGGTGTGGCTTTTAATCAGCTCATTAGTGCTTCAGTTGGGGCTCATTTGAGGACAAGCTGGACCATGAAGCTCTGGATATACAGAAAAGTCAAAGATGCTTATCACATGTTTGCTATTCTCTTATTTCCTATCACTACTACAACATGCGGCTAAAAGTTTATTTGTATTTGTAGTCAGCTTTTGCTTCATTTCATGCAGTATGTTATATCAAATAATGATGTGTATTTGTTTAAGATGGAAACATTGATACGTCTTGTGAGGAACGCTTCAACTGCAAATGACTACAGTTAAATCGGATCTATTTGAGTTATAAAGTAAACAAAACCAATAACTGTAAATGTAGTAATAACAGAACATGGATTTGTGAACGCAGAGATTGAAGATTGGAGGATTGGAAAATCACCACGGAAAAAAAAACCCTTCTAAATTTTATTTTTTTATTAGTAGCAACATTGGATAAAAGGGCCTCTTTCCGCACATCCTGAACGTCTCTTCCGTTGCTCTGACGTTCTCTACATCTTAGATGACAATATCCTATTATATCTTTCTTTATATTGGAGCCCCTACTTAAATTAGAGCGTGTTCCATATAATGATGATGCATATGAAGGTAGACTGGGGTGTGTCATGAATGTGACATGTAACTAAAGTATTAATGAACTTGCGTCCATGCAGCTGAAGCCAATTCCTCATTTACTAAGTGGCGTTCATTGTAGTGATATTTATCATGAGTGTGTACGCATCAGGGTTTAACCTCACTGACCTCAGTTGCTGCAGAAGTGCCTTTCAGGTCACGGGAAACAAACAGGTTGACGATGGGTCTGCTGATCCGCTGTGTAGCTAAGATCAGGGCTAGGGGCCACCAGAAATTCAGCATCTTTTTAATAGTGGCGTCTCCCTACACACACACACACACACACACACACACACACACACACACACGCGCGCGCGCGCACACACACACACACACACAGGAATAAAGGTTAGTAGAGCACACCAAGGGAAGTGAAACGAACATTTGCGTGGGCTCTGTAAAGACTGCTTAATAAAATCACATGTAAAGTAGCTGTTGAAGTCATTTTCATCCACGCCTCTTCAGACCTTTTGAGCTACACATTTTTAGAAAAAAACAACATGAAACAAAGTCAGCTAAAGGTGTGTATAAAGATGGCCCCTCAGGTATAAAATATTGGGAATTTGACTTGCTGCTTCATATTTTCATAGCTTGTGGGAATATTACTACAAATGTTTTTTTTTTCTGTCAATTACAAAGCCTGTGTGCATCTGTAAAGTCTATACTTAAGCCCAAGTGTCCCAGAAAGTTACAATATTACACAGGGTATTTAAGCAGTAACAAGGTCGAAAGGTACACACCCCGACTTCAGGGCCGCTGGAGTCCGGGATGTTGTCGTGAATGTTTCGGTAGTAGCCCAGTCCAACAATGGTAAAACGCACCAGAGCTCCCATGTAGAGAGACAAGATGGGAATCAACAACGGCTCCACACACTCCAGATGACTGTGCAGCAAGATAGCCACAAATACAATCTGGAGAGAGAAAAAAAAAAAATCAAGGAGCTCAGCAGTTAATGAAGCTTCTGAGCAAAAACCAGTGAGCCTTAAAACAATTCATGAAAGTCCAACCAGGTGCACTGGAGAATAAATAAATAAATAGCACTGCAATCAGCCCGGCTGCATTAGCAGTTAGCAGGTGTACGTGACGTGGAACGGCACACTTTACCTGTGCTACCACGTCAGAGATAGAGGCGCAGCCAACCAGGAAACTGTGCTTATGCTTTAGTAGGATTCCAGCATGGGTCCAGGCCTGGAAACTCACACACACACACACACACACACACACACACACACACACACACACACACACACACACAAACTCAAAGTCAAGGTTGATTACCTCTGCATTCAAACAGGTTGCTTTAGTTTTAGCACTAGTTCAGCAGTAAGCTGCCGCAAAACCTCCCTATAAACACTGCACCATTTGGAAGTGATACACAGCATACAGCATGAACACCAACAGAGAGATACTGATGGTCCTCTAGATCAGAACAGAAGGTGAACATTGGCATTGTAAGCAAAAATACATCTCCATACACACTCACACACACAGACACACCATCTGCCCAAGCCAGTTCTTGTGCAACTTGTCAGTGTTTGATGTGAGATGGAGGCAGGGCAGTGAAGTGGCTCACCATGGCATCCAGCAGAGGAAATGCAGCCAGGTAGAGAAAAGCCTTCCTGGTTTTATTGCCCACCGAATCGTCTACGTGATGCAGCTTGTTAATGATGTAGTAGCCGAGGTCTGTATAGGCTGAGCCAGGCATAAAAGAGGCGTGAAATAAAACAACATTAGTCAGCATCTCTCAATATAAAGAATAACATCAGATATCAATCTAACATTATACTATATCAATATGATATAATTCCGTAGGTGTGTGGACACCTGACCATCACAACCAGATGTGCTTGTTGAAAATATCAGCATTAATAGGGAGTTGATCCCATTTTTCCTGTTATAATAAGCTCTGCTCTACAGAGAAGTCTTTCCTCCAGATTTTGGAGTGTGCCTATGGGGATTTGTGTTCATTCAGCTACAGGAGCATTAGTGAGATCAGGCAGTGATGTTGGACTCGGAAGAAGGACTCAGTTTTCCAAATTATACCAAAGGTGTTAATTGAGGTCTCAGCTCTGTTCAGGACACAAGATTTTCCACACCAGCGTTAGCAAACCATGTCTTTATGGAGCTCGCTTTGTGCACATGGGCATTGTCATACTGGAACAGGTTTGGGTCTCTTAGTTCCAATGAAGGAAAATCATAATGCCACAGCACACAAAGACACTCTATACAACTGGGAGATTTTGGGAATTTGAGAAAGGCTCTCATACGGTTGTGATGTTCAAAAGTGTTTCCACAAAACCTTTGGCCATATAGTATAGATATTAAAACAGTGGTGGTTAAACAAAAATGGCTTTATTCTTTTCAGCCTAAAACAGTCTCTTACAGTAACAATTTCTATAAAGAATTTAATTAGCTTTGCTTCTCTCTCTCTCTCTCTCTCTCTCTCTCTCTCTCTCATACACAAAGCAGGGGCACGCTGTATTCCATGTAGAGCTTCTCTTTTTTACCAGACTTCTTCCTGATTTTATCTTCTAATTTCTCTTATTTTCTCTTTCCCTCTATCTTGTCTATCAGCTAATCTCACACTATATACACAGTTTGCGTTCTTTCTTCGGCTATTTTTCTTTTTTGCTCATTTAACAAACTGTCTCTAGATAATGTTACTATTTCTAGTGATAATAAAATAGCAGTAGCCATTTTGTTGATACAAACTGCTTCTATACTTAATGATACAAAGTTTAAAAAAGAAAAAGTCAGGTCATTGCGCACAGGGCCTGGAGGCACGTGGCAAAAGCTTTAACAGTGTGGGCGGTTATCCTGTCATCATCATATTATATTTTAGGAGGCAGTTGCCATCTTAAGCCCCATAATAATTCAACCTAATTTTGGTCTCAGCATCACCAGCTAGCTGTAATTTGGTAGATGGGTGAGACCGCTGAAACCTGTGGAGCTCCATGTAGGAGGACAGTGGTGTTTTGCCCACTGGCTAATGACCATATAACAACAACGTCTAAATAATGCCATTTTTCCATTTCTGTGTCTATTTCTGTAAAGGTTAGTGGAGTAAAGAAGGGATCTAGCATGCAAGAAAAAAACTCGGAAAAATACCAGGAAGAAAACTTAAGTGTCAACACAGTGGATGGAACTAAGATCAGGCTTGTGCACAAAAATTACAACCCAGCGCACATCTGGTACCAAAGCTGAGGTCAAAGGCATTTACAGCAGTAATGCTGAGAGTGTGAACTGTGTAAGAAATAGTCTCTAATCAAGACACACCCAATTGGTGGACTGCAATTAGAAGACAAGAGGACAGACAAGTGTTCAGAGGAATAAAATAAAGAGTTAGAAAACTGTGAAGTAAAAAAAATTGAATGAAACAATATCCTAATAAGACATATTTGGCAGGCTGGGAAGATCACAGTGACTAGATGCTGGCAAAATGGCTGAAAAGTTGTGTTTTGACCAAAAACCACATATCCTTTACATAAATGATTACCTTATATAGAAAACTGAGCCAGTTTTATATACACAGTTGCTAAAATGGCTGTAGCCAATGAATAAAGAGGTAGGCTTGAAGACATATGACATAGCTTTTATGGTTATTTCTACTAGCTATAATAATAAGTAATAAGAAATAATAGTAACTTTGACAACCAATGCGTCCGTGGAATCTGAGTGAAATCTCCATTTTTCACCAGTCTGTAAAATCTTTCTTCTGGATGAGATACATGCTAGAGAGAAACATACTGAAGGTCTCTATCATGCCTTGTCCTGACCGTCCCTGTGCTGTTTATCAGCCTAAGACATTAAGATGTTCTTCATTATGTTCTTCAATACTACACACTATCCCAAATGATACACTTTTCTGATGACTGTTATTCGTCAGAGTGAATTCTGGGAAACAGACTAACCTATCAGTGTGTGGAAAATGATGGCTATAGTCCCAGCGGTAACCATGCACAAGACCGCTTTGATTCGGTCTCGTTTGCTGTTGACGAACACCAATCCTACATTCTTGAAATCGCTCATAGGCCCAGTAAAGAACTTCATCAGGGAATAGGCCAAGCCGTAACTGGCCAGCATTTCCACCGCATCCTCTTTGACTGTTGCGATCCCTCGGTTTAAAGCCTACAGGAAACACAAGAACAAACTCAAATCAATTCCTCAGTCCCACCACCAGTGTGGTCCAGTTTTTTCCAGCTAAAGAAACACAGCTATTGTATTCATTGTAAGCAGGAGCTTTGCTCAGAGGTACAATGCTCAGTTTAAATGTGATAATAAGAATTAAATTCAGAAACATAAAAGAGAGTTTAAGATATAATCCACTGCTTGAGTATCAGTTAACACGGTCATACATCGAGCTCTGAATGAGAGCTTTAAATCATAGTGTTACTGAACAAGATGTGCTTACCAACTTCAAATGAAAACTTAAGGAATGAACGAAGAGCCATGAACATCTAGAGAATCTGTGAATTTAGAGGTTAGACTTCCGGAGTAGTTTTTAAAGCGATTTCAGTTCTGTAATCCTTCATTAGTTGTGTAAGTTAAAAGCGCCATCAAACAAAGGATGTGAAAGAAGCTCATATTAACGATATGCCGAAGAAACTGAACCGTGTCTGTAAACTGATTCTGAATATAAGATTATAAACACCAATCAACTGCTGTTGGAATTTAGGCTTAACGATCAGCTTGTAGTGATTTCTATAAAAGACCTCCTGGCAAATTAATTCTCTTACCAAACTATACGAATCCTCTCTGCAAGGACAAATTTCGGTACAAATGTTATATTGATATGCAAATCAGCCATACTCCTCTTCAGGAGAGAAAAACAAGTGAAAAACCATGTAACAGTTAAATGCTGAAATAGAAAAGGATGCATTATGCCAGCAGATGGAAAATTCTGATAGTGACGTACTCATAACCCCATTGTCTGCAGAACTTCCTCTTTCCTCAGGATCACAACTTTTTTTTTTTTAGACGCCTCCTAATTAGCATGCATCATTTTCCAACTACAAATTACCCTTAACTGACTCATATAGTGTGCTTTTATATAATCTGCATTTAGACCCTGCCATTGGTGAACTCTCGTATCTGAAGATGTGGGTTAATTCTCTGTGAGAGCAGCTTTGACAGACTTGTATGGCAGACGCTCCATAATCAAAAACCTAATAATAAACAGATGTTACATCTACGGTGTTTGGTAGACGCTGATATCCAGAGCGATTTGTGTTTTGAAGTCTGTGTCAATGAGCACATCGATACGGGTTCGTTTTTAAAATATTTTGTTATTTAACAAAGAAAAACATTCAACTGTTGACATTTAGCATTTGTGGAAGATGTCTCAGGTGTCAGTGCTATCAGTTTTCCACCACAGGAAGACGTTTTTCTGTTTATAACTAGCATAACACCAGTGATGACATGAACTAACATGAATTAACCATAACAGTACATGTTACTATAAATGGCTAAAAACTGCAACCTAAATGAAAACATTTAAATTGCTCTAGTAGTAGAAGAGGAAAACATTTTCTTTTTGTATTGGGCAACACCACACCACTCCAGAAAGGATTATTTTTCCTACATCCTGGTCCAGTGTGTTTTATTCCTTAAATATAAACAAGATTTATCTTTCCCACCAGTTCAAGGACATTTGGATATTTCATGTTCTTTTTTTTTTATCTGATTTTACAGCTAAAACTGCAACCTAACAGCAATCCAGTCTTGCTTTTTGCCAGCTTGCTCTTTGATAAAGATGACCTAACAGATGGTGGATTCCTCTAAGCCCTTGACATCATACCCTCCCGTGTCCTTCCTTCATGTCACTGGTGCAGGAAAGGACCAGAGATATGAATACAAAGGTCCACTTCCATACAAGCTACACAGACACAAATACACTCTCAGGAATGAGGACACACTGATTACAAAGAAAAAATGAAACAAAGTTTGCTCATGGGTCAGAAATCGAGAAAGAGAAATCGAGCTGGAATTTGAATCGAGCTGAAACTTATATAAGTATATAATATAATGATAATTGTCATCTAATTACATCTAACAACCATCTTATTCACAAATGCGATCTTTATAAAACCCTTTGTTTTGCCTCTTTTCAAAGCATTATGTTTGGGGAATACAAAAAGATCACACCGATCATTCAGCTGATTCAACAAGCTCTAACAAGACAAACGCGAGTCAAACGGAAATGACGGTCCAGATGCCTCTCAATAATTCATCTAAGGCTCAAGCTCTTGCCACTCCTTATCTTCCCAATTCTTCTGTTGCCGTGTGTGCGTGCGTGAATACGTGTGTCACCAATTCATTTTCTAAAGGCCTTACAGCGGTGTTGAGAAAGATAACAGATGTCAGTTAATGAGTATGGGCTGACAATTGAGACTCCCCAATCCATTTCTTGACTATTCCGCATTAGATGTGCTACGGAAAACTCAGTAGAGGTAAAAGCTCTCTAGTGCAGGTTGGAACATAAATATTATACTTACAAATGGAAATTGGGAAGTGTATTGAGCTTGGCATTTCAACTGTGGTATTTTTGTACAACTTCAAATGACTCATTTTCCAAATCCTGCGATTGGACCTTCTTGTGAGCCAAAAGACTGAGGATACCAATCGCATTTTACGAACAAAATACAAACCAGTTTTAAAGTGTTTTTGTGTGTTATTTATCAATGATTGTTGAAATGCCATTGCATTTACAAACCACCTTTACCTTTCATTCCCCAAGCGTTATGCAGAGATATTCTGTTGTTCGGAAACTCTGAACTGTGGTCTGATTGAGATATTTCACCGCTGATTCACAACAGACCTAGAGACGAGTGGTTTACATTACTAATTAGCACTGAAAACATTCAGTTACATCGAATGGAATAAAAATCAGTCTGTTTGGGACGAGGAGTAGACTTGGGAGGCTAGCAAGTCAGAAAGAGAATTAAGAGAAAGATGGTTATACATTACTTAAACATCCATAAACCATTTACAGTGCAGAATTGCATGTGAAACCTAACTCACACTATGCAAAGCTCACAGTTAGTTGATTCTTCTGTAATACTGTCAATAGAAAAAACTACAAATTCTGCTCTTGCACTGATTCTAGCAACACTACAGTAACGTGTGTGCAGTTTTTTTTTTAGGATTTTTAACGTCACTAACACAACAATGAAGACATTGAATAGGTGGTGAGGAAATAAGAATGTCGCTGGTGGTAGATGAAGCCCACAGAAACAGACATGTCCCAGCAACTACCAACTTGTCCACAAGATACAGCATAACTAATAACTGTTTTCTCTGACTGTCTGCATACAGAAACACAAAAGTCAGACTACAGAGCTCTAGTTTACATTATAGCACAGCTATATATATATATATATATAGCAGAGCTATAAGCTATATCTTAGGGATTTACTCTAAAAGAGTCACAGATAAACAATTTTTATAAAAATGGATAAAATAGCATAAATGAATCACATCTTTAATCTTAAGAAAACAACTCAACGTGCAGCCATACAAATAAATAAAGAATAAATTTTGCTGTTATAGGAAAATATTCCATAGCACAGTGGTGTGATAAGGCCCATATTTAACATATTAAAGAATATCATGTATTTTTTTTTAATTTTTTTTTAACTATGTAGAGTTACATTTAATGTTATGGAACATTCACAATACAAGATAGCTCCTGTTATCACGTACATTATAGCAGCTATAAACAGTCCCTCCATGACCAGCCTTTATTTTTCTTTCTTTCTTTACATTAATAAACTGTGACACCGAAAACTTCGGTCCACTGTCCTGAAGATTTTTGTTACAAAGCACTGACACCCGAGAAATGTTCATTCCATAAATGTTAAATAAACGTCTTCTTACAGGAAGCTTCTCCATATAGACAATTGTACAGTTTTCTTTGTTGAAGAACAACATTCTTCTATATCTTTATTAACATATATGTGGCTGAGTTTTATTACAAGACTGCACTATTGTCAGAATATGCATCAACACTTTCAGATTCCAACTTGACCAATCAGATTCAAGAATTCAACAGGACTGTGGTATAAAAGACATACAGCAACCTTATATTAGTTCTGTATTATTCTGTATTATTAATAGTAAAATTGGATTTAAATGAACATCGATGACGCCTTGATGCCCAATGACGCCTGAGAGAGGCACAGGCTCCCCGTGAGCCCGAGAACAGATCGGATAAGCGGTAGACAATAAATGAATGAATGAACATCGATGACAGATTAGATTGATGGGATCTAATAACAATAAAGTACTTTATATCAGTGCATTCATCCAAATGAGCATATTTGCTTTGCAAGGTCTAACGGAAGCCTTTGATTAGAAGCCACTCAGATTTCTCTCAGTCATGCCTGTGACAGCACACTGCACACTATCTAGGCCTACTTGTGGATCACTATATGATATTAAGCCATACTTGCAATATATCAGAAAAAGAAGTAGGCAAAAGTAAGCAAGTCAAATCTACATTCAAATGCTGCACGGAAAATTTTATGAGCATGATCCAGTATGACAAATGGTTCCATCAGAGTGTCCATGAAGCAGTAATGAATAAACAAACGCATCTCAATACACAGTGCAATATAAGATGCGACACACACTGCGTTTTCATCTCTTAAAAGGAAGATCACAATGACAGTATGTAGCCACCTATGGGATTTACAATATAGTGTCAGTTTAGATACAGAGTCCAGAGTCTGGTTCAGGTCGAGGTCACGACCTGCTACAAAACAGTGCATTCATCTCTCTCCCATTCACACACTATTGTTCGGGCTGATAGAGGACGCACCGGGTGACACAACGGGTGAGACTCAGGCCATCATCATCTGCGTGTGCTCTTCACGATTTATCAAGCTTACGTAGGACTCTATCCAGGATTCACAAATCTGTCGCCATTTAATTCATATTAGTCTACACGCCATGCATTAGTCCTTAATGGTGGCTGGCAATAATACAGGATTTTTTTTTTTTCCATTACCACTGACACTATTTGAAATGCCTGCTCTATGCAGAGAGATGTGCTACAAATACACTGCCAGGTGCATAAAGCTGATCCTGCTTGAGGCAGATGGCCGTGATGAAATCCGTTCTAGCTACGGTCAGTACAGCCTGGTCAAAGGAAAGATGTCGCAGTAATGCATGTCGATGCACACTACTTGCCTGTTCGCCGAGGTCGATGGCGATGTTGGTGATGGCCAGCGGCACAAGGAACCGCACCAGAGGCCAGTAGTGCGCCAGAGCCGGGAGCGTCACCATGTCTCCGCGCACATCTGCCCGCTCCGGAGAGGACAAGAAGACCGGCAACAAGACGAGTGCGCTTTTCTAGCGGCGCTTCAGGCCCGTCCCTGGCCTCCCACACGACAACCAAAACAACAACAGCGAGGGCATCGTCAACAATGATGCAGCGCGTAGGAAAAGAGGAGGGTCGCCAGAAATTTCGGCTGACGGCTTCTCCATTGTTCATCCATCGGAGGAGGGGGAGCAAAAAATATAAACGTGCACTTCAAACAGGGAGCGTCTCTCTCTCTCTCTCTCTCTCTCTCTCACTCCCTCTCTCTCTCTCTCTCTCTCTCACTGTCTCTCTCTCTCTCAGGGTGTATAGCTATCACGATGTCCAATCGGAGGCCCAGAATGAAATCAGCGCTGCGGTAGATGGCGTTGCCGAAAGTCGCTATTAAATCATCACCGGCCTTTCCTTTAACGGGCACATGGGGCTCGGTGCGTCAAAGCCCCGCCCACTCTAAACGTCACGGCCTGTGTGCGGAAAATGAACCACGTTTTTTTCATACACATTATTCACCCGCGTTGTTATATATATATTATAAACACTGCTCTGTTGCCTAAATAGTGCTGTCTATGGGAACCTGCTGGAATCATTAAACCTTTAAGAACCCTTTATATATATATATATATATATATATATATATATATATATATATATATATATATATAAGGGTTCTTAAAGGTTTAATGATTTATCATATAATATACATTTATCATATATATATATATATATATACATATATATATATATATATATATATATATATATATATATATATATATACGTATATATATATATATATATGATGAATAAATATATATAATATATATTCCATTTTAAATGGAACAAGATGCGCTGTTTTAGTAATGAGGTGTGAGGTGTTACCATCTCAGGTCGATTATTATCCAATAACAACCTGTCCTTCTTATATCACAGCAAATTACCAAGTACTACTAATTCATTAATAAACAATAACCGCTATGTATTTTTTAATGTTGTGGAATGTCCTTAAGACAAGCTAGTTCCTGTTATTGCTTACCTTATAGCAGCTGTAAACAACTTCTCCTGTTTTCTCTGTCTTGTTGTTAGTAAGACAAAAATGATGTGCAGCTCGACAAAGTTACAGAGAAATCACAAAATACGAACTCTTCAGCAGTGGAGAATCCACCTGTGACTCCTGTAAGTGTTAAATAACAAGATACTTTCAGAAAACCTCATCATATCATGTATCATGATAACATTGTTTAAGAAATCTGAGTATTATTGGATGTAGATGATGTGGAGTGTCCTTATAAAATTACCTGCAAATTAGTCGTTATTACACAAATGATAATATTAGAACAAGTGCATTAATATAAACCTGTGAGTTGACTTGTAACTGGCTCTACTAATCTATCTGTATAATTTAATTCAACAGCCTGTATGTACAACTACTAAAAAATTGTTTTTCATTACCTAGTAAATGACTAAAAATGATCTAGAACATCTTTACAGACACACACACACACACACACACAGAGTATACTGTATAGTATAGAAGATCTATAAATATGCAAATTATGATTGTCCCCATTAGTTTCCTGTGAAACATCTCAGGTGCATCAGTTAGAATTTTGGGCCTCCTGTCAGGTTAATTACATTTATCACGATTAATCTGATCTCAGTTACAGCTAGTCAACTGTCAATTTGACATTAAACCAGTACATGCAGATATAAGTGGGACTTTTTTTTTTTTTCAAAACGAGAGAACTGGAAAAAAGTCTCTGTTTTATTTTTAGCGTTGTGTTAACAGATCTGCATACAATTACGAAAAGCGATCTAAGACGAATTAACCATTTAAAAATCACATGAATTGCATCCTTGATGACAAATACAGTATTTATGAAAATATTTTATAATTAATATTGTTGCCTAGATAAATTAGTTAGATAAAGGAAATGAAAAACAAAACAAAAACAATGTAAGGAACATTGATAGTATAATTAACATATTGAATGAGATATAATCGATAAATGGGTGTGTGAGGGGGTGTGTGAGCCCAGCGATGGGTTGGCACACCATTCAGGGTGTCCTCCGCCTTGTGCGCTGAGGCCCCAGGGATAGGCTCCAGGTTCCATGCGACCCTGTGTAGGATAAGAGATACACAAAGTAGATATTTCTGACTACTATTATGAAAATTTTCTATTCATGTGTCAGTCGGATTGGATGAATATTTATCACAATATTTGGATGAATATTTATCACAATATTATTTATCACAACATTTTATGAATATTTATCACAACGTTAACCATTAGATGGCAGGCACCTCGTCAACTCTTACTGGAAAAATGACAGTTGACCGCTGATGTAAAAGTTGAATACATAGAAATAAAATAATGGCCAATGCTCAGGGTCAGATCAGACTCACCACCAGAAAGCAATATCTCTGTCCTGACCATCAGATTATCAAGTGAAGTGCCAAATGATGTAAACAGCAACTCAATGTGGAAATAAAGAAAAAAAAAAGTTTGGTGTGGAGGAACTTGACCTCAACCCGATAGAACACCTTTGGGATGAATTAGAGTGGAGACTGTGAGCCAGGCCAAAACTGGGATGTCTGCCTTTACATGTACATGAATATAATATGGAGTTGGCCCACCCTTTGCAGCTATAACAGCTTCAACTCTTCTGGGAAGGCTTTCCACAAGGTTTAGGAGTGTGTTTATGGGAATTTTTGACCATTCCTCTCTAATTCATCCCAAAGGTGTTCTATCAGGTTGAGGTCAGGACTCTGTGCAGGTCAGTCTAGTTCCTCCACACCAGACTCGCTCATCCATGTCTTTATGGGCCTTGCTTTGTGCACTGGTGTGCAGTCATGTTGGAACAGGAAGGGGCCATCCCCAAACTGTTCCCACAAAGTTGAGCATGAAATTGTCCAAAATGTCTTGGTATGCTGAAGCATTGAGTTCCTTTCACTGGAACTAAGGGGCCAAGTCCTGTATTCAATGATTTGGAGGAGTGTCTCTTTTGGAAATTGAACTGCTCAAAGTTATAACACTATAAGCACAAATTTCAAGCACCAAAAATGCCTTCAATATCCTGCTTTTCTATGCAACGAAATAAAAATCTACTCAATGAACTTGATTCATTATGTAAAAAGAGCCATTTAAACAATTAAAAGCTTTATACAGACTCTGTTTACATACCTGTCCAAGTAACTTTAATTCTGCATCCAGCTTGATCTCTTTTTCAATAGTTAAGTACTCCATCTTAATTTACTAGTAAATGTCTGATACCTTTAAGCCCTAAATATAGTTTCAGCACTTCTCATGTAGTGAATTCAAATTCACTCATTTTATTGTCTTTGCCTGAGAGAAACATGCAATTTTCACAAACACACTAATATATATATATATAAAAGGATCGGAAATAAAGCTATATTAGCATTTCTTGTATGATTTAATTTTTTTGCAGAATGGTATATTTGCTAAAAAAAAAAAAAAAAGTATGCAAATGGATGGAAAACAAAAATCTATGTAACAATAAAATTATTCATAAAATAATAGACATCAATTACATAAAAAAATTAAATACATGACATTCGGAGAATTACAACTTATCCATTTCATTTTCATAAATTATACCAGCAAAGATATCAGCCAGATGAAAAACCTCCTTTTGGAATACTTAAAGTTTTTAATTTAAATCAAGTCTTTTCCAAACATACTTCTATAACTCTGTAAATTGTTTAACACAATAATCCCTGAATTGTGCATCAACATTATTCCATTATAGCTTTGCTAAACCTTTCCAAACAGGTCTAGTCTAATAAACAGGCTGGTAGACGGCATTATTGCAACTAAATAAATAGGAAAGAATAGAAGGAAATGTGAGAAGAGATGGAAATGTAAAAGGCTGTGAACACTTTCAATACAGTCTTTTCACATATCACTACATAGGGTATAGGGTATAGGATGAGGTGTCAAGCTACCACTGGTGTGGTGATTACTGTAAAGCCTTGTATATATGCACCCTCCAGTTTTGACTGTACAGTTTGAACATGGCTGTGCAGAGTGCTTTATTTATTTATTTATTTTATTTCTTTTGGTACAGAGATCAGTACAGATTCTGATCCTGGAAGCATTTCACATATGAGCTACTGACAGGAAAAACAGCAACATTACACTTCGATCTGAGTTTGTTTGGACAATTCCAGCATTCAGTTATCAGTTAGGAAAAGGTAAATTTACATTTCCTGCAAAAAGAACATGATCTGTTTAGTCTTTAACAAAGAACTGAGCACTTTTAGTTTGAAAGCTAGGTGCAAGTGAAAAAACAAAAAATGTGTCGAAGGTGTGAACATGTGAATTGTCTGTAGTATTAATCACACTTGTCAGTGAACATTATATTCAGTTCTGCTAATGTTTTGCCAGCATGCATACAGGCTACTGGGCTCGTTTTTATTCAGTTTTAGCTAGCTGGTTTTAAATGAAGTGCATTACCTAGCTACATTAGTTACATTGGCTTGAGTAGGTTTGCTGTGAAGAAGAGCAGGTTTTGTTTCACTTCAGAAAGTGTGATATATACGGCTGTTTGGAAAACATATACAGCGTTTTTTGGCCTCATTACGTCAGAATGCCTTGTTGCCAATAAGCAATAGCAGCTGATTGTCAAGAACACCACCTAGCATTGTCTATAAAACACTTTTCTCAGTTAGTCTGCAAGTTGTGCTGAGTTTTATTTTTTTAAATATATGAACAGGTTACTTGTATTGTAGGAATGAGCATTGATAGCAGTCTACTTTGCTCTGACTGCCATCTTTAATCGTGAAATACAGTCATTTCGTGTCGTCCGTCATTATCATGATGACGCACATTAGCCCTAAGTCACATTGCACCATTTAGTATTGATTGTTGGTATTGCAGCATCTTTCAAAAGCACGAGTAAATAAGCATGGTATTGGCCTGAAACCCTATAGAAGTATCCATACAGACAGTTCCAGTGGCATCAATATTCACATGGTGATTAGCTCATCTTTTATTTATTGAAATGAAAAAAAACCTTCTCAGCCCGAGCCAATGCTGAATTCTATGCAAAAATGCATAAAAACTGGGAGGTTTGTGGCTGAAAATCATCCGACATAATGAAGCCTCCAAACCTTTGGATGGTGCCCCTCATCAGATTTTCTCTACCGAAGTGTAGTTCTTCCTGTTCCACTTGAAGGCTTGTTCCATTTGGGCCTGATTGCCTTGTCGTGTTTTGTCGATTCTAGTTTGGACTGTTTAGGCACTGGCACATTATAGTGTCGATCATCTTCTGTGACCAGGCTCAGGCAAGACCACTCGGTCCTGTGGTCATCTGGATAGTAGGTGATGAACTCCTCAGTGTCTGTCTTGTAGAGTCGAAACGCCTGAAGCGTATGTTGTAGGGAGTAGCCGAGCAGAAACATCTCCACCTGCAGCAAACAGAAAAGGTGGTTAGTGACTCATATCCTTCATTAAGTGGCTAATCTGCAAATATCTGGAATGACATGATAGGACGTGCGCACAGACATCGCATAAGAATGGACGTTAGTGAACATGTTTCAGCATATTGTTATAGAACATGCTGAGCACTTGATAATCAGACTTGACAATAATATTGCTGTTGGAATGAGAACGATGATTAATTAAAACATCTGCATATAACTAGTCTGCAAATTTAAAGTCAGTTTATGGATTTTAAGACAGTCTAATTTATCATCAAGGCATAGATAGAACAATGCTAACATACACCAAGACCTGCTGGCATGTTATCAATATTTTTATATTTGTTCACTTGTTATTGTTTTTTCTTCAATATTAGTTCAGTATGTTTACATTTGCAGCATTTGGCAGACAACCTTATTCAGAGCAACTTCCATTTCTCTCATTAACACATCTGAGCAGTTGAGAGTTTTGGGCTTTGCTCAAGTGCCTAGCAGTAGCAGCTCACAACCTGGCCAACCTTCAGTTGTCGAACACCTTAACCACTGAGCTACCACTGCCCCTAGTTTGCAGCCCTCACTAGTTTTCAGTCTTTTTATTCTCTTATAAATTGGTGGCTCAGTGGTAGGTTTCTCGCCTATCATGCGGAAGGCCCGGGTTCGATTCCCAGCCAATGCCTCAACCCCAGCCACTGGATGCAGTGCCGGTCCCAAGCCCGGAAAAAATGGGAGGGTTGCATCAGGAAGGGCATCCGGTGTAAAACATGTGCCAAGTTGATGTGCGGACCAGTTGGTCCGCTGTGGCGACCCCGAACAGGGAGCAGCCGAAAGCAACTTCTTCTATTCTCTTATAAATGGTAGCATGATTCCACACTGTTGAAAGAGGATATAAATCACTAAATCCACAGAATTTCTAGTTTCTGGGCTTGTGCAACTGTAGATAAAGAGAGTCAGCAATTACCTGGGATAAACACAACCAATGTCTGTCCTTTGAAAGACAAGTTACATCTTAAAAACCTTTTAGCAGGTTTCAAACTGTGTTGGTTTTATTTTTGTCTGTGATGACAACATCTGTACATGGTGCAGCTACTTCAGCTCTTCTTATTACTTATTGCTGCTATAATACTACACGGAACATAGGCAATCTATCACTGGACTTTACTGCTGGTCAGGAAGTCAGGATTCCTTGTTGTTATAAAGCTTCATTCAAGTTCTCACCTGTTCGAGACCTCCACTGAAACCCACATGTCTAAGATGATTAGTGAGGAAGCTCCTGGGACATTTGGAGGTGTCACGGGCAAAAAGTAGACAGCAGAACTCAGGCACACTGGAGCCCTTCTGCATGTCAGAGTGTAACTGAATGACTGTCTTCAGCATCAAGAACTTCAGGGCCTCCAGCAGCTCATATTCTTCACGGTCCCCCACAAACAGTTTCTCGCAAAAACGTTCCCGCTCTGCTGGACACTTACACTGTATTGCCTCCTGCCACTGGGGGGAAAAATGAAAAGAGAAATATCAATCAGTCAGGTCTTCAGGGAAATCAGAAAAAATCCAAGTCTACCCTCAATACTTTATTCATTATAGTGTTTTATAAATAGAATTAATATCACCCTCCTCAGTGTCTGAACGATAGGGAGATATTTATTGTGATCGACTAGCTACTCATGATAAACAGGAATATAAAGTTTCCAATTAGTGTATTATCTCTCTGGCAAAAGCATCAACACACCCTCAGACTTCAGACTCTCAAATTAACAGGGATAAAAGTAAACAAAGCGGCAGCTACTACCACCAATGTCACATCAATTCGGGCTAATCACATCCAAGAGTTTTTTTTATGCCTTTACTATCCACTCTCAGTACTTATAGTCAGCATTTGTTAGATGTCCTTATAAAGGCTGACTTACAGAAGTCTCTATCAAGACATAAATCCTCATACTGCTTGACTAGTTCAGGGACTCAGAGTACCATCAGTCTAAACAGAAAAACACACAAGACAGTATTTAATAATAAAGTGCTATTTGGTTATAAGAATCAGCTTTCTGAGGTTAGGCTGTCAACAGCTGCAATTAGGAGGTCCTTTCAAGCTAATAGTGACCTGCAGGTTATGCTGACAGTTTCTAGTCTGTTTTCCTCACTGTTTGGCAAAGGGTTTATGCCTGAATGCCAGAAATGCCTGCGTTGCATTTCTGGTAGTCTTACCAAATAGAGTGCTACAGCTACACTGGAGTTGCAATATGTTTGTGGGGTAGTTGAGGGGAGGGGGTTGAGTGGTCTCAATCCTCCTCCTATAGCCCATGGGTCAGACCTGAGACGTGTCTGGCAACACCTTCACTAAAGCAATCTCCCAGTGAACGTAAAGAACATCAAGAGAGGCTACACAGTTCACTGGCATTGAAACAGACTCCTAGAAAAATGTTCTTCAGTCCATTGAGCTAATTTTGGACAGATTTTTATTATATTCCCAATCAGATTCTGCAGGCAATCTTATCAGTGAACCCATTTGGCTTGGTGTGGAATACCAGCCTATGAATGGACCCCAAATGTCATAGATGAAAATGTGTCCTTGCTTCTGTAAAAAAGATCTATGGATTGGCTCACAGAAACACACTCCACTGCAATAAGAATCTGTCCAGTTGGGAGCATTGCCCCATTGGAAAGATACGGACCCCTCTTTTAAAAGCTGGAGGGGGTGATGTGGTGCAACAGGGGAACACATCAACCAACAGGAATTGAGTGGGGTTAGTCTAGCCCTGATGTTCTTCTTGCTAGTTCCAAGACTGCAATGGTGTGATGGGTACATTGTAAACATAGCTTGAGGGGTACTGGCACCCATAGGAAGTAGCTCACACCTGGGAACCATTTCATCAAGTGCCGGGGGACCCTCAATGCCAGTTCAAAGTATTTTCCACCTGCCTATTTTTCCATGAAGTACAGAATACATCAACCAGGCCAGCAAGCCCTTGAAACATCCACTGTAGCCTTCACTAAATGTTGGAAGGCCATGCTTACTTCCTCCCAGAGCATCTTTCTCCTTTAATGGACTTCCTATCTCCCTTAATGAAATTTCCTATACACAGCTGGCTGAAAACTGTAATCTAGCAGACCAAGAAAATAATAAATTCAGTACTATTGAGTATTAATATTAGGACACTTGCCTTAAGGTCCTAATGTATGAGAATATGGCCTAGAATCTGTTTCTTGTGATCATTGGTTGGAGTTTGTTGTTCAAGTTCCAGTATTCTGACTTTTCTTCAGTGACAGCAAGTGCCCCTCTACACTAATGGTGAATATGGCACTCATCACTGCACACAGGAGCACTGCGGTTGGC
>JAUCMX010000005.1:23795650-23960650 GCA_033459395.1 Hemibagrus guttatus | reverse complement strand
TCAGCAATGATACAGTCTTCTCCGAAGATATTGGAACGTTAAGACCAACTCTTTTGTTTTTTGCTATACGCTGGATGAGAGAGCAAAAGCTGAATCTGTGATGCCAGAATATCAGCTTTTATTTGCTGATTTTTACATCTAGCTGTGTTAAACACCTTAGAACATGGAACCTTTTGTTTAAACTCACCCATTTCTTTAAGTGATCAAAATATGACTGACATGTGTTTCCTGTTAAGATTTTAAAACAACTAATAGCACTCAATATCTACAGTTGGTTTGAGCCCTGGGTTTCACTTGTATGAAGACCCGAGAGCTGTCTATGGGGGAAAAGCAAACCATTTTGGATCTGTGAAAATAAACATAGCCAGATGACAGAAACATTGCGAGAGCTATGAAGAAAAACTCAAAATCGGCTGCAGGTGACATCGCCAATTAACCTACACAGGACGGGGGTAAAGGAATCACAATAAACTAGTCAAGAAGCATTAAGAAAAGCTAGAAGATATACAGAGATGATCCACAAATGTTCTGGAACCAAGATTAATCTCTGCGAGTGATGGAAAGGCCAAAGTGTGGAAAAAGGAAGGATCCGATCATGAGATGTTTTCTTTCTCCACGCTTGCATGAAGGTTGTGTCATGGCTTGGGCTTGCACAGCTGCGTCTGGAACAGGCTCACTAATCTTTATCGATGATGTAACTCAGAAATAAATTCAGAAATTTACAGGAACATTGTGTCTACCAATTTACAGAGAAATGCATCCAATCTAATTGGGTGAAACTTTATCATGCAGCAAGACAATAAGCCAAAACACACTGACAAAAAAGCAAAGGACTTTGATAGAAAGTGAAGGCTTTAGACTAGCTTATTTAAATCACCAGATCTTAACCCAACTGACCAGCATTCAATCTCCTGAAGAGAAGACTAAAGGGAGAAACCCTCTGAAACAACTAAAAAAAGAAAAGCTGTGGTGCATTATCAGAAAAGCATAACAAAAGAGGACTCAACAGTTTGGTGAAGTCAGTGGCTCTCAGTTTGATGCAATTATTGTAAGTAAGCAATATAAAATGGAATATTACCTGTTATTTACTTGAATGTACTATGTTTTCCAATGCTTTTGCTCACCTAAAAATTGGGAAGGCTGCCATCAAATGTGCAAACTTCTTTCCACATAGCAGCTGGCAGATATACATGATCAGGCATAACATTATGAGCAGTGCCAGGTGAAGGGAGTAAGACTGATTATCTCCTCATCATGGCACCTGTTAGTGGGTGGGATATATTAGACAGCAAGTGAACTTTTTGTCCTCAAAGTTGATGTGTTAGGAACAGGAAAAATGGGCAAGCGTAAGGATTTGAGTGAGTTTGACAAGGACCAAGCTGTGATGGCTATATGACTGGATCAGAGCATCTCCAAATCTGCAGCTCTTGTGGGGTGTTCCCGGTCTGCAGTGGTCAGTATCTATCAAGTCAAGTCAAGAAGCTTTTATTGTCATTCCAACCACATATAGCTGACGCAGTATATAGTGAAATGAGACAACGTTTCTCCAGGACCCTGGTGCTACATTAAAACAACACACAACATGTAATTACAAAGCTTTAAACAACAACACAGAGCTAGGACAGAAATTTGTTCTAGCTACATAAAGTGCAAAGTGTGCAAACAGTGCAAAGACAAGGAAAAAAGAACACAAGACAGAACACAAAACATGTGCAATGTTGGCAGAAAGTGATGTGCATTACATATATGTATGCAATGCATAGCAGCATGACCATTTGTAGTGTGCAAAATGTGATAGCGGCAGTTTAAAAATAGTGCAAATAATTAATCGTTAATCGTTAA
Organism: Hemibagrus guttatus; assembly: GCA_033459395.1. Classification (NCBI taxonomy): domain Eukaryota; kingdom Metazoa; phylum Chordata; class Actinopteri; order Siluriformes; family Bagridae; genus Hemibagrus; species Hemibagrus guttatus. Next base: position 23,958,808 of record JAUCMX010000005.1, on the reverse strand, counting down.
AAGTGGTCCAAGGAAGGAACAGTGGTGACCCGGTGACAGGGTCATGTGCGGCCAAGGATCATTTATGCATGTGGGGAGTGAAGGGTGGCCCATGTGATCCGATCCAACAGACGAGCTACTGTTGCTCAAATTGCTGAAGAGGTTAATGCTGGTTCTGATAGAAAGCTGTCAGAATACACAGTGCATGATGGGTCAGGGCTGTTTTGGCAGCAAAAGGGGTTGCTATAAAGAAGGACTACAGTATTTTAATTTTCTGATTGGATATAATTCAGAACCCAGGTAATGTGTGTGGGTGGTGTGGTTCTGTGTGTTGACTTTGTGTTATGTAAGCTATTTTCTTAGTGCTTGTTAGCTCTTTGGAAACAAAGTTTAGAGTCGATTCTGATTCCTTAGGAATCGCTCCATAGGAATCGCTCGAGTCCTCATAATGTTCTCAGTGTAATGTTGTGTTGAGTGAGGTATGTGATAGATAAGCACAGTAAAATCACCTAATCTCTCCGATTTTCTGTCGTTTGTTCGAAACTGAGTCGGAATTCATTTCTCGATATAAAAACGAATCCGTAGAACGAATCATAAACGAATCGACTCACTCCAGGAACCGACTCCCAACACTAATCATGCCATTTGTTTGTTCTTTTGATAATCTGCAAATACGTGTGCAGAGATATAGTCCGCCCATATGTTAAAAAGTTTTTGAAATGAAACAGCAGTAAACACCAGATCGTGTAGTACTTACTCTACTTTCTTGGATTTTTTGCTCTTGCTGCAGGATTCAGGAGCCTCAGCACACTGAGCTACAGTACCCCGATTGGTGTTGGTTTTGTTAGTCTTGCGGTTGCGCCCATCTTTCGCACCTGGCTCAGTGGGACGCATGTTGCAAAACACACAGCATCTCTCCTACACCTTGACAAGCAACAGCTACACAAGCATAAACAGTGTGAGGTAAACAAGCACTTACAAAGTGCCTCACATCTAGTAATCACTTCCGCAAGATGGGATAAGTATTTACGTTTTCGTTAAGCTTCTTAGCAAGATAAATAGAGGGCTAAGTCATAGTAGCACATGCCAAACGATGCCGAGGCAAATGGAAATAAATGTAAGCATGATGTATATTTCAGTAGTAGATTTCTTCAGATGTTTTTTTTTAATTTACCTTCTGGATTAAGTGTCCACGAAAGCTAACATGTAAATTAAAGTTAGCGACAGCATGCTAATTACCGCAGCAACAGACGCTTCCGGTTTGTAGGCGATGCTGGGAATTGTAGTTCAAACGGTTACTACTAATGACTGTGAATACAGAATATCAGTGAACATCAGAGCTCAATTTACTCCTTATTGTGCAGTTGCGAAGCCTTTTTTGATCAAAATCATAAACGGTATAGATATGAGTGTACATCACGGCGCCCAATATGCGGGTTTTGAAGTCCTTTTTGGTCGAAATGGGAGTCGCCATATTGGGAATATTGGAGCCAGACGCTGCTGCAGCCAGAGCATGCGCAGTAGATGGGTCCGCGTCTCATCCGCCTATATAAAGGAAAGCGCAAACTGTATGATATCACCTGAGCAACAACTTAAGATGATGCTTTGGCTAAAATAGCAAGTGCAGTGTTATTAAAATGTAGTTGCATAATTCGAAGAAGAATATTGATCGTACCCTATCTGTCCACCCATCCATCCACCCATCCATCCCCCCCCCCATCCACCCATCTACAGTCCACAAGCATTTATGATCATATGATGAAATCTTTCAGTAAAAACAAATCACACAGGGCATAATGAATGCGCACTCTAACTAATTATGACTTATACACATAATTTATTGTGAGATGCCACTGTAATGCAAGCAAGGAAACTTTTGAAAACATTTTTTTGCAAGCACAGCTGTCACCAGTCTTGTAGATAATAATGAACTATTAAAATAACATATAGATAACATAACAGAAAGCTTGTCATATTGATTGTGATTGTTATCCAAAATAGTCTTCTAGGCAGCGCATCTCATCTTTAAAGCTGCTCTCCCTGACCCAAAAGGCAGCAATCAAGTGCTAGGCATTAATTTATTATTATTATTATTTTTATTTGATTCATTATGACACACTCACTATCAGAAAGTAAGTAGGGTTTAAAGTAAGATTCCAAATAAAAATATACTGGTAAACAGCAGTCAGCATTTACACTCAACACAACTCACTGTTCCATGACTTTCATCTGGCTCTGACACCTATACAGCAACAAACTCAACTAAACAGAGAAATGCTCTCTTGTACTCTAATCAATCTCTCTGTGGTGCTTTTTCATTAAAGTCATACAGTAAATCATAGATTATTATGAAATGTAGTGTTCCACTCACATCGGTTTGCTAGATGTCGGGACAAAGAGCTAGCTTAGACATCAAAATGAGCAACATTCTAGTAAAACTGCAATGAATTTCCCCACTTGAGTTGAAATTCAACAATTATATCATGTATCTTTCATCATATAATCATAAAATAATCAAAATAAATCCCTCACAGCTGAAAGTGTATTATCACAATTTCTCAAAGGTCAAAGGTCAAAGAAGCTTTATTGTCACGTCAACCAAATATAGCTGATGCAGTACATGGTGAAATGAAACAACGTTCCTCCTGGACCAGAGGTGCTACACATAAGAAAAACAAAACACAGGGTGAAGCAGACAAACATGAAGTTAAACTAAGGTGCAGAATTTTTAAACTAAACATACAACATAAGTGCAGGGAATGACGAGACAGTGCAGACAAACAAGACACACAATGCCGACTGTGTGCAAAAAGAGAACAGTATTTTACAGTGAGTGCACAGAGGTAGTTAACACAGATATAGTATTCCAAGTTATGGTGCAAATATTAAAGTGACGTGTGCATGTAAACAATATCAGGTGTGCGTGTGTGTGTGTGTATGCATATGTTTGTGTATGTGTGTGAGTTCTGATCAGTGCAGTTCAGTTCAGAGTGTGTGTGTGTATATGTGTGTGTCCATGTTCCTCCGTTTAGTTCAGATCTCTGTTGAGACACCTGATTGCCTGAGGGAAGAAGCTGTTCAACAGTCTGGATGTGTGGGCCCAAATGCTACGGTACCTCTTTACACACGGCAGGAGGGTGAAGAGTGTGTGTGAGGGGTGTGTGGTGTCATCCACAATGCTGTTGACTTTGTGGATGCAGCGTGTGGAGTAAATGTCCATAAGAGAGGGAAGAGAGACTCCGATGATCTTCTCAGCTGTCCTCACTATCCGCTGCAGGGTCTTGCGATCCGACACGGTGTAATTCCCGAACCAGGCAGTGATGCAGCTGCTCTGGATGCTCTCGATGGTCCCTCTGTAGAAGGTGGTTCTCTGAGCATGGTTAACTTTAGACTTTATTATTCATCGGACAGTTACAAATAAATAACTGCTTATTAAAAATGACCAAAAATCTAGAAAAAATTAGATTTGTGCTTGAATTTCAAGACAATGGGCATCATTTAGCAATCATTTGGTAAAATTTTGCATAAATGGTTGTATAAGCCTAAGAAAACAACATCAACAAAAAATTCAGCCAGATTTACAAAAGTTTCATAAATGCAGATTTTCTTTCTGTGTGTGTGTGTGTGTGTATGTGTGTGTGTGTGTTAAGGTCAGAATGATTAAGAATATGGATCAGAGAGACCATGTGAACTAAACCTGGTCACCTAATCTATGTTCAACTAACAATATACCAAACGGCATGTTTGGTATCAATCTACTCAATATTTAATGGTGAACAATGTGATGACATCATAGTTTCAGCATTTAAGGTTTGTTTTGATGTATTTTCTTGATTTACTCTCATGAAATGTTGTATGAAACATTGCAGGAACTGCAACTACAAAGGTCTGACAAAGGTCAGTGTATGCTCAGGTCTAAGAGACTATAATTATTCACAGCTTAAATGCTGAATCAGGGAAAAAAGTTACACACTCCATAAAACAATGTAGTTACAATTTTTTCAGTCTTACCTATTTCATGGGAATTTCAAAATCTGATGTGCATTATGGTTTAATTACTCAACAGAACTCAATCTCGGTAGAATATTGTTATTGTTTTAATGTTGTATTCAAGATGACATCAAATACTTCTCATATGTGTTTTAAAATCCTGTAAATCCTAGGCTATTTGGGGCAGCACTGCAGTGCCTACCATGTTGAAACTAAAATGAACAGTAAGGAAGAAATGGAACAATTTCCTCCATGACCACCAGAGGGCATCATCACCCCCATTTTTAAAGTCTTCCTTTGTGTTTGTCTTTTCTACACCCTCCCTTTGTGCATACTTGTTTTGTGGTCCCCTAATTAGTTATGTAAGTTTAAGTTTTCCCCTACTTAAGTTCTGTGTTTTCCCTTCTCAGTTGCCAAGAAGTACATGTTGTATTTGCACTGTGTGTGGCTTTTGTTTTCATGTTGTATTTCACTTTCTTTGCCTTGCCGTCTTGCCCAAAGTCTAGTGATTTGTATTACTTATTATTGTATATTATTATTATTATTATTATTATTATTATTATTATTATTATTATTATTATAGTGATTTCTACACAGTTATGTCCTCTTCCTGTCTTTATTTGTTTATTAGTTGTCTAAGCATTAAAGATACTCTGCACTTGCATCAGACATCCTGGACTTAGGGACAAATGTTTTGAGAAAACAGGGCTTGTGGACTTTTAGGAACCAGTTCAGAATTACGAAGAAAGCCAACATCATTTTTCTGTGCAAGAAAATGCATGGACCTGAACCTCTTGTTCTGAACAGCAGCTTCATTTTTTCTATCATAGATTTTTTTCCAGTCCAAACTGGAACAAATTTCTTTGGTCAGAATGGCAATGATTTTGGGATGTAAAACTGGTTAATTCTTGAGCCCCAAGAAGCTTAAGGGTCAGTGTCATCAGCATCTGATTTAGTCTGTGTCCAGTGAGTGATGTTTGCCATAAATTGTTAGGCCATATGCAAGACTTTCGAGGTGGCTGCTGCTTAGGGCTGAACCCACTGTATGTTAAGACCCTGGATTTGTGATTCCCTAAATTTTAGTTTCTGACAAAGCCTATGGACCTCCAGAGGATGTAAGAGTGTTGCTTCTGCCCTAGTAATTTTTTGGTGCCGTGTGGCCAGTATGCTCTGTTCAGCTGGCTTTGTGATTCTGAAATCTGAACTCTTCTCTCTATGGCTACATAAACTGCAGCCCCCAAAGGCATACCAAGTAGGGAATATTTGTCAGGGTTACTTAATTCATGTGCAAACAGTGCCAGCCATGCTGGACCAACACATAAAACAGATTGATGCTAAGCTAGATTTAGCTAGATTTCTAGCTTGAAAATCACAGAAGAAATGCATCAGATAAGTGATATTACAGTCTCTGGTCAGGACATCATCCCTATGTCTCCAACAGTCCACACCGATTCCACACATGTTACGATCCCATAACCTGGAGCTCGGGAGTGAGCTGTTTTGTGATGGTGCATTTAGATGCTGTGGGGTGATGGAGGGATACACGTTCTGACACCTTAAATGCCAGTGGCTCTGGCGGAGAAGACAGAAACGAGGGGCAAAAAAATCATATACTATGATTCTGAGCAAGCTACTGAATAACTAAAACAAAAATTTAGATGCATTGGCACCCCTGTGTCTCTCACACACACACACACACACACACACACACACACACACACACACACACACACACACACACACACACAGAGAGAGAGAGAGAGAGAGAGAGAGAGAGAGAGAGAGAGAGACTTCCTGTTGCTTTGAGAATCTACATGGAAGTGATGAGCACTGAACATCTATTTGACAATGAACATTTATTAATTCAAAAGTCCAATAAGAGCTCTTGTGTATAAGGTACCTGACTTGAGTCTGTGTGTCCTTAGGTCAGGGATAATTCGATAAAGGTGAAAAGGTTGATGAAGCAGCCTGCTAGTATGAGTTCATTGTGGGTTATGTGGATGAACATTGCCTCTGGGTTGGGAGGTTAGTGGTCCAGCCCCTAGCCATGACTCCAGGATATGAGCACAGGTGATGTGGAGGACAGAGGACGGAGGACAGATGAAGGGTGAGATGTGGGGTAATATCCAGGTGGCTGCCCCCCAGGGTCAGAGCAGGAAAAGAAATAAGTTATGAAGCTTGAAGAGACCTATCACCCTCACTTTTTGGTGTACTTCAGCACCATTTTCCACATCCACCTTCTTCTCACTTTCATGCTCCACACACTGTCCTCTTGCATCACTCAGCAAACAGAGTGTGGGATGAGTCAGATTGAATGGACAATCTCTGAGTTGAAAGGCAAAGCTTTTACCACAAAGCCACCAAATCCCACACAGAGCTACTAGGCTCATAGCGTCTTGACATTTTAAAATGACACTCACAAAACAAAACAAAAAAGTTGCATAAAAGATTGTATAAGCTTTCATTTCCATCCCAAATGAAACCTAGAAATTAGATCTTTTGAAATGAGACATAATTACAGCATCAGATTGGCGAAACACCTGAAACTGAACAAGTGAAAGAACTTGTTCTAAATACTCACGACTACTACTAGTGATAAATTTTGATTATTTATGATTAATATAAGAACACTAATAATCTGACTAACTGACTGTAGGTTTGGCACATGTGCATTACATGAGATAAGTATGTGTCCTCTATATTCTTCTACTCATGGTGTGAACACACAGATGCATGCGCATAGTGAGGTCCATCAACAACACACATCATCTCCTGAGTCTTCTGAGCAAAAATTTGCAAAAACATCATGGGGACCACAATTTTAGTCCCCACAAGCATAATGATCCCTACAGTGTGTGTGCTGATGTACCATGGTCCTGATATAAGCACACACACAAACATGCTCATAATTAAATATTTTAGCATAGAAATTGTACATATTTTAGCTATCTTTTTATTTATTTTTGGAGAATGCAAACTCCAGCCATCTTTTCAACACACAGGGGATAATTTGGAAGATGAATTACAACCAAAACTACAGGAATGACCCAAAACAGACAGCTACTGAGTAATCCCTGCAGGTTGTTGTTTCTTTGGTGGGAGGCGGGGCTTCCAGACAACATACCAGTTTCCATCTCCTGTACAGACAGAGCTGAACCCTTCCCACAGTGGACTGTGAACTGCACTGTTAAACTGTTCAAACAGACCAGAAATGAGAAAAAAGGCATCGCAGTGGTGAGTGGTGGTCAATAAAATGTAATAAAAAAATGTGACGTGATGTTAAATAATAACAATTATAACAATGCAATTATTGTGCAAAATGTTTTTTCTTTTGATAATTGAATAACATTTGCAAAGAAATACTACACACCGATCAGGCATAACATTATGCTCAGTGACAGGTGAAGTGAATAAGCTGTTAGTGGGTGGGATATATTAGGCAGCAAGTGAACATTTTGTCCTCAAAGTTGATGTGTTAGAAGCAGGAAAAATGGACAAGCGTAAGGATTTGAGCGAGTTTGATGAAGGGCCAAATTGAGATGGCTAGACGACTGGATCAGAACATCTCCAAAACTGCAGCTCTTGTGGGGTGTTCCCGGTCTGCAGTGGTCAGTATCTATCAAAAGTGGTCCAAGGAAGGAACAGTGGTTAACCGGCGACAGGGTCATGGGCGGCCAAGGCTCATTGATGCCCGTGGGGAGCAAAGTCTGACCCGTGTGATCCGATCCAACAGACGAGCTACTGTTGCTCAAATTGCTGAAGAGGTTAATGTTGGTTCTGATAGAAAGCTGTCAGAATACACAGTGCATGACGGGTCAGGACTGTTTTGCCAGCAAAAGGGGGACCAACACAATATTAGGCAGACGGTCATAATGTTATGAGTGGTATATATGTACTATTTTTATTGTTTATAATTTATATTCATATCTGCTGCAGAAATACATAAAGCGTGACAACCATCTCTGCCACTTCAATATATACTGTAAATAAACGTGGCCTAAATAATCATTGGGGAAACTTCTGCCACTCACTCCTTCAGGCTACGTCCGAAACCGCATACTGCTGCACTAAATAGTGTGCCAAAAGACTATGACGACAGCGTTGACATGTTCTTCAGTAGAGTGGCACAGACTCCGGTTTGGGACGCAACCAAACTGGATACAGTGGATAAGCGGTGACGTAGGAGAGAGAGAGAGAGAGAGAGAGAGAGAGAGAGAGAGAGAGAGAGAGAGAGGTTATTATTATTATTATTATTATTATTATTATTATTATTATTATTATTATTAAAAAAAGCGGTATTGTAGGTGTTCGGGTGGTATGTGGTGGTAATGCGGGGGTTGCGGTGTTGTGTGTGGCTTTAAGAGCTCCTCCTCCTCCTCTTCCTCCTCCTCCTCCGCTGTCCTCCTCCGTGTAGTGCTGAAACGCTTCCACCGTTTCAATCCCCAAGCAGCCATGGCCGAAATAAAGACGGGCATTTTCGCCAAAAACGTCCAAAAGAGGCTGAGTCGGGCTCAGGAAAAGGTAAAACGCTCAATGTAATTTGTTTATTAATAACTTATTGTCAGCACAAGGTAAGCTTTCTGGGTCTGAACTGCGAAGGGGAGATGTTCAGGGAGGCTAAAAGGCGGAGCAAATGAAACACTATCTTATTAAAGCTTAATGAATGAATTCACCTCGGTTATTAATAAGAGTTCTCTTTTAAAATAGAAAAGTATTTCTTTTATCCACGAGCAAAAAAAGGACTGCTCACAGCCTGCAATCCTATACAGCACCGTCACTTGTAAGGACTAACGCAATTGCATTTCTTGACACTCTTGACCATATCAGTCTATATGAAAACGTACCCGAATTTGGGTAGCACTTTTTAAATAAATAAATTATAATTCATAAACCCACGTCCAGCATGCGAGCTTGCGTGAGGATATCCAGTTGACCTCCGTTATAAAAACAGCACAGGATGAGTCCCAATTCACGGTGCGCTCCTTACTGTCGCGCACTACGTTCGTTCTACAACTGCTCATACAACCATTGCGACTGCGTTATAGCAGGGCAGATTAGAACCTGAAACGAATCTCAACGCGACCCACTATTCGTGGTTAGGTGAAAAATTTGTTTAAAATATTTAATATCTGGTGTATATTTGCCTGCAAGGTCAGAGAGAGGGAGGAGGGAGGAGGGGGGATCCCTCTCTCCTTATGCGGGGGAGGAGGGTGTTAGGCATGCATAAAATTAACCCTTTGTGGCTGGAGGAGGTGATCACGCTCCTTTAATCGATATTTTGTAAGGAAAAATATTCTATCCAGCTCAAATGGACATGACTATGGATATAATGTAATATCAGTGTTTTCCTGTACGTCAAATACATACAGTCAGAGAGCTGTTTAGATCCTGCTGCAAACCCCTGGTTCTTGCAGTCTGTTTGCATGGACTGTGCTTTATTGATCTAATGTTATTAATGTATAGTCCCTAATGTTAAACTCATCTATCAATTGCACATACTCCTCTGATGAATGTGCCCTGAACTGACTCCATGCACATTTCTTGCACATGTGGTTTTGTTCTGCATTTTGCTGTTTAGTGTGTTGTTTATTATAGACTGTTGAGCTGCATAACACTTAATTACCACCAACTCCAACAATGTTTTTCATTCTTGAATCGTGAAATCCAGTCTCTTTAGTTTTGCACTGAAGCTTTGATCCCACCTCAGAGCTCCAGGGTCTCAGATTTATCCTGAGCATGGGTTACTGTCTGTGTGGGTTTGTGGGTTTCTTCTGAATTCTCAAGTTTCTTCCCACTTTCCAAAATGATTGCCAGTAGGAGGCTTGGCTGTGATAACTGGCCATAAGTGTGAATAAGTATATCATCTTATCCTTGTGCTGGTCTTACGGAATAAAAAGTTTGAAAGCAAATAGTTTAGTTTTAGATGTTAACTGGAGCAAGGACACAGTACGGCCAAATTTCTGTTTATTTTTATTCCGCTAGTTGAAATAGATCCAGAAGAAACCACACTCACTTTATAGCACATTGACTAGCTCACTATCTAGCTCATGTTCATTTTTATGTTCCTGTTAAAGGTGCTTCCAGTAAAATTGGTGTTCCTTCTTCATCTGACAAGATCTCATTTTAGAGGTTCACTATATCCACTATGATGTCACCAAAACTACTGTATTAATAGTGTTGAACCTGAGAAATGTTTTTGACACTTTGTAGGGTGCAAAATGTGCTCATAGCTTCCCCTTGTATTTAGCTGCATTCTGGCACATTAACCCAAACCATTTGTGCTTAATACATCTATCTATCTAGAGTTGTCTTTAGAAAGGCAATTTAACAACCTGCTTTATATTTTGTTGTGGCCAGAAATCCCCTCTCGAGTATTGTTGTTTGCTGACTTGTTGTATATTTTTTCCTTTCAGCTGTTGCCCATAATTCCCAGCATACTTTTTGCTGCAGTTAATTTGAAATACAATGTTTGTAGCCTACAGGCAACCCGGGCTTTCCCAACATGAAGTGTCATTGTAAGAGGATTGCTCTTCTTTTTATATCCAGTGAGACAGGAAGTGAAAATCTCAAAGTGGCTGTTATGTGCCATAGAAAAGTCCAGATCATACAGCTTGATTTGTTTTCCACAAATGGTCAGGGGATTGTTTTAGAGCATGATATGTTATTAGACAACTATTAAACCACTTTCAGCATTTTCCAAATATCTAGGTTACTGTGATTGTTATAAAAGGACTGCCTTCAGACAAACACATTGAAGTGTAAGTGTACAGTTCACCTGGGTGGAATATGAGATCCTGAGCCAGGACAGATAATATGATAAGTGGTGAAAGAGCTCTTTCCTATTTGACACCCACTAGTTACAAAAAATCAAGATAAACACTGATAATTTGTCAGCAGATAGCTGATTAATGTACATATGCACAAGCTACGTCAGTATAATGATCTAAAACTTATTGTATGGCAGATATTATCTTTGGAGTACTCATTATTCAATCAATACTAGAAATATCAATCTGCTAAATATAGCTTGAATTTATGAAAGCTGCCTTAGCCATTGCACACAGCGAAGGCTGTTGGCAGATGCAGGCCTCTGGCTGAACACAAGACGACATGTATAATTAACACATTGTTACTGGGCTGGCTGTATTTCCTGTGATGAGAGCTAATGATGCCCTTTTATAATTCTCACCCAGAATTGGCCAGATGTTAATATTACATGCTCAAAAAAACACTATTAAAAGAATTAAAGTTGAAGTAGAAGAAGAGACGGTCTGCAATGGTCACGGTTTGCTTTTGGGGCCCAAGTGTTGTTAATATTTTATAGGCTGGTTGTGTCTGCGTGGTGTCTCCAGCCAGATGGGAGTAAAGTTAGTGCATCTGGGCCAGGTGGAAAGCCGCATTGCATTGCTGAACTTTCCTTGCTTTTTTTTTGCTGTTTACTAATACAAGGATTTCTTCAAATGTTTTAGAGGGTAGAGGAATAACAAAGTGTTCAGGCTATTCCAGTGCTTGTCATCTAGCAGACAGTCATCCGGATCCAGACCCAGCAAAGTATTTCAATGGGCTGAACTGAGGATTTGAATAAATACAGTAGCAAAGCCAAAAAAACAGAAAAAAATGATCATAGTACAGTTATTCAAGTTAAGAAAGTTAAAGTAGTTCAGCTACTGCAGCAGCTCCTCGGTTGCAGCTTATCTTCTCACATGCATTTATGTAAATTATTTAACTCAATGGGGCACGGGGGCTTGGTGGTTAGCACGTTTGCCTCACACCTCCAGGGTTGGGGGTTCGATTCCCACTTCCGCCATGTGTGTGGAGTTTGCATGTTCTCCCCGTGTTTGGGGGTTTCCTCCGGGTACTCCAGTTTCCTCCCCCAGTCCAAAAACATGCGTGGTAGGTTGATTGGCATCTCTAAATTTTTTTTGTGTGAGTGAATGAGAGTGTGTGTGTGTCCTGCGATGGGTTGGCACTCCATCCAGGGTGTATCCTGCCTTGATGCCCAATGACGCCTGAGATAGGCACAGGCTCCCCGTGACCTGAGAATAGTTTGGATAAGCGGTAGACAATGAATGAATGAATTTAACTCAATGCAGATCATTGGACCAGACACTAGACTCTTCATTTTATTTACTTTTTCCTGAATGAACAATATAATCAATGACAATAATAATAAATCGATAGCCATAACTGAACCTTTGTAAGCAATGAATTTTCTGTAACTGGACCTTTACAAATTTTAGAAGAATCTTTTCTATGTGCAGTACCTACATATATATATATATATATATATATAAAATATATATATATATATATATATATATATATATATATATATATATATTTTTTTTTTTTTTTGTACTGCACATAGAAACACAATGGAGTCCAAAAGTCTGAGAGCACTGGCTTCTTTTATAGTTTAATACAATTTTCATTGCAAATTTTATTACATACAACAACTTGAGTGAAAAGTTGAATCTTTTAAACACACACTTGTGACCCACACACTTGTGAAAGACCTTATGATTCATTTTAGATCAAATACTTCAGATTAAACACAGTACACGTCTGAAAACATGCTTCAGTATTCGGAATTTGGCCTTTTGTACACAGCAGTTAACATGGTCAATATCACAAATTTGCTTATTTTTGAATAGGGACCTAGAAATAGTGCAGAATCTTGAATATTAGCTATTCAGAACATTCAACTTTCTATGTTGTGAATATTTCAAAATTCTGCAGCATTTCTGTTTATTCTGTGAATATGTGGTCTAATGTTCAAATAATCTGCTTTAAATGTAATTTTACATCTGCTGTGGGAATGTTCAAATTACTCATTACTCAATTGTTGGTGTTAATCATGAATGACATATCTGACAGTGTGTGTCAGAGAAGCAGATAAACATGTGGAATATCATGATTATGTGGTAGCTCAAGCAGTAGTAGTAATCCTGTTTGTGTGTGTGTGTGTGTGTGTGTGTGTGTTCCCTGCTGCTTCACTGTGTAGCTCTGTCATGACATCTTTGTACATCCTTTACACAGCTGGGACAAAACTCATGCTTAATGATGCATGTTAATGCTACACCGAGCATTTATTATAATGCTAATAAAAATGTCAATCCTTCTAACTGACAGCCGAACATCAAACTGAGGGTGTTTTCTCTCTGATCAGAGCTGGACGTTTTATCTTGTTATGTGCCTTGATGAGGTGCAAGGATATTGAGTGGAGGAGACTAGTTTAGAGCTGGAGGTGAGAATTTTCACACTGCTGAAATTAGTTATGTGAGGACATTGAAGACCAATTTGTGAACATAGTTGTCCATTAAATGCTTGAAATGCAGAGAATGTGGGAAGATTGTGTAGGAAGATGTAATGTGTGGTGTAGGGAAAAATCAAGGCTCTTAAATATATACTGAAGAGGTACAGTGTGATGTTTATGAATGGTTTATGAGCATCTGAGCCACAGATAACATAAGAATCTGCAGCCTGACTGAAAATGGTCGCAGTTGTCTAGCTCTTGGCTTGTGTTATGGCTCTTTGTTTGGAATGCTTCCCTGCTGAAAATTCAATGAGAGTTTTATTGAGTAAGATGACAAGAAGAGTTTAGCATTGAGCTGGTATGGTGCATTTAGTGTGCTTTTTATTCACACATACTTATTTGGCTGATGCTTTTAAGCATCTCGCTATTGGACTGCTGCTGCTACAGTTAAGAAACCTATTCAAGTGAAAAACAATTGTAGGAAGAACAGAGGAAAGACAATCTCAACATGATAGAGACGATGACTACAGCCATGCCTACAGCGACCAGAATGAATTGTAGCTATTTTACATATGTATAAAAACCTCTCAGCCTACTGCAGCTATTCGCGGTAGTCAGTACAGTCTGAGGATTAGTTAATTTTATATTTTGTTTTTAATACTGAATATTATCTTTATAATGAACATACAATCTACATTAAATACTTTTATAATTGAATCAAAGCTGGACAATCTTTAGGGAATTTTAAATCTCCTGTTACTGAAAACTCCAGGTTGGGGTTGAAGTGGATCCGGACCCAATGCCTGGGTTTGGAATACGCCTTGGATGGGTTACCAGTGCCTCATAGAGCACCATGCACACACATATTCACACAAAAGGGGCAAGTAAACATACCCATGTTTTAGGAGGAAACGGGGAGAACCCCATAATTTCCTCCAATAATCAGAACTAGTAATTATAACTGCCCCAACATTTATACCCCCTTCAACTGAAACATATGCAGACGTAACGTATTTTGCTACATTATTGCTGCTCCTAATCAGCGGTGAGTTTATCATAATACATCAGCTAAAAATATTAAAACCGCCCCTCCCTTCGTTGCACAAGTTGGTAATGCCACACTATTACCTCGCAGCACAGTGCTTGATTATTGCCGTTTGGCTGCAAGAGCAGATGGCCCAGTTTTATTTTAAATTACTCTCTTGTTAGATATCTGAAGGTTTGAGCTGGCGTGAAGCTCCACTGACGTCGACTGAATCAACACCTGCAGTGTGAACATCTTCAAATCGATGCTAGGCAACACTTCCACCCTTTTTTTACTCAGTTTCCACCTTTTCCCCCCACTACATACTTTTTCATATTGCAGAGAACAGCTGACTTCATGATATGCTTGAAAAAATATTTTCATTTAAAAAATCTGACATTAAATGATGTGTATAAGTTTCAATCACGTACAGTGTGCATTCATTATGTGCTATTTAATTTGTGGTAATCATTTGATCTGAGCTTGTGGATGACAGATTAGACAGATAAATAGATGGATGGGTAGATTGATAGAAAGCTGGATATGCTGATGGAAATTACACAATGACACTGTAGATATAAAAAAAATCATCCAGAAGCATTCTCAATCATACCCAACCTGTTCAGACTAATGAGGATCTACTTTATGTGATTGTTTTGAGGGCATGCTACTTTATTACATTATTACTACTTTAATCTATATGATATGCATGACATGAAGGTGAGCTCTGTGCAGTCCCCTGATCCTCTTTTCCCTTCTTTTTTCTTCCAGGTGCTGCAGAAGTTGGGGAAGGCTGATGAGACAAAAGATGAGCAGTTTGAACAGTGTGTACAGAACTTCAAAAAAACAGGAAGTAAGATATCGGAATCAAGCATATTATGATTACATAACATGATCAGGATGCTGAGAGATTATGCTTTTAGGTTTTTTTTTTTTTTTGTCTCTTTTTTTTTTAGGATTTTTTGTTTTTTTTTGTCTCATTTTTTTTGTAGAATTTTTTGTTATGATTTTCTCATTAATAGCTAGAATATTGATCTTAACCTTCTCATGTTGCAGTTATAAAAGGCTAGACAAAGCACACATTATAATAATAAATAATATTCAGTATTACTCCTGAATTGTAAGCGGAAATAGATGGAATTATTCCTTCAGGAAGACAAAGCACAAAGCTCAAATCTATTAATGAGTTATGGCCTAAGTCTCCTAATATTTTAGAAATTTTGGAACATTATATTTGAATATTGAATGGGTTTATCCTATTTTATGATGTATTTCTAATATATAGTGTATATAATTAATAAATTTTGTGGAAGAAGAATGAAATGAAATTTAACAGGGAAATGTGTTTTATAGACAAAGCATGCCTGTGAAGAAAAGCAGCAGTCTAATCCTGCCCTTTCTACCTGGCCTCACTAATCCTGATTAAAACTGTTTTATATATCAGCCTGCTAGAGCTTAGAAAAAAAAACTCTTTTTCCCTTTTCCCTTTTCCCTTTTCCCTTTTCCCTTTTCCCTTTTCCCTTTTCCCTTTTCCCTTTTCCCTTTCCCTTTCCCTTTTCCCTTTTCCCTTTTCCCTTTTCCCTTCCCTTTCCTTTCCTTTCCTTTCCTTTCCTTTTCTTTACCTTGCTTTCCTTTCCTTTCCTTTCCTTTCCTTTCCTTTCCTTTCCTTTCCCTTGTTTTCCCTTTTCCCTTTTTCCTTTTCCCTTTTCCCTTTTCCCCTTTTCCTTTTTCCTTTCCTTTCCTTTACCTTGTTTTCCCTTTTTCCTTTTCCCTTTTCCCTTTTCCCCTTTCCTTTCCTTTCCTTTCCTTTCCTTTCCTTTACCTTGTTTTCCCTTTTTTCCTTTCCCTTTCCTTTCCTTTCCTTTCCTTTCCTTTCCTTTCCTTTCCTTTCCTTTCCTTTTCTTTCCCTTGCCTTCCTTTCCCTTTCCCTTTTCCCTTTCCCTTTTCCCTTTTCCCTTTTTTCTTTCCTTTCCTTTACCTTGCTTTCCTTTCCTTTGCCTTCCTTTCCTTTCCTTTCCTTTCCTTTCCTTTCCTTTCCTTTCCTTTCCTTTCCTTTACCTTGTTTTCCCTTTTCCCTTTTCCCTTTTCCCTTTTCCCCTTTCCCTTTTTCCTTTCCTTTCCTTTCCTTTACCTTGTTTTCCCTTTTCCTTTCCTTTCCTTTCCTTTCCTTTCCTTTCCCCTTGCTTTCCTTTCCTTTCCCTTTCCCTTTTCCCTTTTCCCTTTTTCCTTTCCTTTCCTTTCCTTTCCTTTCCTTTCCTTTCCTTTCCTTTCCCCTTGCTTTCCTTTCCTTTCCTTTCCTTTCCTTTCCTTTCCTTTCCTTTCCTTTCCTTTCCTTTCCTTTCCTTTGCCTTGCTTTCCTTTCCTTTCCCTTCCCCTTTCCTTTCCTTTTTTTTCCCTTTTCCCCTTTCCTTTCCTTTCCTTTGCCTTGTTTTCCCTTTTCCCTTTTCCCTTTCCTTTCCTTTCCTTTCCTTTCCTTTCCTTTCCTTTCCTTTCCTTTCCTTTGTTTTCCCTTTTTCCTTTCCTTTCCTTTCCCTTTCCCTTTCTTTTCCTTTCCTTTCCTTTCCCTTTCCCTTTTTCCCTTTTCCCTTTTCCCTTTTCCCCTTTCCCTTTTTCCTTTCCTTTCCTTTCCTTTCCTTTCCTTTCCTTTGCCTTGTTTTCCCTTTTCCCTTTTCCCTTTTCCCTTTTCCCTTTTCCCTTTTTCCTTTCCTTTCCTTTGCCTTCCTTTTTTTTCCCTTTTCCCCTTTCCTTTGCCTTGTTTTCCTTTCCTTTCCCTTTCCCTTTTCCCTTTTCCCTTTTCCCTTTTTCCTTTTCCCTTTTCCCTTTTCCCTTTTCCCTTTTCCCTTTTTCCTTTTTGCCTTCCCTTTCCCTTTTCCCTTTTCCCTTTTCCCTTTTCCCTTTTTCCTTTTCCCTTTTCCCTTTTCCCTTTTCCCTTTTCCCTTTTCCCTTTTCCCTTTTCCCTTTTCCCTTTTCCCTTTTTCCCTTTCCTTTCTTTTCCTTTCCTTTCCTTTCCCTTTCCCTTTTCCTTTCCTTTCCTTTTTTTTCCCTTTTCCCTTTTCCCCTTTCCTTTCCTTTCCTTTCCTTTCCTTTCCTTTCCTTTCCTTTCCCTTTTCCCTTTTCCCTTTTTTCTCTTTTCTTTTTGTCTGTGTGTACTGCAAACATTTTCACTGCCTTTTCCTGTATAAAATCTAGATTGAAACTAAATACCTAAGCTGCTGAGTCAGTGTCTGTCACTCCCTGTTGTTGCAGGAGGATTTCACCTCCAGTGCAAAATGTCTCTTATATACCAGCTACAATTTAAGCCTCACAATAGTGGCAGTGAAAAGCTGCATAGTGAACCGTTAATTACCCACACACTGTACAATCCTGTACTATTTAAAAAAAATAATATTAATAAATAACTGTCTTATTTAGCTTTATTATTAGAATTATTGTTTTATGGCCCACAGTACAGCACCCCCGGACAGCTGTTAATTCAAGCCAGTCTAGTAATCACTCTCTATTACATACATGCTAGCATTGTTTTTTTGGCATTCATTATTGACATTAAAACTGTAAATGTTGTTTGCACAAATGTTTATTAATTGAAAACTCTAACCTGTATGTGACAGATGTGATGTGTAGCATGCTCTGCGTTTATTGGCTCTCAGGGTTCAGGCAAATATTGGTCTAGGGCTTCTTTTGTGCTTTCATGCTCTGAGCTTTATTTTGTTTTGTCTCTCTAGACTGAGGGTGCAAGGCTACAGAGGGAAATGAAGGCTTATATAGCAGCTGTGAAAGGTGACTCATCCTAAAAACACACTCGCACAAACACACACAAAATAAACAGACCTCTTTAAATGATGGTGCTGTAGTGATGGATAGGAGTGCTTAAGGAGTGCTAAGCTTAGCTCTTTGGCAATACTACAGGAATGCAGCAGGCTTCCATGAATCTGACTGAATCTCTTCATGAAGTGTATGAGCCTGACTGGCACGGCAAGGATGATGTGATGTCTATTGGAAAGGTGAGTGTCATTTCAGAGGTTTCAGTTAATCCATAAGAAATTCTATGTTCAACACTGAATTTAAATTAGCACATGACTTCCTTCCTGAAAAAGACTGCAATAATTAGTCAGCTACAGCTTATAGAAAAAGACGGGACAAATTAGTCAGCTACAGCTCTGATAGTTTTTGTTTGCTGGGCTATCAGAGAAACCTGCTAGAATTACCAAAGGTAGGGGCCCCGGGCTTTGTATTTCAAACCCTTCTCTGAAGCAAAGGATCAAGGTGAGGCCTGGTTGAATTTCCTTCTGCGGTTTTGTGTGCACTTGGACACATTTACTGTTGCAACTAGAAGAAAAATAGGTTGCTTGAGAGATTTGTTTAAATAAGATTTGAATAAACCCGAAATAGCATCAGGATGAGTGGGAAAGCTTGTCAGGGCATTCTGGGTCAGTTTGAGACAGGGTGAGTTGCACTGCCTACGTTATCCATGGCTTTATCTCTTTTACAGAAAAAAATGTCAAAATAAAACATACGCTATACTATAGTGTAGTAAAAACACAGGCATCTTGATAGCATGTGTATGATAGATGATGAAAACAGTTGTTCACATCGCCGGGTTCAGTACAACCCCCCCAAGGGGATTTTAATAGCATAAATTATAGCCTACAGCTTCAACAAGCTGTTGTCGGTGACTTATAATGCTTACCCTGACAGCAAAAATAAAAAAGTCTTTAAGTGACAGCTTAAAATCCATATAATTTTGGGATAAAAATAAACCCCTTTTGGGAAAAAGGGAATTGGAATGGTTAAGTGCTGAAAAAAACAAACTAAATCAATGCCCTCTATCCCTTTTTTACTTATCCATGTTGGCAGTTGTTCAAAGCAGACAGCGTTTAATAGCATCACTTGAAATATCCCTTTTGAGAACTGAATCTCAGATGACTGGGCATGACTAAGCACGTTTCATTGATTGTTCCCTTTAACCAAATGTCCTCCATTTTTAGAAGGATGTTGGTGTTGCAAACAAAAAGGGTTATGAGTAACTGTCTTTTGTGATGCAGTGAAAGCATAATTTATGTTCTTCTTGTTGCTTTCAGATACACAGTCTTCACATTGATGTGGGAAATTTGCCAGTTTTATTTTCCCTTTTTCCTTTTGAACTGGACAATTACAGCTCTGTTTACTTTCCTCCAGAATTGTGATGCATTATGGGAAGACTTCCATCAAAAACTGGTGGACTCCACAATCTTAGCACTGGACCCCATATTTGTGCCAGTTCCCTGATATCAAGGTACCATTCTGCAATTTTCAGTGTACTAGTTTAATTAAAAATATGTGCCCTGTTACGCACTGAGGGTATAAAAGTAGCTTATCACTGCTACTTAGCAAAGACTGTGAAGCAAAGGTTTTTATATTTTCCCCCACTCTAGATACGTGTAGCGAAGCGGAGCAGAAAGTTAATTGACTACGACAGTGCAAGGCACCATCTCGAGACCCTGCAGGCTTCTGCCATTAAGAACGATAGAAAGATTGCAAAGGTGCAGGATGACATGCTTCATGCACTACACAGCCTGTATAACGTACTCTACCTAGACTACGGATGTGCAGTCAATAATTTCCCACTGAGTTCCCATTCTGTGTTATCACACAGGCAGAAGAAGACTTGAAAAAGGCACAGAAGGTGTTTGATGATCTGAATGTGGATCTGCAGGATGAGCTGCCCAATCTGTGGGACAGGTGAGGCATCTTTGAAGAAAGCACTGAAAATGGGCAGTAATCACAGCTTCACCAATGAATTGTTTTAATGAATCAATTGCTAAGAAATAAGATTCTATGATCAGTAGTTGTGGCTTCCATCTGTGATATCCTTTTAGTTTGTTTTGGTGGTTATTTCGCATACAGTATTTGCAAATTGGACTGATTAGCTTAACCCTCACTCATTACCTTGCTGACTGTTGCTTTTGATTGATTCTTGTGAAATGTATATCAGTCTTAGAATCTCACCAATTCACCCTATTCTTTGATGAATTCTGCTATATCCTGACCCTACAGTGAAAAAAATGTTTAGTAACCTAAAAATATTGTGTTTCAATAAAAATGTGATTTCATTGCTTCACACTGCCAATTCCTTTGGCATTAAATAAGGTATTAAATCTTCTAGCTTGAATTACTGTATGTAGAGTGAGAGTTATTGATTCATGTAGTATTAACATGATCTCTTTACATCATAAAAAGCTTGCAAGGATGTTAGTATGTCACAGGACAACAGTGGTAGAAATTATGTGTGGCATGATAGTACAGTGGGTAATGTCAAGACCTTTCTATACTGGGGTCCTAGGTACCATTCTGTTACGGTGGCTGCACAGAGTTGGATTTTTTTCAGGGATTTGCAGATGCAAAAGCAGGTGAGCTTTATTTTCAGTTCAAACGAATCCAGACAGCTTTAAGCAAAAAGCAAGCAATAGTCAGAACAAGGTGCCAACAGGTATACGAGGACTAAGCAAAGACAAAATCAAGAGAATTAGGCAAAGGTCAAAACCAGATAATCCTGGACAAAATGCAGGCTTAGTAACTTCATGGACAAAGAGATCTAAGTGTATATTTTGCAAAGAATAAATGAAAACTGAAAAAGTTCTTTTAAACAGTGGCAACATAATGATTGAAAATAGGTGATGACAATCAGACCGAAGGTGACTGTGAGCGTGGGAATGCAGATGCATTGTGGGACACTGAGTCCAATGTTAACATACTTGTAGGCTGCGGTGTATTGTGGGAAACTGTGACGTTTTCGGATGTGACAGTATGAAAACAAATAGTGCTAATTCAACCCAGTTCATTCACATTGAACCAAAGTTCATGTTTAAATGAAGTAATTTGATGAACATAATAGAAATGTTTGAGATATAATAGAAATGACAACTGACATTAGACACAGTTTCCCTTTCTCCTGTTCTGCACAGAAACAAACACATAAACCATATCAGTATGCAAAATGGCAGTCACACCCTAAGCCTAGTGCAACACAATCAATCTATACATAATCAAAGAAAAACAATCAAAATGAAGTACAAAGCCTACCAAAAATCAGGTCATCCAACAAGTGAGTGTGAAGCTAATCAGTCCAATTTGCAGATGCCTTACTGTAAGTAGTCATGCAGAGGAGGCAGGAAGTAATGAAACACAGGGAACACTAGGAGTAGAACTGGGACTCTGGGAAACATGAAACAGATGTCTTTAATATACATAGAGAGATGCAGGTGGGTCATAACAGTACATTTTGGGGAACACTTAGTGGTTTATTGTATACAATATTAAGCAACTACTAAGCTTGTAATTGTGAAATGAAAATTGGATTCATATTGATGAGTTCAATTTACGTTAGTTTACTTTCTGTGAACATTCTCATGTAATCTGTGCATTTGTGAGAGTCTTTATGGAGAGATATAATTATGAAAGAAATGTAGACACAAGAACCCAGTGCCCACATTTTAACCTATGGTTTTTTTTCTTTCAGTAGTTGTCAAATACTGAATTAAAAGAGTCATTCTTCAGTTATCTGTATGTGAATTACATAACTGAAGCTTCAGTTCATTGCACCCGAGGTAATTCCCATATGGGGCAAAACAGGAAGGACTCCATTTAGATACTCTGATAGTGATCTGCTCCTATCAATACTATTGAATTCTCTCGAACATCACATTTCCCTGTAGCCCAGTGTGTCCATTTGTGCAGTGGGCTTTGTAACATGGCAGCTGGACACATTTATGGCATCAACATCATCACGATAACAGAGCACAGGTATGCTACTGAGATATGATAAAGGATTCAGAGGCTCATCTTTATTTAGCAAAAGCAGGAGATTGACTGTTTCTCATGTAAAGTAAATTTGGTGATTTGCGTATCAGTTTGTCGAAGCAGCATTGAGGCATATTATCTCAGTCTTTTAATAGGGCTTGTGAATTCTACAGCTTAGTTACTGGACTACTGTTGCAGTCTGTGTGGAAATAAACAAAAGCAAAGTAGTGTGTAAGAAATGAAGGTATTGCATTGCGATGCTGAACTTTTTGTTGGTCTTTATTAAAAATGCATCTCTCAATAATGCTATAGTCTTGATAATCAGAATGATTTATTAGGGACTGCAGTGGTTATGTCTCCAGAGTCTGATAATGATATTCTGCAAGTTAATGGTGAGTTAAAATGATTTTATATAACTGGTCTGCAGAGGTGGTTTTATAAAACATGGGTAATTATCTTGCTCTGGTTGACGGGATTTCTATTGCAGAGCATATGGGAGTATTTGTGAATTTCACAGTCTGGAGTTCTTAGTGGGAATTTGTAGACAGTTAAAGTACTGGGCGAAAAAGCTTCTTTTTGTCTTACTTGTTTATTTTATGACCTGCTTTGTAAATTTTTGGGGTAGTAAAAAATGATTGTAGGTCAGTAAAGAAAGTAATATGTTATGTAATAGACCATTTTTCAGACATAAACAATAATGAAGTCTGTCAGGTTTTACCGGAAAAATCTGAAGCATGTGTGATATCATATCTGTGCAGTTTATTACAGTTCACTGTTCATTATAACACTTTTTTTTTCTGTATAAACTGATTTTGCTCTACAGCCTTTCTTTACTGTGTCTAAGACTT
Source organism: Hemibagrus guttatus (assembly GCA_033459395.1). Classification (NCBI taxonomy): domain Eukaryota; kingdom Metazoa; phylum Chordata; class Actinopteri; order Siluriformes; family Bagridae; genus Hemibagrus; species Hemibagrus guttatus. The sequence continues at coordinate 23,935,935 of JAUCMX010000005.1, read as the reverse complement.
CTGCACGGAAATATATATCCTATATGTTAAGATTATGAATGGCTTGGGAGTGTATTAATATATAATAAAATAGCATTATAATGATACATGTGCTCCAGTGACTGTAGCATTTTGAGTGGCTGTGTTTTAGTTGTTTATTGGTGGAACAGCAGTGTGCTTACATAATCATTTCAATCATTTGTCCCTTGAGCTCTGTTCGGTCATGACCTGGGAAATATATATAGGCAAAGCTTGAAAAAATGTATAAAAATGTACTTGTTCAGTCAGCTTTCTCTTAAACAATTATCTTGATCTATTGAGACTGCTTGAAAACATGACTTTTACTAATGTATTTCCATAATATTTGCTTTACTGAGTTACTCATAGTCTCATCAGTCCGGAGTGCATCTGCTTTTTAATATTATTTTTCAGGTCTTAACGTTCAGGCTCTTCATACACACAGGGCTATGTATGAAGAGACCTGGAAGTCAACGTTTTCATGGCTGAAAGGGACCTTGAAACATGGGTCCATTGTGTATTCTTATAAAGCCTTTTTCTTGTCTTTGCAGTCGAGTCGACTTTTATGTGAAGACCTTCAAAAGTGTCAGCAGCCTGGAAGCCAAATTTCACAGGGAAATATCAGTTGTAAGTAATAAAAAAACAACAACAAAAAAACAACAAAACAAAACTTATTTCTCATGACATGATGTGTCTTCTAAGTGGACCTGAAATGACAAAACAACAACAACAACAACAACAACAACAACAAAACAACATTGTTTTTGTTATTCTGATCACTGCAATGCTCATTTCTGTTGACTGAGCAGGCTCCTTTGCGTCACATGACTCATGGTAAAGGATATACTAATGTAGCTAACAGTAAGAGGTTTCAAGACTCCCAGGACTTTAAAAGCTTAGACTTAATGCTAATGTGTTCTGTGTGTAATCATTAATGTTCCTGGCATTACTCATTCAATTATCTGACTATTGCCAGTCATGTGGCCCTTCAGTAATATAACTAAGTGATTAGTAGAAGTCATCATAATAAGAATAAATTTAGGAGATGAGATATAACCATGTGGAAAATGGGTAAGCTGTTCCATAACAAAAAGTAACAGATGTCTGGCAAGAATTGCATTTATGCCCTGAAAAACACTCTCTTCTCCTCGGAGGCAGAGACTATTATTGCCCTTTCAATCTCATTTTCCCCCCAGCTGGATTTGCAGTGCTGCAGTTGACTATTCTCCATAAAAGGTCAGCTTTCTGGCATGTGCGTTTTCTAAATTGCAGGGCAGACACTGATTTTCTCAACGGAGATAGTTCTGGCCTATTTAGCTCCCTAACAATGCTGCCCATCTGCTTTATATTTAGCTTAGTAAAATGGTCCCTTCTGAATTGTTTTTTGAAACACATATTTGTGGCCTAATACACACCGAGATATGATTAAAGGCTTGGTCTTATTTTTACTTGAGCAGAACTTATTTTGTCACTTGAGCAGAACTTATTTAATCTTTTGAAGTTTGTTTTCTTAATGCTCTTAATGGAAAAAAATGAGAACAAGTCACTGGGCAATTCACCTGTGTGTTAGGCAGCATCTGCATATAATATCATTAGAGGTCGTGATGTAACGTCTGACAAGTGTGTGTCGTGTATTTTTAGCTTTATTGCAGTGCTGTGGATAAATGCTGCCATTGCCAGTAGGGAACCAGTCTGAACATCATCACACTTCTGTATCCATCACTTGCAATCAATCATTTATTGTTTTTTTTTCTCTAATTCTCTCCATTCCTCTGCTACTCTGTATTTTAGAACAATATCAGTGTAGAGAGAGGGAGTAGAAAGATGGAAGGTTATTATTTCATGTTTTATTAAGACATCAGAGGCATGTTAACACATTGTGTTGTTATCTTACTGGATCACAACTAAAAAAATGCAAATGTAGTGAAAACAGTTCATTTTAGTATGTTTGATACAAATGTTAGGTCTGGTTTCATTGTATAGAAACAAACAAAAAAAAAAGAGATCTTGGCTGTAAAAACATGATACTTAGTATTTGAAAGTGACTAAGAGTGTTATGCCTTCATCTATGCCACCCAAACTCACAGATTTAAAAAAATATCAGCATGCAATTTAATTGCAACCTTCTATATGAGGAACATCAGTGTTCCATGTTCTGCATCAGTACATTGATCATTGTCCACTTTATACTTAAATTGAATGCTTTTCATGACATATGAATAGACTTTGGTTCATGAAATAAGCTAAACCTCTTTGAAAACAAAATAATGCACGGTAATGCAGGTATTTAAAAAAAAAACCCACAGAATCTTTGTATTTATTTATGTCTAAATATTAATCAGTAATTCAGTGTGCATGTGATCCAAGTGGAGTATATTACAGTGTGTGTGCGTGTGTGTGTGTGTGTGTGTGCGTGTAAGTCCTATGAGGCGGGTGGTCATTTGTGGTTGCATCAGTATACCGGCTTTTACATATTCCACTTCACTCTTCAAGTGTGAAGAAACCACAGCTCTTATGTAAACTGAAGAGTGCAGTCTGCAGAATAGCCTGTGTAGTCTAGCCTGTACTACACTGAGTCATTTTGGGTGCTGCTCCATTTTAACTTTGTTTGGCTCAGTAGTGTCAGACATCCTCGATGGTGCCTTCTGCAGGACAACTGATGTGTTACACCAACCATCTGCTTTTCCTTCTGTCTCAATTCCTTCCTGCATACAAATGACAGATCAACTGAACTGACACTTATTTAAGATTTCTATTCAAAAATACTGATCAAATCTACACGCACCATTTTCTTTACAATTAGAGTCACTATTTTTGACTATGTTAACAAGTAGCATCTACTGTTTGAGAAAAGAGAAAAGCAAACATATTTTGTGGTTGTAGTATCCTAGCGTTGTTCTAGTACCAGATCATTTCTGGCAGGAAAGAGGAATTGGGAAATACTGTAATATAAGCCTGGTATAAATGTATGTTGAAGTAACACATTTAGTTCACACTAAAGTTTCTAGGTGCATGTAACACATTTGATATACACCATATATGATTTATATTGTATAAATTATAATAAATAATAAATGATTATTTGCAATTAACTATGAAGAATGATTCTTCCATCAGAAGCTGAGAGATTAGAGATCTATATTTTTAATGAATTTACTTACCCTATAATTGATTTTCTCATTTTCTTCCTTATTTGTTTCACTAGTTCTGTCACAAGCTGTATGAGGTGATGAACAAGCTTGCAGAGCAACACTCAGACAAAATGTTCACTATTCAAGGAGCACCCAGGTGAGTCTCCATCATTTATCTGTAATACAGACTACAGATATACAGGTGCATCTCAATAAATTAGAATGTCGTGGATAAGTTCATTTATTTCAGTAATTCAACTCAAATTGTGAAACTCGTGTATTAAATAAATTCAGTGCACACAGACTGAAGTAGTTTAAGTCTTTGGTTCTTTTAATTGTGATGATTTTGGCTCACATTTAACAAAAACCCACCAATTCACTCTCTCAACAAATTAGAATATGGTGACATGCCAATCAGCTAATCAACTCAAAACACCCGCAAAGGTTTCCTGAGCCTTCAAAATGGTCTCTCAGTTCACTAGGCTATACAATCATGGGGAACACTGCTGATCTGACAGTTGTCCAGAAGACAATCATTGACACCCTTCACAAGGAGGGTAAGCCACAAACATTCATTGCCAAAGAAGCTGGCTGTTCACAGAGTGCTGTATCCAAGCATGTTAACAGAAAGTTGAGTGGAAGGAAAAAGTGTGGAAGAAAAAAATGCACAACCAACCGAGAGAACCGCAGTCTTATGAGGATTGTCAAGCAAAATCCATTCAAGAATTTGAGTGAACTTCACAAGGAATGGACTGAAGCTGAGGCGCCACACACAGACATGCCAAGGAATTTGGCTACAGTCGTCGTATTCCTCTTGTTAAGCCACTCCTGAACCACAGACAACGTCAGAGGCGTCTTACCTGGGCTAAGGAGAAGAAGAACTGGACTGTTGCCCAGTGGTCCAAAGACCTCTTTTCAGATGAGAGCAAGTTTTGTATTTCATTTGGAAACCAAGGTCCTAGAGTCTAGAGGAAGGGTGGAGAAGCTCATAGCCCAAGTTGCTTGAAGTCCAGTGTTAAGTTTCCACAGTCTGTGATGATTTGGGGTGCAATGTCATCTGCTGGTGTTGGTCCATTGTGTTTTTTGAAAACCAAAGTCACTGCACCCGTTTACCAAGAAATTTTGGAGCACTTCATGCTTCCTTCTGTTTTTTGAAGATGCTGATTTCATTTTCCAGCAGGATTTGGCACCTGCCCACACTGCCAAAAGCACCAAAAGTTGGTTAAATGACCATGGTGTTGGTGTGCTTGACTGGCCAGCAAACTCACCAGACCTGAACCCCATAGAGAATCTATGGGGTATTGTCAAGAGGACAATGAGAAACAAGAGACCAAAAAATGCAGATGAGCTGAAGGCCACTGTCAAAGAAACCTGGGCTTCCATACCACCTCAGCAGTGCCACAAACTGATCACCTCCATGCCACGCCCAATTGACGCAGTAATTAAAACAAAAGGAGCCCCTACCAAGTATTGAGTACATGTACAGTAAATGAACATACTTTCCAGAAGGCCAACAATTCACTAAAAATGTTTTTTTATTGGTCTTATGAAGTATTCTAATTTGTTGAGATAGTGAATTGGTGGGTTTTTGTTAAATGTGAGCCAAAATTATCACAATTAAAAGAACCAAAGACTTAAACTACTTCAGTCTGTGTGCACTGAATTTATTTAATACACGAGTTTCACAATTTGAGTTGAATTACTGAAATAAATGAACTTTTCCACAACATTCTAATTTATTGAGATGCACCTGTACACATTTCACCCAAGTCTAAATAGTCCTGTGACATTAATAGTGCCATGTTTGCTGTATTACACAAAGCTGTAACTATTCAGTTACTTATCTATGGTTTGGAAACTATTCTGCGATTAAGTTATTCATGTACTGTGGTTCTATATGTCCTCCTCTTTATAGCTGTCAGAGAAGGTATGTGATGGACAGTAATATAGTATAGTACCACCCTGGGATATCATAGTAGTGCCATAGTAGTGCTGCAGAAGCAAAATATCATACTGCAAATGAAAACAATAGTTAAGTGGTGTGTACCGTAGCTTTGGGTAGTCTTTATTTGGATAATCCAAAGTAGACATACTATAGAGCTGACAACCAATAGACTGTTAACAACCTATTATTTGACTGTCATCAACTAAATTTAAAGAATATCACAACATGATGGTTGATATTTAGTAGATTATTTCAGCTCAGTATATGCATCTTAATTTTTGGTAGATAGGCTCTGTATTGATGCATTTTATGACATGCTGTAGAAACATAATTTAAGATGCTATTAATCAGCTGATGCTCTTATTTAATATAATCTTTAGATGGTTTGTAGAATGTCTACATTGGATTATTCAAAAAAAATATTACAGTATCTTTAGTTGCTATATGAAACACAATAGTCTGTTTAAACTTTGCTGTGCTTATGTTATTGGACATTTTGTTAAATATTGTAAATATGTTATGTGTATATAACATGTATGTATGTATTTATCATTTTATTTTCAGTGACTCAGGCCCACTGCGCTTGGCCAGGACCCCAACGCCTCCTGAGGATGATAGTCCAGAGGACAGCCCTGTTGCCAGCCCCAACCACACACTGAGACCTACTTCACCCGGCCCTCCACGACCCAAATCTCCCTCACAGGTCAGGCCTGAAACCCCTTTGCCGTGAATAATCTAAACCAAATAACATCAGATTGAGGACAGGAAGTGCGTATGCAAATCATATTGGATGTTCTGAAACACAACAGTGTTTACAAATGTGATATACAGTGTAATTTGTATGTAAGGCCCATGGCACACTTGTGTGCTTTGGGCTTTGTAATTCAACACAGGTTAACTGTGTAAGCATCAGTTTGAAGACACTTTATGTCTGTCAGCGTTGAGTGAACAATATAAGAATAAAAAATCCACAGACATTTACATAATCCTTTCTAATTCACTTCTGTAAGTCCATGACTGCACATATTATTATAACATTCATACATATTAAACGCCTGATACTTCAGTGCATGTTGCTTTTTTAATGTAATCTTTTAAAACAAAGCATGAAATTAACAAACATCTCTGCTGATTTATGTTTGCTTTTCTCTGTTTTGCATGATACAGAGTGAAGATGTAAGTGAGCCTGTAGCTTAGTTGCTTAGTTTATTGTGATTTTGACATGCATATATTAGGGTGCTAATGATATACAAGTTTTGACATGAAGTGATGGCTTAAATAATTGTATGCCCACATCATCTCATTGTCAGCTGAAGATGGGCCCGCCAAAGCCTCCTCCTCCCAAAGTCACGCCTACCAAGGAGATTCAACAAGAGCAAATCATCAACCTGTTTGATGGAGGCTTTCCTGAGATCAGTGTCACCTCACCACAGGTGAAGACACAATTCTTTTTAATTTTTATTTTAGAATAACTACTTTAAAATTTCTCGAATGTTTGTGTTTGTAGTTGCTAGACTCACATGACATTGCATGTAACTTTAAAATGCATCTTTTTTTAGGCTAATGAGAATCCCACAGAATCTCTTCTGGACTTGGATTTTGACCCATTCAAACCAGACAGCAATACAGCCAGCGGTCAAACCCAGATACCTGCAGCTCAGGTCCAATTCTGTCTCATGCCCCACACTAAATCAGTGGGATTTACATACATGATTAGAAAGTTACAACACATCTCTTCTATGTGCTTTGAAATACGAATACATAATTGTATATAAGAGTATGCAACAGTAGGAATCTAATGCAGATTTTCTATTTTGTACTTTTCTAGCCACTTTCATGGGATCTTTGGACGGTGAGAGAGTATTGGGGTTATTTGTGGTTATAGATTAAATGTTATGTTGATCAGTATATTTGTTTTGGAATTCTTCTAACCTGGTTACTTATATATAGAGCATTATAAGGAGATATTTGCCTTATATATTAAATATGTTTGATATACATTTTTTCTCTGTTTTCCAGACAAATACTGAAGCCCAACCTGTAAGTAATGATAAGAAACTGTTTCTGTGCAAGAGGGAGAGATCAGTAGAGAGGGGTGAATACTTATGTCAGGCACTATTTAGGTGTACCTATAGTATATATAGTATACATAATTTGGAACAAGTTTCTTGGTAATGAATTCATCTGTCTGTAATATACAGTATGACCAGTACATTGGTAGATTCCGAACATCTCTTTCACAATTATGTGATGTGTTATTGGTCTAGTAATCAGATATTTTTGTCCAAAATACATGACCTCAGTCTAAGCATAATATGGCATAATGAGTTTGACACCCCTGAAATAAACTCTATTTCCTCTCCTCTATTTGTCTTGAGGTAGATTCTGTGTCTGTAAATGCTGAGGCCTTGGTCTTGACAATAAATTGCTTCTTTCTCTGACTAGGCTTCAGATGCTGGCTTTAATGCTAACTGGACGGCTGACTTTGGTTCTGCAGCTCAGGATTTGGGAGATGTTCAGCCAGCAACAGATGGGCAAGGGTGGCCTCCTGCAGAAGGATGGCCCACAGATACAGTGCCCCAAGGAGAAGCCACAGGCGAGGTTAGAGGCTGGGATACAAAGTATGAACAAGAGCCAAATCCAGACTGTGAAGAGTGTGCTCTGAGGAGTGTCAAGATAGATCATCCATTTAAGCAACAGCATGTTCAGGAGGGTACTGAGATAGGGTGGGCATCAGAGCAATCAGGCTCAAATACACATCATTCTGGGTGGACAGGGGATGAGGAAGAATGGACCACAGAAAATAAAACCACAGGTTTAGAGGAGAATGGAGCTGGAAAGTCCATGCCAGGGATTATATTCACAAATGAGTTTGGCCAAGAAATAACAGAGGTCACAGAGGGACCTGGGCAGGGATTATACACAGATGAAGAGGGAAATAGCTCTAAGTGGTACTTAACAGGTCAGGGAGATGTGGATGGGTCAGGGTCTGAATATGAGACAGCTGAGGAGTGGGCAGATGCTCCAGGTCAGAATAGCGGATGGGTCAGTGCTGATGATGAGCTTGAATCTGCAGAGAATGAGGGACCAATGTCAGTGAAGGATGTCACCAGCAGCAATTTAGATCAAGACGACTTTGTGGATGAGTCATCCTTCTTGGAACAGAGTACCATAGCTGCTGTAAGCCTCATAGGCCATTCTTTTATATCTAATTGTGACCAGGAGGCAATGACAAGATCAACAAAGGCTAATGATGGAACAGATGGAACAGAGCTTGGACATAGCAATTCAACTAATTATGTCATCACAGAAGATCCGACTCACAACATAGAGCAGAATGAGAGTGTTGACAATTCACTTTCAAAACTTTCCGAACCCAAATTTTGCTCTGAACCACTTTGCAGGTCAGAGTGTGACCCCTGTGGTTCAGGGCCTAATCTTTTTGCTGCATCAGAGGAGTATCCATTTGGCACTGACAATAATTTATTTGCCAACTCAGACAAGGGATTGTTTTGTCCAGTGAACTGTCAGATATCTAGGAAAGTTGCCAGTGACCCTCTTGCTATCCCAAGAGGAGATGTTTTTGGTTCTAAATTTCAGAATACAGAGGGCCAAGCAACTGGTTTTGAATCAGATCCTTTTGAAGAAGGATATGTGTGGGCTACTGAAATCACATCAAGATCTTCTGCCAGAGGGACTGATCAGGAATGTTTTGTCAGTGAGACGAACCATAATTTTGACAGTAAAACTGACCAGGATGCTTTTGCCAGTGAGACTAATCAGGATCCTTTTGCTAGTGAGACTGTCCAGGATCCTTTTGCCATTGAGACTGTCCAGGATCCTTTTGCCGGTGAAAATGACCAGGATCCCTTTGCCAATGAAACTGACCAGGATCCTTTTGCCAGTGAGACTGACCAAGATCCTTTTGCTAGTGAGACTGTCCAGGTTCCTTTTGCCGGTGAAAATGACCAGGATCCATTTGCCAGTGAGACTGTCCAGGATCCTTTTGCCGGTGAAAATGACCAGGATCCCTTTGCCAATGAAACTGACCAGGATCCTTTTGCCAGTGAGACTGTACAGGATCCTTTTGCCAGTGAGACTGTCCAGGATCCTTTTGCCAGTGAAACAAATTGGGATCCCTTTGGCAGTGAGAATAATCAAGATCCTTTCACCTGTGAGGCTAAGAGGGATCCTTTTGGCAGTGAAACTATCCAGGATACTTTTACCAATGAGGGTATCCAGGATCCTTTTGCCAATAAAATTGACCTGGATTCTTTTGCCATTAAGACTAACGAAGATCATTTCGCAAGTGAAGCTGACAAAGATCTTTTTGCCACTGAGATTAACCATGATTCTTTTGCCAGTGAACGTGTCCAGGATCTCTTTGCCAGTGAAACTAATTGGGATCCCTTTGCTAGTAAAAATGATCAAGATCCTTTCACCAGTGAAACTAACCAGGATCCTTTTGCTAGTGAAACTATACAGGATCCTTTTGCCAGTGAGCCAATCCAGGATCCTTTTGCCAGTGAGACTATCCAGGATCCTTTTCTGAGTAAAACTGACCAGGATCCTTTGGCCATTGAGACTAACCAGGATCCTTTTACCAGGAGAACTAATTTGGATCCATTTGCGAGTAAAAATAATCAAGATCTATTCCTTAGTTTGACTAAACAGGATCCTTTCGCCACTGAGACTAACCAGGATTCTTTTATCACTAAAACTAATTTTAGTGAGACTAACCAGGATTTATTTTTCATTCAAACTAATCATGACCCTTTTGCTAGTGAAACTAATCAGGATCCTTTTGCCAATGAATCTGACCAGGATCCTTTTGCCAGTGAGACTATTTGGGATCCCTTTGGTAGTGAGAATAATAAAGATCCATTTACCAATGAGAGTAACGTGGATCCATTTGCTAGTGACAATAAACAGGACCCTATTGCTAGTGAGACTAACAAGTATACTTTTGAAACTAACCATGATATGTGTGCTATTGAGACTAACCAGGATTATTTTGCTAGTGAGACTAACCAGAATGTTTTAGTTAGTGGCACTAATCAGGCCCCTATTATTAGAGAGACAACCCAAGAACCTTTGGCCAGTGAAGGCAACCAGGGATGGGCAGGGAGCTGGGAGTCCACAATGACTGGGCAAAAAAGTTTGGATGTTGACTTTTCAACCAGGAATAGGTTTGACCAGTGGGCAAACTTTCCTCCCCCAACTGCTGAATTAGAAACTTCCAGTAAGGATTCTTGGCAGAAGCTGGATGACAGTGGTGGCCTCTTCCTCTCTGATGGCCAAGGTGATGTTATTAAAGGCTGGCCTGAAGACAGTGGCCCAATTCAAGACCAATTTGTTACCTGTTCTGGTCAAAACACCATTCCTGGTCCAAAGACAGCAGCCATGGAAAAGACAGCCAGTGTTAAAGAACCAGAGAATTCTGATCTGTCTGAAGATGAGGTTGCAAATCGAAGATATGGAAAGTTGTACCAAGAAATAGATGCGGAGAAGGATGAGGTACCTGAATTCTTCCTTATTTTAGTTTAGCATGAACCAACCACAATGAGAAGCTCTTTTCCTGCCTGCAGATGAAGCAATACAGTAGTTTCCTGCTACAACCCCTTCAGACCCCAGAATCCCTCACAGTCTAGACATCCTGGTCCTTTGTCTCTCCTCTGCTTGCTTCTGATGTGTTGTTTTTAATAGTGTAAATGTAATATTTCCTACTCCTATTATAAATACATGGCAAGTGTGTTGAGGGCCAATATTTAAACTGTTTCTGCAATTTGATTTAGGTGTCCAACAAAGCTTTAAATGGATTTGCTCAGGTAAATAGGCAATTAGAGGTGCTGATTTAGGTTGTAGTGCCAATAGAATGCTGCTGCAAGTACTGCTACAAGAATATCAGATTGCTTGCACTTAGAAGTGACATTGTAAATGTGAATGTAAGTAAATGTAATTACAAAGAAGTTTTTAATTTATATTTAGTTTACATGAACTTAATCTTTATTGCTAATAGCTTTTAGCTTATATATAACTATATTCCTGGACTAATGTTTATCAACCTTGAAGGATTATGGAGTGTTTTTTGATAATACATCTAGCTATTTCTATTATTGTAATGATCCTTAATCATCCCCCTTCCCTAGTGGGTTCAGATTCCTTAAAATATATGCTGTATATAATATTTTAATGTCTTACCTTGAAAACTTGCCTTGATGTTTTATATGTTATAGAAACATGCTTGATTTAATAACATTTCCTCTCACACATCTTCTATTTTTTTTTTTTTTTTTTTTTTTTTTTACATAGGTGGATGCCTCAGTTCCAATATTTGAAGCTGACTTTGATAAAATGGTGAGTCATTGGTTCTCCATAGTAGAATAGATCATTCTTTCATAGGGCACATTGTGCATTATATATACTGCTATTTAAATAAGTATCCTAAAATGTATCTTATTGAAAGTAGGTCTTAGATTTATAGCAAATGATACAGAAGAAAATAATAGGATAATTGTCATAAAAGTTTTGTTTTAGTAAGTAATAACATTTTTGTTTTTACTATTTGCCTGGTTATCATGAAATTCTTCTATTCTGTGCTCAGATCAATTAACCTTACTTTTTAAGGTGTATGCACCTGTGTGATTTTATGCAATTATATTTGAACACAGACAGCTCCTTTTGTTTTTCTTGAATATAAAACAGGACAATGTCTTCAATGACCCTTTGGCTTAATTAGAATCCATAATAATAATGTTATAGATATGATATGTAGTGCTAAAATTAGCTTCCAACTGCCTGTTCATGTACCATGACCTTTATTGGTTTGCTATTACATACATAACTATATACTTGTGTATAGACATCATGGGTTGACTATTATTTTAAGCTTTTATTGACTATTATTTAAAGCTCCTCGCTCGTGAGAGGACACAGTGGGTCTGATCTGAATTAGCAGAATTTGCGATTCTTATACTACATATGTGTGTATATCTAAAGTCTGAGGCCCCAGAAGGGGCAGAAACTGGTACAGAGGCAGCCCCAGAGGGAGTGGGAGAAGGGGAAGGGGAGGTGTCCCCAACCCAGGCCCCAGAGGCTGAGGGCAGTGTAACGACTCCTTCTGCAGAAACCACTGCTGAACCAACAGAGACCACTGCTGCTAGCAGCCCTCCTGCAGAGACTGCTTCTGTGAGTGATACTGGGCTACTGATGCCCAAATTTTTTTAAAAATTGTAGGTGTCATTTTAATGATTTGTACAATTATAACCATCTATATCACCGTCATCATCACCAATATCATCATCATCATCATCATCATCATCATCATCATCATCATCATCTTATCATACTGTAACCATCACCTTCATCTTCATCAGCAGTCTCATCAATTTATCCTAACTACAGAAATCTGTATTTTTGTCGGTGGCTTCATTGTACCTTTATTATTCTTTTATTTATTTGTTTATTTACATCAGCTGCATCAATCATCATTCTTTACCATTACCATCACCTTTCTCTTCAGCATTATGCTTTGGTGATTATGTTTGTCCTATTTTTTTTTGTGCATAAATCATTTTTTTTACTTGCTCCGATTATGACACTTTTGTTTAATGATGATTTAAGGGGTTTAGTTAATGGTATTTTTTACTGTGTACTGTTCTGCTCTTTAAGAGCATAGTGGAGTCTCCTGAAGCTGCTGAAACTATGGCAGCAGAAAAGACTGAGGTATGTACCTTTTTTTATCAGCCTCACATTGCCTGCGTTGCATACACCATCTTGCTCAGCACATTTCTATGCTTTATGAGCAACCATATGAGTTTTATGAGCTTGAATTAAGAATGTTTTTAATTATACAGTTAGTATCTTATGTATGATGATTGTGGGACTGTGGACAAATTGTGTTTTTGCTCTTTATTTCATTCTCATTTTTGTATTTGTGTGATTGTAGTAATTTGGTTTAAGAAAAATGTTTATTATACATTCTATATTGGACTATTTATTGGACTATTGGTGGTGGCCTGGGAAAACCCTTCACATGGTGAGATTTGTAAAGGGCACAAACGGGCACAAATATTTGGTCTTATAGTTTAGGCCGAAAACTATCTGACTGTCTTAAAACGGTTCCTTACCTTATGCCATTTTAGGGAGGAAAATATACTGGGAAAGACTGAAAAATAAAACAAACCATTTTGGTTAAATATATATTTATGGCTTCTTAAATTTCTGAAAACCATGTTATAGACAGATTATTATTATTTTGCTTATCTTGGAAAAGAATCTGATGAGGTTTTCCCAGACTGACACATTTATGTTGAATTTTATTAATCATAAGTAATTGTTTGTTTGGGGGGCACGGTGGCTTGGTGGTTAGCACGTTTGCTTCACACCTCCAGGGTTGTGGGTTCAATTCCCGCCTCTGCCGTGTGTGTGGAGTTTGCATGTTCTCCCCGTGCCTCGGGGGTTTCCTCCGGGTACTCCGGTTTCCTCCTCCGGTCCAAAGACATGCATTGTAGCTTGATTGGCATCTCTAAATTGTCCGTAGTGTGTGATTGCGTGTGTGATTGCGTGAGTGATTGCGTGAGTGATTGCGTGAGTGAATGCGTGAGTGAATGCGTGAGTGAATGTGTGTGTGTGCCCTGCGATGGGTTGGCACTCCGTCCAGGGTGTATCCTGCCTTGATGCCCAATGACGCCTGAGATAGGCACAGGCTCCCTGTGACCCGAGTGTAGATCGGATAAGCGGTAGACAATGAATGAATGAATGAATTGTTTGTTTGTTTTATTGACTATTGATTATGCTTATTCAGTTGTAATGACACTTAAGATAACCTTGGCCAAAAGTCTAAAAATAAAAAAAGAAATAATAGTAACTATCATAATTGATGTTGATATAAATAATCTAACACTAGCCATCTTGACAATATTTTACGTGTGTTTAATTATTCTTACTACATACTTTGTATTATACATACATATATTATCTGTAGTTATCTGACTGAAGGCATATTTGAGTCAAGGATTTCATTAGTAACTGGGGTTACTAATATTTTATATTTAGACCACTCCAGCTGATCACACTGAGAAAGAACAACTCAGCCCAGAGGCTCCGGTAAATATGCTTTTTGTCATAAAAAGCGTTAGCATAATTTTATAACAAATTACAGCATTAATTATAGCACATTTTTGCCATATGTAGGAATGTGCTCCAGTAGCAGAACCAGGAGAGGAGCCACCTACAGAGGCTCTGGTAACTCCCCTCCAACTCTTCCCATATAAACCCCAGTGCAGTTAACACAGACATTTATTCAGGCCTTTGTGCTTTATATTGCATAGCAGAGCAAACTATTCCAGAAATGTTTTATTTATTTATTTTTTATTAATTATGTATATCCGGGTACTTTCTGTTTTATGTTCTGTTTTTGTATTATTTTTATAATATGTACAAGTACTACTAGTTAGATTTCTGTTTTTGTTTTAAAAACAGATCATGGAAGCTATGTATAAGATTTGAGGCATACCTTGGTGTAGGAGGTATTCTACATGTTTCATACCTGTGCATGTTTAAAATAATTATTCATGTTTTTTTTGTGTGTGTGTGTAGGCCCCTGCAGAAGATAAAGAGTCTCCTATTGAAGAGACTCCGGTAACTACTTAATTAACACTCTCGAATACTACTGCCTTAGGAAAAGCAGACCCATAAGTGGTTTAGTGGCTGATTAAATTTGCTGAATGCTGAATTTAGCACACTTTTCCAGCTATGTTGTCTGCCTTGTATACTGTCTCAGAATGAAGCCTTTTAAGTTTATCTTAAGCAAAATATTTTTCTTTTGATTACAATTGTTTGTGGAGAATTATGGAGTCTTCAATATGACACTCATTAGTAGGCTACCTAATGATATTATAATGAGGAGGCGTGTCCAAATCTATCCACACCAAGGTTAATACAGACTATAGCACATTGTCGGTGTTGTCCACATTGTCTTTGTCCAATGAGGAATTTTACAGCTTCTATCATAGATTACAAAACTAAAACTAAATTATTTAAAGATAAGGCCTCACAAAAGCTTCAAATATTTTCTAAAATGTCTACAGTTCAATTCAAAATGTCATGATATATTCAGAGCACTAGTATTGCAGGGTATTATTAATCACAATTCCATAACAACAATAGTGATTCAGTTCCAGTGTGGGCAAAATTGGAGTGCATATGTTTTCATGTAGTAGTTTGTGTTTAATGATTTTCTATAACAACTAACCCTCAAAAATAAATATAAGAAAATATTATTCCACAAGTCAATGCCAGAAAATGAACTAAACCAGAAAAAATGTGTGATTTTCAACCTTTTTAAAATACTCATAGCTTCAGTGGAGACAGTATATACTTGAGTGGAAACTTAAAAACAGTTTCCACCCTATTAATGGGGGTAATTAATCTTTTAAATGTTAATACTGTATATTTTGTTTAATTAATTTTTATTGACAGTGTATTTATTGAGGGGGCACGTTGGCTTAGTGGTTAGCACGTTTGCCTCACACCTCCAGGGTTGGGGGTTTGATTCCCACCTCCACCGTGTGTGTGGAGTTTGCATGTTCTCCCCGTGCCTCGGGGGTTTCCTCCGGGTACTCCAGTTTCCTCTCCCGGTCCAAAGACATGCATTGTAGGTTGATTGGCATCTCTAAATTGTCCGTAGTGTGTGAATGAGAGTGTGTGTGTGCCCTGTGATGGGTTGGCACTCCGTCCAGGGTGTATCCTGCCTTGATGCCCAATGATGCCTGAGATAGGTACAGGCTCCCCGTGACCCGAGAATAGATCAGATAAGCGGTAGACAATGAATGAATGTATTTATTGACAGGTTGTTGACATTTGCTGTCATTTAGACAGTTGTTGTTTTTATGTAAATAATGTATTAGTGGATGGAGACTGTATAACACCCATTTAAAGTGCAGTGTATGTTTCATACTCTTGGTTATGACATTGTTCAACATAAGAGCTCAGAAAAAATATTTTAAAGTTTACTTTAAAACACTTCATTTTTCTGAGCCCCTTCTCCTCTTAATGAACATTAGTGAGACCTGAGACCTGTTCCTTTTTTTTTTGCTTTTTATCTTATTTTATTTATTGATTTTTTGGTTATATTTGTTAACATTATTTGTTATATTTTTACCCAATTATTTGAACCATGATACCACAAAGCCAATTAATATCATGCTGGACCAAACATACCTTCAATAGCATGTTCTTGCATATTAATTATTAATTTTTATTATTAATAAAATAATAAAAAATATAATTTTTTGACAATTATACACTTTTATACCCAATTATGCACAGATGATTCTTTGTGGTTTCGATGGTGATGCCATTCCATTTCACTGTAATGATGTTATCATTCAAACATTCTGTGTGACATCATGTGGTATTATTTAGCTTTTTAGCACCAGAGTAGAATGGGATTTAGGTTGTAAAGGTAACCTATTTTAACAACTATAGACAGAAATGTTTTGTTTGGTTATGTTTTCTTATTTTTCTTTCACATAACTGATTTGAAGCCGATTGTTTGAACTCTCCTGTATATAGTATATATGAAATAGAGCTCTGAACAGAGACTTCAAAATTGTACTAGTATCATACATAGATGAAGAATTTAAATAAGGAAGTGATCACATCTAATGCTAATTCCTGCACGTGGTAGTTTAGCATACAGATTACTTAGTTTGAGTTGCATCTCAGCTACTGGTCTCTTTCCCCTGTGTGTTAAGTAAGATCCCCAAGAACCATGGCTTGCTTTCTCCTCAAAACCCTTCATCCTATCCAGTGAACCTTTTCCAACTCAAATGGCATGATCCAGTTTATTTATCCCTAAACTGACAATCATCCCCTCCTCACTGAGGACAGTTTCAACCACTGCAGTTAAACTGGTCCCAGTTTCTTTCATTGTGATAAGTGCCTTCCCATGTGCTGCTCAGCACTGATCCATCCAAATGAGTGGCTGTAGTGAGTGTCTCATGCCTGACTTTCACAACTGGATGCGTCTTTTAGACCATAGAGACCAAACCAGAAGACGAAACTGGTACAGTAGAGACCAAACCAGAAGAAGAAAGCGGTACAGTAGAGACCAAACCAGAAGATGAAACCACTACCATAGATGTCAAACCGGAAGAAGAAACTGATACCATAGAGGTCAAACCAGAAGGAGAAACTGGTACAGTAGAGGTCAAACCAGGGGATGAAACCAGTAAGGAAGGGGCTACAAAGAATTTTGAAGAGGAGGTAGATATGATGATATACTTTGGTTTACTTAGAACCAGGTTGTCTGTGCTTTGGATGTAGTTTAAAGTCTGTTTGATGAATGAGATGTTAGTATGTTATACACATTATATTTATGGGCTATTTGCATTTGGTGTATAATTTTTGATTTTTATTTTTTAATTATAGTAACATTTTGTAACCTGAAACTTCAGTTTTTGTACTTTTTTTTAAATTTGGACTTCTGTTTTAATGTACTTTTTGTCTAATGAATGAACTATGGTTTCCTTGTGTTTACAATGTTACCTGAACTGGTTAAAATTTTCCATGAGAAATTTACTCTTATGAAATTTTGGTGAAGTATGTGATATTTCACATATATCTTGGCTCATTTCAGGACAAGATGCCCATTCCCTCTGTGGTCATTGAGCCTGCTTCCAGCAATGAGGGCGATGATGACCGAGATGGTGACATTGTATCTCCTGTAGCAACCAGTGGAGATGGAGAGACACCAGACAGCCAGACAGCCAAAGATATTTCCTCCTCTGGCATGCCTCCAGGCTTCCTGTATAAGGTCAATAAACAGCATCAACCACAGACATCTAATTTTTCCTGACAGTATGTGTTTAACCCAGAAAAAAAATACATATTTCCTTTGTTTTAGGTTGAAACAATGCATGACTTTGAGGCTGCAAACCCAGATGAGCTTGATCTGAAGAGAGGAGATACTGTTCTTGTTGTTCCCACAGAGCTGGTGGAAGATCAGGTATGAACTGTGCTAATAAGCTTTGTGTTTCCTTTCAGAATGTATGATTAAGTAAAATGAATACTAATCATATTTCAGAATTTTAGCTTCTTGCCTAACAATGTTTTATTTCCTGCTTCATATTATATACTTCACCATTCCAGGAACTACTGCAATGAAACCTTTTGTTTTTACAAATTAGCATCAAAACAATTTGGAGGAACACACTAACTGTCATTTTCTGCATAAATAAGCTAAGAAACAGCCACAATTGACCAGTGTTACTCTGATTGTCACTAGGGTGCACTATTGAACACTTTTGCCTGATGTGGCATGCAAATGTTCTACATAAGATTTGAGTGGAAATAGGTTGTAAAATTATCAAACAGTGAGTGGGGGAGTGGGGGAGTGGGCATGGTGGCTTGGTGGTTAGCATGTTTGCCTCACACCTCCAGGGTCGGGGGTTTGATTCCCGCCTCCGCCGTGTGTGTGGAGTTTGCATGTTCTCCCTGTGCCTCGGGGGTTTCCCCCGGGGTACTCCGGTTTCCTCCCCCGGTCCAAAGACATGCATTGTAGGTTGATTGGCGTCTCTAAATTGTCTGTAGTGTGTGAATGAGGAAGGTGTGTGTGGGGCCCTGCGATGGGTTGGCACTCCCGTCCAGGGTGTATCCTGCCTTGATGCCCAATGACGCCTGAGATAGGCACAGGCTCCCCGTGACCCGAAATAGTTGGATAAGCGGCAGACAATGAAGGAATGAATTATCAAACAGTTAACAAAGCAGATTGTTCAGTGTGTTGTGGTGTTTGACCTGCATATAAAAATAATGTAGCTGTCCAAATGTCACTACTGTTATTTTTCATAATGATCTTACTTCCTAAAGTGTGGCAGGAATGTAAAACAGGAATTCACCCAGGATCTGTGTAGCGATCAGTTTTTGCTGCTTTGAACTTTCAAGGTCCACAGCACAAATGCATCGTAAATGTCAACTTGCATGCAATTTTAAACCTGCTATAAATAGTATAGTTATTTATATTAAAGATCACTGTGTGTTGTAGGCTGAATAATTTCTTGACATGGTGAGTCAAAATAAAAGATTTTATTAATATATAAATATACAAACTGAAAACTAGAGTCTTGACCCAAAACGTTTTGCATGATCTGTATTTGTGAAAGAAAATGAATATTATTAAATTTGAAAATAGTGAAAACACCTTGCTGTCAGATGTTTACTACTAATTAAAGCATCTTTTATAACTTCAAGGTTAACTTATCAACTTGAAACATATGAATACAATGTTAATGGACATTCAGTATGTGCGTTAGTATTTAGTCCTCTCTGGCCTAAACTATTACACATTAAATTCTTTTAGGGAGCTTTTAGCTGTAAATTAGCTGTATGTCTAATTATTCATGTGCTTATCTAATCATCCATCCATATCATAATCATCATTTGGCAGCTGTGCAATGCATAAAATCATAGAGATACAGGTCAGGAGCTTCTGTTATTGTTCCCATTAAACATGTGGCAGGTTTGAGTGTATCATTGTGCCCAGTGTAGCCTCAGATTTCTGCTGACACGAGTGGGAACTGATGCGCCTTCAGCTGTTGTAGCTCATCCACCACAAGGTTTAATGTGTTGTGATGATGTGTTGTGTATTCTAACCTCTCTCTCATGCATTTCCACCCACAGAACTGCTGCTCACTGGAATTTTTATTATATTTATTTATTTATTTTGCACCATTCTGTGTAAAACCTAGAGACTGCTGTGAGATCATTGGTTTCTAGATCACTTAAACCAGCCTGTCTGGTACCATCAACCATCCCTTAGTCAAAGTCTCTGAAATCACATTTCCCCCTTCTCATGTTTGATATGAACATTAACTAAAGCTCTTGACCTGTATCTTTATGATTTTATACACTGCTCTGCTGCCACATGACTGATTAAATAATTGCGTGAATGATCAGGTGTGCTGGTGTTTTAAGTACACTTTATCGCATAAAACTATTGCATAATGTCAATTATTATTTTGTTGGAAAACCTCTACCTCATTCACCAGTGTAAAGATGTATTTTGCTGAATAGAATGGGCTTTATTATGTCTTTGTAGGATGCTGGCTGGCTCACTGGCATCAGGGAGAGTGACTGGCTACATCACGGAGCCTCTGCTCACAAAGGATTATTTCCAGAGAATTTCATACAGCGACTGGGCTAAAGCCTCAGAGCACACTCGGACACGACATATAAAAAAAGCCAAGAGCTACAGACAGCCCTAACACTACAGTGCAGTCTGGAGCCCTGATGCACAGCTGTCGATCAGAGCGAACAAAGCAAATCCTATCTAAGAGGAAAATACACAATCAACAAAATGAGAGGACATGAAAGCTCTACTCAGAGTTTAAAGAAAATAACAGAGCATGATGCGATAGTATGGTCTACTTTACTCTTGAACTGAGAGCTCTCTGTTTATGTTTGTTTACTTGTAAGCAGCAACGAATTGATGTGTGCTTTTTTTGGAACTGTGGTGACCTCCACATGTAATCCCTATCTGTTTAAAGGTAAATTATGCTCTAAAAACAAAAACAAAAAAATTTTTTTTCTCTGCAAGTGTATTGTATTGAGTTTGTTGCTCTGCAGCAAATTTTATCCAAATTTGTAGTGATATGACCTATTTAACCGTTCTAAGTGTTACGCAAGACTTCAATGTTTCCTTTAAGACATTTCCGACCTAAATGTTACCTTGCATCCTTGTTAGTGTTCTCTGTAGTTTTAATGGCTGGACGTTTACAGCTCTGGCGATAATATCTGGAGAAACCGATATCGGCATTTTGTGATTTTAGTATTATTTGTCTCTACCTGGGTGAAGAAAGAAATCCGGATAGAACCTTGTAATACTAAGGGCACAATTTGTTTATTAAATACTTGCTGTGCTCTTGCCAAACTAATAGTGGTAATAATAATAAAATCCTAATTATGTGAACTGATTCAAATAGAAACAATGGATATCTGTAGAGTTACAAACTTGAAAGTTTTAAGAAGAACATCTTTTCGGCAAAACGCAGCTTTGCAAGATACACAACACAGAACCTAGTGAAAGTTTCCTTATTATCCACAATTACATAAATAACAACAATTACGTGGACGTGTATGGAAAAACGTGTCGAATAAAGTTTTATGTTTTGAAAAATTCTATTTATTTAACTTTATATTTTTTAAAGGAAAGCTCATTGGGAGAGTTTTGGGCTGGGATATCTGCAAAAATATGCAATATGTGTTGTTTGGTTTAAAAGTTAACCATTGTCTTGATTGTTTAGAGGTAAAGGTCACTCCTGTGTTTGTTAGCCTTCACTGTAGAGAATTTTTGTGATGTACATATCTGTTAATTTATCTTTAAAGTGAATAAAGAATAACCCCTACAGCTTTGCGCTTCTTCTTCAAGAAAGCAAATGTATTTACTTAACTGAATCAGCACCAATTTTGAAACTAAGCCACTTGACACAGTTGACACTCTTCAAAATGATTCACTGCAGAAAAGGACATAAAACTGTCTCAAGGACATAAAACTGTCTAAAACTAAAACTGTCTCACACTTTCTTAAATCTGTAAATCACCTGGGGATTTTTATAATCTGTTATTTATAGTGTGAAAATGAATGTACACATATACTAAAATATTTTCTGGCCACCAGAGGGCGCTATTGGCGTTATGTTGGCGTGGTCCTAATGTTGCGTGCACTTTTCAATCATAAATGTTCAGGTCAAAAATAACCGTATAAATAATGTGTTTGAAAAATATATTCATATGCAAAAATATGTCCTGATACCTACAATTCACCATAGTTTACAAATATTTTCTCACCTGAGACCTCATCTGATAAATCCCAAGTTAAATGGAAATTGGATTTAGGCCTAATAAGCTCATTTTAATATAAATTACTTTATCTTCATTTTACATGAGTTTATAAAATGGTGATTTATTGTTTATTATTTATTAACTAATTTATTAATTATTACTTTTACTCCTTGCTTTACATAAATGTGTGTGTGTTAGTCATTTAAGATCTATTCATTAAAATAACCTTGCTCATTTAACACCCTATTTATTTAAATGCCTTTGATTATCCCTGATTTCTTAAAAACTGCAGCAGCTGCACTCACACACACACACACACACACACACACACACACACGCACACACACACACGCACACACACACACACACAAACACACACACACACACACACACACACACACACACACACACACACACACACACACACACACACACACACTCACTCATCCATGCATGCAACAAATGCCCATCTACTGAGAGCAAAGTATTTTCAGTGCATTAATTAATTATAGTTTAGTTTAAGTATAGCTCTTTTTTTATAAAGACTAATAAAACCCAACATTATTACTTGAAATGCACATAAAATTGAAATTGAATTGAATTACTGCAAAAACTCTACAGAACAAGATTTCAACAAAGTGAAAAACAGATGGAAATAAAAGGGTCAAAGCACCGTGTGTTCGCACTGTTATTTTTTCTTAAATTTGATTTAAGAATAGGCCAACTAATATTCATTCATTGTCTACCGCTTATCCGATCTATTCTCGGGGAGCCTGTGTCTATCTCAGGCGTCATTGGGCATCAAGGCAGGATACACCCTGGATGGAGTGCCAACCCATCGCAGGGCACGCACACACACTCATTCACACACTACAGACAATTTAGAGATGCCAATCAACCTACAATGCATGTCTTTGGATTGGGGGAGGAAACCGGAGTACCTGGAGGAAACCCCCGAGGCACGGGGAGAACATGCAAACTCCACACACACGGTGGAGGCAGGAATCGAACTCCCAACCCTGGAAGTGTGAGGCAAACGTGCTAACCACCAAGCCACCGTGCCCCCCAGGCCAAATAATAATTAATTAAAAGTAATAAAGAGTATTATTATTATTATTATTATTATTAATTTTTTTATTATTATTAGTTAGTAGTAGTAGTAGTAGTAGTAGTAGTAGTAGTAGTAGTAATAGTAGTGGTGGTGGTAAATAATCTATTGCTGAATAATAAATAATAATAATTTGTGTCCACTGTCTGCATACAAGATATAATTAGCAAGTGTGTTTTAAAGACGGTGCAGAATATTTTTGGGTCAATTAGAAATCAGGTCAGTCACTGACAGTAATAAATACATTCATTCACTAAAAAATTGAAATCCCAGTAATTCTAATTCTAAGTGTTTCTCATTCCTGAGATATAAAACCAAGATGGAGTGCAAGACTTTTGAAACATTCTCTAGTATACAATCATTACAGTGAATGTAATTGTAATCAAAGTATAAAAAGTGGTCTGTTTGAATTATGTGTGTAAACATTAATCAGTATTAAATATAGTAGTATATATTCTTATTTATTCTATGTATGTGTATATGTATGTGTATATGTATTTATTTATGTATGTATGTATGTATGTATGTATAATGTATGTATGTAATGTTTTTTATGTGTATAGTAGTGTTTTTTTTTTTATGTATGTTTATGTATGTTTTTATGTATGTATGTAGGGGATGTTTTATGTATGTATGTATGTATGTATGTATGTATGTATGTATGTATGTATGTATGTTTTTGTGTATGTACAGTATGTGTTATGTATGTATGTATGTATGTATGTGTGTATGTATGTATGTATGTATGTATGTGTGTATGTACAGTATGTGTGTATGTATGTATGTATGTATGTATGTGTGTATGTATGTATGTATGTATGTATGTGTGTATGTACAGTATGTGTGTATGTATGTATGTATGTATGTATGTGTGTATGTACAGTATGTGTGTATGTATATACTAACCTACATTATAAATCAATCAATTAATTAAAAACTTAATTTCTTTCCTCCCTTTTCTTAAAATCATAACACTAACCCTCTATAATAAATTGTCCTCTTAACAACATTATAACGTTGTTCTCTTTCTGTGATGCATGAGTGGGAATGATCAGTATCAAAATGTGGTCGCAGCTGTTACAATAAATATTACAGCTGAGTGCAAATAAAAAGCAAACAACTGAACGTTCAGTTATTCTAAAATGATTCCCCTCTTTGTTTGGTCTTTAGTGTGTGCATGTTCGTATTTAACTGTGTACAGTATGTTTGCTGAAAAATACCTGAACCTGTACCAGTGGACCCTTCTGCAAACACTACATTTATTTCCTTTACAGAAAATACTTGCTTATAAATGTCACCTAAACACACCAGTAGACCACTAGTTTATTCTAGTGAACTAGTGTTTCTAAAAAAACTATGTTTTTTTGCCTAACAGAACACACACACGCACACACACACACACACACACACACACACACACACACACACACACACACACACACACACACACAGCCGCAGCCTTAATGCCCACCCACTCTATAATAAAATAATTGGGGCTGCGCCTTGTAGCCTTGCATTAACTTCTCCCGACGACGTGAGGTCTGCTGCCCAAATCTGACCAACATGTCCAGCCTGACAACGACATGCTTTCTGCTGGCTCTGATCGGTGAGGTCGCGACCAATTATAACACAAACAATGGTCATATATATATATATATATAATTTTATTTTATTTTTTTTCTTTATTTTTTTCTTTTTCTTTCTATGATCGTTGCAATATTAATGACTGTTTCTGCTGCTTAGGTTGCATCAGTGGCCAGTTTTTACCTCAGGCGCAGTTTGAGGTCGCTCGCAAAGGCAGGACTAAGATGTTGAGCTGCACAGTGGACTCTTCAGTAACGCTCTCCTCCACTGCTATTCACTTCTACAGACAGAAACCCGGAGACGCCTTGCAGCGCATTTTGTACTTCGCAGCTGGTGCTTCAAAAGCCACCCTCGAGCCTGAATTTACCCGCAGGTTTAGCAGTGGTAAAAAGGACAAAACCTTCACAGTGACCATTTCAAATATAAACGACGACGACGCGGCCACTTACTACTTCGCGCTGTGGCGCGGCGACACGGTTACAGATTATCCAGTGACAGCAGTGCAAAAACCCAGAGCTTCCTTCCTTTACAGAAAAACCACAAGCACTACACCCACGACATAATAATCACTTAATTCACTAATGAAATGATAATCACTTCATTCTCTAATGAAATAATAACCACTTCATTCACTAATGAAATGATAATCACTTCATTCTCTAATGAAATAATAACCACTTCATTCACTAATGAAATGATAATCACTTCATTCTCTAATGAAATAATAACCACTTCATTCACTAATGAAATGATAATCACTTCATTCTCTAATGAAATAATAACCACTTCATTCACTAATGAAATAATAACCACCTCATTCACTAATGAAATGATAATCACCTTCATTCACTAATGAAATGATAATCACTTCATTCACTAATGAAATAATAACCACTTCATTCTCTAATGAAATAATAACCACTTCATTCACTAATGAAATGATAATCACTTCATTCACTAATGAAATAATAATCACTTCATTCACTAATGAAATAATAATCACTTCATTCACTAATGAAATAATAATCACTTCATTCACTAATGAAATGATAATCACCTCATTCACTAATGAAATAATAACCACTTCATTCACTAATGAAATAATAATCACTTCATTCACTAATGAAATAATAACCACCTCATTCACTAATGAAATAATAACCACTTCATTCACTAATGAAATGATAATCACTTCATTCACTAATGAAATAATAACCACTTCATTCTCTAATGAAATAATAATCACTTCATTCACTAATGAAATAATAATCACTTCATTCACTAATGAAATAATAATCACTTCATTCTCTAATGAAATAATAATCACTTCATTCACTAATGAAATAATAACCACTTCATTCTCTAATGAAATAATAATCACTTCATTCACTAATGAAATAATAATCACTTAATTCACTAATGAAATAATAATCACTTCATTCACTAATGAAATAATAACCACTTTATTCACTAATGAAATAATAACCACTTCGTTCTCTAATGAAATGATAATCACCTCATTCACTAATGAAATAATAACCACTTCATTCTCTAATGAAATAATAATCACTTCATTCACTAATGAAATAATAATCACTTAATTCACTAATGAAATGATAATCACCTCATTCACTAATGAAATAATAACCACTTCATTCTCTAATGAAATAATAATCACTTCATTCACTAATGAAATAATAATCACTTAATTCACTAATGAAATAATAATCACTTCATTCACTAATGAAATGATAATCACCTCATTCACTAATGAAATAATAACCACTTCATTCACTAATGAAATGATAATCACCTCATTCACTAATGAAATAATAACCACTTCATTCACTAATGAAATAATAATCACTTCATTCACTAATGAAATGATAATCACCTCATTCACTAATGAAATAATAACCACTTCATTCACTAATGAAATAATAATCACTTCATTCACTAATGAAATAATAACCACTTCATTCTCTAATGAAATAATAATCACTTCATTCACTAATGAAATAATAATCACTTCATTCACTAATGAAATGATAATCACTTCATTCACTAATGAAATAATAATCACTTCATTCACTAATGAAATAATAACCACTTCATTCTCTAATGAAATAATAATCACTTCATTCACTAATGAAATAATAATCACTTCATTCACTAATGAAATGATAATCACTTCATTCACTAATGAAATAATAACCACCTCATTCAATAATGAAATAATAATCAACTCATTCACTAATGAAATGATAACCACTTCATTCTCTAATGAAATGATAATCACTTCATTCACTAATGAAATGATAATCACTTCATTCACATATGAAATAATAACCACTTCATTCTCTATTGAAATGATAATCACTTCATTCACTAATGAAATAATAATCACTTCATTCACTAATGAAATAATAACCACTTCATTCACTAATGAAATAATAACCACTTCATTCACTAATGAAATAATAACCACCTCATTCACTAATGAAATAATAACCACTTCATTCACTAATGAAATAATAACCACCTCATTCACGAATGAAATAATAATCACTTCATTCACTAATGAAATAATAACCACTTCATTCACTAATGAAATAATAACCACCTCATTCACTAATGAAATAATAATCACTTCATTCACTAATGAAATGATAATCACTTCATTCACTAATGAAATGATAACCACTTCATTCTCTAATGAAATAATAATCACTTCATTCACTAATGAAATAATAATCACTTCATTCACTAATGAAATAATAACCACCTCATTCACTAATGAAATGATAATCACTTAATTCACTAATGAAATAATAATCACTTCATTCACTAATGAAATAATAACCACTTCATTCTCTATTGAAATGATAATCACTTCATTCACTAATGAAATGATAATCACTTCATTCACTAATGAAATAATAACCACTTCATTCACTAATGAAATAATAACCACTTCATTCACTAATGAAATAATAACCACCTCATTCACTAATGAAATAATCACCACTTCATTCACTAATGAAATAATAACCACCTCATTCACGAATGAAATGATAATCACTTCATTCACTAATGAAATAATAACCACTTCATTCACTAATGAAATAATAATCACTTCATTCACTAATGAAATAATAATCACTTCATTCACTAATGAAATAATAACCACTTCATTCACTAATGAAATAATAACCACCTCATTCACTAATGAAATAATCACCACTTCATTCACTAATGAAATAATAACCACCTCATTCACGAATGAAATGATAATCACTTCATTCACTAATGAAATAATAACCACTTCATTCACTAATGAAATAATAACCACTTCATTCACTAATGAAATAATAATCACTTCATTCACTAATGAAATAATAACCACCTCATTCACTAATGAAATAATAACCACTTCATTCACTAATGAAATAATAATCACTTCATTCACTAATGAAATAATAACCACTTCATTCACTAATGAAATAATAATCACTTCATTCACTAATGAAATAATAATCACCTCATTCACTAATGAAATAATAACCACTTCATTCTCTAATGAAATGATAATCACCTCATTCACTAATGGAATAATAACCACTTCATTCACTAATGAAATAATAACCACCTCATTCACTAATGAAATAATTGAAATAACCAGATGACTGTCAAGTAAAATAATAATCACTTAATTCCCAAATCAAATAATAATCACATGACTCACAAGTGAAATGTGATATAACAATCAGTTTATTCTCAAATGAAACAATTATCACATGATAAAATTTACACACATTTTTCATACATTGTCACGTTTTGCATGAGGTGAATTTATCCACCTTTTCTTTATTTTTACATGGGATTTTTTTTATACACTTGCTTCTTATCTTTTATTTTTATCTTTTATTATATTTTTATATTATATATATTATATATTATTATATAATATATTATTATATTACCTTTTATATTTTACCTTTTTTAAATACCTTTTCCATTTTCACATTATTTTTAACATGCAATTTTACATACTACATACATTTTAGATATTTTTACACAACTTTTAATGCAACTTTTTATTTTTAAAATGAAAATGTATTTTGAAATTTTATTCAAAAGCATAATACAATTTTCAAGAAAGCATTTATTTACATATTTCATGATACGTTACATTTACAGAGGCTCCAGAAAGGCTAGTGAAATATCATCAACACAGTCCTGCAGGCATGATAATAGCCAACATGCTGATAATACAACATATCTAATACTGAAATATCATACAATGTGAATGAATGTGATGATAAAATAAGGGGTAAAAAATAAAATAAGGGGTAAAAATTAACAAACAATGGGAGTGTTTATGAGTCTGTAAGTGTAATGTGTGTAATGTGCTTATAATTTAGACAATTTAGACATTGTCTAGACAACAATATAGACAATTTAAGATGTTATTTCACAGAATGGTGCCATTAGATGGTAAAAGCAAGACAGACATTTAGATAAAGATTTTGGGTTTGTTTACTTTCAGCCTTTTGACAAAACAACAAAACACACCGATTAGAGCAAGGGAACTTAAAAGTCTTTTAGAAATTCAGATTTCTTTTGTTTTGAATTATAGTTTCAAGAGAATATGATGGATTTTCATATTAGGACAAGTTAAGTTACTCACACATCTATGAAAATATGTTCAGCACTTGCTACTTTTTGTTCTTGCATGTCACATTGTGGATAATGACAAAGTCTTCAGCTCAGGCACCAGAGTGTATGTTACAGGTAAGAACAAAATCTAAAAACTGAATAATTCTGATACAAGAGAAGTTATTTGACTTGCAGCATAAATGGATTTTAAAGGTTTGTCTACTACTAAGGACTTATTAGGAAATATTTATATATGTCCAAGCTAAAGATGGTGAAACATTCTAATTCAGTATTCTGTACATCCTATCTACAAACTGATAAAGATTTTAATAGTCTGCTTAAAATGAAAACTAAAGATGCAATCGTCTTTCTTATTTTGCTTTTTCAATGCTCCCTATCAAAATAATTGCAATTCTTGCCAAAAGTATTAATGTAGATAATCAGAAATAAGAAAAATATTCATCTTTTTATCTTATAATTATCTTATTTCTGATTCTAATTATATAATTGCATTAATTATATTATTAAAAATTAGTGCAATCTAACCCCAGAAGGTAAAACAAACAAACGAACAAACAAATCTCACAGATAAGTAAAAACCAAGATGTTTTGCATATCCACAAAGTTGTCTAAATCTTCTGTATCTGGTTTTATATTTACATGTACACCATTGACCAGCAGTGACTTTCAGAAGTTCTTTACAGTCAAAAGCATATCCTACTGCTATATAACTGCATCAGGGTTTAAGGATATCAGTAACATTAACAGTAACAGTAAAAAAATCTGTTAGAAATGGGTGAAGCAAATTAAGGCAGGTTAAATTGAAATAGGTAAATAAAGTAAAAACTCTTATAAAACTTCAGAAAAATAGATAATATAGATAAAAAATAAATAAGATAAAAAGCTAGAACATCAATGCATTCCCGAGTCGAAAGCTAGTAGCAACAAAAATAGTTTCTGGATTTACTGCTTGGTTAAATGCTTAGTAAAGTGATCCAGAAGAAATTTAGTGACTTATCAGTTTGGACATCCAGAGCGTCTTTCTGCCGGTCTTCCCTCTCTCTTGAAGGCTGGTTGATTGAGTCAAGCCATGCTAGTGTTGTTTATTTAAAAATTCCTTTTCCTTACATTTTTCCATTGCTAAAAAGATGCTAATAAATAAAAAATGGACAGGTACAAAAGTATCCTGCAGCTGTTCTCTAGTCTAACAAGTGTTCACTCTACCAACACCAGAATGTGAATTTAGTAGTTTTAAGTGTGGCATGGTTGTCGGGTGCCAGGTACTGTGGTTTGAAAATATTTGAAGATATTGAGATGATGTCCTGATATACTGATATCCTAAGACATTTGCACACAGCAGTCTATAGAGACTACACAGAATTGTGTAAAAATGAAAAAAAAAAAAAGAAATCCAGGTAATAATAATTCTGTGGGTGTAAATGTGTTGTTGACTAAATATATCTGAGATTATAAGAGAATGCCCAGAACTATCCATTCATGCACCAACAACCATACCATAGTATAAGTCCATAAGCCATATTTTTGCCAGTTCTTTGATTTTAAGGATTGATTGGCTGATTAGATAGATAGATAGATAGATAGATAGATAGATAGATAGATAGATAGATAGATAGATAGATAGATAGATAGATAGATAGATAGATAAAACAGACAGACTTTATTGATACCATGAGGGAAATTTTTGTGATAACGCAGCTTAGTCAGTAAGATACAACATGCACAGACACAAAAATATAAAACTTAAAATGACATGAACATGCAGGTGTATAAGCACTTTGCTTCAACAGCTTACAAAAAAATATTGTCTGTTCTCTTACAACATTCTATACAACATGGTTCCATATACTTTCTCCTTCCTGGTGCCCTTTGCTTCCAGGACTGTATCTGTATCTTAACATTTCCATTTGCACCATTGATCAGCAGTAACTTTCTGAAGTTCTTTACAGTCAAAAGCATATCCTATTGCTATATAACTGTGTCAGGGTTTAGGGAAATCATTAACATTAAAACAAATCTGTTAGAGTTAAGCTTTTATATTACACATTTCATACACAAGGTAATTTTAATTGAATTATAAAACAACATAGGCTCCAGATCAACATGAATACATGTTTTGATATACATGTTGTTATCACTTGTTGATTGTTTAATAATTATATGCTCTCTCCTATATGGGAACAGCTGGCTCCCTATCAGTGGATCCCAAAGTGTCTGTGTACCCAATGTCCAGGGTACAAACAAATCAAAAGCGTGTAATGCTGTGCCAGGCGAGAGACATGTTCCCAGACCTGGTGAAATTCACATGGCAAGCAGTAGATCAGAATGGAAACAAAGTGGATCTGAAAGATGAGGAGATACTGGAGCAGAGAGAAGATCAGGAGGTCAAAATAACCAGCATGCTCATCGTAGATAAACAGAAAGGCAGGGACTATACATTCAGCTGCTCGGTTCAACATGGCAGCAAAAACCCGACGATAACCATTCCTAAAGGTAACAAAAAAGGAATTATATGCTCTTATGGGTCCTCAGAATGTCATCCATTGTCAATCTGGACCTTAACAATGTTAATAAAAAGTTATTTCATTAAAAGCTTTTGTTACCATGTTAGTCTGGTTTGTAGGTATATAATTTCTTCTATAATGTTGATACTCCTTAGATCCCGATCCCGATCCCGTTCATGTCCCTGCTCAAACCTGCCCAACTTCAAAACCCAAAGCACATGAAGAAAAAGAAAAAGTGAAAAAAGAAGAAGAAAAAGAAGAGGAAAAACCTATATATGGTAAAAAAAATAAATAAATAAAAAATTACTCTAGCCTTCCAAGATCTACTTTGAACCTTTAAGGGTACAAAGGAACAGACTAACGCTTTAGGGTGCTAGTTGAAAACTGTTTACAAAAGAGTTCATGAACAGTGCCATAGGAATAAAACATCTACTAATACATCATGAAATTCTATATTTCTAGTAGCAGTTTACAATGCTAACATAATAGTTTTAAATGCATTTAAAATGGATGTATTTTTGGATGGATGAAATGAATTGTTTGTCTCTCTTGTGCAGATGGGTTTGAGCTCAGACGCAGTCTCTACCTGTTCAGCGTGACGTATGTGGTACTGCTGGTGAAGAACATACTGTATTTCTGCACCGTCTCTTTCTTACTGTATAAAAGATACACTGCAAACAAGGAGACGCTCAGAAGCCAGGCTCGTTGATCAGTCCATCAGCTGAACAGCATGACACACCACAACAACCACTTACTTTTTTATTCTGCAACTTGTTTATCTTAGTTTGAAATACTTTTCCCCCCTCATAATAGGTAATACTTTTGATATTAAGTCTTTTGACAAGCCATTTTTAAATTCTCTCTAGATTAGTGCTAAGTAAATAATAGTTGTGCTTTTCTGGAGGTGGAATTGAATGTTTCTACTGTACTCTCTACAATGTTTAATAAATTACTAAAACTAAAAATTAACTTAAGTGATTCTTTTTGTTTTTTAAATACTATATATATATATATATATATATATATATATATATATATATATATATATATATATATAAAACACACACATATATATTCACACTGTATTTGGTTACACATAAATCCATTTTAAGCTCAACCGTCTTTTTTTAATGCATTTTTATGAAGATTAATACTTTGAATAGAATGGAAACTGCCATGGGAGGAAAGTGTGGTCATGGTGGGTTTTTTTTAATACACAGTAGCTGGATGTGTTTACTGGAAATAAAACACATGCAGCAGCAGCTTCACCAAAATATGCTGAGCTGATAAGCTATTAGCTGCACAGGATGTATTTGTGTGATCCTCTGAACCCTTATTTGTACACCCTTATTTCTTCAAGTTCTTATTTTACTAAAATAGTTCTTGTTTGGAAACTCTCTTTAGTACGGTTCTTCACATGTTTCCCCAAATGGATGATCAGAGAAGTATTAAAGGTTATAAATGTTTTTTTTTTCTTAAAAGTGTACATGGTTTTTCAGATGCATCTAAAGAAGCAAAGCCCTGGGATCATAATACACCCTTTTTTACATGGCCTCCTTTACAAATAAATGGCTTGCCTTCCTGTTAACATGCACAACAATTTTAAGAATATTAGACACCATATAGCCAATTCTAAAAATATATAATTAAACAGTAATATAGTAATTGTATGAGAATATATTGTGAAAAATACCATAATTTACATTTTTTTAAGTATAAATGTCTGGGCTGCTGGAGAGACACCAAGACCACAGTGTAGAAAATAGTGATGGTAAATTTGAAAAATGTTGCCTCTAGGACACAGATGTCTTTTACATTTATTAATATAAAGTCAACTTTTGCCTAATATTATTTTTTTGTATTTCTCAAAATCAAAATTCTTGTCTAATCCTACATTTATTGTAATATTTTTAAATCTAGTGCAGGTTACATTAGTACACTGTAACACTGAATGTTCAAAGGTGCCAAATTTCCTTAATTAGTGCTAAATGATCGTTTAACAGTGAGGTTGCACCTGGATTCTCATAGTGGTATGTACTTTCTTGTGGTTCAACAGTTTGATTATATTTGATTATACATCAAAATGAAAAGAAAATAACTTTCATTATGTACAAATACTTTAGTAACAAACAAAACCTCATACTCCTTAATAAAATTACATCCTTATATTAAGTTTGATTATCACACCTACTGAACTGCTTCTTCTTCTTCTTCTTATTATTACTGTTAATAATAATAATAATAATAATAATAATAATAATAATAATAATAATAATAATAATAATAATAATAATACTGATTTCATTCAGTCATTTAAACTAATCAGTAATTTAAATAATGTAATAAATATTTGGTAATAATAATCAATGTTATTGTAAGTTGTGCTAATTGTTCAACTAAAAACTTTTTTAATAATACAGTTTTGTTGGTTTTTCATTTGGTGATTGCTTACTACTGTTTAACAATTAAATTAACATTTAACTTGATGCAAAGTTCTATTCTCTTGCCATCATTTACTAAGTTGATACCATGTTGAGTTTAATTAGGATAAGATACTTTAAATGGAATAAGTCGTAAATATGTGTCATATTTTGTAAAGAAAAGTAAAATGAAAAGACAAATACTGTATATATTGTATCATAACATCATTACTCAGCCAGGAGAAAAAAATCTGAAACAAAATGTTTTGCTCTTTACATCATATTTAAGCTAACTAGAGTCTATTACTCTCACTAATTACTATTGCCTTGGTGGTGAGAATAAGGCAGTCCTCTTCAATCAGATCTTTTATTATGGCTGTAGCCAGCTATTGTCAGTCAGCAAACTTGTTGTGTCTCTTAGACCCTGTGCCGATTTATGATCCTGCGGAGTGAGCACAGCAACACCATTGCATCTGACATCAGATTAGATCAAACGATATCTAAAGTAAGACGTTTTGCCATTCATTGACATGTAAGTTAACCATTAGTGCCCTTAGAAATCAGGGAGAGGCAGATTATACTTTAGCCTTGAATTCCCTCTGAATGTGCACAAATGTAAAGCTGTAACATCAATCTGTATGTTAGAGAAGTATATGTTAGAAAGAAATATCCGGTTTCTTACACAGAACAATCACATTTTTGTGATGGCTGTTTAACTGGATATTTTATTTATACTGAGCACTACTACCCCCCTGTGCTAAACAACTGAAACGTTGTGTATTATGTACATAGAGTTGGGAGTGGCTGTGTCTTGGTCGCCCTCCAGTGGCAGAGTATACACATTGCATTTGTCAGTTACAAGACTGCAAAATCCCAGAACCTACAGAAGTGTCAAAAACTGAAATGTGTAATATATATCTATTATTCATTCATTGTCTACCACTTATCTGACCTATTCTCGGGTCACGGGGAGCCTGTGCCTATCTCAGGCGTCATTGGGCATCAAGGCAGGATACACCCTGGATGGAGTGCCAACCCATCACAGAGCACACACACACTCTCATTCACTCACGCAATCACACACTACGGACAATTTAGAGATCAACCTACAATGCATGTCTTTGGACCGGGGGAGGAAACCGGAGTACCCGGAGGAAACCCCCGAGGCACGGGGAGAACATGCAAACTCCACACACACATGGCGGAGGTGGATATCAAACCCCCAACCCTGGAGGTGTGAGGCAAACATGCTAACCACCAAGCCACCGTGCCCCCCTTTTATATATATTATTTATTAAAAAAAAAAAAAAAAAACCTAAAACATTTGCATGCTTGTCTTAATCACTTTAAAAAAATAGGAGCATAATTTATAAGGATTTTTATATTGATTATTAAGATTTTTAGATTTTTATACTGAGATTAATTTGACTTCAAAGTGACTGGATTCAAAAGTTTCTTCCTATTCCTAAAACTAGTGCAAAATATCTACTATTATAAGTCTTGGTTAATGCTGACTGACAAGGTGGCCAGTCCCCTCCCCAGGAAATGACATCATTACTTTATAATAAAAGATTGATGTTCGTAACAAGCATTAACACAAAAACAGGTGCAATAAAGAGAGCTGAACTGTGAGCTTCTTTTATTTTTCAATCACATCAAAATGTTTATAGCCATATATGCTGTTCTCTTCTCTTTGACCACAGGTAAGTATCAGTGACTTTATTAAAACTATAAAGAAAAACAGTAAAAGAAAAAGAAGTAAAGGAAAATAAAAACTATAGAATGGCTGTTGTTAATGTTGATTACAGAAGCTGTTCTGGGAGTAACACTGGAGCAAAAAGATCTCTCCATTACAAAAAGGAAGGACAAAACTATACATATCAGCTGCAAAGTGACCGGGCTAAACACAGATTATGTCCACTGGTACCAAAAGAAAGACGGTGAAGAAGCTCTCAAAAGGATCCTGTATGTGAAAAAAGGAAGCTCACCTGTTGCTGATAACACCCATCCTGAATCAGGGGACTTTAAAGTGAGGATGCAGTCTGATAACTATGATCTGAAGATAGAAAAACTGAAGGAAATTCACTCAGGGGTTTATTACTGTGCCAGCTGGGAAAGTACCACAGTGACAGGAAACATTCAGAGTGTGTACAGAAACCTTGATGATACACAACCACAACAGACACTAATATTTTATAATACAACTGCATTCATAAACAATGTCTAATACAGAAATAATCATGAATTAATTAAAACAATCATATTAAATAATTAATAATAGTACTGATAACTAAAATATAATTTGTATTAAAATTGCATTATTTGTATTAAGAATTTTAAAGCAGTAATAATAATAAATATGTTTATGTAAATAATAATAAAAAACAAACAACTGGTGTAATAAGGAATAAGTATTGCTTTTTATTGATGTATGTAATATAGATTTAAAATTGTTTTAGCTTGTGATCAAACCCCATGTGAGTAAGAAAAGAGGGTAAAAAACATTAAAAAATTTGTACTGATGCCATCAAATTAATTATATATATAATATATATTTATATATATAAAATAGATAAGAGAAAGAAGAGAGAAAAAGAAAGATAAGAGAGAGAGAGAGCGAGAGAGAGAGAGAGAGAGAGACACACACACACGAGTGATTGTGACAAGAGAAAACTTGATGAGAGGACACTCATCAAGAAGGGAAGGAACTCTAGAGGGCACTGATCCTCTTCTGGGTGAAACTGGATAGTGAGATTATAAATTACTCTTCTAGAAATACAATATTATTATATTTCCATTTTCTTTTACTTACATATATTACTTATGTGGAATATTAAAGACAAGGGTGACACAAAGCTCTTTGGCTGACAAGGTGGCCAGTCCCCACCCCAGGAAATGACATCATTACTTTATAAAGGAAAGATCTGTTTTCTGAACTAGCATTAGAGTTAACAAATAAGCTGAACTGAGAGCAAACTTCATTTTACATCCAAATCAACATGTACATTGCCATATATGCTGTTCTCTTTTCTTTGGTCACAGGTAAGCACTGTAGCAAAGCAATAAAATGAAAAATGAGGGGGAAAAATCCAGAATTGCTGTTTTACAGATTATTGCTTTACAGAAGCTGTTCTGGGAGTATCACTGGAGCAAAAAGATCTCTCCATTACAAAAGTTGAGGGTAAGAGTGTTTATATCAGCTGCAAAGTGACCGGATTATCCAGTGGCAACTATGTCCACTGGTACCAAAAGAAAGACGGTGAAGCTCTTACAAGGATCCTGTATGTCAAAAGTGGAAGCTCACCAGTTCATGATGCTAACTATAAGGACGCAAAGGAATTCAGTGTGCAGGCTGGCAGTTATGATCTGAAAATAGCAAACCTGAAGAAAAGTCACTCTGCAGTTTATTACTGTGCCAGCTGGGAGTACAGTGGCCACAGTGACAGTAAATACTCACAGTGTGTACAGAAACCCTGAACCCACAACTACAACAGGAAATGGTATTCACAGGCTACAGTATGAAGTGTGACAATGTAAATACGTAGATGTTAAACACTACAGGAGTTTTAAATTCATTCATATATTGATAACATACATCTTTAAAAATGATGACACTAATGTTCCAAAAGGAATAATTAACATTTGCAAATGTAGAATTCATCTGTAAATGTAGCTTCATGTTCATGACAGTCTTTTTCATGTTTGTGACAGTCTGTTTTTCCCTAAAACCCATCAGACCTGACCTACTGTCACATATGAAAAGGTCATTGTAGGTCAGCAGTCCACAATGCATAAACCCCTCATCTAGCTCTGTGTGAAAAATTTTGAGAGTCAGCTAGAAGCATTACCTAACATAAGGGTGTACATAGGGAAACAGCAGCAGTATGGATAAAATATAACTATGTCAGTGTCCAAATATTCACGTACATGCTTTTTTTTTTTTTTTTATATATATATATATATATATATATATATATATATATAATTTTTTATTTTAAAATTTTTTTTGTTTTTTCTTTTTCAGTTTAAAACCAGGTAGGTTTAAAAGCAGGGTTGTCAACCAAAATAGTGTTTCTTTGTATAAAGTGTTCCTTTTCTTAAAAACTTTAAAACATATAACATACAAGTAAAAAACAACAACAAAGTTTTTACTGGTGCACTAGGTCAATGGGAAATTCATACAAAGTAGTAAACAGGTTTTCTTTTGAAAAATAAAGATTTATTGTTCAGTAATAAGGAAATAACTAATACACAAAGTGTGGGTTAATGTTGGCTGCCAAGGTAGCCAGTCCCCTCCCCAGGAAATGACATCATTACTTTATAAGGAAGAGATTCATGTTCTATAATAGCATTAAAACAGTTGCAATAAAGAGTGCTGAACTTCAACAAATCAACATGTTTATAGCTATATATGCTGTTCTCTTCTCTCTGGCCGTAGGTAAGTATCACAGTACAGCAATAAAAATAAAAAAAGGAAATGTAAGAAAAAAATCTATAAGTAAATAAAAAATAAACAATCAAATGAATAAATAAACAAAAACTGATTTTTTTGGTTTCATTAATGTATTTATTTAATATTTTTTATACAGAAGCTGTTCTGGGAGTGACGCTGGAACAAAAAGATCTCTCCATGACAAAAGGAGAGGGCAAAACTATACATATCAGCTGCAAAGTGACCGAATTAAGCAGAGATTATGTCCACTGGTACCAAAAGAAAGATGGGGAAGCTCTCACAAGGATCCTGTATGTCAAAAGTGGAAGCAACCCTCTTCTTGATAATAACCATCGTGATGCAAAAGACTTCAGTGTGAGAATACAGTCTAATAATTATGATCTGAAAATAGCAAACCTGAAGAAAAGTCACTCGGCTGTTTATTACTGTGCCAGCTGGGAGTACGACAGTGGCACACAGTGAAGGAAATATTTATAGCGTGTACAAAAAACCTGATGATACACAACCACAACAGAAGTCTGTGAAGAAGCAGAGTTTGTTAAGCTGACACTTACTCTACATTCTAACCAGCTAGTTACCCAAAAACTAACCTTTTCCATTTCAATTATATCAGCAAACAGAACATTTATTCTTATTTAGTCTTTATTTTATATTTGTTACATAAATTGCAGTTTCTATTTGTATTTCTATTCTTTCTGGTCACCCACGAGACTGCCTGATACATAAACCTTCTCATCAAATGATAACAAAGTGTGATTGTTTTCGCATGTCTTAGCAATTGGCCCGTTGGCTCTAAGTAGCAGCTTATAACAAGAAATAATCTTGTGCAGTGTATCGGATATCTTCTTAAAATTGTTTTAGCTTGTGATCAAACCCCATGTGAGTAGAAATGAGAGTAAAAAACATGAAAAAATGAGTATTGATGACATCAAACTAATTTTACTTATGTAGCAGTTTGAACAAGAGATAGTGACACAAAGCAACTATAGAGAAACATATGTAAAGATTACACGACGACAACAGAAACTCTTCAATACTGTTATTCAAACACTGATAATACTCTACTGTAACCAAACATGTATAAAAGTTGCTTTTGGCTGCTCCCCATTTGAGGTCACCACAGCAGACTAACTGGTCCGCACAACAACTTGGCACAGGTTTTATGCCGGATGCCCTTCCTGATACAACCCTACCATTTTTCCAGGCTTGGGACCAGCACTGCATCCAGTGGCTGGGACTCGAACCTGGGCCTTCCACATGGTAGGCAAGAAACCTACCACTGAGCCACCAATGCCCTACTCCTGTAACCAAACATGTATAAAAGATTAAAAAGGTGGTGTGAAAATCCCTTCATTTTTCCTAATCCTTGAACTAATACAAATAAGATGTCTTATAATAGAATGACTTGCAATATTATCAAAATTATTTTCAATAATAGTAAAATAAAAATGTCACCAAATTTCTGTTAATGTTCCTGACAAGGTGTCCAGTCCCCTCCCCAGGAAATGACATCATCACTTTATAAAGAGAAGATTTCCTTTAAAAAGTAAACTTTAAAACAACAATACAAGTAAAAAAGAAAAAAAAACAAGTTTTTACTGGTGCACTAGGTCAATGGGAAATTCATACAAAGTAGTAAACAGGTTTTCTTTTGAAAAGTAAAGATTCATTGTTCAGTAATAAGGAAATAACTAATACACAAAGTGTGGGTTAATGTTGGCTGCCAAGGTAGCCAGTCCCCTCCCCAGGAAATGACATCATTACTTTATAAGGAAGAGATTCATGTTCTATAATAGCATTAAAACAGTTGCAATAAAGAGTGCTGAACTTCAACAAATCAACATGTTTATAGCTATATATGCTGTTCTCTTCTCTCTGGCCGTAGGTAAGTATCACAGTACAGCAATAAAAATAAAAAAAGGAAATGTAAGAAAAAGATCTATAAGTAAATAAAAAATAAACAAACAAATGAATAAATGAACAAAAACTGATTTTTTTTTGTTTCATTAATGTATTTATTTGTTTTTTATTTTTTATACAGAAGCTGTTCTGGGAGTGACGCTGGAACAAAAAGATCTCTCCATGACAAAAGGAGAGGGCAAAACTATACATATCAGCTGCAAAGTGACCGGATTATCCAGTAGCAACTATGTCCACTGGTACCAAAAGAAAGATGGGGAAGCTCTCACAAGGATCCTGTATGTCAAAAGTGGAAGCAACCCTGTCCGTGATAATAACCATCGTGATGCAAAAGACTTCAGTGTGAGAATACAGTCTAATAATTATGACCTGAAAATAGCAAACCTGAAGAAAAGTCACTCTGCAGTTTATTACTGTGCCAGCTGGGAAAGTACCACAGTGACAGTAAACATTCAGAGTGTGTACAGAAACCCTGATGATCCACAACCACAACAGAAACTAATATTTTATAATACAGCTGCATTCATAAACAATGTTTTATACAGAAATAATTCATAAATTTCTTAAAACATTCACATTAAATAATTAATAATAGTAATGATAACTAAAATATTACTTGTATTAAAATTGCATTATTTGTATTAAGAATTTTAAAGCAGTAATAATAATAAATATAACAATTGGTGTAATAAGGAATAAGTATTGCCTTTTATTGATGTCTGTAATATAGATTTAAAATAGTTTTAGCTTGTGATCAAACCCCATGTGAATAGAAATGAAAGTAAAAAACATAAAAAAAGTGAGTATTGATGTTATCAAATTAGTTTTACTCATGTAGCAGTTTGAGCAAGAGACAGTGACACAAAGCAACTATAGAGAAATATATATAAAGATTAATATTTATATTTCTAATGAGCAAGACACAGGTGATTGTGACAAGAGAAAACTTTGAGAGGAACTCTAGAGGGCACTGATCCTCTTCCGGGTGAAACTGGATAGTGAGTTTATAAATTACTCTTCCAGAAACACAATAAAGTCAAACACTAGTGTAATGAAAACATATTCAGTATGATCACAGTATCTTATAAAAAAAAGTGAATGGATTCATGTATTGAAATTCTATACAGAATTTGCACTTAAGTATAATATGAACTGTTTACATCAGGGGTGTCAAACTCATTTTAGGTCAGGGGCCATATGGAGGAAAATCTATTCCCAAGTGGGCCGGACCGGTAAAATCATGGCATAGTTACTATGGAAAACAAATCTGAAGTTGTCGTTAGGAAACAAATCTGAATTACTATGAATTACTACTAATTACTATGCCATAGTAACTTAAAAATAACGACAACTTCAGATTTGTTTCCTTTGTTTTACTTTGGTCCAAAATAGTACAAGCACATTCTGCTCTTATAGCACAAATGATGCTCTTTACAAAACACTTCAAATTAGTTGAAAATTCTGAGGAAAAAATTGGTGCAATTTCAAGAACACAATGCCTCAGTGATTGGAACTTAAACTTCGTCTCATATCTATCTACTATCCACTCTATCTACAAAGACATTCAACTTTAAGTCACAGCCTATCTGGGATTGAACAAAATACTTTTCTAGGTTTTGAATACCTCATTCGTCATTTCCACATCTTAATCCTGAGCTAACTCAC
This sequence comes from Hemibagrus guttatus, assembly GCA_033459395.1. NCBI lineage: Eukaryota > Metazoa > Chordata > Actinopteri > Siluriformes > Bagridae > Hemibagrus > Hemibagrus guttatus. Next base: position 23,893,689 of record JAUCMX010000005.1, on the reverse strand, counting down.
CACACCATACAAACGGAGGTAAAAACTATTGAAGATGGTTGAGTTACTCCCTGCCTTGTAGGCTACACTATTTATTGATAGAAAAATAAAAGCTGTACAATGCATGAACAATTTCAACAAACCAAACTTATGAACTGAAGTGACTGAAATTACTACAGTAAATCACACACTTCACTTTCTTAAAATATCCATAGAAGACATTAATTTTCACAGAACTATATCAGGGTCTCATGCAGCATTTTAAGTGGGGTTACCCGCTGTTTTTTTTTTACTCCTGAAACCTGGCATCTTTTAGCTTTCACAAGTGCATCAATATCAGGCGTCACATCCTGAGTGGCAGCCAATTTCAAAATGTCATTCAAGTGCTTGTGCGTGAGCCTTGAGCGTAGCTTTGTTTTGTTGATGCTCATTAAGGAGAAAACTTGCTCACAAAGATATGTGGTTCCAAACATGCACAACACTTTTGCAGCAAGGGCTGTCAAGTTGGGGTAACCTGGCAAGAGATGCTGGTAAAACGTGTCCAAGCCAGCTGCGGCAAACTTGCCCTTCAAATCTGAGTCACACTGCAAGTCTATTATTTCTAGTTGGATGTTAGCAGGCAGATCAGAGGCATTCACGGTGAATGGCGAGAGAAAAACTTTGAAGTCTTTCTCCAGTTCACCAAAAATCTGAAAGCGTTGCTCAAACTCCCGCACTAGTCCTGTTATTTTATCTTTGAACCGCTTCATGTCTGCGGCATGTTGGGTCGTGCACACATCTTTCAGACAAGGAAAATGAGCAGCATCACCACCTGCGAGTTGTGTCTCCCACAATGACAGCTTCAACTTGAACGCACATATGCTGTCATAGTACTGCGTGACAACTTTGCTGCGCCCTTGCAGCATTTTGTTCAAGTTATTCAGGTGCTCTGTAACATCCACCATAAATACATAAATAAGTCCTGCATCCATTCTGTGGACTGAAATTCTAACACTGGTTTTTTTTCCATGAACTGTTTGATTTCCTCTCTTAAATCAAAGAAGCGCCTTAGCACAGCACCTCGGCTTAACCACCTTACCTCGGTGTGATATGACAGGCCATAGTTGTAGTCTTTCTCTCTGAGAAGGCTGTCAAACTGACGGTGATTCAGGCCTCTGGATCGGATGAAATTTACGGTTCAGACAACCACCTCCATGACGTTATCCATCTTCAGTGACTTGCAACACAATGCCTCCTGATGCAAAATACAATGAAAAGTCCAAAAATCACGTCCTCCATTTGCAGTCTGCACCTTCTCCCTGAATTTTGTCCCAACACCTGCTTTTCTCCCAGTCATTGAAGGCGCACCATCTGTAGCCAGGCTGACAGCGCAGGACCAGTCCACTCCGACCCTGTCCAGTGCTCCGACGAGGGCGGTGAACATATCAGCTGCTGTTGTGGTGTCCGTCATTGGCACCAACTCCACGAACTCCTCGGTGACGGTCAAAGTGTCATCAGCTCCGCGGATGAATATGGCCAGTTGCGCAACATCTGTAATGTCCGTGGTTTCATCAACTGCAACCGAAAACGCAATAAATGACTTTACTTTGCGCTTCAATTGACTGTCCAAATCCTCCGAAAGATCAGAAATCCTGTCTGCAACTGTGTTTCTTGTCAGGCTGATATTTGCAAAAGCCTGACGCTTTTCAGGGCACACAGTCTCTGCAGCCTTCAGCATGCATGTCTTCACAAATTCACCCTCACTAAATGGTTTTGAAGCCAGTGCAATTTCATTAGCAATAAGGTAGCTGGCTTTCACTGCAGCATCACTTATTTTTTGGCTACAAGTAAATACAGACTGCTGCCTCTTCAGACCAACCAACAATTCATTTACCTTCTCTATTCTCTGTTGTCCTTGCAAGTTTTTGTATTTTTCGGCATGAAGAGCCTCATAGTAGCGTCGAAGGTTATATTCTTTCAGCACCGAAACCTGCTGTGAACATACCAAACACACCGGTTTCCCATTCACTTCTGTGAATAAATAGGATGATGACCATTTTTCTTGGAAAACTCTGCACTCTGTGTCCACTTTTCTTTTTTTGACAGAGACATTTCGGGACAATGAGGGTGACAAAGCGCGTAATGTTCGAAGTAGAGGATTTAATAGGCAGAACGACAAGGCAGCTAGCTTCGGGGCAGCTGACAGGTATAGGCCTACTTGCTCAGCCCCGGTATAAACAGTTTGCCTGTTTAACATAATTGCTATTGCAACACCCAGTGGACACATTTAGGACAGCAGTTTTTATCATTGAAAAATTGCAGCTAATTTAAACGTCAAATCATCTCGCGGGCCGGATTAAACCCGTTTGCGGGCCTGATCTGGCCCGCGGGCCGTAAGTTTGACACCCCTGGTTTACATAATGATATAATGTCATGTTAGAACAATCAATAAAGCTTATAAACATATGTATTTCTATTTAATGAGTTTTTTTTCACCTATTTACATTTTGTTTTACTTACATATATTACTTATGTGGAATATTAAACACAAGGGTGACACAAAGCTCTTTGGCTGACAAGGTGGCCAGTCCCCACCCCCAGGAAATGACATCATAACTTTATAATAAAAGATTCTTGTTCAAGCATTAATACAAAAACAGGTGCAATAAAGAGAGCTGAACTGTGAGCTTTTATTTTTCAATCACATCAAAATGTTTATAGCCATATATGCTGTTCTCTTCTCTTTGAGCACAGGTAAGTATCAGTGACTTTATTAAAACTATAAAGAAAAAAATTTAAAAATGAAGTAAAGGAAAACAAAAACTATAGAATGGCTGTTGTTAATGTTGATTACAGAAGCTGTTCTGGGAGTAAGACTGGAGCAAAAAGATCTCTCCCTGACAAAAAGGAAGGACAAAACTATACATATCAGCTGCAAAGTGACCGGGCTAAACACAGATTATGTCCACTGGTACCAAAAGAAAGACGGTGAAGAAGCTCTCAAAAGGATCCTGTATGTGAAAAAAGGAAGCTCACTTGTCCCTGATAACACCCATCCTGAATCAGGGGACTTTAAAGTGAGGATGCAGTCTGATAACTATGATCTGAAGATAGAAAAACTGAAGGAAATTCACTCAGGGGTTTATTACTGTGCCAGCTGGGAAAGTACCACAGTGACAGGAAACATTCAGAGTGTGTACAGAAACCTTGATGATACACAACCACAAGAGAAACTCTTCAATACTGTTATTCAAGCACTGATAACACTCTACTTTAACCAAACATGTATAAAGGATTAAAAAGAGGTGTGAAAATCCCTTCATTTTTCTTAATCCTTGCACTAATAAGATGTCTTATAATAGAATGACTTGCAATATTATCAAAATTATTTTCAATAATAGTAAAATAAAAATGTCACCAAATTTCTGTTAATGTTCCTGACAAGGTGGCCAGTCCCCTCCCCAGGAAATGACATCATCAGTTTATAAAGAGAAGATTTCCTTTAAAAAGTAAACTTTAAAACAACAATACAAGTAAAAAAGAAAAAAAACAAGTTTTTACTGGTGCACTAGGTCAATGGGAAATTCATACAAAGTAGTAAACAGGTTTTCTTTTGAAAAGTAAAGATTTATTGTTCAGTAATAAGGAAATAACTAATACACAAAGTGTGGGTTAATGTTGGCTGCCAAGGTAGCCAGTCCCCTCCCCAGGAAATGACATCATTACTTTATAAGGAAGAGATTCATGTTCTATAATAGCATTAAAACAGTTGCAGTAAAGAGTACTGAACTTCAACAAATCAACATGTTTATAGCTATATATGCTGTTCTCTTCTCTCTGGCCGTAGGTAAGTATCACAGTACAGCAATAAAAATAAAAAAAGGAAATGTAAGAAAAAGATCTATAAGTAAATAAAAAATAAACAATCAAATGAATAAATGAATAAATAAACAAAAACTATTTTTTTGTTTTCTTAATGTACAAACCCGATTCCAAAAAAGTTGGGACACTGTACAAATTGTGAATAAAAAAGGAATGCAATAATTTACAAATCTCATAAACCTCTATTTTATTTACAGTAGAATATAGATAACATATCAAATGTTGAAAGTGAGACATTTTGAAATGTCATGCCAAATATTGGCTCATTTTGGATTTCATGAGAGCTACACATTCCAAAAAAGTTGGGACAGGTAGCAATAAGAGGCCGGAAAAGTTAAATGTACATATAAGGAACAGCTGGAGGACCAATTTGCAACTTGTTAGGTCAATTGGCAACATGATTGGGTATAAAAAGTGCCTCTCAGAGTGGCAGTGTCTCTCAGAAGTCAAGATGGGCAGAGGATCACCAATTCCCCCAATGCTGCAGCGAAAAATAGTGGAGCAATATCAGAAAGGAGTTTCTCAGAGAAAAATTGCAAAGAGTTTGAAGTTATCATCATTTACAGTGCATAATATCATCCAAAGATTCAGAGAATCTGGAACAATCTCTGTGCGTAAGGGTCAAGGCCGGAAAACCATACTGGATGCCCGTGATCTTCGGGCCCTTAGACGGCACTGCATCACATACAGGAATGCTACTGTAATGGAAATCACAACATGGGCTCAGGAATACTTCCAGAAAACATTGTCGGTGAACACAATCCACCGTGCCATTCGCGGTTGCCGGCTAAAACTCTATAGGTCAAAAAAGAAGCCATATCTAAACATGATCCAGAAGCGCAGGCGTTTTCTCTGGGCCAAGGCTCATTTAAAATGGACTGTGGCAAAGTGGAAAACTGTTCTGTGGTCAGACGAATCAAAATTTGAAGTTCTTTTTGGAAAACTGGGACGCCATGTCATCCAGACTAAAGCGTACAAGGACAACCCAAGTTGTTATCAGCGCTCAGTTCAGAAGCCTGCATCTCTGATGGTATGGGGTTGCATGAGTGCGTGTGGCATGGGCAGCTTACACATCTGGAAAGGCACAAATCAATGCTGAAAGGTATATCCAAGTTCTAGAACAACATATGATCCCATCCAGACCTTGCATTTTCCAACATGACAATGCCAGACCACATACTGCATCAATTACAACATCATGGCTGCGTAGAAGAAGGATCCGGGTACTGAAATGGCCAGCCTGCAGTCCAGATCTTTCACCCATAGAAAACATTTGGCGCATCATAAAGAGGAAGATGCGACAAAGAAGACCTAAGACAGTTGAGCAACTAGAAGCCTGTATTAGACAAGAATGGGACAACATTCCTATTCCTAAACTTGAGCAACTTGTCTCCTCAGTCCCCAGACGTTTGCAGACTGTTATAAAAAGAAGAGGGGATGCCACACAGTGGTAAACATGGCCTTGTCCCAACTTTTTTGAGATGTGTTGATGCCATGAAATTTAAAATCAACTTATTTTTCCCTTAAAATGAGACATTTTCTCAGTTTAAACATTTGATATGTCATCTATGTTGTATTCTGAATAAAATATTGAAATTTGAAACTTCCACATCATTGTATTCTGTTTTTATTCACAATTTGTACAGTGTCCCAACTTTTTTGGAATCGGGTTTGTATTTATTTATTTGTTTATTTATTATTTTTATACAGAAGCTGTTCTGCATGTCTTAGCAATTGACCCGTTGGCTCTAAGTAGCAGCTTATAACAAGAAATAATCTTGTGCAGTGTATCGGATCTTCTCCTGCTTGCCATCACCTCCTGCTTTTCTGCAAACTGGATGGATTCCTACAGTATGCTTGACAACTAATGTATGTAGAGTCAGACGTGTTACCATTGTTGCACTACATTGTGCAATGACCTGAAATGCTCAGCTAAGTAAGATCACTTTATTAAAACTATAAAGATAAAAAATGAAAGAAAAAGAAGTAGATTAAAACAAAAATGATGGAATAGCTGTTGTTAATGTTGATTACAGAAGCTGTTCTGGGAGTAACACTGGAGCTGGGAAAGTACCACAGTGACAGTAAACATTCAGAGTGTGTACAGAAACCCTGATGATCCACAACCACAACAGAAACTAATATTTTATAATACAACTGCATTCATAAACAATCTTTTATACAGAAATAATCTTGAATGACTTGAAACATAATATTTAACATATTATTAACATATTATTTGTATTAAAATTGCATTATTTGTATTAAGAATTTTATAGCAATAATAATAATAAATATAACAATTGGTGTAATAAGGAATAAGTATTGCCTTTTATTGATGTCTCTAATATAGATTTAAAATTGTTTTAGCTTGTGATCAAACCACATGTGAGTAGAAAAGAGGGTAAAAAACATGAAAAAATAAATATTGATGTAATGAAATAAATTTTACTTATGTAGCAGTTTGAATAAGTGACAGTGACACAAATCAACTATAGAGAAATCTATATAAAGATTAATATTTATATTTCTAATGAGCAAGACACGAGTGATTGTGGCAAGAGAAAACTTTATCAGAAGAAACTTTGAGATTAACTCAAGAGGGCTCCTCAAACTGTGGAAACAGTGATGGTTGATACCTAAGAATGCATTGAAAGGCCATGAGACCTGTGGAAGTGTGTGTGAGTGAGTTCTGGGCATATTTAGCCCAGGGGAGGAACTCACTCCACCGATGTTGTTCATGGCTACAATAAGACCGGAGGAACCGTCCTATTTCTTGGTTGAGACGTTCTGCTTGACCAGTGGTTTGTGGATGATACCCCGAGCTAAGGCTTACATTGATACCAAGTTGTGAGCAGAAGGCCCCCCAGACCCATGAGGTGAACTGGGGGCCCTGATCAGATACAATATCTTTGGGGAGTCCGTAATTTCTGAATATGTGATTAAATATGGTGGTGGGTGTTTCCATGGGTGTGGGTAGACCTTTCAGAGGGACCAGCTTGCATGCTTTCAAAAACTGGTCGATTACCACTAGGATGGTGGTGTGTCCATTGGAGTTAGGCAGGTCAGTCAGGAAGTCGGTGGCGATGTGAGAACATGGTCATTGAGGGATAGGTAGTGGTTCCAATAGTCCCTCTGGGAGCTCACGGCTAGTTCGGGACTGTGCCAATGTGGTACACGATTTTACATACTCTTCTACATCGTGAGCCAGTGAAGGCCACCAGAACCTGTTCTGTATCAGTTTAACTGTTCTACGCATGCCTGGATGGCCGGAGCTAGGGGCCTTGTGGGTCCATTCATTGCATGACACAAAGGCGGGGACATAGAGGTTAGATGGTGGGCAGGTTGGTGGTGGAGGTTCTTCGATATGTGCTTCTTAAATCTCCTCCTTCAGGTTCCACTGAATTGGGGCTAGTATGACTGATGGAGGAAGCATGAGTTCAGGGTGGGGAGAAGGGCTCATGGCTTCGTGTTGCCGTGACAGGGCGTCCGCTTTGCAATTCTTAGTACCGGGGAGATGATAACTGAAAACTGAAACTGGGTGAAGTAGAGGGCCCACCGAGCTTGGTGAGGTATTCCAGATTTCGGTGATCAGTGAGCACCAGGAATGGGGTAACGAGCCCCTTCTAGCCAGTTTCGCCACTCTTCCAAAGCGGCCTTTATGGACAGAAGTTCCCGGTTGCCCACATCGTAGTTGATCTCTGCCGTCGTGAGTTTTCTTGAGAAGAAGGCACAGGGGTGTAACTTCCCCGGTCCCCGTGGCGTTGAGGCAACACTGCACCAATTCCACAGTTGGATGCGTCAACTTCAACCATGAAGGGGAGAGCAGGATCTGGGTGACAGAGAATAGGGGCTGTGGTGAAACTTTGTTTGAGTTTGGTGAATGTGGCTTTGGCTTGGTCGGTACAGGACAGTTTCTTGGGTCTCCGTTTCAGCATGGACGTTAAGGGGCTGGTGATGGTGCTGTAATTGCGTATAAAGTGCCTGTTATTAAACTTTCCACAAAAAAAATTCACAAATAATGCATCTGAACACAAGTTTGGAAAAATGTACGATCACAAGTGACACTATGATGTTGGCAGAACGAGCGCTAAACACAGACTGATAGCCGAGAAGCCACCTCATGTTATCTCGTTGTCGTCACTTATGCGAAACTTCGCTCATTAAACAAGTCATTTTTTTTACGTTATGCGAAACACTCGTTATGGGAGGTGCTTGTTAAGCGAGGTTTCACTGTATTCAGTATGATCACAGTATGTTATGAAAACAATAATTAATGGATTCATGTACTGAAATTCTATACAGAATGTGCACTTAAGTATAATATGAACTGTTTATATAATGATATAATATCCATGTTAGTACAATCAATAAAGCTTATAAACATATGTATTTCTATTTAATGAGTTTTTTTGTTACCTATTTACATTTTGTTTTACTTACATATATTACTTATGTGGAATATCAAACGCAAGGGTGACACAAAGCTCTTTGGCTGACAAGGAGACCAGTCCCCACCCCCAGGAAATGACATCATTACTTTATAATAAAAGATTCATGTTCTTAACAAGCATTAATTCAAAAACAGGTGCAATAAAGAGAGCTGAACTGTGAGCTTTTATTTTTCAATCACATCAAAATGTTTATAGCCATATATGCTGTTCTCTTCTCTTTGAGCACAGGTAAGTATCAGTGACTTTATTAAAACTATAAAGAAAAACAGTAAAAGAAAACAAAAACTATAGAATGGCCGTTGTTAATGTTGATTACAGAAGCTGTTCTGGGAGTATCACTGGAGCAAAAAGATCTCTCCATTACAAAAGTTGAGGGTAAAAGTGTGTATATCAGCTGCAAAGTGACCGGATTATCCAGTAGCAACTATGTCCACTGGTACCAAAAGAAAGACGGTGAAGCTCTTACAAGGATCCTGTATGTCAAAAGTGGAAGCTCACCAGTTCATGATGCTAACTATAAGGACGCAAAGGAATTCAATGTGCAGGCTGGCAGTTATGATCTGAAAATAGCAAACCTGAAGAAAAGTCACTCTGCAGTTTATTACTGTGCCAGCTGGGAGTACAGTGGCCACAGTGACAGTAAATACTCACAGTGTGTACAGAAACCCTGATGATCCACAACCACAACAGAAACTAATATTTTATAATACAGCTGCATTCATAAACAATGTTTTATACAGAAATAATTCATAAATTTCTTAAAACATTCACATTAAATAATTAGTAATAGTAATGATAACTAAAATATTATTTGTATTAAAATTGCATTATTTGTATTAAGAATTTTAAAGCAGTAATAATAATAAATATAACAATTGGTGTAATAAGGAATAAGTATTGCCTTTTATTGATGTCTGTAATATAGATTTAAAATTGTTTTAGCTTGTGATCAAACCCCATGTGAGTAGAAATGAAAGTAAAAGTCAGTATTGATGTTATCAAATTAATTTTACTTATGTAGCAGTTTGAGCAAGAGACAGACAAAGCAACTATAAGAAAGCAACTATAGAGAAATATATATAAAGATTAATATTTATATTTATAATGAGCAAGACAGGTGATTGTGACAAGAGAAAACTTTGAGAGGAACTCTAGAGGGCACTGATCCTCTTCTGGGTGAAACTGGATAGTGAGTTTATAAATTACTCTTCCAGAAACACAATAAAGTCAAACACTAGTGTAATGAAAACATATTCAGTATGATCACAGTATCTTATAAAAAAAAGTGAATGGATTCATGTATTGAAATTCTATACAGAATTTGCACTTAAGTATAATATGAACTGTTTACATAATGATATAATGTCCATGTTAATGTCAATAAAGCTTATAAACATATGTAATTCTATTTAATGAGTTTTTTTTCACCTATTTACATTTTGTCTTACTTACATATACAGGTGCATCTCAATAAATTAGAATGTCGTAGAAAAGTTCATTTATTTCAGTAATTCAACTCAAATTGTGAAACTCGTGTATTAAATAAATTCAATGCACACAGACTGAAGTAGTTTAAGTCTTTGGTTCTTTTAATTGTGATGATTTTGGCTCACATTTAACAAAAACCCACCAATTCACTATCTCAACAAATTAGAGTACTTCATAAGACCAATAAAAAACCATTCTTAGTGAATTGTTGGCCTTCTGGAAAGTATGTTCATTTACTGTACATGTACTCAATACTTGGTAGGGGCTCCTTTTGCTTTAATTACTGCCTCAATTCGGCGTGGCATGGAGGTGATCAGTTTGTGGCACTGCTGAGGTGGTATGGAAGCCCAGGTTTCTTTGACAGTGGCCTTCGGCTCATCTGCATTTTTTGGTCTCTTGTTTCTCATTTTCCTCTTGACAATACACCATAGATTCTCTGTGGGGTTCAGGTCTGGTGAGTTTGCTGGCCAGTCAAGCACACCAACACCATGGTCATTTAACCAACTTTTGGTGCTTTTGGCAGTGTGGGCAGTGCCAAATCCTGCTGGAAAATGAAATCAGCATCTTCAAAAAGCTGGTCAGCAGAAGGAAGCATAAAGTGCTCCAGAATTTCTTGGTAAACGGGTACAGTGACTTTGGTTTTCAAAAAACACAATGGACCAACACCAGCAGATGACATTGCACCCCAAATCATCACAGACTGTGGAAACTTAACACTGGACATCAAGCAACTTGGGCTATGAGCTTCTCCACCCTTCCTCCAGACTCTAGGACCTTGGTTTCCAAATGAAATACAAAACTTGCTCTCATCTGAAAAGAGGACTTTGGACCACTGGGCAACAGTCCAGTTCTTCTTCTCCTTAGCCCAGGTAAGACGCCTCTGATGTTGTCTGTGGTTCAGGAGTGGCTTAACAAGAGGAATACGATAACTGTAGCCAAATTCCTTGACACGTCTGTGTGTGGTGGCTCTTGATGCCTTGACCCCAGCCTCAGTCCATTCCTTGTGAATTTCACTCAAATTCTTGAATGGATTTTGCTTGACAATCCTCATAAGGCTGCGGTTCTCTCGGTTGGTTGTGCATCTTTTTCTTCCACACTTTTTCCTTCCACTCAACTTCCTGTTAACATGCTTGGATACAGCACTCTGTGAACAGCCAGCTTCTTTGGCAATGAATGTTTGTGGCTTACCCTCCTTGTGAAGGGTGTCAATGATTGTCTTCTGGACAACTGTCAGATCAGCAGTCTTCCCCATGATTGTGTAGCCTAGTGAACCAAACTGAGAGACCATTTTGACCATTACTGAGCCAGTAAACCTTTGCGGGTGTTCTGAGTTGATTAGCTGATTAGCTGATTAGCATGTCACCATATTCTAATTTGTTGAGATTTTTGTTAAATGTGAGTCAAAATCATCACAATTAAAAGAACCAAAGACTCAAACTACTTCAGTCTGTGTGCACTGAATTTATTTAATACACAAGTTTCATAATTTGAGGTGAATTACTGAATATAAATGAACTTTTCCACAAGATTCTAATTTATTGAGATGCACTTGTATTTACTTTTGTGGAATATTAAACACAAGGGCGACACAAAGCTCTTTGGCTGACAAGCTGGTCAGTCCCCACCCCCAGGAAATGACATCATTACTTTATAATAAAAGATTCATATTCTTAACAAGCATTAATACAAAAACAGGTGCAATAAAGAGAGCTGAACTGTGAGCTTTTATTTTTTCAATCACATCAAAATGTTTATAGCCATATATGCTGTTCTCTTCTCTTTGACCACAGGTAAGTATCAGTGACTTTATTAAAACTATAAAGAAAAACAGTAAAAGAAAAAGAAGTAAAGGAAAATAAAAATTATAGAATGGCTGTTGTTAATGTTGATTACAGAAGCTGTTCTGGGAGTAAGACTGGAGCAAAAAGATCTCTCCCTGACAAAAGAGAAGGGCAAAACTATACATATCAGCTGCGAAGTGACCGGGCTAAACACAGATTATGTCCACTGGTACCAAAAGAAAGACGGTGAAGAAGCTCTCAAAAGGATCCTGTATGTGAAAAAAGGAAGCCCACTTGTCCCTGATAACACCCATCCTGAATCAGGGGACTTTAAAGTGAGGATGCAGTCTGATAACTATGATCTGAAGATAGAAATACTGAAGGAAATTCACTCAGGGGTTTATTACTGTGCCAGCTGGGAGGGCAACCACAGTGACAGGAAACATTCAGAGTGCGTACAGAAACCTTGATGATACACAACCACAAGAGAAACTCTTCAATACTGTTATTCAAGCACTGATAACACTCTACTTTAACCAAACATGTATAAAGGATTAAAAAGTGGTGTGAAAATCCCTTCATTTTTCCTAATCCTTGCACTAATACAAATATGTCTAGAAGATGTCTTATAATAGAAAAGAAGCTGTTTTCAGCTGCTCCCTATTCAGGCTCACCACAGCGGACCAACTGGTCTGCACAACAACTTGGCACAGGTTTTATGCCAGATACCCTTCCTGACACAACCCTCCCATTTTTTCCAGGTTTGGACCAGCACTCTATCTAGTGGCTGGGGTTTGGGCACTGGCAGGGAACCTGGGCCTTCCACATGGTAGGTGAAAAACCTACTACTGAGCCACCAAAGCCATGTCTTATAATAGAATGCCTTGCAATATCATTAAACATTTTTACAATAATAGGAAAATAAAAAATACACCTAATCTGAGTTAATATTCCTGACAAGGTGGCCAGTCCCCACCCCAGGAAATGACATCATTACTTTATAAAGGAAAGATTTGTTTTCTGAACTAGCTGGGTTACAGATTAATGTTTTTACAGGAACTGTTCTGGGAGTGAAAGTGGAGCAAAACGATCTATCCATGACAAAAGAGGAGGGTAAAAGTGTGTATATCAGCTGCAAAGTGACTGAATTATCCTGTGATTTGTAACCAAATTAATATGTTTATAGCCTTATATGCTGTTATCTTCTCTTTGGCCACAGGTAAGTATCACAGCACAACAATAAAATAATAAAAAGAAATAACAAAACAAAAAACAGACAAAACAGAGAAAAAAAAAACAAGATAACAGTATGGATGTTTCCCCATTTAATTTTTATTACAGAGGTTGTCACTGGAGCAAAGAGATCTGTGTGAGGATGCAGCCTAATAAATATGAAATAAAGATAGCTAAACTGAAGAAAGGTTAATCAGAAAAGTCAATCATTTATTACTGCACAAGCTTGTAATTGTTCCACAGTTACAGTAAATATTTACAATGCGTACAAAAACATTGATTCATAATTATACTACCATATACTACATAATCATAGACATAATCATACTACACTAGGAAATGCTATTCACAGGAGTGATAAAAGGTGAATATATACAACTCAATCTCTAGAGTCTAAAAAAATAAATTAATAAGAAATTAATGAAATAAATTTATTTAAACAGTGACAATTTCTCTGCATTTTATGTTCTACAGAAAGGACTAGATGATTCAGTGTTTAACACTTTAGTCAGGATTCAGTGAAACACAACTGAAAAATCTTCCACTACTAGATGTGGATGACACTCCAATGTACACCGATCAGGCATAACATTATGACCACTGACAGGTGAAGTAACACTGATGATCTCCTCATCATGCCACCTGTTAGTGGGTGGGATATATTAGGCAGCAAGTGAACATTTTGACCTCAAAGTTGATGTGTTAGAAGCAGGAGGAATGGGCACGCGTAAGGATTTGAGCGAGTTTGACAAGGGTCAAATTGTGATGGCTAGACGACTGGATAAGAGCATCTCCAAAACTGTAGCTCTTGTGGGGTGTTCCTGGTCTGCAGTGGTCAGTATCTATCTAAGGCACGTGAAGAGCGAAGACAGGCCTGTGTGATCCGATCCAACAGACGAGCTACTGTTGCTCAAATTGCTGGTTCTGATAGAAAAGTGTAATAAATAGCTCCTAATCAGTGGTGTAGTTCGGCTACTCACCAACACCCCAAAATTCACTTTCTCTATTGTTGCCAAACATCTACAACATACATAAGCACAAGATGTGTCTCAGATGGCAGATCAGCCAGTCTGAGTGTCAGTTCACAGCAAATTAATATATTATGTGAAAGGAAAGAAATATTCCTGATGTTAAATTATAAATAATTTGATTAATGCATAAATTCATATAAAAATAAAAATACCATCACATTCTTGAGTAACTGTATTTATTAAATCTTAGATAATTATGAAACTGTATTAGATAACTTAGATAATTATGAAACTCTTTATCTTGATCTGTGAACAATCTTATGGCAGACATGGCAACATGAGTACATGCCAATAATATGCAGCACAATTAATTTCTGACTTAAAAAAGGAAGATCCACATGATCCAAGTGCGGCTCACACTATTTGGATGTATTTTGTCTGTATTTTGACAATCTATACATTATTTCATTCAATTCATATGTTTTTAGACAGCTAAAATAAGTAAAGAAGAAAGGGTGAGCTTTGGTCATAAAGTGGTTTGAATAATGCTGTACCATTTCATATATTAATACAGACTGACAACACCATGATGTGTTATGTTAAGGGTGGCACAACGTCTTGCTTTATTGTTTAGATTTTATTTAAATAAGTAGAAACTATGTGGGCAGTGGTGGCTCAGTGGTAGGTTTCTCGCCTATCATGTGGAGGGCCTGGGTTCGATTCCCAGCCACAGGATGTGGTGCTGCTCCCAAGCCTGGGAAAAACTGGGAGGGTTGTGTTAGGAAGGGCATCTGGCATCCCGGCCCACCCCAAATTCCCACCTTGCCTTGATGCCCAATGATGCCTGACCCCAATGGCACAGGCTCCCTGTGACCTGAGAATAGATCAGATAAGCAGGTAAAAATTAGATACCAAATCCCCAAAGTCTGAGTTAATCCTGTCTGAAAAGTGTAGTCAATCCCCACCCCAGGAAATGACATCATTACTTTATAAAGAAAAGTCTCTTGTTGCAAACGAGCACAATTGCAAAAACAGGTGCAATAAACAGAGCTGAACTGAGAGCAGATTTTATCGTACAACCAAACTAACATGTACATTGCCATATATGCTGTTTTCTTTTCTTTGGTCACAGGTAAGCACTGTAGCAAAGCAAAAACAATGAAAAAAGAGGGAAAAATTCCAGAATTGCTGTTTTACAGATTATTGTTTTACAGAAGCTGTTCTGGGAGTATCACTGGAGCAAATAGATCTCTCTATGACAAAAGATGAGCGTAAGAGTGTTTATATCAGCTGCAAAGTGACTGAATTATCCAGTGGCAACTATGTCCACTGGTACCAAAAGAAAGACGGTGAAGCTCTTACAAGGATCCTGTATGTCAAAAGTGGAAGCTCACCAGTTCATGATGCTAACTATAAGGACGCAAAGGAATTCAGTGTGAGGATGCAGGCTGACAATTATGATCTGAAAATAGCAAACCTGAAGAAAAGTCACTCGGCAGTTTATTACTGTGCCAGCTGGGCTGGCTCCCACAGTGACAATAAATACTCACAGTGTGTACAGAAACCCTGAACCCACAACTACAACAGGAAATGGTATTCACGGGGCTACAGTATGAAGTGTGACAATGTAAATACGTAGATGTTAAACACTACAGGAGTTTTAAATTCATTCATATATTGATAACATACATTTAATAATGATGACACTAATTTTCCCAAAAAGGGAATAATTAACATTTGCAAATGAAAGAATTCATCTGTAAATGTAGCTTCATGTTAATGACAGTCTTTTTGCCTACTACCCATCAGACCTTTATATTTTTAATACCAGGTAGGTTTAGAGCAGGTTGTCAACAGTATTAAGTGTTTCTTCATATAAAGTGTTCCTTTTCTTAAAAACTTTAAAACATATAACATACAAGTAAACAGGGTTTTCTTTTGAAAAGTAAAGATTTATTGTTCAGTAATAAGGAAATAATTAATACACAAAGTCTGGGTTAATGTTGGCTGCCAAGGTAGCCAGTCCCCAGGAAATGACATCATTACTAAGGAAAAGATTCGTTCTATAATAGCATTAAAACAGTTGCAATAAAGAGTGCTGAACTTCAACAAATCAACATGTTTATAGCTATATAGGCTGTTCTCTTCTCTCTTTGGGCCCTAGGTAAGTATCACAGTACAACAATAAAAATAAAAAAAAAGGGAAAAAATTTAAAAAAATATAAATAAATAAATAGATAAATAAATAAAATAAATAAAATAAAAAAAAATAAAATAAATAAATATTAATGTATTCTTTTTAAACAGAAGCTGTTCTGGCAAAAGAGGAGGGCAAAACTGTATATCAGCTGCAAAGTGATGGAATTATCCAGCATGTTTGTCCACTGGTACCAAAAGAAAGATGGGGAAGCTCTCACAAGGATCCTACATGTCAACAATGGAAGCAAACCTGTCCTTGATAATAACCATCATGATGCAATGCATCAGATTTCAATGTGAATATGAAGTCTTATAATTATGATCTGAAAATAGCAAACCTGAAGAAAAGTCACTCCGCAGTTTATTACTGTGCCAGCTGGGAGTATGGCACACATTGAAGGAAATATTTAGTGTGTGTACAAAAAACCTGATGATACACAACCACAACAGGAGCAGTGTCTGTAAAGAAGCAGAGTTTGTTAAGCTGACACTTCATGCTACATTCTAACCAGCTAGTTACCCCAAAACTAACCTTTTCCATTTCAATTATATCAGCAAACAGAACATTTATTCTTATTTAGTCTTTAGTCTTTTTATTTGTTACATGAATTGTAGTTTCTATTTGTAATTCTATTCTTTCTAGTCACCCATGAGACTGCCTGATACATAAACCTTTTCATCAAATGATAAATAAAGTATGACTATTTTCGCATGTCTTAGCAATTGGCACGAAGTAGCAGCTTATAACAGGGTATAATCTTGTGCAGTGTATCAGATCTTCTCATGCTTGTCATCACCTCCTGCTTTTCTGCAAACTCCTGATGATCCAACAATAACATTCAATTCATAGATTCCTACAGTATGCTTGACAACTAATGGTAGCCAATTTGCAGCAATGTATGCAGAGTCAGACGTGCTACCATTGTTGCACTACTTTGGATTATGCAAGGGTCTGATATGCTCAGCTAAGCAATTTTAAATGTAAACAGTGCAGTAAAGTGCATTTTGCTGCTTAATTTATCCAGAGTTACATTTATCTCATTTATACAACTGAACAGTTGAGGGTTAAGGGCCTTGTTCAGGGGCCTAGCAGTGGTGGTCCTGGGATTTGAACCCACAACTTTCTAAGCTTTAGACCAACAGCTTAACCACTGACTTACACCTTCATAGGCTGTACTTTGATAGTAACGTTGGTGCAATACTACCTAATTTTATAGTAATGTAGGTGCATTACTATACAAGTATAACAGTAGTTGTTACTAATACTGACCTCAAATTTATCAGCATTGATATAGTAATGCCTTTGAGGCAGAGATAAAGTCTCAGACTGTAATGTCTACTTACAAACCAACAGCACGCAGCAACTATACTTGTTAACACATGTTCAGCTGTTTCTATTATTGTAGAGTACATTTAAGTTGCACTTTTCAAATATGCCAAAGACCCCAAAGTTGGCCTGTGACATTTAGAAGAAAACATGAATTCCTGTTATTGGCTTTGCTCTAACTGCTAATTCATTGCACAAGCGCTTTTCTCCAATGGCCAAGTGAAAATAGCTTTGCTTGGGAAAATTGGCGTGGAACTTTTCGCGGCTTTGTAACTGGAGACAAGACATGGATGCATTGCACCCCTTGCAGGCAGCTTGCAAAATGCGGTCAACTGTAACAGCATGGGTGTCTGATCTGTGTGTGTAGATTTTTATTCAAGCAGAATCACACATGGGTAATCATGCACTAATAACTGAATTAATATTCACTTAGATATGAAATAATGATGCATTAGAACATATACTAATCACCAGCTAAGATGTGAGTCTTATAAATTCATGCAAGAACATCATCATCATACTAATAATTAACATTTTTTGTGCCATATGCTATCTGTTTATCTTAAAATAACACCGTGGCGCTAGTAGGTGTGCCGGTTAGTTAGGGCCCAGGGCACTGCTCCTTTACACGCAGGTGTAAACAATTTGAAATTATATTTAATACATTTAATTTGAGTTTAATTCAAATTCTTTCTGTTATTGTAAAGTAACTTATGTAGGTGCTCTGCAAAAATAGTGGCATATGCTTGCATGAGCTTATCACTCAAAAATACACCACAGTAGCAATTGTTTTCTCTTTAATAAAATGAAAGGTGATCTAACTGACACATGAATCTGTGATCTGCACAGGTGTTTTTTAACTCTCCAATATTAACTGACACTTTCTGGAAATTGTGCTCTACCTTCTCCCATCTTATGTGCTCTTGCTTTCTGTTAACAGAGAATATTTCAAATGCATTCATGTGAAATAAAATCTGTCAGAATATTCATTCATTGTCTACCGCTTATCCGATCTATACTCGGGTCACGGGGAGCCTGTGCCTATCTCAGGCGTCATTGGGCATCAAGGCAGGATACACCCTGGACGGATTGCCAACCCATCACAGGGTACACACACACACAAAACGGACAATTTAGAGATGCCAATCAACCTACAATGCATGTCTTTGGACCGGGGGAGGAAACCAGAGTACCCAGAGGAAGCGGGAGAACATGCAAACTCCACACACACGGCGGAGGCAGGAATCGAACCCCTAACCCTGGAGGTGTGAGGCAAACGTGCTAACCACTAAGGCACCGTGCCCACCCTCTAGCAGAATATGTTCAATTTATTTAACTACAAGCTAAATGTTATATATGTATTAGAGGTGTCACCAAAAATGCTTGGGCAAAACGATCAACAAGTCTCTTTCAGTTTCAGCCAAAACTGAAAACAAGGTAAATATTGACCTAAAAATGTTGTGTCAAATTGAACAATTTACAAATCTTTTTTTTTTTTGAGAGGCATCAATAAAGAAAGTGTCAGCTATGCAAACCCTTTACAACTGATTTCTACCAGGATGTTTTTGAAATGTGATTTCACAGATTTTTTTGTAAAGCATAGCTAATTATATATGTACACCTCCATTACTTTGACACTGAAACTTTTTTACCCTTTTCCAGTCTTTTTCGGGCTAAGAGATGGTGGTGGCAGAGAAGTGATGCTGTCGACCTGAAATATAAATAGACATGGACAATAGTGTTACATTTCTTAATTTTCAGTTTATTGCTATTACTACACAGCAACTGTCCACAGCAACCTTTAAGGTAATTATCTGAATTTTAGGCTGTAACGTTTTAGGAAACCCTAAAAAGTGTCATGCATACTAGTGAAGACTGACAACATGATGGTGGGATTTATATCAACTACCAGGCTGGCACAAATTCACAAGCAATGCTGAATTTGGAAGACAAGTTTCAGAAGTGTACAGTAGTCTTCCGCCTACTAATCGGGCCAATGCAGTTTGAAAGTTGATGCTCTGTCTTAATGCACCCTTGTAGCAAATTAGTGAATTCATAGAGATGAATACATGGAGAAATGAATAGGAATGCAAGTTGCACTTGACAAAAAAGTCATAAAATAAAATAGCAGAACTGCTGTTTTACAGGCAGTTTTTTTTTTTTCAACAGAAGCTGTTCTGGGAGTGAGACTGGAACAAAAAGATCTCTCCATTACAAAAGTTGAGTGTAAAAGTGTGTATTTCAGCTGCAAAGTGATGGAGTTATCCAGTGGCAACTATGTCCACTGGTACCAAAAGAAAGATGTTGAAGCTCTTACAAGGATCCTGTATGTCAAAAGTGGAAGCTCACCAGTTCATGATGCTAACTATAAGGACGCAAAGGAATTCAGTGTGAGGATGCAGGCTGACAATTATGATCTGAAAATAGCAAACCTGAAGAGATGTCACTCAGGGGTTTATTACTGTGCCAGCTGGGCTGGCTCCCACAGTGTGTCACGTGCTGGTGGTACCAGGCAGAAGAAATCAGACCCAAGTGCAGGGATAGACATGAAACAGGAGTTTATTAACATTCTGTTTTTTTCTATCTCTTGCTTCACTGTGGCTACACAGTTATCAGTTAAAAGTCATAGATGACAGACTGGATGGTCAAACTGTGTCAGTTTGTACCACTGAAATATGAAACATGTACAAGAAAATAAATATTTCTGACAATGACAAGGATTAAATTATTAAATAAGTCTACATTGGCAAACATTACATGGGTATTACAGAAATTAAAGAGTTAAATAAAGACTAATCCACCCACATTTAGGCTACTGGTGCATAAAAAGTAAATTGTGCTGAAAGTTATTTTAGTTATCATGTGGTCAAACATTTAGAGTAAGCCAGACATGGCAGTGTCAAGGAAAAATTTCCTTGGATGACATGTAGCAGAAACTTAGAAAGGAACAAACCAGACTCAAAAGGAAACCCATCCTCAATTCAATTCAATTCAATTCAATTCAAAATTATTTGTATAGCGCCTTTTACAATGGATATTGTCTCAAAGCAGCTTTACAAAAATTGAGAAAGAGAAAGTAGAGGGGGAAAAAAGAATCATTAAATTATTAAACTATTTTATCCCTATTTATCCCTAATGAGCAAGCCTGCGGCGACGGTGGCAAGGAAAAACTCCTTGTGATGATATGAGGAAGAAACCTTGAGAGGAACCAGACTCAGAAGGGAACCCATCCTCATTTGGCTGACATTAGACAGTAAATAATGTAAATGTAAATAGTGTCCTTTCTACAACAGCAACCAAAGGCCCATGAGGAACTATTAGGTCAATGTAGTTTCTGAGTTCATTATAGACACTAATTCCTTGCTGTCAAAGCTGACAGATGTAACAGCAGATCTGTGACGGTGTTATAGTCCCCAAGTGGCTCTGTCCATGGCTGTCTCCTGGTCACAGGCTGTCCACACTAGCTGACTGTTTTAAAGCTTGTGTGTGCTCATTGTACCAGGGTGCTAGTTTCTTCTTTTTAATTATTTTCCTTTTGAGTGGAGCTACATTATCTAGCGTGTTGTGAAACACAGACTCCAGATAATCAGTCGCCTGATTAAGTTCTGTAGTGTCAGACGGTGAACCAATCATGCGTGATAATTCTGGGAGACTATTAGTAAATCTCTCTGCAGTAGCAGATGTAAATGTACGCTTAATACGGAGATGTGGCAAATTGCGCAGCTCAGT
The DNA here is from genome assembly GCA_033459395.1 of Hemibagrus guttatus. NCBI lineage: Eukaryota > Metazoa > Chordata > Actinopteri > Siluriformes > Bagridae > Hemibagrus > Hemibagrus guttatus. Next base: position 23,872,667 of record JAUCMX010000005.1, on the reverse strand, counting down.
TGTCACTGGCTAGTGTAAAAACAAATCATTACTCTTCATAATTGTATACATTAAAGTCAAACAGTACCAAGTTTGAAAGGGTTTTTGTATGAGCATCATTGTCTTTAAGATAACAGCAGCAGTTCTTAGGTATCCAGATGAGAATATTCACTGAATTATCACTGTGTGCACCATGTTCAGGGTTGTTTCTGAACATTTGGGGTAGAGTGAATCTTGCACATTAATATAGACCACTAGATGATTCAAACATAAATGGTGTCATAAGTTTCCTCTTCAAAATGATCAATTTCTAAATTCTTCCCCTAGAGCTTCCCCTTAGAGCTGCATGGGTCCTGTCATGTCACTGCTCAGCCCTGCTTGGTGACCCCCTTCTGCAGGAAGCCCACAACAATAGCACATGGCCGTGCCTTCGCACTGCTCCACAGAAGACTGCACCCATACCCTTAATCATCTGCTCCCAATCATCGGCATCCTCTGTGAAAGGATAGGCATGGGTGATTGCGATGAGTCTATCCTGTTGATCGTCGACCTGGTGATTGTTACCCAAAGCAGCCCCCCTTCATAAAGACCCCATGCAGTATGCGTGTCATCCCAACTGCTTCATAGACAATGCTATTGCCACCTCCCTCTATCTGGCATTGGGAACAGCATTCAAACACCACCACACTGAGCACCAGGAGTCTTTGGGGCTTTGTGCTCAGTCCATCGCTGATTAATCACCCCCCATGCTGGCCACATTTTACAGAGGGACTATCAAGAGCATACTGGGAAACTGCATCACTACCTGGATTGGAAATTGTGCTGTCTTGCTCTGCAAGACACTACAGTGGATACTGGGGAAATAAAAAACTGTAGTCTTTTTGTCGGTTTTTTACTGGTGTTATTGTACTGTAAGTGCCTTTTGTCTTTTATCTTGGCAGGTACCAAACCTCCAACACCAGAGGATGAGAGGTAAATGTGTAAAACTCTAAGCCACAAAGCCCCCAATACTTACAGAGATGTATACACCGATCAGCTCTAACATTAAAAATACCAGCCTAATATGTTGTAAGTTTTCATTGTGCCACCAAAACACCTCTTACTCATGGAGGCATGGATAAAACAAGAACTATGAAGGTGTGAAAATTTAATTGCATAATTATTGATTTTTGTTTTTATGCATTTAATAATGTACCCTAAAATGCTCAACCCTGTTACTTTTAACCCTATAATTCGAAATAAGAGCAAAATGCAGCCGTTTTCAGCCAAAAAAAAAAAAAAAAGAAACGTTTGATTGTGTTATATATCTTTTTCATAGTTTCAATACTGTGAAATGTTTTTTTTTTATTTATTTTTTTTTTTTTAAATAAAGGTAAATATTCAGTGTACAGTTTTGGAGACCACTTTGTGAGTAGATTTTAAGAAAAGGAAAGTGAAGCTTTAATTCATTTTCACTACTCTGAAAGGATCACGAAAGTAACCTTACGAAGGTTTAATTGTTGCTGTTATTTCCTGTGACAGTTCAGTTTAATGTTCTTGTGAGGATGCACCTGGACTCACAGTGGTGCAGTGGTATTTCAATGGTACATAAATACATAAATACATAAAATCATAGAATCTAAATTTGTTTAAGCAATATGTAAAGCATACTTATTCTTAAAAATGTGTCCCAAAAAGTTTTCTTAAATGCCTTCATATCTTCAAAGATCTAATGTTCTTAATAGTTGGGAGATTAACTTTCATGATAACATTGATAACATTAAACTCTGCAAATCTTTTGAAAGCAATGTCCAACATGAATGAAGGAAAACTTTTCTGTAAACTGGGCCTCCAGAGAGTATTAAGGGCTCTATAAATCCTTGCACTCCTGTGATGTAATTGACCAAGTTTTTTCTATGAATAAACGGAGCACATTTTATAAATCAAATTACTAAAACAGTTGATATACACAATACTAGTTAAAAAGAACAATACATAATATTACTAAATGCTCTTTTTGATTTCTGTGTACTGTAAGAGTTACATGTAACAGCTAAAGAGAAGGAGGCGTGAACTGCACGAGGAGCTCCTCTTAATGATGTTCATCGTGCATCCAGTATCTTCTAGGGACAATTTCAAGAGCTTCCTCATAGAGTTACCATGAAAATTTTCTTCTTTGATTTTTCTAATTTATTTCCCGGTAAGCCTTATGTCCTGAAATGCTTTTCATAAACATCAACTTTAACTTTAATTCATATCCTTTTTATTCTCCCTGTTGTTTCTTTATAAAGATATTTTATTTCAGGCATCACTGGGATAAAATAATATTTTTTCTTTTTCCACAGTGCACAGTGATGTGGTGCTGCATCATTAGGTCGCAATGACAAAATCTGCAACTAAGCTCCCCAAGATAGATTGTATCTTCTCTTCAGAGTGTAGATATTATATTCACTGGCATCAGAAGAAAGATAGGGGAACCTTTCAAGAGAATTCAATATGTGGACATCGATGATCAAACCGTCCACAATGATCCTGGTTTTGAGACACTGAAATCTGAGAAGACAGAAAATAAGTCTTCCCCTCATCTATCCATCAGAATTTGACCCTTAGAGATGATCATGTCACACACCATCAAATTTAGGGGGATACATAACTAAGGGGTATTGACCAGCCAATGCCTCAACCCCAGCCACTGGATGCAGTGCCGGTCCCAAGCCCAGAAAAATGGGAGGGTTGCGTCAGGAAGGGCATCCGGCGTAAAACATTTGCCAAGTTGTTGTGCGGACCAATTGGTCCGCTGTGGCGACCCCGAACAGGGAGCAGCCAAAAGCAACTACTATTGACAGTAAACTTGGAGATCAGAGTGGGTGACCTAATACGAGTGTCCAACTGTGTAATGATGTACTATTTACTATTTTGTGTTGCACTGACTGAGATAATTTGAACAGAGAGAAAAAAGCAAAGAAGAGCAAAGCAGCTTCTCCTGATAGAGCCAATATGTGCAAGTGTCGAAAGTTTTTATTTGCCTGAGTTCTTACTTTTCCTTTCTCATCAAAGGTGCTTTTGCAAAGGTGCAAAAGTCCTTATAGAAAGAAATTCAAATTCTAATTTTATTTCTCACATAGTAAAACATACACAGTATGACATGTAGTGAAATACTTTTTTCGACTGTCCTTGTTAAGAGAGGAACATAAAAAAGTATATAAATAAAATAAGGATTAGGAGATAGAAATATAAGAACTACCAGAATAATAAAAATATAACCCTGGGGGGCTCCAGTGCTGAGGGTGAGTGAGGGTGAGACATGTTTGCCCACCCAGACTGCCTGTGGTCTGTCCGTCAGGAAGTTGGAGATCCATCGACACAGGGACGGGCTGAGGCCCAGGATCTCCAACTTAGTGGTGAGTATGGAGGAGATTATTGTGTTAAACTCTGAACTGTAGTCCACAAACAGCATTTTGACATAATTCCCCTTACTGCTCTACAGGTGGCTCAGGGCTGTGTGATGCAGGTGTGCGATGGCGTCCTTAGTAGAGCGGTTTGGACGGTATGCAAATTGTAGCTGGTCTAGGGTGTCAGGCAGTGAAGAAGTGATGAAGTCTCTGATTAGTCTTTCAAAGCACTTCATCACAACTGAGGTCAGGGCTACTGGGCAGTAGTCATTGAGGCAGGCGGGCTGGGGTTTCTTGGGGACAGGATCATAGACTGTTCCAAGCAGAGGTTGAATATTTCTGTGAACACAGGTGCAAGCTGGTCGGCACAGGCCTTCAGGACCCCGAACCATGATGCTGTCTGGTCATGCTGCCTTCCTGGTATTTACTCTCCTGAATGCCTTTCTCACGTCGTGCTCCGAGATGATGAACATGCTTTCCTCTCCGGCATTCTCTGTGTGCGTTCTGCTGTTAGCGCTGTGAGCTGCAGCCTTGAAGCGAGCGTAAAAGGTGTTTAGCTCATCTGCTAGAGAAGCGTCCGTATTCACCATTCTGGAAGATGGTGTTCTGTAGTCTGTTATCGTTTTTAGTCCCTGCCACAGACTCCTAGAGCCACTTTGATGAAATTGTGACTCTGATGACCATTACATTTCTCCACAATAACCTTCTATAGTAATCTTTGGGCTAATCTGTACTCAAAATGAAAGCTATGTCATTAGAACTGCAGCATTTCAGGAAACCCTAACAAGGTCCAACATACTAGTAAAAACTTACAACATCAGGTGGTGTTTTACATTAGCTAACACAGTGGTACAAATTCTCAAGCAATGCTAAAGTTAGAAAGCAATAAATTACGTCAGTGAAGCAACTACAGAAGCAAATTGATGTGGATTGCAGATGTGGGTCACACTCCAATGCATTTGGAAAACCAGTAATTCCATTTTAGCAGAACAGACCATGGTTCCATTTGCTATTAATGTTACTAATGGCTCATTCCTGATTACTAACCATCAAAACCTTGCAGTCCCTAACCTGCAGTCCCACATAAATTGATGGTTTGCAGTCGTTGTACCACACCTTGAAATAAAGGAGACAATGTCCATTGTTAAAAGTGCTATTCAGATAAATTTACTTAAAATTGATTTTATCACTTTAGTGTTAAACACTGGGCATAAACCCTATATCATTCACTGTAAAAAAATTTTCACTGTTTGGAATAGACGCTACTTTATCTTATTTACAATGTGTCTTAGTCATAAAAATGCACTTCATCATAATACTGCATTAAGTGCATAATCACCTCAGCAATTATTATACAAAGTTACTGGAAATCTACTAGAGTTGTTGACTTTGGTTCACTGTCTGATCCCACAAACTCTCATGCTATATTTAATATACAGCAAGGAAATTGCCCTGACAGCTTGGAACAAAAGGAATTTAAAGAGGAGTGACACATGTATCCATGATTCTATGCCTGGTTGAAGACAAGGGTGATATAACAAATGCCCTCTTAAATCTATTATGATGACAAACAGTGATTGGCAACAGGGCAAATTAGAACAAAAGTAAAAGAAATATGTTTTTTTTGTTGTTTTTTCAATTAATTAATTAAAAAAAAAGGTGAAGAGTTCATGCAAAAACTCAACTGGCTTTATTAGGCATGCTGTAGGTTTGATGACCATGTTTGAAAAACGCTAGTGCATACTATGCTAAGCAAATAAAATCTAAAAATAGTTAAATAGGCTTTAAATATAATGAAAAATACATACATTTTTGTCATTATATGTTATTTGAGGAGGAAATGGGGGGCACGGTGGCTTAGTGGTTAGCATGTTTGCCTCACACCTCCAGGGTTGGGGGTTCGAGTCCAGCCTCCGCCGTGTGTGTGGAGTTTGCATGTTCTCCCCGTGCCTTGGGGGTTTCCTCTGGGTACTCCGGTTTCCTCCCCCAATCCAAAGACATGCATGGTAGGTTGATTGGCATCTCTAAATTGTCCGTAGTATGCGTGTGTGCCCTGTGATGGGTTGGCACTCCGTCCAGGGTGTATCCTGCCTTGATGCCCAATGACGCCTGAGATAGGCACAGGCTCCCCGTGACCCGAGAATAGTTCAGATAAGCGGCAGACAATGGATGAATGAGGAGGAAATATTTATTTTTGCCCTAGTGGTTTAACTTTACACAGATTTAAGAAGAAAAGATACACGTTTCATGTTAAATTTCCTTAGCTATTCATTTTAAAACCGCTGTGTCTTCATAATAATATCAAGTGTGAAGATAAATTTGTAAAAAAAAAAAAAAAAAAAAAAAAAAAAAAAGGACCTATATTTCCAATCTGTCACTATTCTTTGCTCATTATGTACATGCATAGTGAGGATATTTATAAAAAGGAAATGCAGTACATCACAGTCCTCATCATTCTCTGTTATGAATTTCAGTTAACATTTAAAAGATGGCGTGCTTCCAACAAAGAAATCATTGTGGTGAGATGATGACATCATCTCTATGACTTAATTTCATATTTTCTCTCAAACTCTTATTACTTATTACTTTCAAACTCTAGGCTAAATCCATTCTTAAACTGGAAGTCTAATTTTATCAATTATTTCCTACCAAAAGAAATTCTTTATGGATATTGAAACTAAACACAAAAAAAGGATCTTTGTTGAATCTCTATGAAGATCAGTGCACATGTTTTTATAACTGAGTGCCACACTGTGGGAGAGAAAGTCTTTGGCTCAGGGACAAGACTTTATGTAACAGGTAAGAAGAATATCTTTCTAAATTGTCTCAACTGTCTGTAATTTTTTTCTGAAATTCTGAAAAAAAAAATTGGCAAAAAAAGATAGTAGTGAAATAAAACAGAAATTCTTTGATCTATTGTCTTCTACACTCTCTCTTTCTGTCCAAATGCAAACTACTATTCAAATTTCTAATAGTGCTAGTTGGATTATGTAAAAAATGTAATGGTAAGCCTATTTTGTTCTGGTATACCTCTTTATTTACATGATTGTCTTCCCATCTTCTTTTGCTTTACTGAGTTTAGTGTTCAATTCCTATTTTTAAAGTAGAATATAAATGTAGAGTATAAATATGAAGTGAAACATGTTGAACTCTCAATCCATATGGCATCATGGAAATTTAAAAGAAAATAGAAAAAGATGAAAAAACGATCAAACAATGTTATTATAGTATTAGTAGAATTATTGGTATTTAGGAGGATGGTAAAGGCTTGAAGTTGTACATTTGTCTTTAAACCAAAATATGAAATACACAGTGATGATTCACTCTTCCTTTACTATTATGAAAAGTTTCTAATATAGATTGTATGTAATATCCTATAGTCTATATGTAGTTTCTTATATGTAGTTCCCTGTTTACTACATTAGAAAACATGCGCATTATTTAAGTAAGCAGTTTTCAATGACCAAATATGCACTAACAAATTACTAATAACAAACTAAATGACTCTCTTCATGTCTAGATGTGCAGATGTAATGAATAAAATTTCATAGTGACCCACTTTAAAATCAGTTAACTACTAAACAACTTGGCAGAATAGTTAATCATCACATGTATGGTATATGCACTTTAGAGGAATATATGTCAGCACTGATTCGCAAGTATTTGTAGACTTTTTAGGATATTCTAGTCAGTGTTAAAGTCCATGTTCAATATAGTTTCCAATACATACAATATCATAGTTTAAAAAGATTAGAAAAAGTTAAAACAACAATAACAACAATAAACCAAGATATAAATAAATAATTCAATTCAATTCAATTTTATTTGTATAGCGCTTTTAACAAAGAGCATTGTCTCAAAGCAGCTTTACAGAACATAAATAAATAAAAGTTTTTAAGAATTAAATAAAAAATTGAATAACATTTTTAAAAAAATTAAAGAAAAAGATAAGAAAACTTTCCTCCTTGTCTATTCAAAAATATTGAACATAAAAAATAAACTCTTTTAGGTATGTTCTAGGTATCAGAACTCCTCTCATGAGGTCTCCCAGGTCAAAATGGCAATTTTTGTTGTTTCAAATGGCAATTCCTGTGTCTCAGCCAAAATAATGAACATCCAAACATGTGTGTAAAAAGTAATGAGAAATTCTAATTATTAAAAGTAAGCGTAATTAATTAATTATAATTAATGAAAGTGCGGATAATGTGTCAAAATTAATTACAAATGGAAACCAGCTAAAAATGCAAAGAAGAGTCAAGAGAGAGTCGAAATGCTACTATTTTTAAGTGTATTTGACTATTAAAACAAAAAGCTTGTAACTGATTAACTTAATTATTAACGTTTTCACGTGAAAAGTAAAATTTAAACCTGTTAGAAGATGATTTGTGTTTTAAAGTGCCTATGCCATTTTACCTTAAGACACCCTTCTGTTTTGTTGGTACTCTACTCTAGCACTGCATAGTTACTAAATAATTCATCAGAAATAAAATGTCATTTAAATGACAAAATAAAAAATATTTATCATTACCTCAAAACTGGCTTGCCGTGTGTGCGAACTACTAAAATGGATGGTTTTTACTTAGAATCATATACACAAATAACATCCACTAATTAAATATAGCTAGTTGATGTGAGCAAATGAGCAAAACCCTTAACATGCTTTTTAAAATCAAATTAGATCTTCTATGGACCACAGAAGGTGTTTCATTTTATTTGAGTCTCTGCTTATTTCAGGATCGTAAAATATTTTCCCATTCCACGCTGCAGTCCAGTTACTTAACCAACCACAGACACGCATGGATTGCTTTAGTTTTAACAACATTGTGTAGCATGATATGGCCACTACAGATTACATATTCAGTTATGATTCTTGATAGTCTTTTCTACATTGATTAACCTGTTTGGGTATTAAACTGAAGTGAGTGGAAGCTAAACTGAGACCATTCTTTTAAAATAACACGCAGTCATTGGGAAGATTAGAGAAAAAGAGACCGCTCTGAATTGCAATTAAATGTCTAAATAAAATTGTCAGGAGTCAAAAGTTTTTTTATATTGGAAATGTTATTAAGTAATTGTAGAAGTATTTAATCACAATAAATAAACGCCCCCAAAATTACAAATAATAGTCACAAACTAGAATTACTCTAGTATTTCCTGGCCTCAAAAGGCCTCACCTGGCCTCAAACACCATGGATTTATATATTTGTATATTTCAGAATGGAGGAATGCTCTTAGGATTCTTTTTAATTCTTCCATGTCAAACATTATAAGAGAGAGGTTAAGGAGCAAAATCCCCCCCCCCCCATTTTGCATGCCAAATGTGTACAATGAAGAAAGAATTACAAATACAGATTGTTTTCATCTGGGTTACTGATTGTCTATTAGCAGGATTGTTGTCTGCTCTCTCACTCAGAAAAAAAAAAGAAGAGTCCTACAGTATCTGTGTTCCCAGTATCCAAAGAGGCAAATGGAACACACGTTCTGCTGTGCCATGCAAAAGACATGTTCCCAGAGTTGGTGAAATTCATATGGCAGGATAAAAATGGAGGAATCGTGAAGTCATCAGAGGGAGGTGACGAGCTGCTGGAGCAGAGTGGTGACCAGGAAGGCGGAAAGACCAGCATGCTGATTGTAGACAAAAGCAAAGTGACATCATACAGATACACATGCATCGTCCGCCATGAAAATGGAGAAGAGAGGGCAGTCATTGAAAATGGTAAAAACACCTGCTTTGTTCATTTCATTACAGTATTACTAAGTAATTAGCAAATAGTGCTACAAGCAGTCAACAATCTATTTCCCTTCCCTATATCATTAGAGTTTTAAACATATCTTATTACGAAATTTCACATTCTTCCATTTAACTACATTTTTTCTACATGCTGTAACATTTAGTAATAACTACATTTTAATTCAATTTATTCACATCCAGCTTATAAGAATTAATTAGGTATTTCACGGCATCTTCCTTTATATTTGATAGAATTACTCCTTAATATTGTCAATTGAAAAGATAGGAAAAAGCATGCTGATTATGTATATCTCACTTGTTGCCACTCCTTAGAGTGTAAAGAAGCTGTTAAAGACTCATCTTCACCCCAACAACCAGAAGAGGAGCAAGAGGAAAATCAAATTTCTGGTAAAAAAAACAAAAACAAAAGGAGAAAGAAATAGTTTACATGTAATGATTTAAATTTATGAACCAAATAAATGGGCAGAAGAGATAGATGGGATAAATAGGGAAGAGATAGATATTTTACTCTGTATCTATGATGAATGTCTCCACCTTTTATCAATAGAAATTAAGATAATATAAAAACATGTATTTATTTGTTAGCAATGTTAAATTCTTGGCAAAAACAATGAAGATAGAATGACAATATGAGTGTATAAAATTTGCTTCTTTTTTTACCCTTGTGTCTCCTGTGCAGGTTTCTTTGGGCTCAGTCGTAGACTGTATCTGTTCAGTGTGACGTATGTGATTCTCCTGGTGAAGAATGTGATGTATTTCTGCACCGTCTTAGTCTTACTCTACAAGAGGAATTCTACTAGCATGGAAGTGCTCAGAGGCAAAGCTCGTTGATTAAGTCATTATTCTTTTGTTTTAAATGTTTTTAAAAAATAATAAATCTATAATAATCCAGTTTGTTATATGTCTCTTAGAATATCATTTTGTTCATATTGCTCATGTTAAAAAACTGCTGCGATTATAACCTTTCATGCTGCAATGTTGTTTCAGTGAGAAATTAACAACAAAGACAACAACAAATGCCACTGTGGAGTGTTTATCAGCATTAGTTATCTCTAATCCTTTAGTAGAAATATCAGATAAATTTTGGTCAATGGAAATTTTCATTTGCTCTACTCTACTATATTCTGTGGTATTCTCTTCTTTAGTGTTCTTCTTATGAAGTTGTTGTCTTCTGTAATAATATATTTTTGGATTTTTTAAATTCTTTTTTTATTTTATTTTATTATTATTATTATTATTATTATTATTATTATTATTATTATTATTATTATTTTTTTATTATTTTTTATTTTTTTACATTTTTTATCTACTTCTCAATACAATTCAATACAAAAATCATTAACTGTTTGTCTCGTATTTTCAAAATTTGTCAACAAATAAAATTCACTTAGACCAAGAGTTAAACTGTATTTAACAGGAATATTAATCTCTTATATTCTTCAATAATATTCCTCTTAATTACCATTAAACTTTTAAATACTTAAATAATAACTGAAAGCAAGTAAATGTGCTTTATACTCTGATAAATGACTTAATTAGTATGGACTATATAAAGCATAACTTGATAATGATGTAACTCCTACTACTTTTCAATATACTATACTATATACTGTAAAATACTATTTAGTATACTATACTTTCCTCCATATAGATATGAAATATATGAAAAAAGTCAACCTGTCAACCTCAGATAAATTATTAATTAATGATCAGTGCAGAACTTAATTTGATCAGTGTGGAAAATGTGGTGGTATAAAAGTGCAATGGGGTTGCATGCACTGTAGGTGAGAGTGTTTCCTGGAAAAAGAGTTCAATGTTTGTTGAGTTGATAAGCTGCAAGCTGCTGTAGGGTGTGTGTGTGTGTGTGTGTGTGTGTGTGTGTGTGTGTGTGTGTGTGTGTGTGTGTGTTTTGTTGTGTGTGAGAGAGAGAGAGAGAGAGAGAGAGAGAGAGAGAGGGAGAGAGGGAGAGAGAGAGAGAGAGAGAGAGAGAGAGAGAGAGAGAGAGAGAGAAAGAGAGAGAGAAAGCAAGAGAGGGAGAGAGAGTGTGTGTGAGCAAGAGCGAGAGAGAGCTCTTGCTTGTGGGTGCAGTGGTTTTACTAAGCAGCATGATCTACCCAAGAAAAAAAGCCCTCCAAGAATTTACTTCCCCTTCCCCTATTTAGGGTAATTCCATGCTTAGCTGATATTGCCTTTATAGATAAGTATAGATACAGAATAAATATATTAAATATATATAAATATATAACAAATATACAAAGATGTCTTTCACAACATCCTATACACCTTTCAGATAAAATTAAGACATTAATAAAATCTCTCTACAGTACTCAGCTGACTATATTTACCCTGAAATACTCTAAAAATCTTACCATTTCTTTACATTAATGTGTGATGCCACTCAACATGCATTTACATTACATTTACATTTCTGGCATTTTGGAATAAGGCTAAAGGAATAATAACATAACAAAATGTGGGAAACGTGAAGCGCTGTGAATACGTTCCAGATGCACTGTATATATTTTACTAAGGGTAAATAATTAGTTGGCTAATAAAAATAATTAGCATGGTTTTGGAGACCACTTTGTAAGCAGATTTTAGGAAAATCTACTTTAGCATCTGAAAGGATCATGAAATTAACCTTTTTACCTATAACACTGTTAATTTTGCAGTGCAGCAGTATTTCTATGAAAATTGCTCCAGGGATCAACAGTTATTTAATTCATCTGAGTGAATCCATTATACCACATCTGTATCTAAATTTATTGTATCTAAATAAAAATGCTGTCATGCTCTTAAAAAGCTTTTCTAGATGCCTACTTAACTTCAAAGATCTAATATTCATAATAATCTGGAGACTGACCTTCATGATAACTTTGAAACCCTGCAAGTCTTTTTTGTGAACATGAAAGCAATGTCCAACATGAATGAAGGAAAACTGTCTGTAAACTGGGCCTCCAGAGAGTATTAAGGGCTCTATAAATCCTTGCACTCTTGTGATGTCATTGATCAAGTTTTTTCTATGGATAAACAGAGCACATTTTCCAAACCAAATTACTACAACAGCTGGTGTGCACACTGCTAGTTAAAAAGAACAATACATAATATTACTGAAAGCCCAATTTATAAGAGTTACATGTAACAGCTAAAGAGAAGGAGGCGTGAACTGCATGAGGAGCTCCTCTTAATGATGTTCATTGTGCATTCAGTATCTTCTGGTGCAGTTTCAAGAGCTTCCATCATAGAGTTACCATGAATCTCTCACTACAGTTCTGCTTCTTGATGATTTTTCTAATTTATCCAGGTAAGCCTTATGTCCTGAAATGCTTACATATCCATCAACTGAACCTTAATTCATATCCTTTTTATTCTCCCTGTTTTGCTTTGTACAGATATTTTATTTTAGGCATCACTGGGATAAAATGATATTTTTTCTTTTTCCACAGTGCACAGTGATGTGGTGCTGCATCAGAAGGTCGCAATGACAAAATCTGCAACTAAGCTCGCCAAGATAGATTGTATCTTCTCTTCAGAGTGTAGCTATTATATTCACTGGTATCAGAAGAAAGATGGTGAACCTTTCAAGAGAATTCAATATGTGGACATCGATGAGCAAACCGTCCACAATGATCCTGGTTTTGAGACACTGAAATCTGAGAAGACAGGAAATAAGTTTGTTTTGATAATCCCCAATTTAAAGCCAGAGCATTCGGCAACATATCATTGTGCCTGCTGGGTGTTGAGCAGCACAGTGAGATTAAAACTGCGAGTCCTGTTCAAAAACCCACTATCAGAATTCACAACATCCTCCCAAACATCATACTACATTACTAGCTTCCTAGAAAAAGAAAATCAAAAATAATTATGTAATTATATAATGTACAGCTTCTAAAACATATTGATTTCATATATTTTCCTTTTGATTTCAGAACTAAAGGAAAAGTTACAGAATTACACAGAAATACAAATACATGCATGTTTATGAAGTATATTTTGATTTAGATGTGTTTTTAGATTTTATTTTAGAATCATACAATAACAACACTAGCAATTTTAAAAAAAATTAATAACTAATAATAAATAATATAAATAGTATACATTAATAATAAATAATAACTTAGAAATTAAGAATACACGTATATATTCTGATATACAGTGGGGCAAAAAAGTATTTAGTCAGCCACCAATTGTGCAAGTTCTCCCACTTAAAAAGATGAGAGAGGCCTGTAATTTTCATCATAGGTACACTTCAACTATGAGAGACAGAATGAGAAAAAAAAATTCCAGAAAATGACATTGTCTGATTTTTAAAGAATTTATTTGCAAATTATGGTGGAAAATAAGTATTTGGTCACCTACAAAAAAGCAAGATTTCTGGCTCTCACAGACCTGTAACTTCTTCTTTAAGAGGCTCCTCTGTCCTCCACTCGTTACCTGTATTAATGGCACCTGTTTGAACTGGTTATCAGTATAAAACACACCTGTCCACAACCTCAAACAGTCAGACTCCAAACTCCACTATGGCCAAGACCAAAGAGCTGTCAAAGGACACCAGAAACAAAATTGTAGACCTGCACCAGGCTGGGAAGACTGAATCTGCAATAGGTAAGCAGCTTGGTGTGAAGAAATCAACTGTGGGAGCAATTATTAGAAAATGGAAGACATACAAGACCACTGATAATCTCCCTCGATCTGGGGCTCCACGCAAGATCTCACCCCGTGGGGTCAAAATGATCACAAGAACGGTGAGCAAAAATCCCAGAACCACACGGGGGGACCTAGTGAATGACCTGCAGAGAGCTGGGACCAAAGTAACAAAGGCTACCATAAGTAACACACTACGCCACCAGGGACTCAAATCCTGCAGTGCCAGACGTGTCCCCCTGCTTAAGCCAGTACATGTCCGGGCCCATCTGAAGTTTGCTAGAGAGCATTTGGATGATCCAGAAGAGGATTGGGAGAATGTCATATGGTCAGATGAAACCAAAATAGAACTTTTTGGTAAAAACTCAACTTGTAATGTTTGAAGGAGAAAGAATGCTGAGTTGCATCCAAAGAACACCATACCTACTGTGAAGCATGGGGGTGGAAATATCATGCTTTGGGGCTGTTTTTCTGCAAAGGGACCAGGACGACTGATCCGTGTAAAGGAAAGAATCAATGGGGCCATGTATCGTGAGATTTTGAGTAAAAACCTTCTTCCATCAGCAAGGGCATTGAAGATGAAACGTGGCTGGGTCTTTCAGCATGACAATGATCCCAAACACTGCCCGGGCAACGAAGGAGTGGCTTCGTAAGAAGCATTTCAAGGTCCTGGAGTGGCCTAGCCAGTCTCCAGATCTCAACCCCATAGAAAATCTTTGGAGGGAGTTGAAAATCCGTGTTGCCCAGCGACAGCCCCAAAACATCACTGCTCTAGAGGAGATCTGCATGGAGGAATGGGCCAAACTACCAGCAACAGTGTGTAAAAACCTTGTGGTGACTTACAGAAAACGTTTGACCTCTGTCATTGCCAACAAAGGGTATATAACAAAGTATTGAGATGAACTTTTGTTATTGACCAAATACTTATTTTCCACCATAACTTGCAAATAAATTCTTTAAAAATCAGACAATGTGATTGTCTGGATTTTTTTTTCTCATTCTGTCTCTCATAGTTGAAGTGTACCTATGATGAAAATTACAGGCCTCTCTCATCTTTTTAAGTGGGAGAACTTGCACAATTGGTGGCTGACTAAATACTTTTTTGCCCCACTGTAAATATTGTTTAGTGATTTTTTAAAATTTTGTAGATGATTTCACATTTAAATATGAATCATGATTTCTTTGAAATCATATGAACATAACTTCCTATTGAATACATATTCATGGCACAGTCACACAATCATTTTAAATTTTTTTTTTTTTTTTTTTTTTAATGGTTACGTTCAGACATGGTATGAAATGAATAATTTCTCAAAAACAACATGGATAGCTAAGTAAGACAGAATTATGGTCTTTGAAGTGAGGCTTTAGCTTTCATTACACTGATCTGTTGAACTGCTGCTGCTACTGCTACGAACACACATTACAGCATGATACTTGTTCAGTTATACTGTAAGTGGCTAATGTGCATGTTGCTAACATCAACGTGGTATAAATTTTATAGAACTGTACCAGCTATTTCAGCCCCTAGTGGTAAATTCATTTAAATATCTTTATTTGAATTTATTTTGCACAATCAAGAATAAACCATCTGTTCCTCACCTCAGGTCACTGTTACATATTTCATGCTAAAATTCACATCTGCATGAGTTTCTCTGTAAAACAAATTTGATTAGAGTATGAATAATTACTTTTAAAGCATACTTCTTACATTATGTCAGTGAGGTCATTTTTTGTTATTGGATATCATGCTGTGTGACTGGGTGAAGCATTTCGGCTCAGGAACGAGACTTTATGTAACAGGTAGGAAAGGGTTTTTTTATACATTATTCTAGACACATTCTGAGGTTTTCAAGCAAATTTGTGACAATATCTAATCATTATAATAACCACACAGAAAACAAACGAGTACTTGTCTTTAATATTGCTAAATTGATGCACTCTGGACTGCAGTTAAAATCTTTAGAAGTATTGATTTTTTTAAAAGTCATTACGTAATTGTGTGACAAGTTAGAGGTTGTGTCACTTGTTTATTCAATATATTTTTAATTGTTTGTAAATGTATACAGTTGCAGTGTAGTTTACAGTTTAATACACACTATTTACCTTACCAGTTTTACCAATTAATTAACAATTACTGTATCAGTTATATTAGATGGGTCAGCATGACATAAACCGTAAATTCTGTATTGTTCCACATTGAGGGCCTAATGTTCTATAAATTTTCTGATCCAAACTTTGCACCGCTAATCACATAACGTTTTCATGTTTAATAATGCTTAGTTAGGCCCCACTGTATACCATAAACTGAACTGTAATCACAAAAAAAAAAAATATTGATGGTGGTTGATGTGTTTTTTTAACCAATGATATATAATAATAATAATAATAATAATAATAATAATAATAATAATAATAATAATAATAATAATAATAATAACAATAATAATAATAATGTTTCAGACACATTCATGATCATATTTTAATTATCAGCTTATGTATTTATGTATTGAGTTCATGTATTTTTATAATTATTATATAAATATTATATTAAAAATGTATGGTGTATAGTATAGTGTAAAGTAAGCATAACGTTTCTGAGAAATCAAACCTGTGCATATTCAAAATACTAACTATATGCAGATAATACAGTAATACTGATAATGCTGCAGATTAAACACATTATATAATAATCTTACTGTTTAACATGTATGTTAGTAATTAATTAACAATAACTATATGAATTGAATAAGATGGATTAGCGTGGCATTAACTGTAAAATCTACATTGTGTATTGTTCTCACTCTGGGATGTATGTAATCCAGTAACATGCTGAACTTTTTTATGCTTGGGGCATAAACTACTTTACCAAAAATATGTACCTTTTTTTTTTTTTAGAACTGTAAACACATAAAATAATAAATGAATTAATAAGTAACTGTTAATTCAATAATAAATTTTAAAGGTTTGTAATAGATGGTGCTAAAAATGACTACTGTCAAAATCAATGAACATTTTCCATAGTTTGAATTAATCAATACAAAAGCCTTATACACACAAACAGACACACAGAAATCTTTACAGTAATTTGAATATTGCAGGTAGCTGTAATGTTAGAAGTTACTAATCCTTTTTTATCTGATTATTATTTAAATACTGTGTAAATATATACAAATTCAATGTTATTTGCTGTTTAAAATACCATTTCGTAAAAAAATAATGAATTACTAATTAGAGTATGAGTGGAGTTAGATGGGTTAGTGTGGCGTAAACTGTAAATTCTACATTCAGTGCTGTGCTCCTTGAGGACTTGGTGTTCCAGTTCTATTAATCCATTTTACTGTACTGATAAGAACAATTAGGGGCATTGGTGGCTCAGTGGTAGGTTTCTCGCCTGTCATGCGGAAGGCCCGGGTTCGAACCCCAGCCACTGGATGCAGTGCTGGTCCCAAGCCCGGAAAAATGGGAGAGTTGCATCAGGAAGGGCATCTGGTGCAAAACATTTGCCAAGTTGTTGTGGGGACCAGTTGGTCTGCTGTGGCGACCCCGAACAGGGAGCAGCCGGAAGCAACCCCCCACTGTACTGATAAGAATAATGTTACAGTTCTAAATGAGTGAAATAAATCTAAAAATAGACCTCATTGTTTTTACTGATTGCTCACTAATTAACATATTTTCATGTCCTCCAAATATACAGACACCCCGGTGAAAGAGCCTCAAGTGTCCACGTTCACGATGTTCAAGACTGAAACATATGAGAAGGCTGTACTGCTGTGCCAGGCGAGAGGCATGTTCCCTGACCTGGTGAGATTCAGATGGCAAGCAGAAGATCACAATAAACAAAATGTACAACTGGGAAGTGAGGAGCGTCTGGAGCAGAGAGACGAGGATCCGGAAGTGCGAATAACCAGCATGCTCATCATAGACAAACAGAAAGCAGAAAGCAAAACATTTACCTGCTTGGTTCAACACGACAGCAGTGTTAAAGACCAGAAATTATCCATTCCAACAGGTAACAATAAGGCAATGATCTGCTCTTATGTGTCCTCAGAATGTCATTCATTGTCACTCTGGGCCTAAACAATATTAATAAATTATAATTTATATAATGTATAAATAAATTATATCCCAACAACCTCTGTGTTTGAAATAATGTTCACAGATACTTACAGTATGGCCTTAGCATTTATATTTGTATTTGCTTGCTGCTGTTGTTCAAACTGTGCGTCATAATAAACTGCGCTTGTGCTGAAAATTGATATAGGATGATGTTGATTCCTTACAGATGAAGACATTCGTAAGGCTCAAAAAGAGTCAATGCCTGACTCTTCTAAGGCCATCTGTCCAACTCAAAAACCAAAAGAAGACAAAGAAGAGGAGGAAATCAGGAATTTTGGTACAGACATAATAATAAACAAAATATAATCAAAAAAGATTAATGACAAGCTATCTTTAATTTTAAGTTTTCAAGCCAATCTGTTTTAATTTTTCATTGGCCATTTTACAATGGTCTAAATGTTTGAATATAACATATATTATGTTACACTTATGGCCGAACTTCTTACTCGGTGTAGTGTGTTGACTAGTGCACTATCTTCAGTGCGTTATAGTGGATAAGATGTGATACACCGTCTGACTGGCATGAAAAATTCCATGCTACATGGAGTGTGCCACCAGCACACAGTCTTATCTGACAGCATACAGACATTTTTGTAGAGATGTTTAATTTTCGAACCTACTCATGTCATGTCTAAATTGCACTGGAGATGTCCAGGAGCAAAGTTTACTGAAGCCAAACAACATTTTTGTTTATTTTTGTGTTTTATGTTTAAATCTTTCGAATATTATGATCATTTAAATTGCATCTTATACAGTTTTGTTTTTATACAGTTAATTTTTTATTTTTTTTTAAATCTGTGTATATCATATTTGTTTTCTTACCATATATCATTGTTTGAAGGTGGACTGTTGCTTTATTATATATATATATATATATATATATATATATATATATATATATATATATATATATATATATATATATATATATATATGTTTTGAAAAGAATAAAAATGCATGGGTCCTTTGGTTGAAATGATGGAGGCCATTATTTCTTTTTTACTCTACATTTGAATCATAAAATGATGTCTGGATAAACTTTAATATCTCAGATTTTACAAGTTGACAATGCTACTACAAATACATTGAAACATTGTCTATAATAAATATTGAACTAATACAACAAGAGAACATAGAATACAATATATACACCAAAAGTTGCTTTTGGCTGCTCCCTGTTCGGGGTTGCCACAGCGGCCCAGCTGGTCCGCACAACAACTTGGCAAATGTTTTGCCCTTCCTGACACAACCCTTCAATTTTTCCAGGCTTGGGACTGGCACTGCATCCAGTGGCTGGGAATCGAGCCCGGGCCTTCCACATGATAGGCAAGAAACCTACCACTGAGCCACAAATGCCCCTAAAATACAATATATACGCTAATATGTAATATTAGAATATTATTTATTAGAAATGAAAGCAGTGGTTTCAAAGCAAAACCCAGCTACACTGGGTTTTACAGAGCATGAGATTAACAACAACAAAAACAGCAACAACATACAACTCCTCCATGACATACTTCACCTTAACATGTAACAATATTGTAACATGCAAACATCATTTTAAAAAATATTAGAAAGTATAAAAGAAAAATGAAGGGGAAGAGTTTCATATGGCAATGGGTATTCTGACAGGATCACAATTTTTACCTCATGTTTAATATTAATTACATTACTATATGACACTAGTCAAGAAAACAATGCAAAAATGATGGTGAACATTCAGAATTGGCTAAAATGTTATTCTGAGTAATTCTACTGTAGCTAACTGTTTACCGGTATTTCCTTTGATGATGCACCTGGATTCACAGTGGTCCAGACGTGTTTCTATGAAAACACCTCCGTGGTTCAACCGTTATTTTTTTATATGGAGTAACGTCTGTATTAAATTGTTGTGTCGAAATGCATGTGTATAAACAGCTTATGAACACCAAGACCTACTTTCAAAATAAATCCTGCGCATCTTTCTGCAAACATTTTAAAGGATAACAAAAATAATCAAATCACATGTTTTCTTTTAAACAACAATGGTGGCAGCAACCTGTGATCTTGTAATGCTCTGATCTAGTCTTTTCTATCAATAAGCAGGTTGTTTTATTGTAAGCTCCCCTGCTGCCGCAGGATTCTCCTATGAAAGATGGCGGACTTTGGCCCTGCTTTCGACCCTTTACCACTGCCACTGGTCCCATCAGCCCTAGAACAGCTTGCACTCCCTTAGTAGTGGAAGTAGATGCATCTAGCTGTGGGATCAGACTGGTGCTCTGCTAATGCCATTATTAAACCAATCCCCTGCACATTTTATTATTCAAAATTAACACCTGATGAGGCAAACTACGACGTCGGCAACAGAGAGCTCTTGTCTATCAAAGAAGCCCCGGAGGAATGGCAAAACCCGCTCTAGGGGGCCAAATACCCATTTCAGGTCATTACTGACCATAAGAAACTTATCAGCACCTCAACCCATGACACCAGAGGTGGGCTCTGTTCTTCGCCAGTTTCCAATTCATGGTGACCATGGTGACCGGGGACAAAGAACAGCAAGGCAGATGCCCTCTCATGCAGCCATGATCCCATGCACCAACCACATACCCCAAACCAATCCTGCCCCATCCATTGTACTTGTTCCAATTCGTTGGGACCTTATGGAGGAAGTGCAACAAGCTCAACAGTCCGAGCCCCCATTGCCGGATTGTCCTCCCCAGAAACAATATGTGCCAACTAACCTGTGCACTCAGGTGATTCAATGGGTCCATACTGAACCCAGATAAGGCCATCCAGGCATTCAGAGAACTACATCCCTTCTCCAAAATGGCTTCAGGTGGCCCTCTCTGCTTAAGCCCTCTCTGGACTCATGTCAGAGCCTGACAAGCCTGCGCCCAATGTAAAGCACACCATCAACTCCCAGCAGGGCTCCTTGAACCTCTACCCATTCCTCAACATCCTTGGTCACACATCTCTGTGGACTTCATTACAGATCTTCCTAACTCCAATTGGTACAGTACGCTCTTTGTCACTACTGACTGGTTCTCCAAAGCCTGTCATTTCACACCTCTGGAAGGCCTGCCCACTGCCATGTAAACCGCTAAAGCATTGTTTCACCAGGTGTTTAGAGTTTTTTTGGCCTTCCCTGACTTAATGTTATCACCCACAATCGAATTGGTAAGTGGAACGGCTCAACCAAGAAATCATCCAGTATCCCAGAAATTACTGCAGCCGAGAACAACAATGGTGTAGCGAGTTTCTCTCCTGGGCAGAGTACATGCAGAGCTCACTCATCCACTCCTCCACAGGACTGACAACTTTCAAATACATCCTGGGCTACCAGCTTCTCCTTTTCTCCTGGTCCAGCGAAAGTGCTCATCTGCGTCTCCAAAGGGCAATATGCAGGCATTGTATACAAGCTGACTGCCAAAGTTGCCCGTATCAACAGTTCCAAGTTGGTGAATGGGTTTGGCTGTCCACTTGTAACCTTAAGCTCAAGCTTCCCTGCTATATATTAAGTCCCCTCTTCACTGGTCCTTTCAGATTTATATGACAAGTCAACCCCGTCACTTACCGGCTCCGACTTCCGTCTTCATTTTCTATCTCTCCTACGTTCCCTCCTCAAACCTGTGCACATCCACATCTCCCCCTCCAAGAAAACACGGATGCAGAAACCCCTCCCCCACTGGACATCAAAGTCTCTCCCACCTACCTGGTACACTTTGTTCTAGATTCCAGATGCTGTGGGGGTCAGCTCCAGTATTTGGTAGACTGGGAGGGGTATGGTCCTGAGAAACAATCATGGGTCAATGCTGCCAACATCCTGTATCCAACCTTAACTGAAGACGTAACCCTCCAGAGGGAACCCTCGCCCGTGTATTGAACCTCTTCCAGTTCAAGTCACTTCCGGGTCAAGGTTACTTCCGGGGTTTGTGCATGCTGACATCAGCCTGAATTATTGTTCCATTGCATTAATACCAAGCCTTGTATTGTTGTGATTTACCAGTGCATGACCTTGTTTCTGCATCACGTTTCTCATTTTGTGATTTATTTGGATTTGTTTGCTAGTGTTGTTTTGCTCTACAGGTTTTGATTATTTCCACCTGTTCTTTCTGAATTTGATATTGGATTACAATTTGCATTTGCTTGCTGTGGTCTAGGTCATGAATCCTAGACCTTCTATCTCACAGACTGGATGCTTGGTATGGAACTTGTGACACATGCTGGGATTGAGGATGTCACATGCTGGCTCCCAGCACTGCTCCTTATCCCACCACTCAATCAGGAACTAAGCCTGCCCCTTTGCCCCCAAGAGTTTAGCAGCTGAGGTTAAACGAACATTTACTCCTAATTTTTCCATGAAGCTAGCCCACACCTTGGAAGTGAACTGGAGGCTACAATCTCTGATTGTGTCCTCAGGGAGCCCAGTGTAACAGAGAATGTGGGAAAACAATAGTTCAGTGATGGTGAAGGTGGACAGAAGGCTAGAGAGAGGGAACAAATGGAGGGACTTTGAGATCTGATCTAGTTTATGGAGTCAGCCAGTCCACCAGGGCTGTGACTTTGTTCTAGTTCATGGCCACTTCCTCTGGAGTTTTGATTTATCGCTAAAGCTGATGAAGTGAAGGGTTGCAGTGCCTCCTGGATGTACTCCTTCATGGAGTTTTGCTCTTCAAATTGGTGGGTTAATAGTGCAGTTAAAGGGCACTGTACATATTTAGGGTACACTGTGACAAAAATAAACAAATAAATAAATAAAAATCTAAAACATTATAAATAAATAAATAAATAAATAAATAAATAAATAAATAAATAAATAAATAGAAACCATTACACTGGACCTGTTTTTTAAATGATAACCCAGATGATTCAGTGATTAGACATTAAATGAATCACCCCCATCTCATTTCTCCTAAATAAAATGTATATCAAAGTGAGACAGAATTATGATCATTGTAGTGAGGCTTTAGCTTTCATAATGCTGTTTTGCTGAACGTTTGCTTACTATAAATGGGATCACAAGCACCCTGCTTTAAGGAAACACACATAATAGCAAATATTATGTATAATGCTTCTTCAATTGTACTGTAGATGGCTGATGACATTATTAACGTTAACATGAAATTAATTTTATAGAGGTGTATCAGATATTTCAGCCCCTAGTGGTAAAATAATAAGTGGTGAATTAAAATATCTGCATTTGAATTTTTTTTTGCAAGAATAAACCATCTGTTACTCACCTCAGGTCACTGTCCTGTATTTCATGCTAAAATTCACATCTGCATGAGTTTCCTTTGTAAAAGCATATGTCTTATGTTATGTCAATGAAGTATTTTTTGTTATTGGACATCATGCTGTGGGAGGCTGGGTGGTTTTTGGGTCAGGAACAAGCCTTTATGTAACAGGTAAGAAAGAGAATTTTATGCATAATTCTGGACCCATTTTGAGCCTTTAAAGCAAATTTGTGTCAATATCTCAATATTAAATATATTTAAAAATGTTATATCTCAGAATTTAGATACTATTAAAGATTAGATACTATGAAATTGGTAAAATGTAGAATTACACAGCAGTGGGTATTTGATATAGTCTGTGTCACAGTGTGCCGGTGGATACAGCTTCAAAAGATTCGGATCTGGAACTCGGCTCATCGTCACTGGTATGAGCACGTTTTGCAGTTTTCTTTGTTTCCTGACCTTTAATATTTCAAAAATCCAAAGGCAAGACAAACTTAGAGTAAAAAAAAAAGGTGACATGACCGCAGAGGAAAACAATGTCTGTATAAAGAGAGCTTATTTACTAGTCTTAGACAAACACAACATATCCAACAAAAAATTCTTTTTCAATAAATTATTAAAAAGCTTATTTAGATGATTATTTGTTTAGAAATATTTGGTGCACTCAGATCATAGTGTGAATTAGATACTACAGTTAAAATGTGTCTGGATCTGGAACTTGGCTTATAATCACTGATATGAGCACATTTAGCAGTTTCATTTCTGACTACATAAAATGTCCAAAATGAATTAAAAATGGACAGAAGACAAAGAAGACTATAAAATGTCACTGGTTCAACAGCTAAACTCTAAAGTCAAAATAACATAAGAAACAGTAAAAAAAAATACAGAAGTGTAAAACATGACTACAAATGATGTTTTAAATGATGTCTGATTAAATAGACTAAATAATTTTATTAGACTTTAAAATACTCATGTCAACACAGATATTATATGGCACAAAGATCTACAGAGATATAAAATGCATAAATACTTCTTGCAGTCAGTATAAGATTTATATGCTTAACATTTAAGAATATTAAACCACGGCTGCTTCTCAGAGCATTAAAATTGGTCAAAATGTCCAATATATCATCTTACAAAGGCTGCCAGAATGCATTTTGTTTGAATCTTTCTCTGGTCATCAATTATTCATGCTTTCTTGACTTTCACATAAAGAATTTTGCTTTAATTTGGTTTGTACACTTTTGCACTTGTGAGATAATTCACTGAAATGTTGCGGTAAATATTGGTAGAACATTTAATGTATAATAATATACAGTGCTGCACTGTGGACTGCAAATACAATCTGTACAAGAATTAATGTTTTTTTAAACAATTAGTAATGTGTCAATTGTTTATTTGATAAATATTTTTCTTTCTTTGTAACTGTATACAGATGCCTTTCCAGTTTTAACAATTAACTACTCATTCCCTGAATTACATGATTACAATTACTAATAAGCTGAATTAAACATAAGCTGTAAATTCTGTATTGTCCCACATTGAAAGCCTGATGTTCTATAACTATCTTGATCCAAACTTAGCACTGCTAATAACACTCAAAAAAGTGCTTGAAAACTCTCCCATGCCTGTGGCTTTACATCATCTACCAAAAAATTTGTTTATGATGAAGATAGCAATATTATTATTATTATTATTATTATTATCATTATTATTATTATTGTTGTTGTTGTTAATACTACTACTACTACTACTACTACTACTAATAATAATAATAATAATAATAATGTAAAGAATATGAATATGAATATGAATAAATAAATAACTCTCGTTTGACAGGGTACTCAGTAGGACCAAATAGACATGTAAGAATCAATCTTGCTGCGAACTTACATAAGTTTCAGATAAAAGTCCTGTTTGAGGCTATAGTGAAACCAGTGGATATTCATCACTAATTAATATATTTTCATGTCCTCTAAATATACAGACACCCCAGTGAAAGAGCCTCAAGTGTCCGCATTCACAATGTTCAAGAATGAAAAATATGAAAAGGCTGTACTGCTGTGCCAGGCGAGAGGCATGTTCCCTGACCTGGTGAGATTCAGATGGCAAGCAGAAGATCACAATAAACAAAATGTACAACTGGGAAGTGAGGAGCGTCTGGAGCAGAGAGACGAGGATCCGGAAGTGCGAATAACCAGCATGCTCATCATAGACAAACAGAAAGCAGAAAGCAAAACATTTACCTGCTTGGTTCAACACGACAGCAGTGTTACAGACAAGAAATTATCCATTCCAACAGGTAACAATAAGGCAATGATCTGCTCTTATGTGTCCTCAGAATGTCATTCATTGTCACTCTGGACCTAAACAATATTAATAAATTATAATTCATATAATGTATAAATAAATTATATCCCAACAACCTCTGTGTTTGAAATAATGTTCACAGATACTTACAGTATGGCCTTAGCATTTATATTTGTATTTGCTTGCTGCTGTTGTTCAAACTGTGCGTCATAATAAACTGCACTTGTGCTGAAAATTGATATAGGATGATGTTGATTCCTTACAGATGAAGACATTCGTAAGGCTCAAAAAGAGTCAATGCCTGACACTTCTAAGGCCATCTGTCCAACTCAAAAACCAAAAGAAGACAAAGAAGAGGAGGAAATCATGAATTTTGGTACAGACATAATAATAAACAAAATATAATCAAAATAGATTAATGACAAGCTATCTTTAATTTAAATTTTTCAAGCCAATCTGTTTTAATTTTTCATTGGCCATTTTACAATGGTCTAAATGATTGAATATAACATTGAATGTTATAATGATAAATGTGATAAAAGTTTGATGACAATCTGTAAAAGATTTCTTCTTGATGTCTCCTGTGTAGGTGTGCTTGCACTCAGCCGCAGTCTGTATCTGTTCAGTGTGACGTATGTGATACTGCTGGTGAAGAATGTGTTGTATTTCTGCACCGTCTCTGTCTTACTGTGCATGAGAAATCCTGCTAACATGGAGATGATTCGAGGCAAAGGTCACTGATCAGCATTCACTGGGGATATCATAACATTTTTTTTTGTTTCTATCCAGTTACTTTTAAACCTCTTATATCTATCTGTGTATCTATACAGCCCTATAAATATTTCTGATTTGTTTTCTTACCATATACTTACCATATAGTACTATTGTTTAAAGGTGGACTGTTGCTTTATTAAAATATTTTTAAGTCTATTTTAAAAATGAGTTCTTTGATTGAAATGATGGAGGTCATTATTACATTTTTTTGCTATACTTTTAGCTCATAAAATGATGCATGGATAAACTTTAATATCCCAGTTAAATACATAGAAATATTGTCTATTATAAATATTTTAGTAATTTAACAATAGAATATAAAATGCAATATATAGACTAATATTTAATATTAGAATATTATTTATCAGAAATAAAAGCAACAACTACACTGGGCTTGTGTTTGTGGGTGCAGTGGTTTCACAGAGCAATGAGATTAACAACAACAACAACAACAACAATAACAATAACAACAACAACAACAACAACAACAACAACAACAACAAAACAACTACACCCCTGTATAACATACTTCCCCCTAACATGTAATAATATTATAACATCCAAACATCATTTTAAAAATATATTAGAAAGTATCAAAGAAAAATGAAGGAGAAGAGTGTCCTAAATTTAAACTCAAGTCCAATATTTATTACATTAATGTATGATGCTATTCAAAAGAAAAAAAAAATGGTGGCGAACATTCAGAAGAGGTTAAAATGTTATCCTGAGTAATTCTAGTCTAGCTAAATGTTACTGTTACTTCCTCTGAGGATGCACCTGGATTCACAGTGGTCCAGAGGTATTTCTATGAAAACATCTCCATTGTTCAACAGTTATTTGGTTATACAGAGTAACGCTTATATATAAAAAATAATGCTGTGTCTAAGTACATGTGCATTAGCAGCTTTTGAACACTAAACTGAAATGTCTTTAAGCAGTATATACAAGTATATGCTTTTTAATGATTGCACATGAAAAGTTGTTGTTAAATGTATACTTCTCTTCAAAGGCATAACGTTCATATTGTTAAGACCGACTGTCAAGATGGCGCTGCAAACCCTGCACATCTTTCTGCAAACATTTTAAACAACAGCAAATCACATGTTTTCTTTTAAAGCATGTGATCACGTGATGCCCTCCTCTAGCCTTTTCTGTCAATAAGCATGGCATATTATGGAAAGCTCCAAGAACCATTTGACTTTACTGTTTCTTTGAGGTTTGTATATTTTGTTATTTTTGTGTAACATAACTGCGCATTCACCGAGTTATTTTTGAAGGATTGACACATAACAGATAAAGAGGAGGAGTTAATGATATGATGAGCTCCTCGCCATGAATCTCACACTGCAGTTATGTCTGTTGATGATTTTTCTAATCTGCACAGGAATGTTTTAGGTCCTGAAATATATTAAGATCCCTTATCGAATTTTTATTCATATCCCTTATGAAGAGTTTTATCTACACCTGATTATTCATACTGATATTTTCTATGTATTGCGGAACTGAAATAATTTTTCCTTCTATATTTTACTAAAATAATTTTTTTCTTTGTCCGCAGTGCACAGTGATGTGTTGCTGCATCAGAAGATCACAAAGTCTACCACTAAGCTGGCCAAGATAGAATGTACCTTCTCTTCGGAGTGTAGATAATATATTCACTAGTATCAGTAGAAAGATGGTGAACCTTTCAAGAGAATTCAATTTGTAGACATCAATAATGCAGCTCAGAGTAATGACCATGGCTTTGGGTACTTAAAATCAGAGAAGACAGCAAGCAATAAGTTAGCTCTGATAATCCCCAATGTAAAGCCTGAGCACACAGCAACATGTTATTGTGCCTGCTGGGTGGAGGAGCACAGTGAGATTAAAACTGCGAGTCCTGTTCAACAAACCAGTATCAAAATTCACAGTTTCCTCCCAAGCTACATACTTGCATACTTGGAATTTATATATTTTTTTGATACCAGAATTAAAGCAAAGGTCAAAGGGCTACACTAAAAGCCAAATGCATGATGATTGAAATATTAAATAATAAATATTTACCAACACCAAATTAGCCTGCTACAAGAGTTGTTTTCAAACTGATAAGTTGAGTCAACCATATTCAGATCACAATTTATTTTACAGCCTTTCATTCTATAAAATCCCTACCAAAAACATCAAATTAGTTTATTATTATTATTATTATTATTATTATTATTATTATTATTATTATTATTACTACTACTACTACTATTATTATTGTTGTTGTTGTTGTTGTTGTTGTTGTTATTTTTATTATTATTATTATTATTAGTTATAGTAGTAGTAGTACAAGACAGTGGTGAGAGCGGCCATGCTGTATGGTTTAGAGACAGTGTCACTGAGGAAGAGACAGGAGTCAGAGCTAGAGGTAGCAGAGCTGAAGATGTTGAGGTTCTCTTTGGGAGTGACAAGATTGGACAGGATTAGGAACGAGTACATCAGAGGGACAGCTCATGTTGGACGTTTGGGGGACAAAGTTAGGGAGGCCAGATTAAGATGGTTTGGACATGTTCAGAGGAGGGAGAGTGAGTATATTGGTAGGAGAATGTTGGACATGAAGCTGCCAGGCAGGAGGCAAAGAGGAAGGCCAAAGAGGAGGTATATGGATGGAATTAATGAGGATATGAAGCTAGTGGGTGCAAGTGTTGAGGATGCAGAAGATAGGGATAGGTGGAGAGAGATGATTCGCTGTGGCGACCCCTGAAGGGAAAAGCCGAAAGAAGAAGAAGAAGAAGAAGATAGTAGTAGTACTATTAGTAGTAATAGTATTGTTGTTGTCATCTTCGTTTCTTTTGTTGTTGTTGTTTAGTTATCTCTTTATATATTTGTTTTTTTTCCCAGCAAAATAAAACCAGCATGTTCTCTGATATTAGTATTGTATACATTCTGAAATCAGTAAAAAAAAAAAAAGAAAAAAAAAAAGAATGTTGTTGAATAAATCAATTTCAATGAATTACTGAATTCATGTAAATTTAAGACCTGTTTTAGCTTACAGTAGTTCAATGATTAAATATATATTGGTTTATATTTCCATCTCATTTCTCAATGAAGACATTGATGTCATGATTGTTCAAGTGAATTCTTAGCTTTCAGCTGCACTGCTCTGTTCAAGTGATGCCACTATTAATAAAATTTCAAACATTCTGGGAAAATAGCTGTAATAGTTCCTATTATAAGTAACACTTCATGCTTGTGCATATCAGTGTAGTATAATGTGTAAGTGTGACAGCATTTAATCCCCTAGTGGTATATTCACAATTCATTTATTAAACCTTCATTTGAGTATTGTTTTCACACTCAACAATAAAATGACTGCTACTCAGCTCAGGTCACTATGATGTACATAGGTATAATGTTCAAATTCAAATCTGCACGGTTTCTCATTCAAAATAGGGGAAAATATGTATTTTTTAAAATTAATTTTAAGGTATACATTTATTGAAATTCTATGAAGTATTATTTGTCATTGGACATCATGCTGTGAGAAACTGGTTGAAGAAAAGATTTCGGCTCAGGAACAAGACTTTATGTAACAGGTAAGACAGAATCTTTGTGCATATTTCTAGAAACATCTTGAGGCTTTAAAGCAAATTTGTGACAGTATCTAATCATAACCCTAATTGCACAGTAGACCAATAACACTGTGATAATCGAATCTTTCTGAATAGCCAATAAAACTAGTGTTTA
The DNA here is from genome assembly GCA_033459395.1 of Hemibagrus guttatus. Lineage (NCBI taxonomy): Eukaryota > Metazoa > Chordata > Actinopteri > Siluriformes > Bagridae > Hemibagrus > Hemibagrus guttatus. Next base: position 23,842,788 of record JAUCMX010000005.1, on the reverse strand, counting down.
CATTAAGAAATTAAGCTATTAAAGAAAATGATTAGACATCTAGTTGTTTAGAGGTATTTGATGGAGTCTGTGTCTGAGTGTGAGACTGACAGCTCTGGACTATACTACTACTACAAAGTATTTGGATCTGGAACTCGGCTTATCGTCACTGGTATGAGTGCATTTTGCATTTTTATTGACTCACTGTCCAAAATGAATGAAGGCAAAAAACTTTATAAAGTAAGATGATAATTGATTACTCATTTCCAATATTTATAAGTAGCTAACAAAACTAGTATCTGCTCCCAGTACATAAAATCCATTAAAGATATTGTTTAGATTATCAGATTATTTACAGTTACAAAGTATTTGGATCAGGAGATGGCTTATCGTCACTGGTATGAGCACAGTTTGCAGTTTTGTTTTTACTCATTAAAACATTTCCAAAATATAAGGCAAGGTATCATCAAGAGAAATGTTTAAAACTCTCTCTACAACTCTCACTCTCTCTCTCTCTTTTATAATAAAACTGTAAAAAAAAAATGTAAACAGGAAAATGAAATTAAACAAAATAGGAAACAGAGTGTTTAAATGGAGTGTACACCCCTTTTATAAAAAGGAGTGTAAAAAAATATCTGCAAAGGAAATCATGTTTTATGTCATGCCTGACTAAATAGATATTTTTATTAGACCTAGAAATAAAAATGTCTGCACCTAACTATTTCTTTTGTAAAAAAAAAATGTGTCTAAAAATATTATATATAAATACTTATCGATGTTAAAAAGTACATGAATACTCGATGCAGTCAATATTATACATTAAAGCACAAACTACATGTTATTAAATGTGCATAACATTTTATATTATTAACCATAGTTGCTTCTCAGAAGATTCAAACTTGTTAAAATAGCCAATAGTTCTGTTATGAATGTGGACAAAATGCATTTTGTTTTAATCTGTTCAGAAACTGTTTATTAATTCTTTCATTTGTTCTTTTAAAAAATCCTTCCATTTCGTTTGTATAAATATGTGTTTGTGAGATCATTCACTACAATTCTGCAGAGAAAATGCTGGTAAAATGTTGTTGTAAAATGCTAATCAAGTTACAAGTAACTCTGGAGTGCAGGCACAATCTACAGAAACAATTTTTTTACTGTAAAAAAAAAACTGTAAAAAAAATGTAAACGGGAAAATGAAATTAAACAAAATAGGAAACAGAGGGTTTAAACGGAGTGTAATCTAGCCATGGGGATCACAGTCCAGTGACTTCTGTGCGGGTCTCAAGCCCGGATAAATAGAGAGGGTTGCGTCAGGAAGGGCATCCGGCGTAAAACATTGCCAAATTTAACCATTAGAATCAACAGTACTCTGAATTTCATACCGGATCGGTCGAGGCCCGGGTTAACAACGACCGCCATCGGCGCCGTTCACCTACAGGGCGCCGGTGGAAATTGGGCTACTGTTGGTCGAAGAAGTAGAGGAGGGAGGAGAGTGCGCAGACAGAGAGAGAAGAGGAAAGGTAAGAGTGTAGGACTGAGAATAGGAACTCTGAATGTTGGTACTATGACAGGAAAAGGTAGAGAGCTGGCTGATATGATGGAGAGAAGGAAGGTGGATATACTGTGTGTACAGGAGACCAGGTGGAAGGGTAGGAAGGCTTGTAGTATAGGAGCAGGATTCAAGCTGTTTTATTATGGTGTGGATAGTAAGAGAAATGGGCTAGGTGTGGTCCTGAAGGAGGAGTTTGTGAGGAATGTTCTGGAGGTGAAGAGAGTGTCAGACAGGGTGATGAGTCTGAAGTTAGAGATTGAAGGGGTGATGTTGAATGTTGTTAGTGGTTATGCCCCACAGGTAGGTTGTGAGTTAGAGGAGAAAGAGAGATTCTGGAGTGAATTAGATGAGGTGATGGAGAGTATTCCCACGGGTGAGAGAGTGGTGATAGGAGCAGATTTTAATGGACATGTTGGTGAGTGGAACAGAGGTGATGAGGAGGTGATGGGCAAGTTTGGAGTTAAGGAAAGGAACCTAGAAGGACAGATGGTAGTGGACTTTGCTAAGAGGATGGACATGGCTATGGTTAACACTTATTTTCAGAAGAGGGAGGAGCATAGAGTGACTTACAAGAGTGGAGGTAGGAGAACACAGGTAGACTACATCCTATGTAGAAGAGGCAATCTGAAAGAGATTAGTGACTGTAAAGTGGTAGTGGGAGAGAGTGTAGCCAGACAGCATAGGATGGTGGTGTGTAGGATGACTTTGATGGTCTATAAGAAGAAGAAGTCAAAGATAGAGATAGAGATAGATAAGAAAACCAAGTGGTGGAAGCTGAAAAAGGAGGAATGTTGTGAGGAATTTAGACAGAAGTTGAGGCAGGCTCTGGATGGTCAGGTATTGCTGCCAGATGACTGGGAAACTACAGCAGAAGTGATCAGGGAGACAGGGAGAAAGGTGCTAAGTGTGTCATCTGGAAGGAGGAAAGAAGATAAGGAGACTTGGTGGTGGAATGAGGAAGTTCAGGATAGTGTCCAGAGGAAGAGGTTAGCCAAGAAGAAGTGGGACATGGACAGGACTGAAGAGAATAGACAGGAATACAAGGAGTTACAGCGCAGAGTGAAGAGGGAGGTGTCTAAGGCCAAGCAGAAGGCATATGACGAGTTGTACACTAGGTTAGACACTGGAGAAGGAGAGAAGGGCTTGTACAGGTTAGCTAGGCAGAGGGATCGAGATGGGAAGGATGTGCAGCAAGTTAGAGTTATTAAGGATAGAGATGGAAGGGTGCTCCCAAGTGAGGAGAGTGTACAGAGGAGATGGAAGGAATACTTTGAGGAGCTGATGAATGAGGAAAATGAGAGGGAAAAAAGAGTAGAAGGGGTGAACTCTGTGGAACAGAAAGTAGATAAGATTAGAAAGGATGAAGTCAGGAAGGCTTTGAAGAGGATGAAAAGTGGAAAGGCAGTTGGTCCTGACGACATACCGGTGGAGGTCTGGAAGTGTCTAGGAGAGGCAGCAGTGGAATTTTTAACTAGTTTGTTCAACAGGGTTTTAGAGAGTGAGAGGATGCCTGAGGAATGGAGAAGAAGTGTGTTAGTGCCGATCTTTAAGAATAAGGGTGACGTGCAGAGTTGCAGCAACTATAGGGGGATAAAGTTGATGAGCCATATAATGAAGCTATGGGAAAGAGTAGTGGAAGCTAGGTTAAGGAAGGTAGTGGAAATTTGTGAGCAGCAGTATGGCTTCATGCCCAGAAAGAGCACAACAGATGCAATTTTTGCTCTGAGAATTTTGATGGAGAAGTATAGGGATGGTCAGAGGGAGTTGCACTGTGTGTTTGTAGACTTGGAGAAAGCGTATGACAGGGTGCCAAGAGAAGAGCTGTGGTACTGTATGAGGAAGTCAGGAGTAGCAGAGAAGTATGTCAGAGTGGTGCAGGACATGTATGAGAGGAGCAGGACAGTGGTGAGGTGTGCTGTAGGTCAGACAGAGGAGTTCAAAGTGGAGGTGGGACTGCATCAGGGATCGGCTCTGAGCCCCTTCCTGTTTGCTATGGTGATGGACCAGTTGTCAGAGGAGGTCAGACAGGAGTCTCCTTGGACGATGATGTTTGCAGATGACATTGTGATCTGTAGTGAGAGCAGGGAGCAGGTGGAGGAAAACCTGGAGAGGTGGAGGTTTGCGCTGGAGAGAAGAGGAATGAAAGTCAGTCGTAGCAAGACTGAGTACATGTGTGTGAATGAAAGGGAGGGAAGTGGAACAGTAAGGTTACAGGGTGAAGAGGTGAAGAAGGTACAGGAGTTTAAGTTCTTGGGGTCAACAGTCCAGAGTAATGGAGAGTGTGGGAAAGAGGCAAAGAAGCGAGTGCAGGCAGGTTGGAATGGGTGGAGAAAGGTGTCAGGAGTTCTGTGTGATCAGAAAATGTCAGCGAGAATCAAGGGGAAGGTGTACAGGACAGTGGTGAGAGCGGCCATGCTGTATGGTTTAGAGACAGTGTCACTGAGGAAGAGACATGATTCGCTGTGGCGACCCCTGAAGGGAAAAACCGAAAGAAGAAGAAGAGGGTTTAAATGGAGTGTACACCCCTTTTATAAAAAGGAGTGTAAAAAAATATCTGCAAGGGAAATCATGTTTTATGTCATGCCTGACTAAATAGATATTTTTATTAGACCTAGAAATGAAAATGTCTGCACCTAAATATTTCTTTTGTAAAACAAAAAACAAAACAAAGACTGAAATAAATCTAAAAATAGGTTTTCTCTCATTGTGTTTACTAATTGCTCACTAATTAATATATTTGCATGTCCTCTAAATATACAGACACCCCGGTGAAAGAGCCTCAAGTGTCCGCGTTCACGATGTTCAAGACTGAAACATATGAGAAGGCTGTACTGCTGTGCCAGGCGAGAGGCATGTTCCCTGACCTGGTGAGATTCAGATGGCAAGCAGAAGATCACAATAACCAAAATGTACAACTGGGAAGTGAGGAGCGTCTGGAGCAGAGAGACGAGGATCCGGAAGTGCGAATAACCAGCATGCTCATCATAGACAAACAGAAAGCAGAAAGCAAAACATTCACCTGCTCGGTTCAACACGACAGCAGTGTTACAGACCAGAAATTATCCATTCCAACAGGTAACAATAAGGCAATGATCTGCTCTTATGTGTCCTCAGAATGTCATTCATTGTCACTCAAAAAAAAAGTTTATAAATAGAAAATAAATAAATTAATTAAAAAATAGATTCTAAAGACATCTGTGTTGGAAATAATGTTTACAGATGTATATTATTAATGTAATATGCAAACCATTACCTAATTAAATATAGTATGTCATATTTATCACTGATTTGTATTAGTTTACAGCTAATGTGTGAGCTATTTGGCATTAATACATGTGCTTTGTGCGCCATCTACATGATCTCTTAAACTAATTCTTATAATTATTTGATTTTAAAAATAACAGTACATAGAATATTACAAAATTATTTTCACATTTACAAAACTTACACAGTGATGTTGATTCCTTACAGATAAAGACATTCGTAAGACTGAGTCAAAGCCTGGCTCTTCTACCAACTGTTCAACACAAATAGCAGTAGAAGAAGAGGAGGAGGAAAAAGAAATCAGGAATTTTGGTAAAGAGATAAAGGATAAATAAATCATCTAATGATTTATTTTTGTGAATCTATCGTAAACTATAACAAATGTAATTTAAATATATGAATGGAATTATACTATTCTATTCAATAATTATGACCAATTTATATTTGATCTGTTATAATAACTTTTATTTACTTTTATAAAATGTAAAATGTATTTAAAAAGTTCACAACGGAATGTACCATAAAACAGTTACAAGAAAGTTTGATGACAATCTATAAAAGATTTCTTCTTGATGTCTCCTGTGTAGGTGTGCTCGCACTCAGCCGCAGTCTGTATCTGTTCAGTGTGACGTATGTGATACTGCTGGTGAAGAATGTGTTGTATTTCTGCACCGTCTCTGTCTTACTGTGCATGAGAAATCCTGCTAACATGGAGATGATTCGAAGCAAAGGTCACTGAACAGCCAAACAACATGACTCAACTTCTTTCAATTTTTTTTCTTCTTTGTTCGTGAATGGGTCTCATTCATTTGACAATTCTTTTGCCTACAGTTTACTTTTACCGTGTCTTTTAGTATTTGTGTGTTTAAATAAGTTGAAGATTCAAATCATTTAAATAGGTTTTTTTTTCCACCCGCTTCTATGCTATTTCTACTTATCAATGATACCAACTTATGTTGCTTTACATTTTTTTTCTGGTTTTTATCTTAATTATTAAAGCTGAACAATTGTTTTATTAAATTATTTTCAAAAATAAAATGCGAAGATAAAATCAAGACCCTTCTAAAATTTTAATAATAAACATTAAAGAGTTGATTGTGTGTTTCATCATTTAATTATTATGCATTTCTAGCAAAGTTTATATAATTACTAATTGCTTTCACAAACAGTGAATAAGGGCTTTATTAATTTACTACAGACCTTCAAGACAGCCTTTTTTATGATCTTTTGGAGTAATTACAGGTTTGGAGTGTTTCCTTATAGCATTATAAGACAGAAACCATTGTGAGATGGTACAGTGATCAAATTAAAGATTAAAGACTTATATCATCATAAAATTACAAACATAATTATTTACGAAGTGACAATACTGTTTTTTTTTGTAATATATTAAATTAAACTATAGAAGTTAAAATTGTAATAGAGAGATGCCAATATTGTTGTTGAAGAGACAAATATTATAATATTTTAGAATGTACATTTTTATGATGTACATTTAATTTTTAATAACCTATAAATGGTATTTGCATTTTAATGATAATATTATTAATGCATGCTTACTGGCTGCTAGATAGACTGGATCTGTTATATTCAAATGCAATCTTTAAATGCAATCGTCACACTTTTTTTCTTAGATTTTAAAATCCTAGCTGGATTTCGATGGACTGTTCTTATATTAGTACAGTACTACTGGAGGTTTACTAACATTGCTTTAGGCAATGTTGCCAGAGGTTTCATTTTACTTAGACAGAAGTAATTTATGTTTATGTTAATGCTGTAAGTAAGCAATTGTATTTATTCTGAATTACCGGGAGGCTTTCAAAATTTTCCATGTAGCTTACCGGTTGATTTCATGTACTAAACATTAAGCCAGTATAGCATGAGTGAACTATGGTAAAACTGGAAAAATGTCACGTAATAATATTGAGACATTATCATTAAAACAACATATCAACTTTTATAGACAGTTTTTATATACCCTTATAGTACATTGCATGCATTTTTTAAACACCCCACCATTTTCTTTGATTAAAGAGAGTAAAACACTTTTTAAGTAAATTAAGAAGCCTTACTAACGATATCCTATAACATACTGTATTTGCTGTACAGAAATTGCATAGTTGATGCATTTGTATTTTTTGTAAGTCAGGTTGATTGCATTGATTAGAATGGAAACTGCTGTGGGAGGAAGGCATGGTGGGTTTTGCATGAAGTGCAGCTGAGTGTGTTTACAGGAAATATACCACACGTTGCAGTTTAACCACAGATTGCTGAGATGATAAGTCATTAGTCTCTACAGGGGGTCTTTTTTTAATACAGAAATGTTCTTCAAAGGGTTCTTAGTAAAATTAGGTGTGACAGCGAGCTGAGATGAGAACTGGATTGTGCCACTAAATTGTGCTATGAATGTTTGCTTTCTTGCATTTTTGCAGACTAAATGGCTTGGAATACAAAATGCAACACAAGAATAGAAACTCAAATTAAGTAGATGGCTTTGTTCATTTTAAAAATACAAATAAATTGAAACTCAAGTAGACAAAATTAAAATGACAGTTAGTAGACTATAATCATTATTGTTTGATAGTAAAAAAACAGGTTATACATAAGTTCCTCAGAGTGGGGCACATTTTGTCCAAGGCAGTGAATGGGAAGGAGCACCCATTGCTGTGCATTAACTGGAAGCTCTCAGAAAGAGAAAAGTAAGTACAGCATGAAAGAGAAGAAGTGTCTGGCCATCAAGTGGATAACTATTTACACTCTGTTTCAATTATGACCTGCTCCAATGGCTCCATTGAATGAACCAGTTACTGTCAGTTATTCTAGCCACTGGTGAACCCAATTGAAGTTCAGTGTAAGGCAGGTTGTCTCACTTCTACTAGACTGATGAGCTTCGTGAGGCTTCATATGCCCCGAGCTACCACATTGCTTCATATCTTGTAATCCTTATATTTTGCTACATTGAATTCATTAGTGAGCAGTGAACGAAGTAGCACATTGTGTATTAGGTTAGACCCACAGGGTCCTAAGCAATTTTGGCCATTGCCATTTTAAAGGCATGAGACTAAGCTCTTTTATGGATGCTATCAATTCCAGAGATAAGAATTCTGGCTGTTTACAGTTTGTACCCATCTGGATGACTCCCATAAATGCAGCCAAATGCATTTATGCCTTAGTTAAGTGACAGCCAAGTCTTCGGTTATATGTGCATGGCACATTTTATATTACTCCACCCAAATCTTAATCAAGCAAAAATATTGGAACATGTAACTGAGAGGTGCTTCTTGTTAGCTCTGTTAGACTGACTGATTGAACAATAAATAGCTCTGAACATCTACAAGTAGGTTTTAGTTTCACACCAGTGAAGACTGCATTTGTTGGTAGACAAGCCAACATAAAGATCAATGAGCTGTATATGAAGGAAAAGCAAGCCAGTTTGAAGCTGAAAAAGAGGGAAAATCAGTCAGTTAGCCAATACAATTTGGAATGTCCTGAAAGAAACCACTGGTGTACTGAGCAACAGACATGGAACTGGTTGGCTGAGCTGGTGACAGCTGATGACAGAATCATTGTGAGAGCTGTAAAGTAAAACCCAAAAATAATGGTCACTTTATCTGGGTAAAAGAAGTGGAAGGTCTTATAATTAAGTCCTTCACCGGACCTTAACCCAATTGACCATATTGTTCCAAAGGCTTTTAGATCCCTGTGCTTCCTTTTTGGCAGATGATTGCAGTTCATGGATTGCTGTTGTTACACATGCTACACCTGATATACCAGTGATCCTGACCCCTTCTTCTGTCCAGACCTGCATGATCCATCCTGATACCCTGCTTCTGGTTGGAATTCCAATCACTTAGGGGCTGTCCTCTGTTGCTGGGGATGGCCCCACATGGACAGAATAAAATACATGGGATTGCTGTGGAAAGTATCATTTAGAAATCATGAAAATGGCTTTGGATTGCCTTTCCAGTCTCCTTTAGTGAACAGTTACAAGATAGTCTTCATATTAAAACTAGAATGAATCTCCTGGTTGCACAGCTGCATTTTTTCAGCATATAGTACACAATTATAGAAGGGTTATAATTTTATAATAACACTATCTGGTGTCACCCAGATAAGGATGGGTTCCCTTTTGAGTCCACTTGTACTGACAGGGATTTTTAAGGTCTTGGCTCTGTAGCTTTTCAGTCTACACTTTAAGTTGCTATGTAGAATGAAAGTATATTAAATTTCATAAATTCAATGAGTCCAAATACTTATTTCTCCTCACTGTGAATATTGCACAAGCATTATGTTGTGATAGTATTTTATTTTAGAATTAATTACCCTAAATTACTTGTATTATTTGATGTCCTGTGTAATATACCTTGCTGTATACTGCTACCTCACGAACAGATAATTAGATGAGAAACAATGAGTTTACCAGAAGAAGGGGTGAACTGCATGATTACCTTCCCTGAATATAGTTCATTCTGTTCACAGTGTCTACAGGTGTTGTTTCATGCGTTTCCTGTATGTTTTAGTCATCATGCATCTCTCACTGCAGTTACTTTTATTGCTAAGTTTTCTAATTTGTGCAGGTAAGTGTCAAAGCTTTAATATAATTTAATTTCTTATCAAGCTTTTTTTGTGGCAAATAAAATTTTTTTATTCTTCAACTATTGTGTTTTAGCAACTAAAAACACTTTCTTATCAATCTTGAATTATTTTTTTTTCAACAGTGTACAGTGATGTGAAACTGGACCAGAAGATGCTAATGACTAAACCTGCCTCCAAGCTTGCCAAGATAGAATGTACTTTTCCACGAGACTGTTATTTTTACATTTACTGGTATCTGAAAAAAGATGAAACTTTCAAGATGGTTCAGTATGTCAAAATCAACGATGCAACAAACCATAATGAACCTGGTTTTGAGTTCTTAAGAACAGAGAAGACTGCAAATAATAAGTTTGTTTTGATCATCCCCAATTTGAAGACAGAGCATTCAGGAACATATTACTGTGTTTGTTGGCTGTGGGAACAGGGTGCAGCATCACAGTGAGAAAAGAGTCTGAGGTTACATGCAAAAACTCAGTCAGTTGTGTTTAGGGCAGTTGCGTTGCTTTTACTTTACTTGTTTGGCAGTGGATTAAATAAGTAGCAGGTACATTAGTCAAGCAGCTATAAAATATAAAGGTGGATTTCCCAGGCAAATTATAACAGCACACTGAACACCTTCTTAACACAAGATTGTGTTTAACTTAATGTTAATGTTGCAGGTATCTAATGTCAGATTGAAATCTTATTAATTTGTGGATGTACAGTATCTTGGGCCCTCTATTGGTTGTGCCATTATTGCTTCCCTTCCATTCTTTGTTTCAATTAGTGTATTCTATCTACAAAACAGGGCTGATATCAACATGCTAAGCCCTCTTTACATAGGTGTCTGCTAGTACACACTGTCCACTGTGTAATGTTAATGCCTTCTCACAAACAAAAAGAATCACTAGGAGTTGCAATACATTGATATGGGGTTGATCACATGTGGACTAGTGTCTTTTTTACCCACTGCCTAGAGTTTTAGCTGCAACTATGACCATGGTTGGCTTTTTACCTGGTTATTATTGTAATCCGTAGCATGTTGCAGGCCCTTCACAGGGCCTGGCCAGGAAACTGTCCACATTCTACATCAACAAGCTCCCACTTAAGAAAGAAGATAAAGCCTTTATTTTTGTCACATATACATTATAACACATGGAAATTCTTTTCTTTCCATATCCCAGCTTAGAATGTTGGGGTCAGTAGTGCAGGATAAACCAGGATACAGCAACCCTGGAATAGAGAGGTTTAAGGGCCTTGCACCCCCACCTTCTGATCAACAACCAAGAGCCTTGACCCACCACAGCCTACCACTTGCTTACTTTCCATTGCAGTGGCACTACTCTTTGCCCTAAACATCCTGTGTTTGGTTTAAAAGACTCACAATACTGACTTTCATCAGTGATGTACAAACAAGATAACCTAAATAGTGCAACCAGTGATGATATCCCTCTCTAGCCTATGCCACTGCTCAGGAGCACCACTACTCAAAGCCAAATCTTGTTAACTGTCTGTTCTTTTCTCCCATATTGTTCTGATTTTTTGACCATTAAGAGTTGATTTTGTAATCAGATACTAGCCTTCAATTTCTGTACAGATGACAGCAATGTTTTAAAAAAGTTTAAATGGAAAAAAATTGGAAATTAAAAATTTAGCCAACAGAACAGAATTAATCAGTCATTATTTCCCCACTAATGTAAGGGTGCACTGAGATGCAATGTTACAGTTTGTCAAATGCCATGAAGTATTTTTTACCTCGGGTGATGAGACAGGAAATGAGACTGAGCTCTAAATAAATGCAAGAGAGAAATGTTTTACAGTTTGAAAACATGTAGTTTTCAAAAACAAAGTCAAGATTTGACCATGTAAAGGATTTACACAGCCACTGCTCATGAGTCTATAAGCGTATCTGACTGTATCTCTGCATGTAGGTCTGGGTAACATACAGTACTGCTACAGATACTTTAACAAAACTAGTGATTTATTTTTGGGACATGAATCCAAATGTATCTATATGAGTTAATTGTGCCCCTGAAACATGTCTGTTCAATGCATCTCAGTTTTCTCCATCTCCACATTCTGTTTTGATTGCTTTTGTTGAATTAATAAATTCTGTAGCTATATCTTAGATATGGTGATTCAAGATATATATACCATAATATCAAATAAACCTTCCTCTTTACATTTTGATTTGACTGTCTAATCACTAAAATGCATAAAAATAGTCTTTCAAAATGACTTCCCATTTTCAAGCACAAGGTCTATTTTCTGTTTTTGATTTCTGCCTAACTTTTTGTAGTACAGTCATGGAATTGCTTATGAGATGTCCATCTGTGAGGGCACGGTGGCTTGGTGGTTAGCATGTTTGCCTCATACCTCCAGCGTTGGGGGTTCGATTCCCGCCTCTGCCATGTGTGTGGCGTTTGCATGTTCTCCCTGTGTGCATTCATGGCTTCCCTTTTGAGTCTGGTTACTCTCAGGGTTTCTTCCTCATATCATCTCAGGGGATTTTTCCTTGCCACTGTAACCAATATTAATTGTGATCAATATTGATTTAATTATAAACAAATTTTTATATTTCTTTGAGACGATTCCCATTGTTAAAAGCTCTATACAAATAAAGCTAAACTGAATCGAATTCTGTGTGAATTATATAAGAATTTCCACCCCTAATGCTAATAGTGGTATCAGGGACAGTGATGATGCAACAGTTAAAGGCTCTGGCATACGGGGTAAAAGGTTAAGCATTCAAGGCCCGGCACCCTGCACTCTGACCTCAGGTTCCTAACAAGCTGGGATATGCAAAAAGAAAATAATTTACTCTGCTGTAATTGAATATGTGACAGATAAAATTTTCTAAAGATTTAGCCACACGGATGTGCTCCAAAAAAGATGTAGGATAAGGGTTAAAATAATAAGTGAACAATTTTATTAATGTCAATGGATTTGATCTTTTACATGTCTGATGTGTGCATATTGTAGTCTATCTTTTAATGAGAGAATGACATCTATTTCACCACCTAGTGGTAGGATCACAATAAACTTGCTGAAATATCTTCATTGAGCTTGGTTTGCCTGCTTCTTTTCTCTACTACATCTAAATATTTTGATCTGAAATTCATATTTAAGCTATTTCCAGCAGTACACAATCAACATGGAAGAGACGAGTTTATACAGAGTCCTTTTTTTGTCACTGAACAAAACACTGTGTCATCTCGAAAACTCTTCGGCTCCGGCACAAAACTTTATGTAACAGGTAAGTGTGTGTGTTTGTACAATACTTCAGAAATATTAAGTAATATAAGACATTTGTGTGTAGATATGGCAATATCTAATCATCCAACAAATTACAAAAACTAGGTTTAAGTTTTATTGTATTTGAAATCTGAAATGAATAAATATTAATGGCATCTGCACTCAAAGTCTAAAAGCTGTTGAAGAGGCTGTTTAAATATCTTTTATGTAATCTGTGTCTCAGTGAAAAACACACAATACTAGCATCTCTGGATCTGGGCCAACTGTCACTGGCAGGAGATGTTTTAATGTTTGTATGTATGTATGATATATGCATATTTTTATCAATTTATTTAGTAAGTTATTTAGTCAGACAAATTTTCTATTTTATTTAAAGAACTTTTAACGTTTAGTGAGAAATAAAAAAAATGTCATTCAAATATGGAAGGAATTAAACAAATGAAAGAAAACCATAGTGTAACAGGAAATTAAAATTGAAATAAACCTTTAATTATATTAAATGAAATTTAATATAATTTTCCAGATTTGAAAGATACCCAAAGTGTCCAAAATGTGTGTAAATATATATACTAAACAAATATATTTTTTATTATTTATTTATTTTTAAGTGTAACTAATGGAATTCATTGATGTATATTTAATTTGTGACACTAGAAATGAACCCTTCAGAGAAATTAGGCTGGAGTGTGGCAACAGATTACAATCCTTTTATAAAACAGCAATTCATAGCTTTAAAAAAAAAAAAGCAAATTACTACATGTTATGCTGGTAGTGATAACCACAATCAGTTGGCACCATGTTACATTTATTTTATAGGCAGCATTCAGAACAGCTAAATAATAATAATAATAATAATAATAATAATAATAATAATAATAATAATAATAATAATAATAATAATAATAATAATAAATAACAAAACAACAAATTTATTTCAGTGTCTTTCTACAGATATCAGATTTATGAACGATTCCATTTTAGATTATATTTGGCCTATTTTAGAAAATGGCTCATCGACGCAGATCACCCACATATTTTTTTTCAATTAAGAACAAATCTTATTTATTTATTTTTATTATACAATAGATAATATCTCCCATTTTAATAATAATTAACAATGAAATGTGATTTATTTAGAATTATTAACCAAATATTAACCAAATTATTAACAAAATGTCTTTTTAAAAGTAGACTGTACTTACTAAATATGAGCCCTTTTTTTTTTTTTGCCAACTCTGATTTAAAAACATTTCACAACATGAGTTCATAATTTCAGAAATGGTGTAATTTCCTACAATTTAGCATCATAAAATGTAGTATTGGCTTCAATCCAAAGATTGGAAACTTGCAGCCACAAACCGATTTTTTTTTTTCATTTGGTATGCATATATCATTAACATTACTGGTGTTATTATCTAAGAAGTAAAAAAACTGGGACTTCAAATTGTGGCTCAAATAATTTAACTTGTAACATGGTAAATCATGCCAGAAAATGACAGTGAGTGAAGTCTAAATAAACTTTGGAACACATTATATAATTGTCAAGCTGCAATAGTTCAGTAGAGTATAGAGTATACTAACCAGTCACAATAACATGCAAAGAAAATCAGTATTACAGAAACACTGATACAGTGTGTAGGTAGGTTTAGGAGTCCTAGAGGTCTGGCTAGAATAAAAGCAGAAGAGACAGCAGCCAAATAAAAAAAGATACACAAAATACATCTGAAGTACATCAGAGGATATTTGCAGTGACCAGTTCATAAATCATTGTCATATATTGTGAGTGACTTGAGGATGTCCCTAAGGCCATCTTACATTCATTAACCTCTCTGACTCAAACTAGGTCATATGTGATTTCTGAAGTTGGTGTATGTTTTGAGTTGTTCCAGAGATGAGGGCACCAGAGGCAGTGGGTGTCTATATTTTACTGTGAATTGAGTCAGCCCACTGTAATCTATGTAGGGATGAAGACTCCTGCCCATGTAAGAATACAAGATGTATTCTTACATGTTTTTTTTTCCATAGCAGATGTGCGAATGGTTGTAGAGAGTGGTCCGTGAGAGCAGGTTGTTGACTCAGTTTCTCTGAGTTATCCCCTTGATGCCTAAATTTATTTACAATTATATACACATCAATTGGCATTGGCAGGATACATACGCCACCTTGGCTGTATTCAGGCCAGGAGCAGTTTGATGCGATTTCGCGACAATCGTCTATAAGCCTGCTATGTCAAAAGTACTGACATTTTGGGTGTTGTTCTACTTTACAATAAAATTGAAACCTACGCTACAACTGTTCAGGCTCTTATTCCACCTAGTGGTCATAGGGCATGTTTATCATGGAATATAATTCAAACTCTAACAAGCATATGACTTCTTCTTCTTCTTCTTCTTCTTCTTCTTCTGCTTCTTCTTCTTCTTCTTCTTCTTCTTCTTCTTCTTTCGGCTTTTCCCTTCAGGGGTCGCCACAGCGAATCATCTCTCTCCACCTATCCCTATCTTCTGCATCCTCAACACTTGCACCCACTAGCTTCATATCCTCATTAATTCCATCCATATACCTCCTCTTTGGCCTTCCTCTTTGCCTCCTGCCTGGCAGCTCCATGTCCAACATTCTCCTACCAATATACTCACTCTCCCTCCTCTGAACATGTCCAAACCATCTTAATCTGGCCCCTCTAGCTTTGCCCCCCAAACGTCCAACATGAGCTGTCCCTCTGATGAACTCGTTCCTAATCCTGTCCAACCTTGTCACTCCCAAAGAGAACCTCAACATCTTCAGCTCTGCACCTGTACCTTCTTCACCTCTTCACCCTGTAATCTTAAACAAGCATATGACTTCAATTCTCCTAAACCAGTAATATTTTAATCTTTAATGTCAACATAAAATTAAGAATAATAGAATAATAGAATGCAGTATTAGTAATCTTAAATAGTCAATTATCAATAGTTATGTACTGCAAGTGATGTAATGACATTTGTTTCGCGGGTACTCAAAGTTTACTTGACAAAGAAAATCATTGATCAATAAAATAAAATCAAGAAAACACTTTTTTATATAATTTTATATATATTATATACTATACTATAATATACTATACTATAATATAATATAATATAATATAATATAATATAATATAATATAATATAATATAATATAATATAATATAATATAATATAATAGTTGAATTAGAATGTATTAAGTTCAGTTAAATGGTAATATCTGCAGTGTTGTGCTCCTCCTGGCCCTCCGGGATGGTTGAGGCTTGTTCTATATAATTGCTCAAGAAATAAATGTGCAGTCACAAATAACTGATGTAACATGCATGGATTGCATGGAATATTAATTAATTATTTGCATGTGCTCTAAAGGTACAGACACTTTGAAGGACCAGGTTAGAAAACCACAAGTGTCTGTGTACCAGGTGTCCAGGCCTCAATCGAATGAAAAGCATGTGTTGCTGTGCCAGGCGAGTGGCATGTTCCCAGACCTGGTGAGATTCGCATGGCAAGCAGAAGATCAGAGTGGAAGGAAAGTGGAGCTGAAAGATGATGAGCAGCTGGAGCAGAGAGACGACGATCCAGAAGTCCGAATAACCAGCATGCTCATCGTAGACAAGGACAAAGTGAGGACCAATATATTCACCTGCTTGGTTCAACATGACAGCAGCATTGATGACCAGAGTGTCATTGTTCCAAGAGGTAACAGCGACAGCAAGTTTAATATATTAAACCACATTTATTATGTAACAAGTTCAACTTCTGTACTGTCTTGTTCATTCCTCATAAAAAAGCATTGTTTTGTTAAATACAAAACCTATATGACTTTATTTATTTATTTATTTATTTATGTATTTATTTATTTATTTATTTATTTATTTATTTATTTATTTTTACAGTCAAAGATGATACTATGACACAAACCTGTTCAGTGCCAAAAATAGAAGAGGAGGAGAAATTTGTGACTTCTGGTAAATAAATCTAATCAACTTGGAAAATATTACATTTGTAAGATCTCTTCAGTGAGCTGAATATCATTTCAGTTTACTTAGACATGTTAATCAAGTTAGATTTTGCAACTGAGTAAAGCAATAATGAAATGAATTTGATGCCCATAATGATACTAAACTTGATGTGCTGTGTGTCTCTTGTGCAGGTGTGTTTGAATTCAGTCGCAGTCTGTATCTGTTCAGTGTGATGTATGTGATACTGCTGGTGAAAAATGTGCTGTATTTCTGCACCGTTTCTGTCTTACTGTGCAAGACTAATGCACCGATTCCGCCCTGATCGTTCCATCAACCAAACAACACACCAGCGCAAATGCAGAGGCAGACAACTGTTTAAACACTGTATATTGCACCACCATCAGATTTTACAGACAGATTTTAGTATACATGCTGTTTAAATGCTGAGCGTCGTTATATTTCTCTATGCGATCCTCTGAGTATTGCTTTATATATCTTTTTTTCCATTAGGCATATATTAAGATGAAATGTTCTGTCTAGACAGACTTAACATTTGAAATCTGGTCATTGTAGCATTTCTGTCTGTTGTTCTCCTTATGTTATGGCTCTCTTTATGTATTCATGTACAATAAGTAAAATTATTTTACAAAATTGCCTTTCCAAAACCAAGCAGAGCCTCAGCAGCCTTCTTTTCATGATCAGGTCAAGTCTGTTTTCCAAATGCAATACTACTACTACTACTACTACTACTACTACTAACAAACTACAAAACTAATAAAAATTTAATTTTTAATTTTTAATTTTTATTATTATTATTATTATTATTATTATTATTATTATTGTTGTTGTTGTTGTTGTTGTTGTTGTTGTTGTTGTTGTTTTTGTTATTATTATTAAGCATTTTCAGTTGTTACTGATCTGGCCTGTGGTGATTTCTATTGTTACTTTGACCTGTGGCCTTGGCTGCTACTGCTCTGAACTATTTTTCTTCTTGTAGTTTAAAAACCAGAAGTTTTTTCTCTCATCAGTCTGGGCCCTTTTCCCCCAACTCTGTGCAAGCATCTGCAACAAAATTATATTTGTCTTAAATTGTGTTTAAAATAGCTAAATAAAAATGCTATTTGTTTTTAAACCCTGTCACTCATGTGTTGTGTGTATAATAGCACACTGGTCAGCTAACATGGCTATAGACAGTTGTGTAGACAGGGCTCAAGATGATGTGATTGGACATAATGTGGAAAAATAATGACACTTAGATGGAAGCATTTTCTGCATGTTATTGTAACGTTTCCCTAAAATGTGGCGCATAGCCTCAGGGTGGCCCATAAAAATTTGTGTCAGTGTGCAAGGGTTAGTGAGATGCAGAGCCACTTCCTGTTTGGCAGCTTCAGCATCAGATTTATTGGAGCATTATGGGCCAACGTTTTGCAATATAAACATTATTTTCATAACTTTTGTCTAAGTTGGTAATGATGTATGCTAAACGTTTGGGGATGATAGAAGCTAACTTGAAGGAGGAGTAGCAAAAAAAATGTAGGATGACACCGTGAAAAAGTAATTAGGCAGAAATTGATGTCATATGGTGCATTTCTCTCATCTACAGCTAGCGAATCTAGGGAGGTTTTTACATGTACATTTATTCAAGTATAAGAGGAAAAAGTAGAATAAAAATAGGGTTGGTTAATCATTGGTTGGTGTTTGGCCCCCTACTACTACTGTTACTAATAATAATGAAAGAAGAAGAAGAAGAAGAAGAAGAAGAAGAAGAAGAAGAAGAAGAAGAAGAAGAAGAAGAATTTGCCAGTATAAAATAGACCTGAGAGCCTCTTAACTAAATCTGAATCAATATTTACATTCAAAACTTTATAATAGATATTTGGAAAGGAAGCAGACCTGCTCAATCTGCTATAGGAAGATTTGGTTTAAAACCTCTGAATAGTACAATACTCAGTAAGTCCAGTGTGCCAGAAAAATTTGAAAGTTAATATAGTACTATACTATACTACTACTATAATGATTGATATTTAATATTTTTTTTATACGCATTAGAGCTGCTTGATGATTTTTTCTTCTTTAAAACACTATACTGTATTTTCATTGAACACAAAATTTCAATGATGGACTTTTATTTATTAGATATTACACATTTATATTACAATTACAATAAAATGTAAGATTTTACTGAAAAATTAGGTTTAAAAAATTGTAATTAAAACAAACTTTTGGTGGACAGTGTAAATATTCACGGTAACACATCTGTCAACAATTTTTGTGCTTTATTATTAAATAATATCATGACTTTAAAAAAATCGCATTTTTAAAATCTAATAGCATTTTTACTGTGAACAATCTTAAACATAAGGCAAATTTAATTTTGGTGGAGATTCTTGCACAAAGCATGGAAAGAAGGTGCAGAGTGATGAGAAAAAAAAACCTTAAATGTTTTTAAACTACAAGAAGAAAAGAGTTTAGGTGAGAGCAGAGCTGCTAAAAATTGCTATTGCTTCTTAATAATAATAATAATAATAATAATAATAATAATAATAATAATAATAATAATAATAATAATAATAATAATAATTAGTTATTATATAGTTATTGTTGTTGTTATTTAGTTATATATTTTTTGCGGTGTTTGTGGGGGTGGGTGGTGTGTGTGTGTGTGTGTGTAAAGGGGATAGTGGGGTAGGTTTTGCATGCATTGCAGCTGAGTGTGTTTACTAGAAATAAACCACATGCAGCTTGAACACAATGTTCTGAGGTGATAAGCTTCTGCAGGATGTCAGTGTGATTCTCTGAGGCCGTGTGGTTTCGCTGAGAGCAAAATTAACCCCGTGTCGCTGCATAGCCTTACATAAATGCAGCATGCATTTTGATAAAATCATTCCACTTATTTTTAGTAATATCTCAGTTACACTGTAACCAAAATACAAAGGTGTAGGGGACTGTATAACTAAATTCCCAAAGTAAGGGCTCATTAGTTTTGCAAAATATATTTGAGACGGATTAAGAAATGTATAATACTGTGCAAAAGTATTACAGCAATATATAAAAATGCTGTAAAACAAAGATGCCTTCAAAATAATAAAATGAAATATTTCTATGTAACAAAAACAGCAATAAACTAAAAATGTCAATATTTGATGTCAATATTTGCTTTTTAAAAATACATCAGTAGTCTCAGGTACATTTTTTGTAGATAGATAAACTGATATGTTTTATATATACTGACAATAATTAGTTATATATACTGATACGTTTTTATAAACATCTTGGAAAATATGCCACAGTTCTTCTTGAGACTTGTTTCTGTTTTGTTTCTGGTAAAAACCAGCAGACCTCATTATGCTTTTTTTTGTCTGGCCTAATACTGCTCTCATTCCTGACATTTTTCTGTGAAATATCACATTAGCACTTATCATTTTCTGTAAAGTCATGATTGGAAATGGATTTTTTTCTCAATATAAAACTCATAAAATAAACATCGAAGACAACCTTTGTATTAGGGAAAAATTAGGGTACTTTTGCAGGTTACTCTAAATGGCAGATCTAAGAAATGTTGTGTCATTCTTCATGTTTATCAGTAATGATGCACCTGTACTCTCATTATTTCCATCTGAGTTTTTTTTTAATATATGTTATTATTATGTATAATATGTACACACACACACACACACACACACACACACACACACACACACACACACACACACACACACACACACTTTAATCAAGAATAAATAAAAAAGTTCCATATCTTGAATAGCCAGTATTTTATTTGATCAGATCTCTGTCATACAAGCTTTAGGATATACCAAATGCTTATTTTAAAATTCTAAAAATATAAGAGACGTGAAAGCACAATGATGAGAAACTAAATGACACGGAACTCTATTGCCCTCTTGTGGTAATCTCTCTGATTTTCTGATCTCTATGATATTTCAGAGGTTTTGGAAGTGTGTATACAATTGACTAGAACTGACTTATTTAAACTCTGTTCTATTGTTCCACTTGCTAGATTAAAAAGGTTTTATTCTGATACTTTACACAAAAAATGATGTCTGACATTATTATTATTATTATTATTATTATTATTATTATTATTATTATTATTATTATTAGTAGTAGTAGTAGTAGTAGTAGTATTGTAACATAAACCCTGTTTTGTACATTAAAGATTTTCTTAGGATGATAACTGTTGGTGTGTGTGTGTGTGTGTGTGTTTAAAGTGTGGTAGGTTTTGCAATGAGTGTAGCTGAAGGTGTTTACTAGAAATAAACCACATGTAGTCGCTTGAATACACACACACAAAAAAAAGGTGCCGTGCTGATAAGATTTTGCCTTTGCCGGATGTTTGTGTGTGTGTGTGTGTGGGGGGGGGGGGGGGGGGGGTTGATTCATTTATATTAAAATATTTATCAATATTTGATACACAAGTGGTGTGGGTGGTCTTTGTAACTGATTTCGAAATGTCACTCAAAGTGTAATTGAATCTGAATAAAAAATACATGCACATTTGGTATCATAGGCAGTTCTGACAAACGTTGTGTCATTCACGATGTTTATCAGTGATAATGCACCTGCACGCTCAAAATACTATTTCCTTGAAACTGCCTGGTGGTTCATAAGATTTTATTCGACTATATAATGTATTTTAAACCAGTGTTGAAGTGCAAATTGAACACATATTTGAGATTCTCTTGAGGTTATCCTGAACTAATTAGACCTGAAGGTGTGTAGTAGACTGTGGTCTACTGTTTCATGTTTATATCTTTATATTTCAGTACAACAGGATGAATATATGTATATACTGTATGTTATATATTACAGCTTATATTTCATGGCTGTCAGAAATGTGAAAATATACCTGTGTAATGTAAACACAGGACAAACATGACAGAACAATTATGAGCAACTAAACTGTGACACAGAGCTCTGCAGCCCTCTGGTGGCTCTGCCTTCGTATTTTAGTGTTTGTGGAAGAGTGTTACACATTTCAGATAGTTTTCATCTTTAGTGTGTGTATAAAATAGTGTTTGTGTGTGTGTGTTGTTTTTACTTGCTTTGCCTTTTGCTACATATATGTCTGAGCAAAATGTAAAGTTCACAAGTAGATATTTCAGTGGAATTAATTTTTTTTCTTTTATCTGAACACAAATTTATTCGATTTTAAAAATCTAATGCAAAATTAAACATTAATGTATCAGTGCAAGGATACATTAAGTGGATTTTATTTCTATTATCAATATTATCAACAAATAATCTACCAAAAAAGCAGGACATGCCACTATGCCACTAAGGGGGACATCCCTACATTTTCTCAGTTAATTTTAATTTGCAGTTAAAAAGTTCATAACAGAAATTTTCCTGCATAGGCATTTTATTACAGACCATTTTGTCATACAATATTAATAAAGCAATAAATCATCAGTTATCTTGTGTATTTCTGCTGCTGTAAAACTTTAAATGACTGACACTGAGCAGATCACCAGAGGGAGGAGTAAACTGCAGAATGGGCCTCTCTTAATAATATTCATTCAGTAATGAGTTTCCGCAGAGTTTCTTACACACCTTACAGTTGCCATGAATCTCATATTGCCTTTTCTATTGCCGATTTTCCTCTTCTCTGCAGGTAAGCTTTAAAATTTTACATTTACTCGGTTTCCCTTATAAAGCATTTTATCATTCACCTGATATGATTTTCTTTACTAGTTATTTTCCTCTTTTTCCACAGTGGAAAATGCTGTGGAGATGGAGCAGAAGTTCTTAATAACTAAACCTGCTAACAAGCTTACCAAGATAGAATGTATCTTCTCTTCGGAGTGTAGATATTACATTCACTGGTATCAAAAAAAAGATGGTGAACCGTTCAAAAGAGTTCAATATGTGGACATCAGTAGGGCAGCTTACAATAATGACCATGGCTTTGGGTACTTACAATCAGAGAAGACAGCAAGCAATAAGTTTGTATTGATAATCCCCAGTGTAAAGCCTGAGCACTCAGCAACATATTATTGTGCCTGCTGGGAGAAGGGCACAGTGAGATTAAAACTACAAGTCTTTTACAAAAACTCTTCTGCACTGCACCTACCATCATGCAGCATCTAACTGCATTCTGAAACATTTACCTTTACCTAACACACTAAAAATCCAACAAAATCATACTTTATGCATAAAAACAATTCTGTAGGAGCTATCATTAGTTCTTTCTCATATTGGTGTTTGAGGAAGTCTTGAAGAGGTCTTGTTATATCCAGTCGTTCTAACAGTAGAACATGTATAAATGACACACATCAATGCTTTTAGCCTCATAAAGGATTTTAATGAAAAATGAAAGAACGTTTCTCCAGGACTGTGGTACTGCATAAAACACAGAACAACAGAAGACAACACAGAATTAAGTATACTACACAGACTTACACAGTACTTCAAAAAGTGCATCTGTGCAAACAGTGCAAGACCCTACAGTATAATAGCTAACAAAGAACAGTGCAGTGCAATAGTAAAATGCTGTGGATGTAAAAGCAATGGTCCATACATCATTTTGTTTTCCTTAGCTTTGGCAAAAGTAAAGATGCTGCTGGGCTTTCTTGGTGATAGAGCTGGTGTTGATGGACCAAGTGAGGTTTTCTGCCAGGTGAACACCAAGAAACTTGTTGCTCTTGATGGTCTTCACAGAGGATCTGTCGATGTTCAGTAGAGAATGGTCGCTCTGTGCTCTCTTAAAGTTAATAACCATCTCTTTTGATTTGTCCATGTACAGAGACAGGCTGTTGGCTCTACACCAGGCTGTTAGCTGTTGCACCTCCTCTCTGTATGCTGATTTATTGTTCTTGTTGATGAGACCCACCATGATCATGTCATCAGCAATGATGTGGTTCAAGCTGTGCATTGCTGCAGTCGTGAGTCAACAGGGTAAACAGCAGTGGACTGAGCACACAGCCCTGAGGGGCCCCAGTGATCAGTGTGGTGGTGTTGGGGATGTTGTTCCCTATCCAGACTGACTGAGGTCAGGAAGTCCAGGATCCTGTTTTAGAGGGAGGTGTTCAGGCCCAGATGGCTCAGCTTTCCAGTCAGATGCTGGTACAGGTTTTACACTGGATGCGCTTGCTGACACAACCCTCCCATTTGTTTTCATCCAGGCTTGGGACCAGCACTGAGAGTTAACTCTTCAGTAGCTGGATTAGCTCCCAACCGGAAATCGAACCCCGGCCACGGCAATGAGAGTGTGGGATCCTGCTGCTGGACCACCAGGAGGCTAAAATTACTACACACTAGTAACTACACACTAGTCTTCTTCTTCTTCTTCTTTCGGCTTTTTCCTTCAGGGGTCACCACAGCGAATCATCTCTCTCCACCTATCCCTATCTTCTGCATCCTCAACACTTGCACCCACTAGCTTCATATCCTCATTAATTCCATCCATATACCTCTTCTTTGGCCTTCCTTTTTACCTCCTGCCTGGCAGCTCCATGTCCAACATTCTCCTACCAATATACTCACTCTCCCTCCTCTGAACATGTCCAAACCATCTTAATCTGGCCTCCCTAACTTTGTCCCCCAAACGTCCAACATGAGCTGTCCCTCTGATGTACTCGTTCCTAATCCTGTCCAACCTTGTCACTCCCAAAGAGAACCTCAACATCTTCAGCTCTGATACCTCTAGCTCTGACTCCTGTCTCTTCCTCAGTGACACTGTCTATAAACCATACAGCATGGCCGCTCTCACCACTGTCCTGTACACCTTCCCCTTGATTCTCGCTGATATTTTCTGATCACACAGAACTCCCAACACCCATTCCAACCTGCCTGCACTCACTTCTTTACCTCTTTACCACAATCTCCATTACTCTGGACTGTTGTCCCCAAGTACTTAAACTTCTGTACCTTCTTCACCTCTTCACCCTGTAACCTTACTGTTCCACTTCCCTCCCTTTCATTCACACACATGTACTCAGTCTTACTACGACTGACTTTCATTCCTCTTCTCTCCAGCGCAAACCTCCACCTCTCCAGGTTGTCCTCCACCTGCTCCCTGCTCTCACTACAGATCAAAATGTCATCTGCAAACATCATTGTTCAAGGAGACTCCTGTCTGACCTCCTCTGACAACTGGTCCATCACTATAGCAAACAGGAAGGGGCTCAGAGCCGATCCCTGATGCAGTCCCACCTCCACATTGAACTCCTCTGTCTGACCTACAGCACACCTCACCACTGTCCTGCTCCCCTCATACATGTCCTGCACCAGTCTGACATACTTCTCTGCTACTCCTGACTTCCTCATACAGTACCACAGCTCTTCTCTTGGCACCCTGTCATACGCTTTCTCCAAGTCTACAAACACACAGTGCAACTCCCTCTGACCATCCCTATACTTCTCCATCAAAATTCTCAGAGCAAAAATTGCATCTGTTGTGCTCTTTCTGGGCATGAAGCCATACTGCTGCTCACAAATTTCCACTACCTTCCTTAACCTAGCTTCCACTACTCTTTCCAATAGCTTCATTGTATGGCTCATCAACTTTGTCCCCCTGTAGTTGCTGCAACTCTGCACGTCACCCTTATTCTTAAAGATCGGCACTAACACACTTCTTCTCCATTCCTCAGGCATCCTCTCACTCTCTAAAAACCTGTTGAACAAACTAGTTAAAAATTCCACTGCTGCCTCTCCTAGACACTTCCAGACCTCCACCGGGATGTCGTCAGGACCAACTGCCTTTCCACTTTCATCCTCTTCAAAGCCTTCCTGACTTCATCCTTTCTAATCTTATCTACTTTCTGTTCCACAGAGTTCACCCCTTCTACTCTTTTTTCCCTCTCATTTTCCTCATTCATCAGCTCCTCAAAGTACTCCTTCCATCTCCTCTGTACACTCTCCTCACTTGTGAGCACCCTTCCATCTCTATCCTTAATAACTCTAACTTGCTGCACATCCTTCCCATCTCAATCCCTCTGCCTAGCTAACCTGTACAAGTCCTTCTCTCCTTCACTAGTGTCTAACCTAGTGTACAACTCGTCATATGCCTTCTGCTTGGCCTTAGACACCTCCCTCTTCACTCTGCGCTGTAACTCCTTGTATTCCTGTCTATTCTCTTCAGTCCTGTCCATGTCCCACTTCTTCTTGGCTAACCTCTTCCTCTGGATACTATCCTGAACTTCCTCATTCCACCACCAAGTCTCCTTATCTTCTTTCCTCTTTCCAGATGACACACCCAGCACCTTTCTCCCTGTCTCCCTGATCACTTCTGCTGTAGTTTCCCAGTCATCTGGCAACACTACCTGACCATCCAGAGCCTGCCTCAACTTCTGTCTAAATTCCTCACAACATTCCTCCTTTTTCAGCTTCCACCACTTGGTTTTCTTCTCTATCTCTATCTTTGACCTCTTCTTACAAACCATCAAAGTCATCCTACACACCACCATCCTATGCTGTCTGGCTACACTCCCTCCCACTACCACTTTACGGTCACTAATCTCTTTCAGATTGCCTCTTCTACATAGGATGTAGTCTACCTGTGTTCTCCTACCTCCACGCTTGTAAGTTGCTCTATGCTCCTCCCTCTTCTGAAAATAAGTGTTAACCATAGCCATGTCAATCCTCTTAGCAAAGTCCACTACCATTTGTCCTTCTAGGTACCTTTCCTTAACTCCAAACTTGCCCATCACCTCCTCATCACCTCTGTTCCCCTCACCAACATGTCCATTAAAATCCGCTCCTATCACCACTCTCTCACACGTGGGAATACTCTCCATCACCTCATCTAATTCACTCCAAAATCTCTCTTTCTCCTTTAACTCACAACCTACCTGTGGGGCATAACC
Organism: Hemibagrus guttatus; assembly: GCA_033459395.1. Taxonomy (NCBI): domain Eukaryota; kingdom Metazoa; phylum Chordata; class Actinopteri; order Siluriformes; family Bagridae; genus Hemibagrus; species Hemibagrus guttatus. The sequence goes on along the minus strand of JAUCMX010000005.1, from coordinate 23,816,375 downwards.
ACTAACAACATTCAACATCACCCCTTCAATCTCTAACTTCAGACTCATCACCCTGTCTGACACTCTCTTCACCTCTAGAACATTCCTCACAAACTCCTCCTTCAGGACCACACCTACCCCATTTCTCTTACTATCCACACCATAATAAAACAGCTTGAATCCTGCTCCTATACTACGAGCCTTGCTACCCTTCCACCTGGTCTCCTGTACACACAGTATATCCACCTTCCTTCTCTCCATCACATCAGCCAGCTCTCTACCTTTCCCTGTCATAGTACCAACATTCAGAGTTCCTATTCTCAGTCCTACACTCTTACCTTTCCTCTTCTCTCTCTGTCTGCGCACTCTCCTCCCTCCTCTACTTCTTCGACCAACAGTAGCCCAATTTCCACCGGCGCCCTGTAGGTCAACGGCGCCGATGGCGGTCGTTGTTAACCCGGGCCTCGACCGATCCGGTATGAAATTCGTACTGACGATTCATGGTTAAATCTGGCAATGTTTTACGCCGGATGCCCTTCCTGACGCAACCCTCTCTATTTATCCGGGCTTGGGACCGGCACAGAAGTCACTGGACTGTGACCCCCATGGCTAGATTTAACTACACACTAGTACAATATGAATATATTCTTCTTGTGATCATAATGCAAAACAGTTCATTTATTTCAAATTTAGACGGTAAAACCAATGAACAAATGAGATAAATAGACAGTTTAGATACTTTATAGATACAGAATAAGTTCATATCTGTGTTGAATAAAATGGCTTTTATATTCATGCATATTTCTCCTGACTTTTAGCTTAAAGAAATTAAGTGTGCCACTTTAACAGTATCACATGACAAAAAGGAACGTTTCAGCTAAACAGAAATTCTAAGAAATGCCATTCTACCTGAGTTAACAGCATATGATACCAGCACCTAGTGATAAGATCATGATTAATCTGTCGAAATATCTTCATTTGAGTTTGGTTTGCCTACTTAAGAGTACTACATCTGTTACTAAATAGAGTATTTCAAACAAAAATACACATTAACGGGATCAATTTGAAATGAATATTTACTGTATTATATGTCATAAAGTCTTTTTTGTTCTTAGACATCATGGTTTGCAAAGCTGGAGGAAGGTTTTTGTCTTTACATACTTTAGATTACAGGTAAGAAAGAGTTTTTCTATTTTATTCTAAAAACCTCATTAGGTCCTTAAGCAAACTTGTGACGATGTCTAATTATTCAATACATTACACTGCATGCAAATGGCCTTGGTTTTCAGCTGTGTTTAGAATATATACACTATTGTATGCTTGTTTAGATGACTTGTATTTTTTAGAAGTATTTGATCTAGTCTGTGTCATAGTGTGATAAGGTCTACGAGGGATACGACTACTACTACTACTACTACTATACCAAAAAATTTGGATCTGGAACTCGTCTTATCGTCACTGGTATGAACAAATCATGCAGTTTCCTTTTTTGTCTAACAAACTGATAATATATTCAAAGCAAATTAAGGAAAGTCAACCTTATTTTTGATAAAAACAGTTCAGCTTAATTTTAAAGAATTGAGTAATGAATCAATTCATGTAAAAACTATTTTTAGAAAATAGCGTGGTGACATAAAAATATAAAAAAGCAATGTACCCAATTATAAATGATTAAATGTACTATGCCAATGCCAAACAGAACAAATAACAAATTTATGGGGCAAACTTGTTTGACATTAATTATACAAGGCCAAAATTTCTAATTAAAAAATATTTTTAAGACACCTATATGTGAGAAAGGATGCTCTTTGGGTCTGGAATTCAGCTAAATTGGATTATAGCAAGACAAAGCATGTAATGTAGTGTCTGTTAAATTAAAGAACTACACTGAACAACAAATGAGTAATATAATTCTAAAGAAGAGTAAATTTAAAGAAAAAGAAAAGATCATTGCAATTTTAATTAGACATTGGACTAACTTAAAAATGATGCAAAAGCTTAAAATATTTTTTGAAAAATTCTGTGGTTTAAACCTTATGTGTGATATTATGTAATGCACATAAATGAATATTTATAGACTGAATAATTATAGACTTAGTATACTTTGTCTCGTAAAAGATATTTGTGTGGTAGCTTTCATTAGAAAAAATGCTAAAAAAAAAAAAAGGTTTTCATGCTCAGCATTTTGGAACTGATGCTTGCTCGTTCTGTTGTTAATATAAACTGCAGAATTTAAATGCATATACTATATAAAGAAATAAGTTGTTTTCTTATTAAATCGTATAACCTGCACAAACCAATTAATTTATTCGATCACAAATATTCATTACATAAATTATAGTTTAGATTATGTTCTCTATATACACTACATTTTTGTGAACACCTGACCATCACACTGCTTGTTGAACATTGTTGTCCAAATTCAGTCTGCTTTTCTGTTATAATAAGCTCCACTCTTCTGCAAAGGCTTTCCACTAGAGTTTGGAGTGTGGCTGTGAGGAGTTGTGTCTATTTAGCTATAAGAGCATTGGGGAGGTTAGGAACTCATCCCATACTCATTCAGTGGGGTTGAGGTCAGGGTCCTGTGCAGAACACTTGTGTTCTCATGTACCATCTTTTGCAAACAATGTCTTAATGAACCTTATTTTGTGTACTTTGTGTGCTTTGGGGGGAATTGGTATTACTCTAGATAAGGGAGTCTGCCAAATGCCATGAAGTGTAAAATTAATTGTTATACTATAACATATCTGGCTTTGGTTCTAGTGAAGTGTGATCTCACAGCATTCAATGACATCCTATACAGCCGTATGCTTCCAAAATTGTAGTATGGGTGTGATGGTCTGGTTTTCAAATATTTTGACCATATAGTGTAGCTATAATTTATTTTTGCTTTTACAAGAACACATAATGTCTTCTGTTACCAATATTTAAACTATAGTTGAAAAATATGTAAAAAATAATAATAAATAAATAAATAAATAAATAAACAAACAAACAAACAAACAAACAAACAAACAAACAAACAAACAAACAAATAAATAAATAAATAAATAAATAAATGTGGGGCACGGTGGCTTGGTGGCTTGGTGGTTAACACGTTTGCCTCACACCTCCAGGGTTGGGGGTTCCATTCTTGCCTCCGCCATGTATGTGTGGAGTTTGCATGTTCTCCCCGTGCCTCGGGGGTTTCCCCTGGGTACTCTGGTCTCGTCCCCCGGTCCAAAGACATGCATTGTAGGTTGATTGGCATCTATAAATTGTTCGTAGTGTGTGATTGCGTGAGTGAATGAGTGTGTGTGTGTGCCCTGCAATGGGTTGGCACTCCATCCATGGTGAATCCTGCCTTGATGCCCAATGACGCCTGAGAGGCACAGGCTCCCCGTGACCCGAGAATAGATCGGATAAGCGGTAGACAATGAATGAATGAATGAATAAATAAATAAATAAATAAATAGATTCTGTCTGATCAGGTTTATTGATTTCTCACTAACTACAGCATTTGCATGTTGTCTAAAGATTCAGACACTGGGAAGAACCAGATTAAAAGACCTCAAGTGTCCGTGTTCCCTGTGTCTAACCCAAAAGAAAATGGAAAGGCTGTTCTGCTGTGCACGGCGAGGTGCATGTTCCCAGACCTGGTGAAATTCACATGGCAAGCAGAAGATCAGAGTGGAAGAAAAGTGGAGCTGAAAGATACAGAGCAGCTGGAGCAGAGAGATGAGGATCAAATCCAGATAACCAGCATGCTCATCGTAGACAAACACAAAGCCATATATAATAATTTCATCTGCTCTGTTGAACATGACAGCAGCTTTGATGACCAGAGATTCATCATTCCAAGAGGTAACAATAAAGCAGTGATCTGTATGTGTTCTCAGTACTGGTAAATGTTAATCTTCATAAAGTCTTCATTCACAGCTCACTGCGTACACTGAAATACTCTTTTAAGTATCCAACATAATAGTTTCTTCACAAATAATAGACTTTTCTGGATTGATTATTTTATGGTGTACAATAGCATATCTACTTTTGTAGGTAATTCAAATTTATTTTAATTTCAATTTTAGTTCTTATGTTATATGAACATTTTTTCTCTTGGGTAAAATTTATTCAAACTCTTTTAAACTAACTCCAGAGGAAGTAGAAGATGAGAAATTTGTTACTTTTATATAGCAATATTTACATTTAATATCATTTTAGAAAGGGGGGCACGGTGGCTTAGTGGTTAGCACACTTGCCTCACACCTCCAGGGTTGGGGGTTCGATTCCCGCCTCCGCTGTGTGTGGGGAGTTTGCATGTTCTCCCCGTGCCTCGGGGGTTTCCTCCCCCAGTCCAAAGACATGCATGGTAGGTTGATTGGCATCTCTAAATTGTCGTGTGCGTGTGCCCGCCCGCCCTGCGATGGGTTGGCACTCCGTCCAGGGTGTATCCTGCCTTGATGTCCTATGACGCCTGAGATAGGCACAGGCTCCCCGTGACCCGAGTGTAGTTCGGATAAGTGGCAGACAATGAATGAATCATTTTAGTATGATGGTGAATTTGACATTTGTAAGAAATCAAATGTAAATGCTTTAATGCAAAGAGACTAACGCTTTCTGATTTTAAGCGTGATTTTCTTTTTGTCTCTCTTGTACAGATGTGTTTGAGCTCAGTCACAATCTCTACCTGTTCAGTGTGTCGTATGTGATCATGCTGGTGAAGAATGTGCTGTATTTCTGCATCCTGTCCTTCTTGCTGAGCAAGAGAAGCCGAGTGAACAAGGAGATGGTCAGCAGTAAAGCTAAATGATCGGTCCATCAGCCAAACACACCAAGATGTCCATGTTTTCCACTTTTAACTTGCGTCGAAGTAGAATTTATATTAGTACCTGCTTTATATCCTCTTTTTTACTGAGTACTGAAAACTTGAGGGATTTTAATGATGTGTATTTCAAATAGACATCTGTCTTTATGCATTCACTCTTAAACTGTTATATCTTTTTTCTGCACTGTTGATACAATAAGAAATGCCTGTTTGAGATTAGCTCATTAAAATAATGTTTATATAAATAAATAAAGATAATAGATCCTAGAGTCTTGTTCATAAAAGAGTCTCTTGTGTATAAAAGGAACTTTCTTGATAATCTGGCATTTTTAGTAAACACAGGTCTGAAGTTTCTCCCCACTGTAACTACATCACTGAGAGATGGTACTGATAGAGGGTTTCAGTATTACTTGACCCAGCTTTAAATTTTTTTTACATTTAACACACATGTAGAATTCTCAACATCTGTAGCTCTTTAAGATTCAGAATTACTCATGATACTCATTTTGTGCAGCTTTGTGGTGCAAGTTAAAGCTCAAATAACACTGATGTACTCAATCACATAGAGTTTCTGTATGTAAATATACTGCATGGAGAACTAAACTGTGGAATTGACTTTTTATGTTAGTACACAAGGTCAAGCGGCATGCACTTCTGGCCACATTGCTATATTTACTAGCACTGGCCCTATAGTGGGTCCAGAAGAAGTTGCCTGTGTTCTCAAGAAATACATATAATAAGTGTTTTCAGACATGTGACACTTTTTAGATGTTTTTGGTTAATGAGCTGTGTGTTTAAATTATTGAATCCAACGATATATTACTTAAATCACACAATAATCTTCTTGCCTGCAGCAGAGTACAGTTGTGTAAAATGTGACCAATTCTGTGTAAGCAAGAAAGTCTTAAGTACAACCTCCATATTGCAGACTGTTACAACTAAGCCACTTTTCATAAACAATGCCAAGTTAATTCTCTATTAAAAGTAAAAACAATGGATTTCATGAAACGTTTTATTCATAGTATGAGACAAGTATGCAAAATCCTGTATGTGGTTCATATAGAACACATTTGGATAAATTAGAGCGGAGACTGTGAGCCAGGCCAACACTGGGACGTCTGCCTTTACATGCACATGAATGTAATATGGAGTTGGCCCACCCTTTGCAGCTATAAAAGCTTCTGGGAAGGCTTTCCACAATGTTTAAGAGTGTGTTTAAGGGAATTTTTGACCATTCCTCTAGAAGTGCATTTGTGAGGTCAGGCACTGATTCTGGACAAGAAGGTCTGGCTCACAGTCTCCGCTCTAATTCATCCCAAAGGTGTTCTATCGGGTTGAGGTCAGGACTCTGTGCAGGCCAGTCAAGTTCCTCCACACCAAACTCACTCATCCATGTCTTTATGGACTTTGTGCACTGGTGCACAGTCATGTTGGAACAGGAAGGAGCCATCCCCAAACTGTTCCCACAAAGTTGGGAGCATGAAATTGTCCAAAATGTCTTGGTATTCTGAAGCATTAAGAGTTCCTTTCACTGGAGCTAAGGGATCAAGCCCAACCCCTGAATTCAATGATTTGGAGGGGTGTCCCAAAACTTTTGGCAATATAGTGTATATGAACGTCTAGTTTTCAGTAATCGGTAATGAGATTTTACCCAGATTTTTATACCCAGAGAAACAGGACATGGTTAAAGGCAACAAGAGTTTATTTGGATGCACGTAAATGAATTTGCTTGAATTTATTTAAATATTCCTTAAGATACCAATAATTTGAACAAACATTTTTGAGACAACATACTATTATATAAAAAAGGTCATTCTTCATTTTGTTGCAGAACAAAAGAATACATTTTGTTAGAACTAAAGGACAAAAACAGCTGTGGGTGGAAAGTGTGGGTTGTTTTCTCATACACTGCAACTGAGAGTGCTTAGTGGGGGGAAAAAAGCTCATGCAGCAGCTTCACCACATTTCTGCTGAGCTGAGAAATCACCAGCTGCTACAGGGTGTGTGTATGTGTGTGTTTTATTGGTGTAATGTTTGAAAGTACAAAATATATATATTAATTAATTTTAATCAATTCTTAAAAGCGAATATTTCATTAATATCCTGGGCCCATTATATTATCATTCTTAAATCAAACATGACGACTCAAAATAGTCTGACAAACAGAAACTTTAATTAAAACAAATGATGCTACATTTAACATGAAAAAAAACTGAATGGCACAGAATGATTTCCTTTACATACAAAAGATCTTGCCTAAAGTATTAACTCAAAGATCAAACAACTAAAAGGTTTCTCGTGAACAAATGCATGCGTGATTTTTTGGTAATGTCTATATTTTGTCTAATTTCTAGACAACATGCATGTGAACAAATGATCGTTCCACACAAGTGTAGTAAACAGTTTACGATCATGCCGAATCAAGGAAGCCCTTTATGGTGCGTGTTAGTCTGCGGGTAACAGTCCCTAACATGTTACAGTTAAAAATGTAATTACTGTTAACATTTTAAAGTCTATGTTATTTACAAGGTGTGCAAATATGTTAAGATGGTGATAGAATAAAACAGCATGAAGAACGATGTAAATAAATGTGATTCCGAACACCCCAATAATCTGTGGTTCTGCAGCCACGGCCCCATTTAATGGAAGCTTACATGTTTTGGGTTTTTGAGTGATCTAAATATAATATAAACACAAAAAGCATCAAGCAGCATCAACAGCCCTCATTATGTAAGACACAAGGAAGTCACAATTGCAGCCATTTTATACTGTAGAGCCTTAGACAAAAGTGGATCAAGAAACTATAAAAGTGCACGACTCCAACGCAAAAGGGAGCATCTGTTCATTATAAAACTTTGATATTTGTTCATGAACAAATCAAAAAGCAATGTGGAAACACCATTTTTGTCTGGTAAAGTAGTTGAACATGATGCTTAATGAATTGTTCTGTGTAAATGGGTTACAGCTGAGAGCCCCTGACTGAGAATCTGCTTCTCTGGGAATCTGATCGAGTCAGGCTGAAGACCATAATGTTGGCAATGGTAGGACCAGAGTGGCTGTCAAAATCACTTGGAAGATTAACCACAGAAATTAAAATGCAGTTCAAGGTAGGGACACATGCCGGGATCTTAGTGCTGGCACAGTACTGATTACTCCTGAGCAACCCAGAGACACTCACAGCCTTTACATGACGCCTTACTGGACATTCCATTACATGTGCACCTGGGAAAACCTGCCTAGACTATGGGTTTCTCAAGGTCATGCTTGTCATCAAGATCTTCTTCGGAATCTGAAAGGTCCAAACAGATTTAGGTCATAAAAACTCAAGAAAAATATGAATTGTTTTCAGACAGTTTATTTTGGCATGGGAATTTTGTAGTGCATTTTGAGTTATTTTTATGTTTATTCCACAATGCTGATAAATTCTTCTTGGTAATTGGAGATCTCTACTGTAACACAGAGATGTTACAGTGCTGCAGTTGCACAGATAGATAGAGTGTATGATCAGATGGTTAATCAATGTATTTTTCAATATTGATGATACCCAATGATCCTGTAATTCAGCGGTCTTCATGCCTTTTGTGTCTGACTGCGTTTCCCTAAAAATGCTCATACCCCCTGTCTATCACACTACACAGCTGCAAATGGTGATTGTTTGTTATAATTTCTATAGTAAAAACTCATTCACAGGGACTTGGAGGGCAGATAACCTAAACTAAGACTAATAATAAAAGTATTTTTAGAAAGCGTTGCTATTTATCAAAGAAAAATAGCAAGAAGCTCAAGTTTCAGCACTTTAACAGTCTAACATCTAGACACAAAATATAATGCACAGAAACAATGACAGGAACTTTCACAACATTATATGTAACTATGGATGGCTAAAAAGCACAGTGTTGTTTATTAATAAATTAAAATATAATCAGCAAACTGCTGTGATATAAGAATATGGTGGAAAAACTGAATTACGTAATAAAATAACTGAGTTTCCTTTCTCATCATCTTAAAAAGCAGTTAATAGCATTATCTAAATCTTATATTTAAAAAAAACTGAGCGCTTTGCTTATTATAATTAATAGGTAATTATCTCTTACCTGCAACAGACTCCGGTGGCGAGTAGAACGGTCCATCTGAGAGAGGCCCGGGCACCATGAGTGGAGCTCTCTCTGAGATACTCTGTATTGTTAGATACCCTGTCACATAAGGGTGCAAATGTTAATATGTCTACAGCTTATACGATCTATTCTCGGGTCACGGGGAGCCTGTGCCTATCTCAGGCGTCATTGGGCATCAAGGCAGGATACACCCTGGACAGAGTGCCAACCCATCGCAGGGCACACACACTCTCATTCACTCACGCAATCACACACTATGGACAATTTAGAGATGCCAATCAACCTACAATGCATGTCTTTGGACCGGGGGAGGAAACCGGAGTACCCGGAGGAAACCCCCGAGGCACGGGGAGAACATGCAAACTCCACACACACATGGCGGAAGCGGGAATCAAACCCCCAACCCTAGAGGTGTGATTCAAACATGCTAACCACCAAGCCACCGTGCCCCCAGTGTTAATATGTTTTGATTAAAAATAATAATAAAATGTACATTTAAAAAAATAGATTCTCATCAGTGACAGTACAAACACTGTTGTGATTTAACAAAACAAACTTACTGTTTTCGTCAATGGCTTCCTGTGGCAGAACTTTGAAGTCTAAAAGCCATGTCTCTAGCCACACCAGGATAAATGAGGTGATGGGAAGCAGATAGCCGAATGCCCCCTGAGAGAGCAGCTGGACAAAAATAAGAAGCATTGAGAGTCAGAATTTTAAAAAAAAAAAAAATATGCATAGTTTTACAGTTTGTAATGCAGTTCAATTAATCAGTCATAGAAATTCAAAATGTACCCCTGGCTATTGGCCTATTCAAATGATAACTTACAATCTATTCACATTATGGTATTCTAATACTTTTATAGATATTACTACTGTGCAGGCATTTTTACTGTTAGCAGTGTTGTGTGATAGCTTTAGCTTTGTATGGTGCTACTATTAATTTTACAGAGAGAGTCTGTTTATACACCGATCAGGCATAACATTATGAGCAGTGACAGGTGAAGTGAATAAGACTGATGATCTCCTCATCATGGCACCTGTTAGTGGGTGGGATATATTAGGCAGCAAGTGAACATTTTGTCCTCAAAGTTGATGTGTTAGAAGCAGGAAAAATGGGCAAGCGTAAGGATTTGATCGAGTTTGACAAGGGCCAAATTGTGCTGGCTAGACGACTGGATCAGAGCATCTCCAAAACTGCAGCTCTTGTGGAGTGTTCCCGGTCTGCAGTGGTCAGTATCTATCAAAAGTATCCTTTATGACCTGCTGCTAACATCTTGGTGCCAGATACCACAGCACACCTTCAGGGATCTAGTGGAGTCCACACCTCAACGGGTCAGGGTTGTTTTGGCAACAAATGGGGGACCACCACTTTATTAGGCAGGTGGTCATAATGTTATGCCTGATCGGTGTATATCTAGTGAAAAGAGAAAATGTACCTTTGATATAATTACTTTTGCAATTAAGAAACCACTGGTGATCGCCGTTGTTATCTGTAAATAAAAAAAGACAAAACATTCATGAGTAACACTGTTCTTAAATGATATATTGCTTGCAATGCACTAGCTCTTTTCTTTCTATTATATCCTAGCGAATAATTTGTCGGTGTTCAAAGTTTGTTAAGAGACTAGTGCTGAAAATCAAGTGACTCTTTTTACAAAACTTTAAAACTCTGCAGCAAACCTGACAAAGAAAGACAGACCACTAATACCCCCTTGTGTCAATATGAGGAACATTAACCCCTGTGGAAGTGACGTACCGCGATGGCCCACCAGTGGCGCAATCTACAAACTGCATACGCCAGGATCAAGGCGGCAAAACGGAACACTGCCAGTATCTAAAGAGGAAGAAAAGACTGATAACCAGATGTGTTTTAGAAATATACCAAAATTGCAATATTGTAAAAGTGTAAATATATATATATATCATTTTATTGCATTTTGTTTTGTCTAAATAAACAATATTAAAAAAGGAAACAAGTGAGAGAACACAGAAGTCTAGCTGCCTCAAATGTCAAAAAGCACTATGATAAAATCTTAATAGGCATTAGGCAGATTCTCTCTAAACCAGACTGACCCTAAATATGCCAACACATCTAATAATTATACTTATGAAACTTCAATCGGCGACACCATCTCAAATTAAAGTCAGAATTCAGATCATAAAGGAAGAAGGAAGAAAATGGCTAGGAAAATAAACCGTTACTTACAAAAATGTCAAAAAAAGAATTGTGGTAGTCATATTGTAACACCTCCTTTTCTAGCCGTTTCTCTATCCCTCCGTTGATCTGAAGCAAAGACCACAAAGAGGAAATTACACATGCACTCAGTGTTAACTTTAATAGAAACACATGTACACCTAGAGTTATTTAATCGGCCAGTCATGTAGCAGCACAGTGCATAAAATCATGAAGATACAGGTTAAATACTGTTCTAATATAATGCATTACATTAATCTGATGTAATTCATTACACTGCATTTAACATATATTGCACTATTTTACATTTTTTTTTAGATTTTTCTATACAGTAAAAATAGGGATTATTGATGAAGCTGTTTTTGTTGTTGTTGTAGCCCATCTGTATTAAATTTGTCATGTTGTACATTCTGTAATGCATTTTTTTTTAATTAATAGCTGTCCATTCTCCTCTGACTTCTCACATGAACAAGGCATTTCTGTCACAAAACCATGAGTTTTTTTCTTCTCCTTGTTAATGAAGTGATACTGCTAGCAATTAAGCACCTAACTGGTGTAGCCCTAACTATAGAAACACACTAAGAAGCTCTGATTTAGTGACTTTTAGTCTTATGCTGGCTCTGGCACTAGTTTAGGCTTTGATGTGCAAAATTTAAACCTACATTGAGCTCAATGATCCAGAGCAGAGTGATGAAGAGAAGGTCGAAGGTCACAAACAGGCAGAAGGTTCTTCGGAGATCGGAGATGCACTTCTTTTCCACACTTTCATAGGAATCAATGCGGGCAGACACAGGGGTGGAGTTGACAGAGCCCACACACCTTGCTGTGGCTCTCGAGTCCACGCTGCTGCATAGACTGTCCATGACCTGTCATTCACTCCAGGTCACCGCTTTTTATCATCAGGCAAGAAAGCTGCACCTAACAGCCATGTCTGATCAAGCTAAAACACAAAGAGGAAAAGCAAAAACATTTCAAAATCACTGAGGCAGTACTGTTTCAGGAAGTGGCCAGGATCATGTGCAGCCAAACTGCATGTACTGTGTATTCTGACACATTTCTAAGCATTAACTTCTTCAGCAATTTGAGCAACAGTAGCTTGTCTGTTGGATCAGAACACACGGTCCAGCCTTCCCTCACCACGTGCATCAGTAAGCCTTGGCCGCCCATGACCCTGTCACCGGTTCACCACTGTTCCTTCCTTGGACCACTTCTAACAGATACTGACCACTGCAGACCAGGAACACCCCACAAGAGCTGCAGTTTTGGAGATGCTCTGATACAGTGGTCTAGCCATCACAATTTGGCCCTTGTCAAAGTCGCTCAAATCCTTACGCTTGCCCATTTTCACTGCTTCTAACACATCAACTTTGAGGACAAAATGTTCACTTGCTGCCTAATATATCCCACCCACTAACAGGTGCCATGGTGAGGAGATCATCAGTGTTATTCACTTCACCTGTCACTGCTCATAATGTTATGCCTGATTGGTGTACCTACAGAAGAGGCTGTGCATATACCTGGGAAAAACAGGCAGAACTTTTTTTCCAGTTCTCTAGTGCATGTAATAGCACACTGCCTGTGTGCTTGAGGGAGAAACACATCCATTATTTATGTACGTCCATATCCTGGATACTGAACAAAGCTGACTCCCTTCATGTTTTCCCGTTACTTACATCTCCCACTTTAGATACAGCATAACACTAAAAAAAACATTATCTGCAAAAATTATATTACATGGGCTGTAGAGGATCATTCAGGCAAATGATGAGGAAATTAGGAAAAATATAGGGGCTTAATGAATGCCATTTGCTGTATGTTGAAAACTGAACCATCTAAACTCAACACAATAAACACTCTAAAACAACAGAGATCCAGGTAAATTTCAGACAGACCAGGCCTCCTCTCTTATTAGTATTGATAACAAAAAATATGGAAAGCACGGACAGGTTTACTGGGCCATATTTGCTTGATTAGACACAAGCCTGTAGGGCAGATTCAAGTACACCGTGTTTTCATGGGAGAACTGCTTCTCCATATGATGATTAGGAGATCTCACAAAGGGAACCTTTAACCTCATAACCATCTGCTAAGCTCTGAAATGGAAATGTACATGACTGACAAACAATATCTGTGCCACCCAAAGGACTTAAAGGATACTTACAGGACATAAAGGATACTTTTGATAGATACTGACCACTGCAGACCGGGAACACCCCACAAGAGCTGCAGTTTTGGAGATGCTCTGATCCAGTGGTCTAGCCATCACAATTTGGCCCTTCATCAAACTCGCTCAAATCCTTACGATTGCCCATTTTTCCTGCTTCTAACACATCAACTTTGAGGACAAAATGTTCACTTGCTGCCTAATATATCCCACCCACTAACAGGTGCCATGATGAGGAGATCATCAGTGTTATTCACTTCATCTCTCACTGCTCATAATGTTAAGCCTGATCAGTGTATGTTTGATTATTTGCATTTGTTTATTCTAGATATCTAGCTGTCACTACCTTGTTCAGTGGCCCCTGTATGTAGTTCTTCCTCATACTGTTGCCACAAAGTTGGAAGCAGTCAAGTATCACATAATAGGATGCGTTTGTATGCTGTAGTGTTACAATTTCACTTCTTTGGAACCAAGACCTGTTTCAGCATGACAATCCCCCTGTTAACAAAGTGAGCTCTATGAACACATGGTTTGCTGAGAAGTTGGAGTGGAAGAACTTGAGTCTGCTACACAGAGCCTTGACCTCAACCACCATCATTTACAATAATTGGTTCAGCTCTAGAAGAATGTAGGCACTTCCTCACCATAAAACACAGCAAGTCTGTTCACATGACACAAAGTGAAGTGACACATCCTGCAGAGACTTTACACATGCATGAAAACACAGACTTTACTGCTGGTAAACCATTTAGTGCAATAATGTGCGGCTAGCAGAGACTACTCGGAAGATATTAAAATTGCTTGGCAATGCCTTATAAGTTTTTTTTAAACGTGTGTTTTAATTAAAGTAAAAAATGGCACACGTTCTTATCCATCAGGACGTCCTGTCAAGGGTAACACGTCTGCGCATGCGCAGCCGGAGGAATTTCCTAATCACAAGACAGTATCAAAATGCGGCGAGGTATACTTTTATGGACAAAGCATTGAGAAAGTATTTACTAATAAGGTATCAGTAATAAAGGAGAAAGTGTTATAACAGCAGTAATAGCAGATAGTTTCATAAAACTGTTCAGATACCAAAAGTGACAGCGTGTGAATCAGATAACCACAACAAAAACAGAGGAAGCCTTTGTAGTTAGCACTGTGGAGTAAACTGTGGAGCTGTTTGGGGGTAATGTCAATGAATAGTACACAATGAATAAAATAAACACAGTGTTTCCCATTCTTCTGCTTTTGGTGCACATTAGCGAACCAAAAGCTAAGCTAAGCGTTGTTCCTTAATGCACATCGTCAATAATAAATAAATAAAAAAACGTGATCACAAGCAAATATCACACTCAGCGACTAGCATGCAAAGTCGGGTGAAGAGTTTGCTTCAACTGGTTTTGGTTGAGCGTAACTCATTCACATCCCGACAAATACAGCCAATTAAAATGGAAGCATGGTAAATAATGAGCCAAGTCTGACCAGATAGTCATCTAATTGTTATCTGGCTAAACCTAGCCATATCTGTATATGCTTTGTATTGATGCGAACTGCGGTGCTTACTTACCTTACACTGCCGAGTAGCTGTTCAACCAGCTCACACTCCAGAAATTCAGCTAAACTGGCAAGCTTAGCGTTGATGTCAATAAAATAATGTAAATATTCTTGTTAAGTCTACGCTGGGCCGCACCGTCAGTTCGCCGAGGCGGGTTTATGCTGATCTCACGCCAGTTCTTAGTTTCTAATACAAAGGCTGAAGGCAGTTTTAAGCCAGAAACTACAGTTCCGCAATCAGCGCCAAACTGAAACTGCTTTCGTCTGCGTCGAAAACGTGAACAGGAAGTTACGTAGCCGTATTTTGAACTGAGAATTGTGGGAAGTGTAGTTCTCGGTCCAAAAGTTACTGTAAATAAGGAGGACTTTTTTTTTATTTTTTAGCTTCAACTCTTCTGTGAAGGCTTTTCACAAGGTTTAGGAGTGTGTTTATGGGAATTTTTGACCATTGGACGAGAAGGCCTGGCTCGCAGTCTCTGCTCTAATTCATCCCAAAGGTGTTCTATCAGGTTGAGGTCAGGACTCTGTGCAGGTCAGTCTAGTTCCTCCACACCAGACTCGCTCATCTATGTCTTTATGGGCCTTGCTTTGTGCACTGGTGTGCAGTCATGTTGGAACAGGAAGGGGTCATCCCCAAACTGTTCCCACAAAGTTAGGAGCATGAAATTGTCCAAAATGTCTTGGTATGATGAAGCATTAAGAGTTCCTCTCACTGGAGCTAAGGGGCCAAGCATAACCCCTGAAAAACAACACCTGAATTCAATGATTTGGAGGGGTGTCCCAAAACCTTTGGCAATATAGTGTATCTCATTTTCAGGAAAATCTTCATAAGGTCTTCATCATTATGACTTCTTTTGAATGACAAGGTGAAAGGATTGCCATTTAACAGATAATCTGATGTTTTGCTCATCTTTCATGTAGATCTTATTGCACTTGATATAGATGTTATTGCCCTGTTCAGGGTCAGCACAACAACTTGGCAAATGTTTTACACCGGATGCCCTTCCTGATGCAACCCTCCCATTTTTCCGGGCTTGGGACCAGCACTGCATACAGTGGCTGGGGTTGAGGCATTGGCTGGGAATCAAACCTGGGCCTTCCGCATGATAGGCAAGAAACCTACCACTGAGCCACCAATGCCCCAGATATTATTGCACTTAATGGCCAAAAAAAGAAACTGCAGCAAGCGCTTATAGGTGCTCACTTCTGAAAAAAATGACTATGCGCCATGCTCAAGGCAGGAGCCATGGACAGTTAACAGGGTTGTCAGATGTAGATTCAAATTCTCAGCAGCCACCAAGATCTTGTTTTATAGCAAATAATTGAGAGTATTAATAAAGTGCAGTGACATACAGGAGAATTTCTACTTTAAGATATATCACAAAGATTGTGAGAGGAAAAGTGGTATTGTCAGAAATGTGTTACTAAGGTGATCTGGTTCTCATGCAAAGTCTGTAGGAAAAAAATGCCTTTAAATGACTTTAAAATGGATTTTCAGAAATAGTTGAGCTGGATATTTTACTGCAACATGGCAACCTCGGTTTATAAATGCAGCTACTGTATCAAATAGTTGAACTAAAGTACATCTAAAAAAGCATTTCAACAAGTTGAAAGCCACGTGTGATAGTCTCTTGGCTTGAGGCTATGTAATTATGTCATAGTTGTTATGTCAGCTATTATGTCATCCTGCACCAGCAAGAATGCCATGAGTCACTGCTGATGTAGGAACCTCCTTTACTTAAGATGTGAATTTTAAAATGTGAATCTCTGCAATAAGATTCAAAAGACTGAAAGACTACTTTGAATTTCAATGAGGTTCATTCAAAACAATACAGACCTTCTGGAAAGTCATATAGTTCATAACAGTTCTTTGAATTCAGTAGTGTTTGAGTTTAATTCTTCAATATTAATTAAATGCCTTTTAACAATCATATCTTTATGTCTTTTCTTGCTTCCACACAGACAGAGACACGTGTATAATTCTTCTAGTAACATTCGTTTTATTATTATTGTCTTGAGTCACTGAGGAAGAGACAGGAGTCAAAGCTAGAGGTAGCAGAGCTGAAGATGTTGAGGTTCTCTTTGGGAGTGACAAGGTTGGACAGGATTAGGAACGAGTACATCAGAGGGACAGCTCATGTTGGACGTTTGGGGGACAAAGTTAGGGAGGCCAGATTAAGATAGTTTGGACATGTTCAGAGGAGGGAGAGTGAGTATATTGGTAGGAGAATGTTGGACATGGAGCTGCCAGGCAGGAGGCAAAGAGGAAGGCCAAAGAGGAGGTATATGGATGGAATTAATGAGGATATGAAGCTAGTGGGTGCAAGTGTTGAGGATGCAGAAGATAGGGATAGGTGGAGAGAGATGATTCGCTGTGGCGACCCCTGAAGGGAAAAGCCGAAAGAAGAAGGAGTCTTGGGTCATGGTTTTATAGCATGGATTATATATTATTTGAATAAATTAAAGCAGCCATATTACATATGTAACATATGTTACATGAATCAAAGCAAGTTAGTAATGGTCATCAGTTGAACAAATAGCCAAAAAATATATATATTTCTAAGAGCCATTCACATTATATGTGTTACAGTTAATGTGCATGATTAATTTTTTTTCACTGTTAACTATTAGATGTGGGGACTGAATGTGGAAATCAGCTTGGGTTACGTTGAAGTCAAATATGGTTGCCTACACATGCACTGCATTTGGTTTAGAATGTATTCCTTTTTAAATCTGAGGCACAATTTATTTTGCGCACATTAATAAATTTAACTAAAAGTTGGAGAACTAGAAATGATATATACTCTCTTATACAACCTTGAATGTGAGATCTTTTGTGCATAAAGATACTGCTGTGCTCTCCTGGTAGATAAACCTACACTTCATTCTGTCTCAGTGACATATTAGTTCAACAAGCAGTTATCCACCTAAAAAATCTACCGTGCCAATCCTCCATCTGAGCAGACTGCAGAAAAGTGATTGATTAAGAATAAAAGGCTCAGCAGTCAGAGGTAGTACGTTCAGGCAGTGCCGACATGCAGGTGCTGGGTGGCGTGAACACTTCAGGGTCACTGATGCCCAGTTCCAGGTCAAAAAAGCGAGTGGTGGTGGTCACGCTGCTGTTCTTGGTGTATGTCTCATGCACAGGGTAGCAGTCTTTCAAGGTGTAAACTCCCACCCAGGTCTCATCTGTAAAGCAAACACATGTATGCAGTATAGTAATATTTAAAGACATATACCTTGTGTGACCCTTCTATGTGAATATCAATAATAATAATATTCAAATACCCCTGTAGTACAGAACACATCGATCAGAAAGAAGGCTACTGATAAATTATTTCAATCATTTGACCTTTCTGTGACTCTGATGCAGTTTGGATCAATAACAAAGTCTAATGGATGAATGTATGGACAAAGAAATACCTTTGATTACAATGGACTAACCTTTGCGAGCATGCTTTCGATCAGACCACTCTTGAACCTCAATCATATCTCCAGGCCCACCAATGAAATACTGATCCTCATATGTGGAGTTCATTGGGATGTCATATGGATCCCAGGCCTCAGTCAAATTAAGCTTAGCACATGCTTTGGTGACTTGTTCAATCTGGAAGAACACGCCACTCTTAAACAAGTAGATGTATTCAAAGAACCTATAGAAAGAGTGACAGTGTTAGGTACATAATTCAGGTACGTTGGTACACAGTATACGTATACGTTGGTACACAGTTCTGACTGATAGTATGGAGACAATCCAGATTGAAAAGCAGATAAACATGTAAAATTACTGAAAAACAAAACAATATAATGCCTAAAAAGTTCATGCCTAAAGTAAATGTAATTCCTAATGTTATTTTATTTTTTGATGAAATACAATCACTGTTCAATCACAGTTCTGAGCCATACTCAAGGGTGTGGTTGTGAACAAACCTGAAATCATCAATTTCCATTCATATTAAGGAAAAACCTTTATAGTTTATTCCTTGTTTCTGTATTCCTACTGCATTATGCCCTTAATCACCAAGCATTTGACAATTATTACTACATTATGATGTTAAGTGTTAATGTGACTAAAATACTTTGCAGGGCCTAAGAGTTATGTTTTACAATCAGTCTTACTTTAACCTCTGATACAAAATAGCATTAATTTACACTGAATATTTTAAAATGATAAATGTGCGTTGGCAAATACATTAAATATCTTTGCTTTAATCCTATTGTGTTTGCTGTGTCTGTACGTCATTCACAACATTTATCCTGATCAATGATAATAACTATCACATGCAGCAGAGCTGGGATCCTCCCTGTCATGCTGCTTCACAGCTCAGCTGAGTCAAGCACACGACTCACAATCACATTCACACTAACAAACCGTATAAATGTTGATAAAAGAAGATTTGAAGTATTTTGAAGTTAGACTGGAAATGTAACAGCATTTATTATACCTACAATTTTTCAAGTACTACTAAAAAAAACGCTTTCTATATTCGAGTCGAATTTCCAGCTTCGGTTCACCTAAAAGAGCCGACTCCTTTACACCACAAAATTACGCTTCTTCTAAGCCTTCGTTTTATGGATTGCGAAATAACTCACTTTAACATGATTAACTGACATTTAAGTATCTAAGATACAACATTATATCCATTTTATATTATACATCACGAAAGAATAATGGCGCTATACATTTTTATTGCAGTTGATGGGAATATCTAGTCTGTATAAAACGTAAACAGTACACTTCAAGAGTATTAACGGTAAAAAAAAAAAAAAAAAAAAAAAGAGGCGAAATTCGGCTACATACTTCTTGCACGGCGTGTGTCCTGTTTTCTGCTCCAACACTCGTATGCGTTGGTTTAGTGCATCGTACGCCACGGCGGCCCGTGTGTTTCTCCCGGTGCTGTGGTCATACTGGACGGTCCGGCCCTCCCACTGGAGCGGGGCGACACACGGCTCCTCCGGGCGACCCAGCGAGCTCGCCCCTACCGCCAACACGCACACTACCAACAGATACACTAAACTAGTCTGCATTTTTAGTAATACAACGCAATCGAGCAATAAAATAACCGATGTTTTACAGAGACTACAGCGGGGGTCAGACGGCGTCTGCGCATGCGCAATGGAGGATCGCGCAGTTTAACAGCCCAAGACCGACAGCAGGCGCGCACACCCGGTCAGCGCGTCCTAGCTGACACTCGGAATCTGATTGGTCAAATAAATGCATTCACTGAAAAATAAAGAGACAAATCAGCATATACTCTATACAAAAGCAAACAGATAGAGTACATATTAAAAAGTCTAAAAAAAAACCCTGTTGCAGGCCTTTGTGACCAAGGTCAACGACATCAGAAACTTTTCAATCAGAGAAACATGTCAGGAAAAATACTTTGTTAAAAAAATTTTTTACACTGTATTTATGATACAGCATTCAGGCTTTTTTTTGTTTTTTTGTCCGGATCCACAGACATTCACAGATCAGCTGTGAGATCTAATCTATTAGGACAGTCTCGGGCAGTGGTGGCCGGTCAATAGGGGGGCTGGGGCACCGCCCCTTAAAGTTAGCCAGAGAATACTGCTACTTTACATGTTAACAATAATTATATATTTTAATAACGAAATGAAATCATTTAGTCGTACTATTCCACTGTTAGTCATATAATCATTTATTTCAAATAAAAAAAAATCCAAAGTGTATTTCGTTCGTGTGTGTGTTACTTGGGGCTGAGCTCTAATTGGGTTGTTTCAATTTTCGAACCCGCCCACTTCTGTTGTTAGCGAATCAATATTGTTTTTATATATTTGGCCTCATGCGATTGGACCATTCTCAACGAGTCTCATTACCGCTCAGCAGATTTGTCAGGTAACAGACAGGTACTGATTAATGTGGAAGCAAGCGAAATATCGAGAGATGTAAGAAAATTCGGTTATTTATT